>JAWWTY010000077.1:136840550-136992368 GCA_035222235.1 Margarornis squamiger | reverse complement strand
CCCCCCCCCCCCCCCCGCCCCCCCCCCCCCCCCCCCCCCCCCCCCCCCCCCCCCCCCCCCCCCCCCCCCCCCCCCCCAGAGATAGAGAGGAGGAGAAAATCTTATATAGAAATGCCAAATCATAGCTCGAAGGTTTTCACTTGGGATGGTCTTGCAGGGCTGGGTAGAACAACTCTTCTGTTACAGAGCTGCTTTTCATATGGTGATTTTTATACATCCTCATTTTCTTAGATATTCTCTGTGTCAGAGTTTGAGCCTTGCTCCTAATCAAATGTAACATTTAGATCGTGCTGTGCTTCTTAAATGTTAATCCCAGTAGAACCCCTTTATACTCAATAAAACCCTATTATTATTATCCTCTACACACAGACAAGAATTGCAGGGAGGGAAGTGAAGTGAATTGCTAAAGCCCTTCTGCAGAGTTGCCATCAGGACTGGTTCAGGATTGACAGCCTGTGTTCAGACCATGGGACTGCGCTTCTACTCTTAAGTACAGTTTCAGGACTATGTAAAAGATATTTTAGGTGTATTTAGATGTGACAGAATTGACTTGAAATCAATAGGATTGAGGTGGCTTGCCAGATACTCCAGTACTTTCAAAATCTTGCCTTGCATCCATTACTCATCAGAGCTGCACGAAGGAAAAGGCATTGAAATATAGCATGATAAATAATTTACATACAAAATAACTGAAAATTTACTTTTTCTGTATTAGCTTATGTGGCAGTTATCTGTGCAGATAGTGCCTGCGTTAGATTGCTCTTTATTGGCCAGACATGGCTGTAACACAGTTTGCAACTGTGGTAGGCATGAATATATGGGTGTCTGATTGTTCATGTGTTGGAACAAATAGGGTCCTTGTCAGACAGTTTAATGTCAGAGTGGTTTTAATCTTTGCTGCTTTTTTTCAGGAAGGAAGTGATTGCTATGCCTCAACCTTTCAGCACAGGATGCCCTGCCTGAAATACATATTTTGTCTTAAATCATAGAATCAGAATGGTTTGCGTTGGAAGGGACTCTTAAAGGTCATATAGTTCCAACTCCCCTGCAATGAACAGAGACATCTTCAACTAGATCAGGTTGCTCAGAGCCCTCTCCGGCCCGACCCTGAATGTTTCCATGAGCTTGTTCATGTCAAGAAGCAGGCACAATGGTTCCTTCTTGTATGTCCGATGTCCAGCATGACATGCTGGTTGTAAATGAAAGTAATTAAATTAAAAAAAGAAAAAAAAGGGCAGAAGAGAAAAACTGCAGCTTTATGGAGCCTTGAGAGCAATGCTAGCAGTGCTGACCCATGTGGAGGGGCCAGGTCCATACAGAGATGTGAATGGTATGTGTCACCAGGAAACCTACAGGCAATCTTAAGCCATAATCTGCCAGTGTTTTTGCATTTCTCTTTGAAGTCGGGGGAGCTGTGTTCTCCTAACGTGACCTTTGTATCCTCCTTTGGATCTTATTGTATGGACTGGAGGCCAGCGTGTCATTAACAAAGCAGCAGAAAAGCAGAGCTGTCTAGGCGTTTTTGTTGTTTTAAGACCCTTTCTGTTACAAACAGGCATGCCAGCACTTTGCCTGAACAGGCAGGGAGGGAAAGGGAAGCGGCAGTGCTAGCACAGCTCTGCTGCCCCCCGGCAGGGCCCGCACACGGCGTGTGCCCCAGCCTCAGCCAAGCTGCCCTTCTCGGGGTGTGCCATGGCTCTGCTGGGCTGCCCCTGCCTGGTCTTGTGCCACCAAACTGCTCCTCGCTGCTGAGGCTGCACATCCAGATCTGCTCGTCTGGGCTGATGAGCTTCAGCTCTTGTCCTGTGAATGGCTGGCAACGGCACCTAATACCAGTAGCTGATGTTTTTTGGCATGAAGGGCAGGGTATTTGGCCTCATCTCCACTGAATCCCTGCTCTTGGCCTTCTTTCAGAGAGAGGCACTCAGAGCAGATCCAGTTGACTGAGAAAATCTCTTTTTTAGATGATGAGCTGTGTCAGAGGGATAAGGCTTTCGAGGAACGGCACTCCCAAGCCTAACTTTAGCACTTTGGCTTGAACTGCTGTGGTGTGTGTGAGATGCAGCAGGATTAGAAAGGTCAGTCAACAGAAGCACTTTCCTGGCTAACGTGGGCCTTGACAGTGACCAAGGCTGCTGCCAGCTGTTGGCTACTGGATGGGTCCCAGTCATTTTGGGCTGTCTTGCTCCATTGCTACCAGCAGGCTGGCAAATCCGATGGCAGCCTCTCAGCATTTCACAGGCAGTGGTGGTGAAACATCGAATGTGCTCTTATAGATGAGAGCCCCATCAACACTGAGACCATGAAGCCACATGATGGAGGTGCTGGGTCTGGTGAGTGTATCCTGCCACCCCTTGAGCACTGCTGACCAGTGCAGTCCCCCTGCACAGGTACTAGGATGAACAGCCCTGCCCGAGGCTTCTTGGAATCTTCCTCCAGACCATGCATTTCCCAGCAGGAGAGTGCTAAGAGCACCTCGTCTCCTCCTGATACTTGGTTTGCGTTGTATCCCAGCCAAAAGTATTCCAAACACACCCACCACCAGACCAAGGGACCTGTGTTATACCCTGCAACTGAAGCCAACCAAAAAGCCTTGGAGGGCCCTTAGAGTACTCTGTGTTAAGAGATGCTTTTACGTCTCAGGAAGAGCGAGTGATGTTGACCTCAGACCCCAGGCAGAAGCAGTATCTTTAATCTCATGTTGTACTGGATTCTTAATCTCCCTTACATAGCAATATCTCATTTGCACATATTTTCCTGTGTACGTAGAGATAGGGGCTTTATTCAAATATTAATCAGCCTGACTGATGGTGGAGATTTGTGCATCTGACAACTTGACATCAGTACTGCGCAAGCCTCGTTGTTTGCAGTCTATTACAGAACACCTCCTTGAAATGAGTGTTTCACAGGACAGCTTTGGGTGTTTTAGATGTTAGCTTTCCAACTTCTGTTTACTTCAAGAAAAGAAGAAGGGACATGATTCTTTGGTACATTAATACCCTTAATATGTTGCCATCTCAAATATTGTTAGCTGTTTATTGAGGTCTTAAAATCCAGTTTGTATCAGATTGCCCAGAGCTGTTAAGATTGCCTTGGGGATAAGTGGGAGTGTTGTCTTGCTTTTTCTCCTTCCCTCCCTCCCTCTCTCTCTTACATGGTATGTTATCTACAGAGGTAAATTTATGAGCAGCCAAAACAGTGCTTGATTGATCATGGGGCAGGAGCAGCGATAAATGGCACCCTGTGCTGCTGTTCGGGAGATGCCGGCTGTGGAGCTGCCGTTCTGTTTCCGCCAGCATACAGATAATCTGCCTTTCGTTACCGAGCAAGGAAGGCAACACTGGGGTTTGTTTCTCATTTGTTGAGATCTACCACTTTTCTTCTTTTTTTTTTTTTGTTGTTGTTAATTTTAAGCAGGGACTGAGGCTGCCCGCTTCTGCCAGCGGGTCTGGGCCAGGCTCCAGCAGGGCCAGCACAGGGCGGTGGGTCAGGGCAGGATCCGGCCCCTGCCCGCGCTGTGTGCTGGCAGTGCAGAGCTGCCTCTGGAATCCTGCTGGTGTGGCACTGGCAAGGGGCCAGCGGGACAAGAGAGTGCAGCTCTCCTTCGCTTGTGAAGCATCCCTGGTTTAGCCAACAGCTCTGCAGCAGCCTACCATCTGCGAGGCACAGAAACGTTCTTAAAATGACCTTTTTTGTTTCCTTTTTTCCCTCCTAGCCCTTTCTCTGTGAAAGCTATTGCATTCTGGCTGCTGTCAATTTAAGAGTTTGTTAAACCGTTCCAGACATGTTTGTAGAATATCTGCTTCGAGTGCAATCTGCACTGTGCTCCCTGGACCCCTCCTCTCTGTCACAGAAAAATAAGCTTAATAGAGTTAAATGCTAAAATACAATTTCCACTGAACTATGAGAATTGACTCCATAAGCCTCCTATGTAAACAGAAAGCACCAATTTGTACAGCTCTGCAGTTAAATACTGCAGATTAATTTTTTACAAATGTTAAATGTCTATATTTAAATTTAATATACATGTTAAGCCTTTTCCCTCCTTCCTCAGCCTTTCATTTATAACGGGAATGGAGTCAGCTAGAATTACTTCTTTCCAAAAACAAGAGGGTCTAATTTCTGGACCCCATGCTAGGCATAGAAAAGGTTGCTTCCCTAAACAGGATTTACATGTTCGCCCTCCCCGACCCCCCTGGGCTGGGATATCCAGGCTGCACAGAACCTTCTGCCCCACAGTCTGTGTTCAGCTGAGGCAGACAGCTACCCTATGCTGCCTTCACACTGTTGCCTGAGTCTTGCCAGCAGCACCTCTTCCTCCCCCCCTATTTTTGTAGTTCTTCACCTCTTCATGTTATTTTGAGAGTGATGAGTGGAAGAAGGAGAACCTCTCCCCCGTCTCTCTTCACAGTGTCTCCTCGCTTCCATGGGTGTTTTAAAAACACAATAAATATGTGTTCTGGCCCAGATTCTGTTGCTGGGCTGTAGGCACTGGGAGATTTCAATTGTTTGAAATGCTGGCACGTCCATCAGGCGATGTGGATTGTCTGCTGACACAGGTCCCCAGTTGTGTCTTGCTGGGGATCGGGCGTTCGGAGGGGAGCAGCCCCATTTGTCTCCTCAGCCTCTGCAGCGCCTGTGCTCCCGCCCCGCATACATGCGCAGCCTCTCCATCGCCTGGCGCTGGGTTTGCTTGTGTAGCACATTGCTTCCAGAATGAAATTACTCTTTCTCGTGGGAAAAATAAGTCTCCTCAGCTTTATAGGGAAATTAGTCTCAAGGTGTTTGAGGAGGACTCACAGGGCAGTAGCTTTGTTGATGACATTGGAGACAAATATGAACACCAGTACCTCAGGAGTTTTTTTATTTCTTTTGTGTGCCACTCATTTATTTAATAAACTTATTCCCCTAATTAAAGCAACAGTAAGAAATAAAACATCATGCAGCATCATAATTCATTAATAATCTCAAGAACATTTCTACCACTATGTCTTTTAACATGTATGTATTTTTTTAAAGAATATTGAACAGGGTGCATCTTTTGTTATTTTCCACAATCATATTTGCCATTACCTTTCTGGTCTTCTTTATATATTGGAATAATTCCCTTGAATCTACATGATTGGCACACACAAATATTTATGTACATAACCATCTGAAGATCAGGTAATCAGTGGGATTTAATGCTGAAATTCGTGTTGATGTAGTTCAGGAAAAAGGAGGCAAAATAGAAATAATCATTTCAGAAAAGCCATGAAATATAAAAATGGCCCATGTTGCAGCATCTGAATAACAGAGCTGTACAAAAGAGAAATGACAGTGACATTGAACCCGTCAGTAAACACTTCACAGCTTTCCTGTGGCATCACAAACCCTTTGAGCTCTGTTCTCCTAGCTGATGTGATGTCAGCTGGACCCCATGATGTGCTTTACAGCCTTGTAATTCTCTTCCCCAGCATATATTCTCTGTATACATTGGTGCTGCATGACCCTGCTCCCTGGCCTGCTGAAGACAAATGCCCAACCAAACTCAAACCTATCACCTGTGTCCTGTCTGTGTAGCACTTAGTCTTGGGAAAGATCCCCTCTTAATTTTTCTTGTTGGTTGTGTTACTGTAACTCAGGAGATCTGAGTCTGTAGAGGCAGCGATGTTTTATTCTCATGAATTAACAATCTAAATAAAAGGTAGTGTCTCACCAGCTCTCATTATTTATCTATCTCTATGTTTGTCTTATGGAACAAATAAAAGTGCACTGGGCAGTGTGTGATGTGGAACAGCTGAGGAGCCTGGCTTGGCTTTCTCCTGCTGGCATTCACAGTGGCTTCAAAACTTTGCATCCTTTTCATCAAGTGCCACGCCTTGGGCAGTGTACAGGAGTGGGGATGGAGGCAGTGGCTGCATCAGTGGGTACTGAGGGCAGTGCCCAGCTAAGCTCCCTGGCAGAATTGACTGAAGGTATCTATGGTTTTTGTTCCTCAAGTAATGGAAGGTTACCCAGGGAGGTGCCAGTGCTGGTTGTGTCTGAGCATGTGGTAGTTTTGGTTAGGTACCAGTTACACCTTGGCTGCTCATCTCCAAGCACAAGTGTACAACTGAGCATGGCAACTTTGTGTACCATCAGCTTTTAAGGCAGTAGGGTCACAAATGGGGGCATGCAATTTTTAGTAGGTCGTGAGAGGTGGTTATTGTACTGTTGCTAAGTTATACCATCTTCATACAAGATGCTTGTGGCAGTGGAGATTCAATTTAGGGGTGACTGATTTATGAGATTGCACCAATGATGTATGCAGCAATCCATGCACAGGCTGTTCAAAATGGATGCATGGGGAGTACTTGTCTGGGTGTAAATGTACCATATATTATAAATACCTAATGCTTATATAGACCAGTTTATGCCTTCCAGTAGTATGTGGAAGGAGCAGGGAATGGAGAGATACCTGCATCCACTCAAACATGGAGCATATTACTGGAGGTGCCAATATCTCAAGGATCAGAGGGGGTTTCTTAAGTGCATCCATTATACATAAATCTCCCATGTGTGTGCAAAGATATATATGTAAATGAGTACTGGGAGATTGAGTCTTGTATTCTATGTATGTAAATGCCTATTCGTGCACTTAAAAGTATAGCATTAGCTGTAGGTTGCAAGTATAGCAAAACCATATGGCTTAAAAAATAACTTCAACCCTGTGCTGTGAAATGGATGAGAAATGCAGTGTAACGTGGAGAGCTGCAGTCACTACTTTTACCTCTGGGATTTTGACACATCCATTAACAAGGAGACCTTGGTGGTGCAGTTGTTTTCAATCACTGTGAGTCTCATGGAAAATTCACGGGGAAAAAAATCACAAATAACTGGTAATACCATTTAAGCGATAGTGCTGAAACTCATTCATTTAATTTGAGTTATAGATGGCCATATAAATAATATATGTGTATGTGTGTACCTAGTATTCTCATATGTATGATTAAATGTTCGTGTGGTACCTTCCATTCCAAAGTGTTAGGTTATGTAATCTAGCATAAAGGACCTTAAAATCTGGGAAAGAAATGAACATGTACGCCAACATGTTTTATTTCTTTTTGCTCATTAGTAAAATGACATGATCACTAAGAAACAGGTTGTCCACTCAACAGCATGTAGAAAGGCATCATTTAACTTAGAAAACCCAAGTGGAGTGTAATGCAGTATCCCACTTAACTGATGACTTGAAAACTGGGTAGGCATTACACCCAGAGTGGGGCTGGAGGTGCCTGGGGTCAATAATTTGGTTTTAGATGGAAAAGGATTTTATTGGCTGCAAGATTATCTGTGAACCTGAGTATACATAATGGTATATGCATAAAGAAAACTCAATAATAGATATGCAAAAATAATAAAAGAGAATGAAATAAGTAAGATAGAGATAAGTCTCAGCAGCAAAATCCAGATGTGGATTTCATAGCAGATACTTTTTTAATGAAAAATTTTGGGAAATATTTTCCCTTTTTCTTTCCAGCTGGCTCTTACTTGGGCCTCTCTCTAATATAAGCCACGTAAGAGAAATGCCAGTCATAATCTAATATTGCACTTGGTGAATATGAAGTATTAAGAAACAATGGTGAAATGAGAAAAAGAGACTGTAGGAGAACTAGTCTCCAGACCTGGCCACTTTTTCACGGGCTTATCTGTTCTGGGAAAGAGGATATACCATATTTTTCAGTAATGTTTTCCACAGTTATTCATTTGCAGCATTGTTTTTAGCCTGGTTCTCGAGTCTGACTTTTTTCTTTCTTCTTTTTTGCAATGTGAGTCTGATATCCACCGTCATCGCCAATAACCTGAAAACAAATTACTTTCATAAACTGGGTGAGTTAAACCTCTTACTGTCCGTAGCCTCCACTGCCATTAATGGCCTTTTTGTTCATGCCCCCAGACGCCAGTCTTAAAAAACCCTTGTGCCTAGACATGACTCAGAGGATAGATGTTCAAGCATGAATGACAAATTGGTTTATCGCAAATATACGAAAAAGAAATGAGGTGCGACGATGTCAAAGTTAGATAGGCTTCTGAAAAGCCAGCGTGACCTTGTGCAATGTGTGTGCCAGTCGCTAAATTTGACTGGGCACAGTCTTGTTAAGAAAGTGCTAATGCTTCTTTTCCAGGAGGAAAATGGGCCTTGTGGTTCCCTAGGTACCTGACCTCTTTCGGTGCAAATATTGAATCGCTTGCACATCCCGACTTGCTTCTATTTACAATCCTTCCAGCTGAGCCCAAGAAAATACTGCTGGGAGCAGGGGAGGGAAGAGACCAAAGCACAGACCAAGCTGGAGAGGGACCCACATCTTCTCTTCGCTGCTTTATGCAGCAGGTCTCCTGGAAGCGTAGGAAAGTGTTTTGACCCAGAGTGTTTTACCTGCAGAGCCCGAAAGGTTGTTTTGTTGCTTTGCTGCAAATGGAATCCATGCTAAGGCCAAACAGGAAACGTGAAGAGTGGGAGAGAGCTCATGGCTTTGCCTTTCACAGTTTCTTTCTGGCATCACAGCTGCTGCAGGGCACAGCAGGAGCGTGCCATCCCTGGCACACAGCTTTATTTCCAGAGCCATGGGGGCAGTCTTGGGTGGCCTGACACCTATAGCTTCAGGTGTTTCCCTGGCTGTACACTGCCAGGGCAGCCAAATGTCCTCCTGAGCAGTTGTGCAGCAGTACTGGGCTGGCTAATCCCAACTGTGTCCTCTTGGCCACTCAGTGGTATAACCCACAGCCAGCCTGGCAGCGTCAAGCTGCAGGGCAGTCCAGTTCAAGGACTTTTCCCATTCCCCTGGTGCACAGTGTGGCCTCACTTGGGCTTTTTCTAGAAACTCAATTGCCCTACATATTTCTGGAGGCACGTCACCTCTGCTCTGTCAGCTGGGGCCACGCAAGCTGTTGACAGCAGTGGAAAGATGACTTCATGCATCTTGCAGCCTGTGCTCCTGTCTCTGCTTTCCAGACTGGGCAGTTTTTGGGTTTTTCTTTCCATTTTTTTTTTAGGTTTGGGGGTTTTTTGGGGTTTTTTTGTTTTGTTTTGTTTGGTGTTGGTTTGTTTGTTTTGGTTTTGGGTTTGTTTTTTTTTGTTTTGGTTTGGGTTTGGTTTGGGTTTTTTTAACAGAAGATATCCTGGCTTATACTGCGTATATGATTCACTGTAATCACCAGGTCTTTTTCTGAAAGGCTGTAATCTAATTAGACGTTCCCCGCCCTGCATGGAGTGTATTAATAAGAACAGGAACAGTTCATTTCAGAAAATCCTTTGTAAACTACGCTTGTGGCACTTATGCACAACAAAGTAGAAACCTTGCGGAGTACAGAGTTATAAATCTCAAAGAACTTTACAAAGGGAATGGGTACCCCTGTTTCCATTTTATGGATGCAGAAGCTAGCCTATGGAGAAGACAGCCAACTGGTTTTTCACTACCCCAAAGGGAGCTGGAAGGACAGAGCTGGAAAAGAGCCTAGCAGTCTGGAGCTCCTGCCCTGTCCTGTGCCTACTCTGCCTGAATGAAGTATGTGCTGTTCTCCACTTATCTCTTATCTGACCCACTTCTTCACATTATTTCACCCTTAATTCTTGTCTCTCAAGTGCTGTGGTGCTGTGGGATCTGGATTCTCATCGCTGCATGCATCACGAAGATAAATGTTAAGTCCCAATATTTATGTAAGCTGGCCGACCACAATTTTTGCTTTGGAGAGTCAGCTCTTTTTAAAAGTCCGTGTCGCGATAGCTCACAAAGGGTACAAATCAGCAAAATAGGAAGATATGTGGTTTACAGCTAGTGTACTGTCTAGAGGTGTTTGCTGCTTTAATCACTCACTGTCACTCTGCTTTGCATATGAAATGTTGTGTATCAAATTACCTCTGTGCATTTTTGTCCTCTTTTTCTATGCCTCCAAGGTCTGACAGTAACAATTACTCTGCTTTCATAAACCTGCTGGACAGCTTGGTCACATCTCCTATTTATTCGACTTGTTTAGGCTTGTGGTGATAATTGTTTTTTCTCTGAAGCATATGATATAACCCATGAGGCCAGTGTGAGGTTGCCATGAGCCATGCAACGCAGCAATCACTTGCAAATGCTGATTACCTTTGTGCTCAGATGATTTGAGAGGATGTTGCATGAAGGTGTAAATAGATAATTTTCTTTTAGCTTCTGTTAGCAATGCAACCAAAGGGATTCCCCCTCATTTAGCATTATTCCAGCTCAATTTGCAGCAGCCTTGCCAGCCAAGAAATACCCTGGTGAGTTTCTGGTCAAGAGTGGCTTCTTAAGTACCACTAGAAAAGCAGCCAGCCCTCCTGGGTAAAATAAGGCCTCTTTCTTGCTCATGTCAGTTGCTAGTAGCGGGCCCTAGTATTTACACTGCCTGGTCACAGTTAAAAACATCAAAAAGCATAAAATAATTTTCCTGCTTTCTTTTACAGTTATTTACAGGAAAGCAAAATTAATAGTTCTCTTTGAAACGAGGGGGGTTCTTTTCACTTTGCCATTTGCTTCTCCTTTTTCTTCCTGGTAAGGCAAGGCTCCTGGGTCCTGCAACAAAGAAGAGGAGTAGCAGCCTTGTTGCTAAAACTTAGGAGTTTTGAGAATGAGGTGGAAGTCTCTCAAGAAGACTTCTGTTTTCTTTCCAAGAACAGTTGCAGTTGTTCCTAAATGGATTATCCTCTTCAGCAGGACAGCCCTACTGAGCGTGAGGGATCATTTTCCTTTTTTATGGGGATTTGAGGGACTTTTTAAATTGCAGCAAACTATTTTTTAATTAATTATGGGGAAAGATTGGAAACTGAAGAGTTTACGTGGATGGTTAGGGAGGCACTTTGGGCTTTATTTGCACAGATTAGAGAAAATTCTTCTTTTGGTCTTATCCTCCTTGTTTTGTTGCGGGATGGGTGGCCTTCACCTGGGAGGGAGCAGCTGGCTGAGCAGCATGGTGGCCGTGGGTGTCACAGACTCCTCTCCTGAAAGATCTGCTGATGTTGGAGCTGATGCCTCACTGTGGGATGGATCCAGGCTCCCCTTGATCCCCATCTCTCTGTTCTAGGTGGGGTGTATAGAAGCAGAGTGTTGACAAAAGGATGACCCAGGCTGGGCAAGTGTGAGGCTGGTCTTTAACTGCAAGTACGCATTTAGGTTATTGACATCCTTCTGCCCAGTTTTAGTCTGTGTCAAGGTCCAGCTGGAGAAAACTCTGTACTTCAACTAATTGCTGTTACTTGGTTCCAGTACTTCCCCATCAGGTATTCTAATTAAGCAAGTTTGAGTTCCAGCTTAGCATAAATGCAGACTTCACACTGACTCCCATAATTATGGCTAAGTTTGTACCCTTCACCAAGAGCCAGCACACTGCCATGTTGGAAATTTAAGACTTGTACAGGAGGACTGCTGCTTTGAAATTGAGATAAATATCTTTTTACTGCCTCATAAACAGGTAGAAAAAATCAGAGGGACCAAGATTGCATTCGTGCAGATTCATGTCTGAGTGGGAGCTGGGTCTGGAAAGGAAAGCCAGAGTGTTTTTCAGGGATGAAAGGAAGGGTGCAACTGGAGAGCCCTTCTGTGGCTGCACCTCCGAATAAGAGCAAAGCTGTGCCCTGCACTGGGGACATCTCCTCCCCTTCCCTCCCCTTGCTTAGCTTGTGGGCAGCCTGGTGGTGCTCAGAGCAAACCTGGTAGGATAGAGCCTGTGGGTCACGACTGATCTAGAGGGTGAGTAAAAAACTGCCTTATTAAAGTAAATGCCCTAACAACACTAATTCTTCTTGCATTTGCTATGAAAGAATTCACTTTGGGCACATTTTAATTTTCCTGCTCATCTTTCACCTTTAAACATGTTCTTCTTCATTTTAGTTACTCATCTATCGATGCCATTTCCTCCAAGCCAGTTGTTAGATGAGGGCAGGCGTCCTCCAGCTGTGACTGCCCCAGCAGCTGGCAGGTCAGGGTGATGCAGACGTGTGGGGTGGCCTCCCTGGGCTGGGAGTGGCTGGTGGGACCGCCATGACCTGCAAATGCACCCTTTGGCAAGGGAAGCACTCGTGGTGGGGAATTACCAGTGCCATTACAACTCTGGTGCCAGGGAAATGAAGCTTTTGCATTACAAGATCATGGTAAATCACATGGAGAAATGACAGCCTCATTAGCATGGGCAAAGTTACTGTAATTTATGTATAAATAACTCCTTTGTGTCAAGATAATTCAGCTACCTTGAAATACCTTCTCACAGTCTGTAGAGATATCTGTAATTTACACACCAGAGTTCATGGCATTTTCCTAATTACACACAGAAATTTTAGATTTTTTTGGGTGTTCACACTTGCAGGTCATCCCTTAGCAGTAGCCCACTTTTGCAGGAGGTCCTGGAGGACATGGGGCAGGATTCTTCTGCCTCTGCTTTCCTGGCTGTGCTGGGACAGTGGAGCCAGTGTGCCCTTTGTCACTGGGGCTTTGCTTGGCAAGTTCACACAGTATCCAAGGGCCACCAGCCACAGACTGGCCCAGGAGCAGAGGCACCAGGCAAAGCACACGATCCCCCCTGTGATGATAGGCCGATGATAGTCATTGGTTTCCATCGTTCTCAATAGCTTTCTTTGGAAAGAATTTTTGCTTACAATGAAGCTTGGATTTACAAATGGGGGACGTTTCACCACTTCCCTTTGGTCTTATTGTTTGCTTGCCGAGAAGTGGTACGGCTGTCAGGTTTAATTCTGCGCCTACGTGAACTTGTTTAGATTTGCCTGCCTCCTGGTGGCTAATGCCAAGTGTCTGAAGGCACTGTTTCCTGTTTTACTGTGTGAGAGGAGGTGTTTTTTTAAGAAAGGGTTTAAAAGGGCTTGGCATTACTGAGCCTACAAATCGTTGGAGCATTTCATCAGCCTTAATTGTTTTCCAGCGCAACTATGTTTTCAACTCATTATTGGCACATTTAATAGCATCCATATTTTTTGTGTTAGCAGTGTAGTGCTGCACAACATTTTACCAACCATAGTCTTTAGCCAGGTGAAATGCTCCATACAGACTTGGGGGTACACCTTGAGCTTGTGGACTCCCCTGAACAGGAAACCCACATACCTGCTGCCCCACAAAGGTGGACCTGCAGTGCTGATGTTTCTTCCAGGTACTTTGCAGGGAAATAATAGTCTCAATCTTTTTGCGTAGACAAGGCATGAAGGAGACTGGAAGGCAGTGGCAGCAGGGTGACAGGCTCCTCTCTGCATTTCTAGTTCTCTTTTCTGGCCATGCAGATTTTGTCCTGGCACTGGAATTAGGCTCAAAAAACCACAGCACAAGTCTGCATTACAGTAGCTCCTGCTGTGGCTGATGATTTTACCTTTGTTACAGAAATTTCCAGTCCACAGAAGAGCCAAGTAGGAAAACAGTTTTCAAATCGTGTGGCTTTCAGTTATGGAGCAGTTAATGGAAGTGCTGCATTCCTCCAGAAATTCATAACATGTTGCAAGCAACATCCAGATTGCATCATAACCCAGTAAGGTGCCCAAGGCTCATCCACCCATTTTAATGACAGGAAAAGGAGATGTGGCTCAGGGACCGTATGTGGATGCTGAAGGTGTAGACAGAGGAGTCCAGACTTACCATACACACACTAACAAGAATAACTGTAAAAGAGTTGAGGCAGCAGCCTCAGCTTGTCTGACACCTTTGTTTGATAGACAAAAGGTGTGTTTTTCATTTTTGTTAAGCTTAATATAATTGAACTAAAAAGATTGAAATGCCCCCTTCATCACTGCTGAGACATGCTCCCAATCAGTGGCTGCCATCGTAGCGTTGGAGCCTGTTGAGGCCCACTGGCAACGTGTCCTTCATTGCATTCACCTCTTCTGAGCTTGAGGGTATGCTCCACCATCCCTGACAGAGGAGGTGTGAGAATGTGATGATAGTGGAGTACCACGTAAGCAATGTTGGAGCTGTGTTTTTCAGTTAGCTTCCATCCAGCTCAGAGCACAGCAGGAGGAAGAAAAAAGAGCTGATGATGAGCTGCAGGCAGGCCAGGCTGGAGATAAAACACCCTATGAGTCTCCTTGAGATAAAAACAAGGCCTTAGACATTGAACAATTTTGGAAACTTCGCCTTTGGGTTATTTTATGGGGTGGAAACCCAGGTCCTGAAGCTCAAGTGGTAGAGCAGGACCTTTTGGTGGGCACGCATTGAGCACCATTTTCAGATGAGAAGCTGTTACAGAGAGGGATTTCAGGATATGGGTCCAAGTATTTTGTGGTATCTTTTCATGGCAGAGTAGTACTATTACCCTCTGCTGCTGTATCTACAAAACCAGTGTCTCTGCAGCCTTCTTTTCCAATAGGAGATTTTTTCCTTAAATGCAGAACTTGATAAAAACAATCATTCATCTGGTGTTCTCACGTGTGAGAGCAGTTTGCCAAATAGTTTCAAGTCTGAGCCTTTAAAATAAAAGGAATGACTTAGACATTTTATAAGTTTTTTTTAGCTTTAGCCTCAGAAATGGCAAGCAGGGGATTCAACTTGAAGAGAAAAACACATGTGTGCTAAGGGAATTGTGTAGTTTGGGTTTCTTTCCAAGCTGTGCTTGTGTTTCGTGGGCTCCAGCCCCATGCTCCCCTGGCCACGCATCCAGCTGCAGGAGGACTGCAGGGCTCGGAGAGAGTGAAGGTTGCAGTGTCCTTCAGAAAATCCAGCTTTCTGAAGGCATGAAATAAAGACTTTGCAACTGAGCTGCAGAGTTTTTAAGGAGCATTCTTTGGGGATGGAAACAAATAGCTCACCATAGCATTTCACAGGATTTAGCAAAAGGCACTTCTGCAGCAAGGGATGGTGTAGATACATTTTGTTTTGTGGGTTTTTTTAACTTTTAATAATGGCATGGGGGATTTCGTTATCTTTTTGTCTCATAGTGAGCAAAGCGTGTACAACTGACTTCTGAACCAAATATATTCCTTTTAGAAACTGAAACTGCTGTTAAGCTGTGATTTGACCCACTGATGAATTGGTGAAATGCTGAAGCACTACAAATTTTGAATAACTCTCCCAGTCCCACAGGAAATTCAGAGCAGACCCAGGACCAGAGCCCATGTCTGTCGTCATGGGAGCAGGCTTCCCCAGAGACTGATTAGGGTGTGAAGTCCCTGGCAATTCCTCATCACCATCTATCTGGGAGAAGCGTGATTGAAGTGAGCCTTCCTGCAGGGAGTCTGAATATTTTGGTTAATCACTTTTTTTCCCACGGTTCATTTCCCTCCCCACCCCATTTCAATTTTTTTAAATTGTTTGAATTTCCAGTGAGCTAAAAATGATCAGGATGCATGTGGCTAGATGCTTCTGTAGGTCTCAATGTACCTTCTCTGGAAATGGTGGAGCAAATTTCAAAATGTGGTGTCAAGAGGATCATTTGCAAGGGAATGAATTTGCTGTCAGCTGTAGCATTGCCATGGTAAACAGCCACACTTGTAGGGGTTTAAAAGCCTCAAAGGGTCTTGCAGAGCTCTGGAGATACAGAGGAAAATGAGTTTAAAATTGCAAGCTCACTGCCACATTGGGGGAAGGCTGCTGCAGCAAGGCATTGTTTAAGGGTTCTGTTTTCAGCATGCTCCTGAAAATGTGCTCTTGGAAACAGGGATTTGTGCCTAAATGGGAATCCAGACATACAAAACACTTCATTTATTCATGTAAATGTCTGCATAAAAATGCAAATGTGGCACCTATGGCTATTGCCTCCGTATTGGGCTACAGTATAGCATATAAAAGGCATACTGATGAGTTTTCAGCAAATTTTCTGAAAATACTTGAACAGTCATGGGCTCTGATGTATAAAGTTACCTTTTAAAGTCATTTAAAGAAATAGATACTTGGTTTTGCATCCCAATGGCTCAGCTTCCTAAAAGTTTGAAAATACTTTCAATTTAAAAGAAATCTGAATCTAGAGATCAGCTTTATTTCTAATTCTGCTACTGATTAACTTCTCTCTGGGGTGTATTTCCTAGATAGTTCCAACCTCAGCTTATGCATTTATTTACTTAATTCAGGGTTTTGTAATTTTTTTGAAAAGCGTGTTTTGATCTTCAGGCAGATGCAATGCAGCTGAATCCAAAACACAGTAATTGAAAAGCATGGCTGAGGAGGCAAAAGCATGGCTTTTGCCCGTGCCTGGCAAAAACAGCAATAGGTAGTAACATTGAGCTTGCTGAAGAGTCATTTTAAAATTGGTGATTAATTTCAGTTTTTAAACTATCCTTAATTTGATATGATGTCTTACCATGTTGCAAGTATCATTTGATATACTCTTGTTAGGAATTGCGAATGTTTTGGCTGACACTTACATAAAATACCAGCTGATTTGGAAAGATGTGGATGGTGTTGGTGAGTTGTGCATAAGCTGTGCCAGCGCTAATGCTCTGCTGCCATTCTTTATCCGTTTTTATGAGGCAGAGTTAAAATACCGCGCTGCCTGCGCTGCCATTCTCCCAGCGCCGCTTTTGACAAGAACAAGGAGGTTTATCTCTGGGTAAGGCCAGACTCTGTCTGAGCTGTCTTCCCAGGAGAATAAGAAATGAAAAATGAGAACAATAAGTGAAAAAGAGGAAACTCTGGCATGTGAGCGTGTGCGTGGGGACAGACACACACCATCCCACAGCTTGTCCTGGGGAAAGCAGCATTCCTTATCCACAGCATATCACAGGGAAAGGATAAACAGCCATGTACATGCAGACGCTGTATGTTCTTTCTCATTCCCATCTGGAGATGTTCAGCTGACTTCCCAGGATATGGGGATGATCTAGAGGGGTTAAATTTCCATGCTTGGAGTCTTTTTCACCATAAAGAAGAAAATAACCAAGTTTGGTCACTCCTGGTGTTACATATTTCAAGGTGCTCCTGCCCCATAATGTTCATTTCCACTGTTTTTAAACTTCAAATTGAGACCCTGTGCTTTGGTGTATCAGACATAATAGGGTTATATTTAAATATATGAATCCACAATACCCACTCTCACTCTCTTCTCCCTTTGCTGGCTTTCCTGATGATTTTCTCTGCTTGCCTTCCCTGGTGCTTTCTCTCTCCACCTGTTTGAAAAAAACCCTAGCCTGGCTGAAATGGATGAGGTTTGTTGCTGCAGGCTCAGATTTCAGGAGCCTTGTCATGCAACAAAGCAAGCAATGCACTGGGATCGCCTTTATCCAGCCTGAGAAACCGCTGTTGATCAAACTTGCCGTGTCCTGGTTGAAGAAGCATTCCTGGAGGAGGAATGATCATCTTTTTCCACGACAGCCTTGTCGCAGGGTGCCTGTTGCCTCCCTCAGCTCTCTGCTTAGCCAAGCCAAACTGCCTGGAGATGCCTAATGAGGGACAAGCCAGGATGCTTTGTGCTCTAATTAATAAAAAATTAACCTCTGGTCGCTGGATGTTTCCAGCACTCCCAGCAGCACTTGTTTGCAGGGAGACAGCTATTATTGTCTGTCTCATTCTTTTAGACGGGCACAAATAGGAGACAAGGGAATCACCCTTTGCCAAGAGATTTTCCAGAATTTTTTTGGAAAGCATCGTATGTCCATGTATGTGAGTTTTAAATCATCCTGTGTTTAGGTTTTGAGCTGCCTGGATCCCACTGCAGTCCTTCAGCCGCAGTAGTTTTGGGTTTCTGCCCTGTTTTACCAAACCACCAACTGCTTCCAATCTCTAAGTAATTAAAGATAACCTTAATTTTTCTCCCCACTTTTGCTCTTTTGCAGTCATTGTAGTGAGCTTGCAGAGAGGAAATGATGCAAAATACCTATTTTTTGTTTTTCTTGGGTGGGGGCATATATGTTATGACTAGCTGGCTTTGAGAGAACAGACTTTGTAGCCCTGTGTGTGCTCAATGGAGGAGATGAATCCATTGTTGACTGGGAGCAGGTAAAGATTTGGGTTCCACCAGCTAGTTCCTGCCCAGTCGCTGACTTTCCGTGACCTTGGAGGAGTTATTAAACCTGCCAACTTTATTTTCTCTAGCTATAAATCAACCATTATTTCTGTAACAGAGAAGGAATTTTTGTTTTGAATTGATGGCAGAGGTCTAGGTCTGTCTTCTCTTCCACAGTTGTGAGTATTATAGTTACGAGTATTAATGGAGTGTTAATTCTTCCTGGAATGACTAACTGTTTTCAGGGTTGTGCAGGATGCAGGGAACCTTAATTTGGTGCTTTTATGCAGAGGCAAGATGACTTTAATACAGGATAGACTATACTCTTGAGAGGGTCATGTGTGCAAGCAGTTTTGGAGTGGTGAGAGGGTCTGTGGTAGTCAGTGTTTGGCATGATTTTATATCACTTTCACTGTGTGTAATTGTAAGCCTGGAGGAAGGATACAACACTGACCCAAAAGTGCTACTTTTTTACTGATTTGTTTCATATGTGCTCAACAGATGAGCAACTTCTGTGATAATACGGCTTTCTGAATTTTTCTTTCATTTTGGCTACTGATAAAGGCTTTATTTGATGAATAGCAGAATAAACCTGAGCTGGTCAGCCTTGATTTCTGTGGCATGCTAGCGCTTCAAGGAAGGAGAAGGAAGGAGAGAAGGGAGGTGAAATTTATCATCTTGAGAAGTCAAACTACCATGGAAAGAAATAGATATTATGATCCAAAATACCCCTGCCACATTTCAGCAAGACAATGCATTAAATATCTGATAGTATCTGACTGTCGATCTTAAATACCTTCCCACCTGTGTTAGTGGCTGAGGATTAGAAGTACTCAGGAGAGCACTACTGCAGGATCAGCCTATCTAAAAGGTGATGCTGTAGTGATACAGCCCCGAGGATGTAAAAATAGCCCCAGTGGTTGTGCTCCAACACATCATGCTTGCAGCCCTCGGCCACTGTCACTGGCCACAGTAGGTTTCATCTTCTCTGTCAGGAACACTCTGCTTTCCTTTCTCATTGCGTTAAAGTGTTACTATCCACCAAGTAATACTCGAGGTCAGTGTTGTTTCCTTGCTGAACATGAAGTTTCATCTGGGCTGAAAAGAGCAGGATGCTGTTTGCGAGTAGGAAAGTCTGTGGGAATGATCAGCTTTTATTGTGAGTAAGGAGGAGGCTCTTCTTTAATTACTTTGGTATTTTCTGCTTTGGAGGAAAGGAAAAAACTCACTACCTTTTATGTAATATTCATCAAGGTAAATGAAATTTGACCAAGAAAGAATGTTAGGGGAATGATATTTTTAGAGCTAAAGGTAGCCATCTGATGAGAATGCTCTGCTATATTCTTGTGTGAGATATATATATAGATAAATATATGTATCTATACACACATATATATATGCATAGAAACATACACTAGCTTGTTTTTTTTGTTTGTTACTGTTGATTTTGGCACTGAAGTGATGTAGTTCATAAAGTGACACAGAAGACTATCTTCATTGCATTAAGAATCAGAGGAAAATAATAAAACCATCTCAACTGAACCAAGTTGTTGGTGATCTAGCACAATGATTTTTTTATCCTTTTTGAAAAAAATTCTAGCCAAAAAAATGTAACAATTGAAAATGAAGCAGCACCTTATTTGCTAGGCCTCTGCAAATGTGTTAGTAATCTCCCCAAATTACCTATTTCTAGTCTAAATGTTTAATGAGTAACTGCCTACAAGTGGCAGAAATTAATCAAAATGAGAGTGCTTTTAAGTTATGTCTTTTAGCTTCTTTTCAATAATAGATAATTATTGACATTTCTAGGAAGCATATGTAGTCCTGGAACAGCAGTAGTACAGTAACCTCCTTCAGTCTTTCTTTTGACTTGAGTGTGGGATTCCTCTTCTCAGATGAAGTGAAATCTTTGGTCTGTCGATGGCAACAGCAACGCCCCTGCAATTGAAAATTGGCTGTTTCCTGGATTTAGTAATTTCTGGTTTGAGGCATATTCAGTCTTTGAGGTCTCTGCTGAGAATTGCCAGCAAGGGGAACAATAACCAAGGTTATAATTTTTGTAGTGCAGAAATATTAGCTCTCTGGCAACTGGACTAAACATACCAGACTCATTTCTCATAGGACACCGGAAAAGGTTCAGGGCAGAATGAAACTCAGACAAATTGTTGATATTTCAGAGCACAGACCAGAAAGGATTAATTTGTCCAGTAACTCTCTTCATGTGGTCAGAAATTTTGAGTGACAACAACCCATTTGGCAAATGACATTGCTAATGCAAAATCTAACTTCACTCTTAAACTTGAGAGTGTATTTTTTTTGTTGATGAGTGCTGCTGTAGATATAAATTTCCCCTGTATCCAAAATAAGAATGTAACCCTTCCCTCAGATGTGTGCACTGAAGGAGAGAAGAAGAGAACTGTTAATGCCTGAAATCCTTTAGGGCTGTTAGATTATCAGGCTTGCCAGGATTTGGTTCTAGTTCAAAGTGCAGATTCTTGAAACAAGAGAGATGGCTGATGAACCTTACTGGAACTGTTTTATTTTTTGGTCTTTTGTGTTAAGAGAAAGCTGTGGTTCGTATAAGTTGGGAACACTTTTTCCTGCAATCTCAGGAATTTTTTTCATGTGCGGTCCCCAGGGTGTAACATGAACACCTTTCTAATGTAAAAGTGTAAACTCATATACATGCAATGTATTTTTACTGTGTCGAGACCTACATAGAAACAGTAAAGATGTTTTGTTTTTGCTAATATACAACCATATACACATACATATAAAGATGTAGCTAAGTGTGCAGTTCAGTCTGTGAACCTTTCTGTCATTTAAGTTATATTCTGAATTAATTTTGATATTGTTTTTAATCTCAAAGACATCAACACACTTCTTTAAAAACCGTAAATCAGTCCTTTTGTGGATTTCCTAGCTCTGGTAGGTTCAGGAGTAGTAAAGCCTATTTTGGAAAGCCTAGTTTTGAGACATTTCTAAATGTGAGTGTGGCTTCTGCAGTTGTTCTTCATGAAAAGCACTTTTTGACAATTTCAGAAAATGTAAATTTAATCTTGATAAGTGCTTTCCCTGAATGCAACCTTTCCTCTGTAGTGGGAGAGTGCATATTACATCAGCATAAATGTACTCAGATAGCTCTACATACTGGCAAGTGACCTCTCATTCAAAAGATGTTTTAGGATCATTTTGAAGACCCTATTATCCAGCAAGAAGTTTAGTATAGATTAGGGAAAATGTAATAGAGTTTTAGGTTTTCTGTGGTTTTTTTCCTTTGTGTAACAAAGTGAATCAGGACTTTGCTTAGAAGTCATTTCCCATACTGTCTTCTGAGCTGATCGCTGTCATTATTTTAGGTCTAGAAAGACCTATTCATTCATTTTTTCTGCCCTCCAATACAGCCAGACTTAGCAGGTAATGCAGAGCTTTCTATTGTAAATAAAAAGCACAGGTGAAATGGAAAACCCAGTTTCTTTATTTCTTACACGTTGTTGTTTCTATTCCATTTACAAATGAAATTTTAAGTTTTCTAACAGCATTTTCAAAAACCTTCACATCCTACCTTATCATAAGAGTCACAGGGAAAAATACAGTGGGATTGTTTGAAAACAAACAGTAATTTTTTAGAGGTCTTATTGTGTACAAGTAGTGGAAGTGTGAAGGAACTACCTGTACCTGGCTTGTAAGTTCTGAGACAGGGGTGCGGGGTTGTGGCTGGAAAACAATCCCAAATTTATATTTTCTTCAGGCATTCGTCATCCTAACATCATTCTGGTTTCCACCGGATAAAATTGAAAGGGAAGATTTCTCAGAGCCCCCGTGCTGTTTTAATGAGGGTATCATGTGTCAATCATGGCTGAGCCATTGCCCTCCAGACAGCCAAAGCTCAGCACCAGCTGGGTCTGAAGGTTCCTGCACAGTCTTGCTTCCTTGTCAGCACCATGAGGACCCCAGGAGAGGGATCCAGGCATCCCAAGCAGACAAGATGAATCCAAGGCATCTTCCCAAGCCTGGCAGATGTGGTTCAGGACACAATGGACAGCTGCACCCTTTTGGAGCAGCAGATGGAGGCTGGATGGAAGACTCTGGGACACCTGAAAAGGTAGCAGACACCTGTGTTTGGCCATTTGAGCTGTTCAGGAGACCAGGAGAGGGGTCAGTACCAGTCAAAGTTAGCCTATTAGAAATTTTTTGAGCAAATTTCAGTGTGTACCTGGGTGACATCTTTGTGGTGTGTGGATGTTATGTGTGGGTTTTATGGTACTAAGAAACCTTATGCCAGATTTTATAATCATTTTCCTATTGCTGTGCTTTAACCCCCCAGCCAGCAGCCAAGCACCTCACAACCACTCACTCATTCCCCCGCCAGCAGGATCAGGGATGGAACTGGAAGAGTAAAAACTGGAAAACTTGTGTGTTGAGATAAAGACAGTTCAATGGGGAAAGCAAAAGCCATGCACAAAGCAAAGCAAAACAAGGAATTAATTCACTGCTTCCCATGGGCAGCAGTTGTTCAGCCATCTTCAGGAAAGCAGGGCCCCATCACATGTAAGAATTACTTGGGAAGACAAATGTCATCACACCAAGTGTCCTTTCTTCTCTCTTCTTCCCCCCAGGTTTTTATCTTGAGCATGATATCATATGGTATGGAACATACCTTTGGTCACTTTTGGTCACCTTTCCCAGTTGTGTCTCCTCCCCAGCCTCCCATGTACTCCCAACCTACTTTCCAGTGTGGCAGTACGAAAAGCAGAAAAGGCCTTGGCTCTGTGTAAGACCTGCTCTGCAATAACAAAAACATCACTATATTATCCACCCTGTTTTCAGCACAAATCCAAAACACAGCCCCATATTAGCCACTGTGAAGAAAGTTAACTCTACCCCAGCCAAAACCAGCCCACCCATATATGTTAGTTGAAAGGGCTTTCTCAGATGGCTTGTGCTAGCCCAGGGCAGCATTCTTGGACTGGTTTAGGGCCCCTAAATCTCTTACTTAAATATTATTATTTCATTTGTTTTACATTCCTGTCTGGGCCTTGAAAAATATTTTCCTCTTTATTTTCAAGTCGTCTTAATGACTGTTTAGCTTGTCCAGGCAGTTCCTGTGCCTCAGCGGAAGGCACCCTTGGCTTCTAATCTTGTGACTCTCAAATAAGCTCAATTTCAACGTTTGTGAAAACCAAGCTTTTTAATCTGATGATTGGATGGGAGCATAAAGCTAAGAACTTGGCAACAGAGAGAAAAACGAGAGGATTCATCTTCTTTAGCTTAACACTTCAGGGGTTTCAGCCTTTACCCATCGCCTTGAATTCTAGGATGATTCATGCATGTGGATGTGCGGAGGAGTGCCTGGGTAAAGCATGTGTGGGCATATAGATGTGCTGTGGTGAATACCGCAGTTGACGGTGATTTGGTTGAATTGCAGGTTTCTATAGACAGTAAGAACAAGAGGGTGAGCTATGGCAAACACAAGCGTGATTAGCATTTCCAGCATGAAACCCTTTGGTCAGCAGGAAAGAGGAAAAAGCAAAGCAGTTTGACACATGAGAACAAGAACATTTCTTATTGCCTAGGCTGCTCTCTGAGACTTTGAAATGCCCCTCTTTGTTGAGGAAGCATGCAAATGTTCTCATTATTTTCTATAATTTGCATTATTAAAGAAAAGTTATTACCCAGGCTCAAACTTTCTTAGAGCACTGAGTCAAAGATACTGTTTCGCTTGCTGACACTGCATGCTCAAATGGACCTAATGGTGTTCTGTGCAGGAGTATTTTATCTTTAAGGACCCTTAATTGCTTTAACATACCGTGCTGTAAACAGACTGAATCACGGATAAACAGCAGTCCTTTCCAGCTCTGTTATTCAGTAGGGTTAAAGGCTCTAGCTTGAATTAGGAGTTAATCCTTACTCTTAAATAAGGGGAACTAAGTCCTTAAAAGAAAAAGTAAAAAAAAAAAAGCCCGTTTAGTAGTTCCTAATCCCGATTTTTAGCCCTGGGTTCTTCCAGACCAATCCTATCTCTGATTCTGGAATCCTATTTCTGACTGTTTCTGCCTGTCATCTGGGTTTGTCTCTCTCCCTGTTGATTGTGGACCCACATTGCTTTTCTGAGGCCTACCAGGCTTTTTTACTTTTTCTGAGGGTCCATCCCTTTGCAGACACTGCATCTTTCTTTGATGGGCTGGAGGTGCCCTGATGGAGCAGGGCTCTCCTCTCCTCCAGCTGTGCTGAAAAATATGCTTTTCCTGAAGGAGCTAGAGCAACCTGGATGCTCTCTATGGAGAAATGATGCTCCTGGTCACAGCAGGAGCCCTATGGCTACTGAGGGCGAGGAGTGGGGAGGCTGTGGGGGTCTGTGAGATTGATTCCCAAAACTGGCACCAGTGCCTGAGATTTTAAAAGCAAATCACTGTGAAATGACTGAAGAGTTTTCCACTGTGTTTTTCTTACCTGGGCTGGGGACAGTAAAAGCAGCATGGGCTCAGGGTGAAATGCAGCGATGGCAGCGGCCACCCCGCAGCGCTGGCTGCAGTGGGGAGCCCTGCTGCGGGGAGCACGGCAGTGCTGCCCTGCTGCTCCTTTTTATTCCCCATAAGGAAGAGACAAAACGAGTTGTTGATGTCTGAGAAAGGCAAAGGGCAGGGGAAAAAGCAATAAAACACTTGTCTGGCACGCAGGCTGGAGCAGCAGGGAGGGAAGCCGCGGGAAATGGAGGGCTGGCACCAGTTCCAGCCTTCTCTCCTGCACCAAGCTGCAATGGGGAGCACGTTTGACTGCAGAAGTATGGATACTGATCTGCTCTGGAGGTCGGCTTGCTTATTCATTTCTCATCACTGGCTTTCCATTTACACCAGGGAGCAGTTCAGCTCTCTGAAAGACTTTGCCGGTGTGAGGAGTTTCTCTGGTACCCATGTGGCCATATCACATTCGCTTATCTTATCCCAAGCTTTTGTCCCTAAGGATTTGAATGCTGGTGGGGATGTTTCCTGTGGTCTAGCTCTCATGCTCGTGTACACACACATAGTGGGAGGTCTGTGTCTGAGCTTTGACTCCAGCTGTAGGAAGACTACAGGATGGGTTGGAGTGCTGTGATAACAAAAAGGCAATTTCTCTAAGCCAGATTGGCCTCTGCTCGGAAAATAACTTGTTCACTCTTAGACCCTCATATACTCTTCTAAAAACAGCACTGAAGACTGGATCCTCCTAATCTGTCCCAGTCATCGACACAACATGTCCTAGCTCACCAGGACCATTTTCACGTGGTGAATCTCCTTGCTGAAATGGGTATGTGCTTGGCTGCCCAGTAACCCTTGTTTAGAATGGGAATAGCTGCTGGTGCTGTGGTCCCAAAATCAGGTGAAAGTGGCCTCCAGAGGGTAAAAGGGCATTTCCCAGGTTGTGGCAAAGCCAGGCTGCACAAACTTGGGGTCTCTTGCTTAGCTCTTTGGCCAAAGAGGGTACTTCTTACTGTGGCTTCACCGGCTTGTGTGGTGAAGGGCAGCAGGGGATGCTGGTGGCTCTTTGGAACAAGGACACTTGTCACCCTGCAGGATACACCACAATGGCATCGCATTTTACACAGAGTAATCCAGGAGCCCAGATGAGCATTTAAATATGTTGAATCAAGGGAGATGATTGTGATCAGGCCACTTTGTCTTCTTGATTTGGAATATTTTCTCCTCAAGGGCGTTTAAAACAATGGAGTTGAGCCTTCAGATTCATAGCTGCCACCTTATTATCCTATTAGTCAATTATAGCTGCTGAGGAGCCAGGAGTAAGTGACAGTATGGCAGATTACAGCAATTTATTTGCAGTTCTCATAGTCTGGTACCGCATATCATCAGGCTGTTTAAATTTAATGATAGGGTTTTTGCATGTGTTTTAGTGCAGTTAAAGTTGTAATCAAAATGTTTAGGAAAACCCCCACTGACCTGCATAAATACTCCCATCTTCAGCACTGCTTTCATGCCCTGTTGTAATCTTTATTAGCAGAGCTGACTCACTAATTAGGGGAAGCAACCTACCTTGGAAATAATAGATTTTTTTTGGGTTTTTTTTACCACTTTACAAAGCTTTGAGGAATAGAAGCTTCTGGTAACTCTGTGCCTTGGCTCTGCTTTTCTCTCACCACCCACCCAATTTAAATTAAAACCTAGAAACAGGTATGTGTTAGCTTGTTTTCTATAAGCCTGGCATGACATATTCCATGTGGGGGGAAATAGTCACCCACTGGACTTTAAGCATCAGGCACTGGTGTTGGTGATCCTGAGGAGGTGTCTGTGATCAAACGATGCAGCCCCCAGCGCAGCCCCTGCTCCCATTGTATTTGGTCTTCAGACATCACTGTTGGAGAAGGATGTAGAAACTATCAGGATTTTGTCTCATCATGTTTCATGGGTTTGTGGCTTAGGAAATTACATCAATGAAGTTTGAAAGCAGGCTTGGGCATCCTCAGCAGCATCCGTGGCCTTTCAGTGGAGGTTTTGTAGGGCTTACAAGTTGGCTGCCAGTGACCATATGCTCCCTCAGGACACTCAGCCTGTGGTGGGATATGGACCAAGATGCCTTGCTGCTGCTGGCCCAATGTACAGCCATTCGGTGGAGCATCCAAAAGCTTCCTGGCCAGAGTACATCAACATTTGGCTTCTGAAAATTCTAAGAGATTTTTTTTTTCAAGGATTTGGGGTCTAACTGGGTTGTTCAGTCACTTCATCCTGCACTGAAATATAGGTGTAATCATGAAACCCACAAGCATATTCAGCTAGCATTCTCAGAGCCCAGGTGGAGGAGATGGATGAGGTTGCAGCTGCCTGCCACTGCGTGCTTTGATGCAAAGCGGCAACCTAAATGAAATAGGGATTTGTGGGATGAAATTTAGGCATAAAGTGTTTCATGACATATGGGGAGCTCCTACAAATAGCTGCTAAGCACTGAGTACATAAACCATGTTGCTTACACAGAGCAGAATGGGTGGCTGGGAGAAAAACAACTCTTGGAAAAATACACGAAGAATGTGTTTCTGGTATAATGCCCTGAAACAGGGTGGAGGATGATGAGAAGGCCCAGGTGGAGACTGTGGCCACAAGGTGACAGACCTTTCTCCTCTTTTGCCCTCAAGAGGGGCTAGCAGGCTTCACTTCTGTTTTTCTCCTCTGCAGATCAGGTTTTTTGGTTGAGTAGGGCAGGGGTTTTCGCTTGTCTTTCCATTCATTGCCTGCATTGATTCAGTTATTGTGTATCAGCTCCTTGGGTCCCGCTGCAGCCCATTAGCAGCAGCACTTTGGGTTTTCTGCCCTGTCTCACCAAACCACCATCGACTGCCCCCAAAGGGTGAACCTCACCAACCCCCTCCAACCTGCCTCTCTGCCCTGCACTGAAGCTTTCCTGGGGCAAACTGGCCAAGATCCTGTGACTCCTGTTCACAGGAGCCTCATGCATGTTGGTCCATGGTCCCATGGCCGTCGGCACAGGAACTGCAAAGGGACTGCCTTCCCATGGGACTTCTGTGAGGCTGGGATAATCCTGCCTTTGCTTTGCAGAGAAGAATATTTTCTGAGTGGAGTAGCGGCATCAGATTGGGATTTAGAAGTTGCTAATTAGTGAGTAATCTTATGTAAAACTGTGCTGAGCTTCCAGAAATACACCAGTCCTGTGTATGAGTTAGGGGATAGTTTGCAGACGACGGGTTTTACTTTCTGCAAGGGCAGGGACAACTAAATGGATTTTTTTTGAGCTGTTAACCAGGAGGCATAATACCATTTTTTACACCCATATTGGGAATCTGTCACATAAAAACATAATTGATGGAAGTATTATCCTGCTTAATTGGGAAATCGAAAAAGCCACTTCCCCTCTATTTACAGATTATTAGCAACAGTGTCTCCGGTTTGGTCCAGAATGGTTTCCATGTTAGTCACAGGCTTTGTGCATTATATTCGGTATATAGTTCTCTTAAAGGACTTTGGCTCGTCAGTTTCAGAAATGGCAACTTCTGGGGATGTGCAATTGAAGCCTCACAGTATTTTACAAAGGCTTGGTACAACCAACACTTAAGATAACTGAAAGACTAGGAAGAAGAGTAGCAAAAATGCTGTTTTCTGTTTTATTATGTAGGTGAATTCCCTAAATCTTTTATTGTTTCTCTTCATGAGGAGTTTCACCTTGACTCCGCGTGACAGTGCCTTGTGTAATCAGAATAATTATTTTTCCAGTAGTGTTTGGCAGTAAATTTCTCTCTTGTGATTTTGAAGATGTTCTTCCAGTAACAAGAAACTTATTTTTAATGGGAAAATATGGTTATGAAATCATGAAAATATGGGAAGAGTCTGAGGCAGAGATAAAATTCAAATGGAAGAAAACAGGAAATGAAAGAAGGAGAATTGGCCCCATTTGGATTTTAAGCTCTTGCTTGTCTTTTAAATTTTGTTTTTAAATCAAGAGCCTTTTTAAACAGAAATCCAGACCTTTTCCACAACTTTAAATATTAAAACCAAATATAATGAGTATTTCATTTTGCATCAAAAAATGTAAATGTTTTTATTAAAAATGTCCATTTCAGTGAGTGGGTAGTGCCTGCTGAGAAGAAATTAATCAGTGAAGGGTTTGAGTTTTTTTCATAATCATCTTTAATGAAGATGTTCTCCTAAGTTTAAAGCACTTTTTCTTTCAACTGTGGGACACATGTCAGTGAATGTAAGACAGATTTCCTTCTCATCAGCCAAGGGGCAGTCATCTCCATAACCACATCCAGAGCATGGCAGGAGAAGGTGGGTGGCCTTGCCAGGAGTGGGTGGCAAGGGTGGGACAAGGTGCTTGGAGTGCTCTGGTGTCCTTCTGCTGGGCATGGCACTGCAATGGAAATGCACCCTCTGCCTCAAGGTGTTAACCCAAAGTGAACCTGTGCCCATGGCCAGTTTTGGGTGCTTATTCGGTGTCTCAGAGCTCTTGCCATGGGGCAGGGGGAGGATTGAAAAACAGTTGGTTTTATTTTCTCAGTGTGAAAACAGATTTTAAAGAAACTTCTGAGCAGAAGTTCACTGTCTAAAACATATGGACATTTTTCAAGCAGACTAATTTATTAACCTCTATTCGAGTATGCAGAACTTACTGAGATGCTGTTTTTAAGCTTGATACAAAATGAGAGAAAAGCGTATTTCTGAAAGAAAAATGACTCCTTTGGAGTCTGCTCTCTGTTGCACATTTTTGCTAATTGCCATTACAGAAGTGACAAGAAGGAAAGTGGTTTAGACAGTGAGCCAAAATGTGTCCACGTGAAACTGGGAGAACATTTCTGAGCTGCAGCCCATCACCTCAAACTGGTCAAAAGCTCTTGGTTGATTTGGAGCAAGTGGTTGACTTGTTGCAGTTGGTTGATGCATAGTTCCTAAAGAGCCTTGCCATTGCACCTCTCTTGTGTTTGGTCTCTGCTCCCTGCACTACAGGAACCAAATCCTGCTCTGTCTTATGGTTCAGCTGTTTTACAGGGGTACATTGCTGTGCAGTGCAGGTCTTTGGCTAACGGGGTGTCAAACCAGGTAGGTATTCATCCAGCTCCTAACAGGGCTTAGCCAACAAGCACAGCTCCCATTTGCACAGCTTTCCCTTCCTCTTGCTCTGTTTTCTAGTCACCTGCTTGAAATACAGGTTTATTTTTTGGCAGTGTTTGAAAATCAGTAGCATTATGAGTGGTAATGGGCTATAGCTTAAAGCACAGAAAGTTCAAAAGCAGAGTTCATCAGCATGGTGGAATAAAATTCTGAACACACAGCCAACCCTGCCAAATAACGTTTCAAAAACTGGCTGATTTAAAAACTAGCTTGGGCCAGGATTTGCTTTGGTCCATCAGACATTCATTACTTCTGCTCTTGAATTGCACAACGTCCTTATCTTTATCAGAAAAATGGCTCAAATCACTGGGAGCTGCTTCAAATGATTGGTGACATGACAGAGCCTCTTCTTTACTCCTGGAATAACCATAAGCATTGTATGAATGCAGCAACATGCCCCGTGTCTGCTGCTGGTTATTGCCTGGAGCCTGGAGCCAGACAGTTGGCTGTGCACTTGCGAGGCAGCTCCCTGGCTGCTCAGTGGGACTGGCCTTGCAGAGAGAGCTGCTGGTGTGCAGCATGTGACTGCATGTTCCATGTTAATCTGGGAGCTCTGGAGCCTAAATAATTAGCAGCACTCAATTTGAAATTGGGCAAGATGCAATGTCCTAACCAGGTGATGTCAGAAATTTATTTTTTTAGATCCTTTATTAAAAGGGATTACATGAAATTGTTATTTAAAGTGCTTCAGGCTTTGTGTTTCCTTATGAGAGGGGAGGGCAGTGTGGACGCTCTGGATGAGTCAGTGCCTTGTCCTTGTCCAGTGCTGTCCAGGCCAAAGGGCTGCAGGAGGTGCATGGGCCACCTCTCATTCACATGGACACTTGTCCAAAAGGTCTCTCTGAACCAGATCAAGGTGACAGTTTCTGCTGCTGCCTGTCCCATCAACCCCTCTAGTGAGACAAAATGGCTATTTTTGAACTGTCCCATAGCACTGCTCATGGCCATCGGGTACTGTCAGACAAGCTAATTTGGGGGTGCCTGCCTGAAATGGGATGTATAATCCACCTTCCGTGGCATCCTTGGTGTCCAATTTACTTGTCCACTGTAGTCCAAATAAATAAAAAGTTTCCGTGTTACTTGCAGTGGACCGTGTCAGCATGAAATAAATTGCTACTTTGGTTCATTTCTCAGCATCGTGTTCACTCACACCCTCTCTCCCACATCTCTTTGTGTGGTAAAATACCAAAATTTTAGGTTCAAGGCAGATGTGGTGCTGTGGTGAGTGACAGCAGCAGGGCAGGAGGAAGCTTGGGGCTGTGCTGCAAATGCCCTGGCTATCTGGAGGGATCCAACCCCTTTCCAGTGCTCTCAGTGGCCATATTCCAGAGCTGAGCAAACACTCCAGGCCAGATATGCAGGAGTATATGGGCACTGTTCACATATTTATTTCAGTGGAAATTAAGTGAATGTATAGCTTTCAATCTCACTTGTGTTCTCCCACTAGGGAGATGTAACTGAAAACACTGGCTTTGGTAAGTGTTGCAAGTGGTTCTCAGGATTAGGCCTTTATATCTCACTGTGTCGATAGAAGAGACAAATAGGAGATTATGTTCTGTCATTCCCTGGCCGGTTACATGGAAGTGAGTCCCTCACACCTGGATTTGCATGGTGTTGTTAGGTGTCATGTCTCAGCAGTTACCACAGGAGCTTATCACTCCCCAACCTGGATGAAGAAATGCTGTGTGGTTCAGCTCTGCTGCCTGCTGTTCAACATCATGCTGAGCAAGGAGAAGCCCCAGATGACATTTACATCACTAAAATTTTCTTCCTATTGTCATTTCTTTTTAACTGGTGCCAAGTAAAAAAGCAATAAGTTGTTGTTCAAGCAGCCTTTTTTTGGCTCTCTAACAGCATGACAAGGCACATGTGTCTCTAAAGAGCCATCCAGTTGCAAGGAAAGCGCAGTTGGCCTGGCACTGAAGAGCATGTCTTCAAGGCCAAGGGAGGAATTTTCTGCCATTTGGTGTGCGGGAATGCGCAGGGTGTGAATCTGAAGGGTTAAAGACACGTTTTGGGGTGGGTTGGAAGAAATTGGGATAACAAAGAAATTAGGGGAAACGTGGCAGATGATGCAAAGCTGCTTCTGGTGTAGACAGATAATTTCCTCCCAAAGATGTGAGGAAATCACAGAGCAGGAGATGAGTGGCTGGTCTCAGAGGGAGTCACAAAGCATGCTTGTAAGAAAACAATACCTCAGAGTTTTGGGCATCAGCCTGAGAACTGAATCCAGGGTGCCAAGGCTCTGCTGAAACATAACCTTGCAGTCCATTCAAAAGCCATTTAAAACCAAAATAAAATCAGGAGTCTGATGCAGAAAATCCTGCTAACTTCACAAAGAGGTGGAGCAGTTCCTGTCATAAAGCCCTCATCATCCCTTTCTGCACTAAAGTCTCTTCACTCTTGCATCTTTGTTCTTCCCTTCTCACCCTCTGCGCTCCCATTCCTGCAGTGCTGGAGGGATGTGAGCATCCTCTCCATGTGCCAGGACATCCCTGACCCTGCTCTGGAGTTTAGCTGGAAAGTACACTGCTTGGACTCAATGAAGCTGTGTCAAAAGGATTGGTGCTGAGATATTCACACTTACAATATGTGAAGGAAACTGATAATCAGTGCTTTGGGTATTTTACTATCCCAAAATACATGAATTTATTCTGCAAGTAATCATAAGGTGTAAATGGGCTGTGGCTAACAAGGGTGCATTCTGGGTGCTGAAGTGACTGAGCCAAGCATGCACCTTATCACCCCTGCACTGGCTTCAGCTGTACTTTTGTATTATCAGGGGCAGCTATCTTCACCCGTTCCCCTCTTCTGTAACTATTATCCTGGATCCAGGTATCTTTACTATAAAAAATTCCCACCAAAAAATTGAAATAAGGAGTTTTTCTGATCTCTTTAATATAAAATACCTAAAAATAGACCACGTTGGAACAGTTTTCCAATTGAAGAGCAAAATCGTGCAAAAATGTTTCAATGCAGATTTGGGACCTAATTATTTTTTCTCACTAACAGACATAGTTTTGCCACTGTGAACAGCAAAACTTTAGCACTCCATCCACTTAGATTTTGGTGTTTTCCTTCCTCTCATTAGAGCTTTACCAAGAGAGAGGAGAATAAGACTATTGAATGCCATCCCAGCAGCCCCAGAGTCAATCCCCCCATTAATTCTGAACCCTTCATTTCACCAGGAAATGCCGGTTGGTTCAGCTGAATGGCCCCAGTTTAGTACAATGAGTCAAAAGATCTATACTGGGCAAAAGTAAAGTGTCCTTAACTGAAGAAATGTAAGAGAAATGCTATAGTTAAACTATGGTGTTTCAGAGCACTCATTAGATCAGCATTGGGGAGTGTCCAGTATGGGATCACATCATTTTAGAGTTTACTAAAGCACACAGGAACATACAGACAGTATTGTTGAAGGTTCTTAAAAGGCTTGTTGTTAGTGGCAGGGACTTATCCAGGTTCTTTCTGGCTAAACCACTGTCACTTCCATCTTCTTTCCTAATGGACAGTGCCAAGCATCCACTGTGCCAGCAAGGGTTGGGGCTCCTCCAGCACAAACGGCCCCAAAACTGGTTTGAGTTGAAGGAAGTGGGTTGGGTCTGAGTGTGTTTGTGGATGTGAGCCCATGCATGTTAATTCTCCCTACCTACTACAATAGTTGGTACCAGAGATTCTCTAGTCCCTCCTAACACCTGCGTGCTGTTAGCTCACTGGTGGTGCAAACAGGGTGGACAACAGGGTGTGCTTAAAAGCCCTCATGGCACAGCATGCAAAAACCATTCCAGGAGATTTGCACAAGCATTTCTGTATATCTGCAGTTTTGCCTATAAGTATTGTAGAAATATCCAAAGTGTCAGGCTGCATGCTTGCTGGGGAAAATGTGCAGTAACCATCATGCTTCTTTCATTCTGTGACTCCGGAGAAGCAGAGACCTTCCCTGGCAGAGGTTGGTGATTAACACATTGCGGTGGTGCAGATTAACACACTGTGCTAGCTCTTCAGTGTTAAATGCGTTGGTGGCCTCAGACCTTTATTTCCTATTTTTCCATGGACAGATGTCCAAATTGTTCCTGACGTCCCTGATGGAGAGGCTGGGGTCAGGGCTGAAGCATCAGCTCCCTGCAGAGAAGGCATTAGCAGTCCTTCACTTCCACCACATGTGTTCGTTCACCCCTTGGGTCTGGAGGCTGTCTCAAACAGGACTGTGTTTCTGGGAACCTGGGCTGGCACAGCTGCCTCAGTCTTGTGCAGCCCTGTCCTGGGAGAACAGGATGTCTTCCTCTGGGGGCTTTATCACAGCTATTTGTTTTTAATCTCTCGATGGATACCTTTAAGTATGCTATAGAAGAAACAGTGCCTGCTTCCAAAAGGCCACCTTGAGAGCCACACAGGACTTCTGCCATGCCTACAGTGAGAGGACAAGAGGAGATGGCCTTAAGCTGAGACAGGGGAGATTCACATTAGATATTAGAAAAAAAATTCTTCACTGTTAAGGTGTTAGCCATTAAAATAGGTTGCGCAGGGAGATGGTGGAGTTGCTGTCCCTGGAGGTGTTCTAGAGGCATCTGATCTGGTGCTGGATAATATGCTTTAGCGGTTTAGGGTAGTGCTGGGTTGATGGTTGGATGCAAATAGCTTGAAGGCCTCTTCCAAGTGGATTTTACGATTCTATGACCGGCCATGGAGAAAAGGAGGGTATGAAAGCAAGGGCTTGGGAAATGTCTCTGCCCTCTCAGCCTGGGGAAGACCTGTCTAGAGAGACTTCAACAGTTTTCTCAGAGGAATTACATCCTCTCCTTCTGTGGGAAATCCTATTCAGTGGGCACATCTACTTTGCCATTCAATGTGATGATGTTTAGCTGCAGCTCGAGTGAAGCTGATGTAAAAGTCACAACACATGTGGTGGGTTCCTCAATACCAGAGGTACCTGCAATGCCAAGGCCCCCCTCCCACTTTCCATATGAATAAATAAAGACCTGTGCTCTTTTGACCCCACCACGGTATGCCTGAATTCAGTAAATAAACCATAGGCAGCCCCAGACAGTTCAATTATAGACTGTCACTTTGCTTTAAATCACAGCTGCATGATTATAGGCAATGCCCTTTGTTGTGACAATTTCAGACTTTTCCCCACCTTATTTTTGTCTCCCAACAGCTAAAATGAAAATACTGAGTGAGTCTTAAGCTAAAGCTTGTCAGGAAGATCTGAGAGTATATACTGCCATTTCAGAGATGAGCCAAAAGCAGTATGCATATGATATGTGCTGTCAGTGGTAGGCCCTGCTCGAGCGAGGTATAAAGTGTCATCTGCTTCGTAAGAAAAACGTAGAAGAAATTGTGCTCTACTTCTGCAATCCTCTGTATTGGGACAGTAATTTACTATGGTTGACATTAAGGCAGATGATACTGACTATACTGGTTACAAACAAGGATTTTAGGTTGCTCAAAGAATCACTGGCAAAGGTATTGGCAAAAGCAGGTTTAATATAAAAGTGAAAGTGTGACAAAGTTCATTGGGAAGGTTCACTGTACAACTTATTAAATGGTTAAAGCACACAGAGAAAAATAGGACTAAAATCTAAAATCAATCAGACTAAAACTAAAATTAACCTAAACTTATCTGTGTGGAGGCTGAGGGTGGAAGAAGGGTAAGGATGGGAAAGCGTAAGGATAAACAGGAGTAAAGAAGACCCTGCTATTGAGTCACAAGGTTTGGAGCAGATCCCCTTGCCAAGCTTAGCCCCAGACTTGACCAACTGTTTAGGCCTAAAGGTTCCAACAGCACTTAAACTTCACAGTACTTAATCTATAGCCTAATTTAAACAATTTAAAAATAGATTCTATAGAATTTGCTATAAGCACAACAGTAACTCACTTATAGGCCTAACTTACGTACGAATCTAATGTACTTAAGAATCTAAGAGAGCAACATTCATAGTACATTTGCTTTAGTGTATTCACACTTGCATGCGCACAGACCTAAAGGAGTATGTATAAGGTACATACCTCTGAAAAATTCCTCTCAAGCTGAGTGAATTTCTCTCACGTTGGATGCCTCTGCATCTCCTCAAGGGGGGAAGTGTTGAGCCTTGAGGAGTGGGGGTGTCAGCCCAGGCTCCGTTTAGCAGCACTCCTCCAAGTACAGCAAACCTGAGAGGTCACTAGCCCTGAGAGCAGTCCCACTCCGAGGGAGATTGCTGGTCACAACCCACTTCGGTCCAGAAGAGCTCAAAGGGTCTCCTTCTGGACTGCTGTTTATAGGGCCCCAAGAGAGTTGGCTTTAGTCATAGTAATTTTCCATAGTGGTCACATTTTGGGTCGGTAACTTTCTTTGGAAGTTTGATAAGAAAAATGAGTTTCCAAGGCTGTTCCTTAAAAAAAAAAGAGGAGCTCATTAGAGAGCACTGGCCCCTGGGTGCAGACAGTGTTTCTGATAAGCTCAAGAGGAGCTTAGCCCAGGTGCTGTTCATGAAGGCCAAGGCCTAACAAGCATTTCTGAGATCATAATGTGTCCTGAGGAGTGGGAGGAGGGATGCACCATCACATGGCTTAAGCTGGCACTAAAACAGGATCTGGTTTTGACCAACCTTTTTCATGTTTCTCAACCTTTGCATGTTTGGTCAGTGGTGGATGTCTCTGTAGTTTATTAATAACTAAACTAAACAAGCTGTGCCTGATTGCACCGTTTTGAAGTGATGCACTGTAGTCAAGTATGTAAATATGTACCCCTTATAAGACAAGAAAGCTTCAAAGTGGGGAAAGGAGGCAGTCTCCTTTTGTTATTCCAGGGTTCAAAGGTCTTCAACCAGAGGCTGAGGATAGAAGGGTCAGGAGTAGCAAGAGTGGCAAAGATTCTCAGGTATTTAATGAAATCGATCCATTTAATTAATTTGTTCAATTTTCTATAATGAAATGAGATTTGCACCCATGTACGTTGACAGCCGCATTGACCCACAAGGCAGCCAACACGAACCCAAGTGCTCCCCACCTCTCATGAGCTCTGGTGTGTGACAGTCAGCATTCTGTCGTTCTGTCAGCAGGAGATCAAATGGGCAGGGCTTCAAGTCAAAGTCATTTATGAGAAGATTTTTTTGGTTTATTTATACAGTCACAAGAGCTTCATTTTCAGACGTTGGTGGTTGTCAGTAGCTTTTTCAGTGACCACTGCAGTAAGTAAATAAATAGCTGCACTGCTTAATTCTTTGGTTTGGGTATGAGCAAAAAGTAAATGAATTTGAAAGCTTTTTGAAGGAATAATTGGCCACATCAAGCTATGTGGATGAGTGCTCCTGACATAATGGGCCACGATAGGAAAATCAAACCTCACTCCCAAAGCCTCGCCTTGTGCTCCTGGCCCTGTACCTGTGTGTTTGCTTTCTGGAGACTTCACCTGCAGCTGTGAAGGAAACACATACAAACAGGAGTTAAAACTAGTTTCAGACCCTATGTCTGCTCCTCAGTCCCCCACAGTTTGTTTTCCATCTGTTCCACTCTGTATCCTTCCTTCTCCTGAAGGCATGGGAAAGGGTTTCTCTGCTTCTCCTAAAGGGACTGTTTCCTTGCCAGCTGGCATCTGTGGCCAGTCTCCAGCCTCTGGCTGTGGTTGGTACTGGTGTATGAGGAAGATAATACAGTCCCTAAGGGATGATTATAAAATTACTCCCCCAAGACTGAGCTTCTCCCACACCTCCAGTTCAAGGTACATCACAGACATACAGAATTTAAGCATTCCTCAGTCATTTTACGTGAAATATAAAATAGCCATTATAGTCATGTTATCTTTTGCTCATACTTTCCCTGATCTAGAAGTTCCTGGTCTCGATTATATTTAGAGACAATTAGTTCCATGTCTTAATTACAAACTGTAGATTGAAAAAAATTAAAATCTTGTAGTGCTTTAAATCCATCTTCTTTTTATTGGCTGTTCTTATTGTACGGCTAAACACAAATAGGATGCCAAGTGTCCCTGCTTTGTATTGCTCATTGTTTTGTATTCCACATTGATCTGGTTTGAGTTTCCTCCCCAGACTTAAACACTTGCTTTCTCTTTGGGAAACTGTTTCTGCTTCTTTCCATGATCCACTTTTGGAGCCAGACCAGATTCTCTTGTGGGAGCATTCAGGGCTGCCTGAGCAATGCCATTCATGTCCTACCACTAAGCTGGAATGGTCCTTTCCTCTTCGTTCATCCCATTGTTTTCGTAATTTTCTTGCTCTTCTGACAGTTGCTATACATCTCACTGTACATCTAGTCACCTGCAGAGTCGGTCACTTTGCAGGTCATCCCCTCTTCCAGGTCAGTGCATGCTCAAGGTAAACACTCAAAAATTAAATATAAGGAGGTAGGGGCAAATAGGGGGCTTCTGCCTCCTTATGTACTTGTATTAAATATTGCTGCTAAAAATAAGTGCAGAAAAATGTGAAAAGTGTAGTTTTAAAACTGATAGTGTGCCCTGAGAAAGGGTTTTCATTCTCCTCCAACTTTGCTGGTCTTCCAACCTAATTCAACCACCCCCAGAAAAGCTGTCTGCTCCTACTTCTTTTCTTTAATTAAGAAGTGTGCTGCCAGCAGTCTCGATTCCTGCTGAGACCATCCCACTCAGCTGTCAAACCCCATGGGAGGTGCCATGCCCCCTGCAGCCCCCAGCCCCTTTCCCAGGGGCCAGGCACTGCGGCTGATGGATTCCTGACGCTCCAGTGCCTGCAGCCATGAGCAGTGCTTGATTTGTGGAGCCTGCTGTGAGCACATAGCCCTAGTGGCATGAAAACAGGCTTGGGTGCATCTCCACAGCCCAGGGTTTGCAGCACTGAGAGATATGGATGTTGTTGTAGCTCAGGCACTGATCCATTGTATGATGGGGGGAAGTCCCTGATTTTTTAATGCATTACAGATACAGTTAGAGTGCATTTCTGTGTACGAGCAGCCCCTTATCTACACCTAGAAGAACTGTAGATTGATCCTAATTCACTGTGGTGCAACTGGAATGTAATGAACTATAATAAAAGCACTAAGTTTCTTGTCAAGCAAAGAAAACAGCTGTTTGGTATTAATGTCTTCAGGAAGTAATTGTGTGCCCAGCGTATACTAACAAAGTGTTTTTGTTTGTGCTAACTCTGTATAACAAAATTCTTGGAGAGTTAGTAACTAGTGAGGGCGTCTTTTTGCGTTTGTTGTTGTTGTTTTTGGGTGGTTATTCATGAGCACAACAGTGCTTGTGAGAAGGTCAAGTGGAACTGTCACTGATGCCATGCGACGGTGAATGATACAGTCTCTCCAGTAGCTGGCAGAATTGAAACCAGCTGTTGGAATTTGTACCCACATAGCTATTGAGTTGAGAAGGAAAGAAAAAAAAAAGGAAAAAGCTAGCAGTTCAATGTAGCAATGAAGAGCTTGGCATTAGCTTTTCCCTCTAGACTCACCTTGCACAAGTGCTGTCAATTAGAACTTGAGATTTCTCAGCCAAGGTACTGCCTGTTGAGAGAGGCAGGAGGAGCAAGGCTGACCAGGGACATGGATGTAATTCTTAATAATAAATGAGCTTTGGCATTGCTTAGGCTGAGAGAAGAGTTTTACCAGCGCTGATGGCAGATTATTTGTGTATTTAAATTCTGTTGCAGTTTAAATGGATGTAGAAACCTCTCAAGATATTCATGTTTCCACACGAGGTGTAGTAGTTCGGTGTTGCAAATGTATTAACCGCAGGTTTGCACCAAACATGCAAAAACAAATTAGAAATAGGGAAATACAAACACATTTTCTCATTAGGGGATATAAGTATGTGCTGAGTGTAGTACAAATATAATTTTTATTCCATTTGTGTAACCTTTGGTATTTTAATGAAGTCCTGTTCCTGTGTACAGCGTATGGTTCACTGTCAGATAATTTAACACTAAGAAAATCTGTCTTGAATAAATTAGAATATATTTGCAAATTAATTGGTTAATTAGATTTTAGACATCTCTTGAGGACAGGAGAGAAACAGATGTGTGCAAAAGCCACACAGATAGTTTGGGGATGAGTGTTTCTTGTAGGGTTTTATCACTCAGTTTTGTGAAAAGCAACCTTTCACAAGTGCCAAAGATTAAAAAAACCCTTGGCTTTAAATACAGAACATTAAACTCCAATTTCCATGGTGCTGCTGATATTTTTTCTGGGACATGGGCAGAGCCATTTGGACCTGTTGGCCAAATTACTGCACTCAGCGTAGGCAAGGTACCTCTTGAGCTGCCTTTTTTTTTCTAAGAGTATCCGTGAGGCCATCTGAAAATCCTCTGAGCTAAACACTGGCAGATCAGCAGAGAGATGCCAGCTGGCATTGTGGTGAAGTCAGGCAATTCATAAGAAGCAGCAGATCTAAGATGGAGTTCAAGATTTAGAAGAATGGTCACTGAAGAAGGAAAACTGTCAGGGCAGGTTTTTTTCTCAGCTACGTCGGTGTAAATCCAGAGCAACTCCACTGAGATTCACACCAGAGTAACTGAGAGCAGAATCTGGCCAACATCATCCACCTGACCTCAGGAGAGGGCTTGGATGGAGAATAGTTCACTTACTTTCCTCTTGAAAGCATTTTGCATTTAATTTTTGGAGAGGCGTGAATTCAGTTTTGCTCAGTTGGGGACATGGTACAATCATATGGTAATCACCAATTTATTTTTACTCATTGGCAAAGGTAATTAGAGATTCTGCTTACCAAAATCTGCACTTTCAGATTCATTATTGACTTGGATCTCTTCAAAACAAATTCTGATTAAATTGAGGGAATTCAAATTTTAAGGGCACGAGTTGGTCCAGAACCTGAGTGGAAGAGCATTTTCAGCTTAAAAGCAGTGCAGCAGGTCCCTGGGATTTGGGCTGATCCGAAGAGCAGCAGAGGTGGGTAGCTGGCATCATTTGCATCTATTTTTCAGCTCTGCCGAAACAGTACTGCAGGCTAAGCCCAAAGCAGAGGACATTGATCAGTCCCTCTTGGAAGACAGCTGGTGATCACATTACTTTGTTTTTACAGTTTTATCTCCAGGATCCCATTTTGGGTGTGTTCCATTGGGGGAACCGTTTGGCAAAAACTTCATCGTTAAAAGCAATATTTGCAGTGTACAGTAAGACAAACAAGAGCCCATTTGCGTGCGTCATCGATCATTTTACAAACAGTCCTCGGGCTACACAGAGAACTCGCCCAGTACTGGCTGTTCGGGGTCACGATACAGACGTCAGAGGCAGAAGCGCTTTTCCTGCTGGCATAACCTCTATTAGGCACCGGGACCCTGATGCTGCTGGGAAGAACCTTTAAGTCATGTTCTTTCTTTGACCTTGATGTGTTTTTGTAAGCAGCGGACAGAGCAAAGTAAAAGCCTTGTTGCTCTTGATGTGTGAAAACTACACCAGATTTTTCAAACCCGGGAGGCTGCAGCTCTGGAGCTGAGGTTACAGGGGTGCCTGCTGCTGCACCGTGTCCGGGCAGAGGGAACGCCGGGCACGGAGGCCGTGTGTCCTTGGCCCAGGACTGCTGTCTGCAGCCACATGCCTTCGGGAAGAGAGCACAGCTTTTAGTGGGGCTGTTGCAGACTGGGATGTGCAAAAACCTGGCTGTGGTGACCTCAGTGCTCTAACTTATGAGAGCATCTGGGCTGGCCCCTGAGGGCAGCATGACTGGAGTATGTGAGTAAGAACCTCGCATGGCTGGGTCGTGCCAGCAGGCTGCCGTCCTATCCTTTGGAGATGTGGCCACTGCTGGGTCCCAGCCAGCCCGCAGGGATGTCTCTGCTGGGTGCTTGGCCTTTCAGTCCCAGTTAACCCCAGAGCCCAATACTCCCTTTGCAGGCAGGGAGCTCCTGTTCCCACGCAGCATCTGGCTGTCTCCTGAGCCTGCTCCCTTCTGACCTCGGTACTTCTTTCCTCTCCTGTCCTGCAGGGCTTACTAAGACAGGATGAGACAGGTACCAACGTTTAGTGGGATCTAGTTTGTGTGAGTGGGAAAGCAGCACTGCACCATCATGCATGCCTGGGATACTGTGGAGCAGCGTATCCTCCGGCGTGGCTGACACTGCCCTTCGCCCCCACATATGGCATGTGTGGATTAGTTATGTTCCTGCAAATAAATAAGAAGGTAGATGCATTAAGACCTGAGGCTGACAGACTGCTGGTTTGCAGCTATGATGAATATAAAGAGCTACAGTGGATGTATGTGGACATTTCCCTGCAGCATTCATCTGAATGCACAGTGTGCTGATTCCCTGAGCAAAAGGAATTTGTATGTTTGTCAGGAGTCTGAGGGTCGAGGAGAGACACAAAAATTACCAGCTACCATAGAACTCACAGAGTAACGGGTTAACATCACGTTCCATAATTTCTCTATGGGGCTTTTGTCAAATCTCTCATTCAAGCAGTGTTTGCTGAGGCTTTTGACATTTGTGGCAGCACTGGGACAGACAGTAAGGTCGTGTGTCACTTAAAAGGCTTAATTTTTTCCAAATTCCTCACAAAACTGGAGCTAAAAGCTCTCTCATGAATTTCTTGGGGAATCTGCTGTGGCAGCAATTATGTTCTCCTTCAAAACTCCATGGAAAAGGTTGCAGCAGAACCATGCTGAACCTGTCAGGCCGAAGGAGAAGGGGCTAAGAGGCTGCTCTCATACTGGCTGAGTGGAGCTGGGTGACACCTGTGGAAACCACAGCCAGCTCAAGATGCCGAGGTGTGGGCAAGGCACAAACCACAAATCTCCTCGCCTGGTTGGGTTTCTCCTGGAAATGTATTTACTCAGCAGAGCGAGAAAGCCCAAAGCAGAGGAAGGTATAAACCAAGAAAACTGTATTTGTGAGGTGTGACTGCAGTGCTCAGACCTTCCTCCCCTCTGAACACAGACTAACCTGGGGGATGATAAAACAAGCAAGGAGCTGCCTTCAAATTTATTTCTTATTCTCTCTCCATTTCTGCAAACCTCCCATAGCAGAATATTAATGCATGATGAGAAACTAGTTTTAAACAGGATGTCTCCGTGCAAAAGATAATAAACACTGATGTTCCCACCTAAATTACAAAGGTCTTGGTACGTTTCATGGAAGAACTGTCTGCATTTCTAGACAGGGATCATAAACCTTTGAAAGGCAGAGAGAGGAGAAAACAAAGTATTCCGCATAAGGAAAATGTGATTGTGTTAATGACTTTGCTAATCCCTTGGCTTCCAGTTTTATCCATTCATGTATCCAGTATCTGCAGATGAACTCGGGAGGGTTTCAGTAATCCATTAAAAAAAGATCATTTTAAAATTTCCATCTAGGCATAATCGTTTGCTTGTTTGGGTTTTTTCCCTCTTCTTCCCTGCTAATTTATGGATGCCTCTCTTAAGTTTGCCAAAACTTTGCTTTGGTACTTTGATTGGGATGGTCATCCTTCTGGAAAAGTCTTATGAAGAGTTTTATAGGAATTAAATAAGTTGAGAAATATAAAAATACAATACTCATCTCTGTACAAAAACCAAAAACAAAACAACAAAAAAAACAAATAAAAAGCAATTTAAACTGTTTCTTCATCAGATAAATAATTCTTGAGTATGCTAAATCTGTTGATATGAAGTAGCAAAAATCCTGAAAATTATTTGTTATCAAGTATAGGCTGTTATTGTTCAGTCTTACAGAATTTGTTGTAACTCTAGTAAAGCAATCTAAATAGTGGCTAGGCTGCTTACCAGAAGATAGCCCCAGGCATTTCAGTGCTAATGTAATTGGATGAAGTTTGCATGATGGAATATTGGAGGTAGAGGTTTTGTGCTCACGACTATGAAAAAGCGCCAGATACTAGTGCCTTTTACAGAAAATGGAAGGCCAGATGGACCAGGAGATTACTCTGTCTGATCTTCTGTGCACAGCAGCCCATTCTGTGTCACCCGCTTTACCCCCGCGCTGCATCCAGTAAACTGGGATGAGTTACAGCATGTCCTCTGGCTAAGCACTTCCTTCCAATTTCAAGAGATCACTTAATGGAGGAGACACCATCTCTCCTGGCAGTTTGGTTCAGTGCTTAAAATACCTTCGGTGCTGGGCGTTTGTAGAGATTTCTATTGATGTTTGTTTCACTTTTAACTTCCACCTCTTGATCCTTGTTGTACCCTTTTTCAGCAGGTTGAAGAACTCTTGGTTCCTTTTATTTTTCTCCCTGTAGAGCCACTTACGTGCTGTAATCAAGCTGTTTCTTCCTCTTCTCTCTGATAAGCTGAACAAGCTGAGGTCTTTCAGTCTCTCTCAGAAGGGTATTTACTACAGTCTCTTAAATAACTACTCTGTCCCTTTTCTCTGTTTTCAGTTATTCAGCATCTTTACCAAAAGTGGGGATGTTAGCATAGCATGTTTTCTGGTGTCTGCCTCACTGACTCCAGGTACAAAGGGAGAATTTCTTCTCTGTGTGTACATGGTTGATGTGCCTAAGGATTCATTTGCTCTTCCATAACAGCCTTGAGCTGCTTGTCCATGGTGACCCTCTAATCCTTTACAGAACTGCTCCTTTCTTAGGTAAAAAGTCTTGTTTCAGATGCCAGGTATTACAGAGGATTTTGGTTTACTGTGTTTTATAGTCTCTTAAACAGAATGTAAAAGATGTCTGTACTACATGAGGATGCTCCAAAAAACCTGCTCCAGGTCTGCACCTTTTTAGCCTCCGATGGTGGCAGAAGTTGCTGACGCATCTAACACGTGATTTGAGGCACTGCTGTAGGAAAGTGCCTGTATGACAGCCCATCTGGAGTCTGAGAGAGGGAGCTGGGAGAGAACAGCTGCTCAGAAGTTTGCAGGGAGAGCTCGCAGTCTCATTTATACCCTTGGGGACAAGGCACACAAAACCCAGACTCAGCTGGGAACTTTACAGCCTCCTCTCCCGCTAGCACAGGGTGCTGCAGTTACAGTTACCATAATAAAGAGGCCTCTTTTACAGATTTCTTCTCACCTGATCTGTGCTTACCACTGTAATTACAAAAATAATATTAAATGTTTTAAAACTAATACCAAAATGAGGACACCTGTATAAAAAAGCAGTCCAGTTGCGTGTTGCGCTGCGTCATTGCATGGCCTCTTACAGTCAACATCATTCCCCTCCATCTGTTGGCTGTTAGCATTTGGCCAAAGAGCTGTTATTCCTCTGACTAATCTCATCACTGCTGGCATCCTCTTGTAAACCCTTTTGTCTGGACAGTCATGTTTTCCTTGGCAAACTGCAAAGCACAACAGATCATAGATCTCTCTCTGAGCACTTGCATGCTGATGCCTTTCCCTTTCCATTTGTCCTTGTGCTTTCACTGCTGGAGGAGGTATAAAAAGGCAGGGCAGGGCAAGTAGCAGGGAGAGAGAAAAGGGAATTTTGGGCCAGGCAGTGTCATTCTGCCCCTGCATACTTCCCAGTGGGGCCGGAGGAGGTGTCTGGCAGTGCCCCAAGGCTGGAGCTGATAGAGCTGCTCCCAGGTGTCAGTGTGTGTAGGTGTGCTTCAGCTACTGACCGCAGAGCAGAGGTGAAAATGCACTTGGGAGTTCCCTGCCCTGCAACTCCACAGCTCAGGTTAGGTGTTCCAGTGTTTGGCAGATCACAGGAGAGGGTGCCATCATATGCCAAACCTGACCTCTGCTCCTCATTAATGTTCTGGCTGTGAAACCTGCAAGCTTTGGATTTCCTTGCTGAGATAGAAAATTTCTCATGGTTAAAGCTTTATTTGGAGTGGAGACTACTCCCTGCAAAAGAGAGAGTCCTTTCAAGTCTGCACACACTAGTAAGTAATTCTGAGACAACTGAATTTGTTGGTTTCTTTAAAGAAACATAATTATTTTAAAATGACAAACTGGTCCCTTTGTTGATAAATGTTTTATATCTTTGCTGCTGTGCCTGAATAGTTTGTGTAAATAATTTATTAGCTTGCAAACAGACGTAGCACATTCAGGCAAACACTGCCCAGGATGGCAGGCATGCAAAAAAAAGGGAAACATGATTTTGGGTAGTGCTGAGCGCCGGGAGCAGGAGTGGGCATCAATAGGGACTGAGAAACACCATCTGCATCTTTTAGGGTTGGGCCCAACATAGCTCAAGTGCCTGATACTGCGGTGAGGCATTTGGCGTGCAGATGTGTGCAGTCAGGCATTTGCCATCAGCAGGTATGTGGTTTCCTTGGGACTCTTAGGAGCAAAAGGAAAAGAGTCACTCAGAGTTACAAAATGGTCTGGTTTGAGCTGTGTTTGACACTTAACCTTTGCATACTGGTTTTTGAGTCTCACTTCACATGCTTGAGAAGAGTTCTTCAAAATAAGGTTTTTGGTTTGCTTTGGTTGGTTATTCCTCTAATTTTATTCCCTAAATGGGCCTTGATTTTTGAAAAAGTAATTTTGCAAAAATCATATGTGAGGCTCTTTGTGTGTCAGGGGAGGGTCAGGCAGAGGAAGGCTCAGCACATGCATCAGTGGTTTCTAGATGAAAGTCCTTTGTAAATAGCATGGAAGTGTGTGCATGTAAGTATGCTTCAATGCAAATGTGCTTCTGGGGTTTTTTTGCATGCTCAGGCTGGATCCTAAAAGTCCCACATGCCACAATGGGGAATCGTAGAACCATAGGAAGGTTTGGATTGGATCTTAGGAGATCTTTTAGTCCAATTCCCTGCTCTGAACAGGGACATCTTTCAATAGATAAGGTTGCTCAAAACCCCAGCCAGTATGACCTTGAACACGTCCAATGACAGAACATTCCCAGCTTCTTTGGACAACCTGTTCCAGTGTCTCAGTACCTTCAATGTAAAAAAATCTTTTCCTTATATACGATCTAAACTTACCCTCTTTCAGTTTTAAATCATTACCCCTTGTCCTGCTGAAAGTGGATTAAAATCCCTCCAGCCCAACTGCATGTAATACAGGCACTCTGATCTGGTACAACATCAGCTGAAGACCACTGGAGCTGCCTGAACAACCCTATGAAAGGTAAAAAACACCTAACAAAAGTCATCTGCAATTCTAGATTTACGCTTAATGGCATTCAGCTTGCTCTGGCTCAGGAGGAGAGTCTGGCTCCAAAGGGGACTTGGTGATGCAGAGATGAGGAGGAGCCGTGCACTTGTTATAGATGCCTTTTTTTTTGCTGAGAAATAATAGAAAACCTGGATTTTACTGTAGTCAGCAGAAGTGAGCAAGCACAGAGAAGGAGCAGAGCTGCACAGCAACAGATTCCATTTTACCTGGTCACTCAGTGGAGCACAGTCCTGTTCTCAAACTGCACGTGGTGTGGCTTGATGTATCTTTATGTTAACAATGGAATGAGAATGAAAATAGGAGGCATCACCAAAAAATATTTGTCAGTGCGTTTTTCCTGCTATATCCTCTTTTCTCTTTCTTAGAAAATGAAAATTATTTTAATACTCACTGTTGACTGCAATAGGGGAAAAAAATTGCAGTTTCCTTCCCTTCCACAGTTCACATTCCTGCTCTGCTTTATTGGAGAAGTTAGTCCTCATTAAGTCCTGAAGATCAGCACCTGCTGTCAGTCAGTCTTAGAAAATCAAAATACACAGAATTAGGGTTGTTCTCCCCTCCCCACTTTGTGTCCTAGTCCTATTTTTGAGGTAGTTTTGTCTCATTTATAAAAAGGAGAAAAAAAGTACTTGGACATCCTGAGATGAAGGCAAATGTAAGAACCAACAATCCACCAAAATATTTAAGTTTCTGGGTGTGTTGTGGTGTTACTGCTCCTGGGCACTAGCTGCAGTTGACTTCGTATGAGTAAAAATAAATCACTTCTCTATTTCACTCAAAGTTGTTCCATGGATTTGCTGAACGAATTTTTCCTGCAAGCATGGTCACATTTTGGGTCAGTGTGCCGAGACAACATGGGGCTCTGCCAGCAGTTCCTGTGCAAAGTCCCTCTTTGTTTTTTTGGAAACAAATCCAGTCATTCATAGAAATGAACTCCTGCATAATTAGAGCCAGTATTGCACATCATCTTTGCTTTCCATTTTTAGATGTTGTGTCTGGAGGACTATAACTTTTAAAGATGCCAACAAGCCACTTAGGAGCTCGATAGCCGTAATGGGAAAATCTGTAGAGCTGAATAGAAAATGATAAGCTTCATAAGGACTATTCTAAATCGTTTGGTAAAGAGCTCAGCCAGACATTCAAAGCAAGAATAGAAATGATAACCCCTTCTAATTTGATCTTCAGGGGGTTGTACTTTCTCTACTATTCTGCTGAAGCCCCAGTCCTACAGGCAACTTAATGGAGAGGATGGCATTCTTTACACTGGAGTCCTCTGGCCTCTGCTGGATCCAGTTATTGGACTGTGGTGTAAATGGGTGCAGGGCACTGATTTTATTCATAGTTTACCATCTAGGGCTTGTAATCAACCTTTTTTCTTTCTGTGTTAGTTAAAACATCCAGTAACTGTAGATACTGAAGATTGAAACTCTGGAAAACTGATCCTCTTCAGCATTTTTAACCTCAAGTTTTCAATAAAGAGCTATTTAAAAATAATTAAGAAAGATTTGGAGGCCTTTTATTTTTTTTTTTTTGACAGGCAGGAGGGAATAATCAGCTTCAGAACCAACAGGTGTGTTGACAGGTGAGAGATCTCACAATAGGTCTTTTATTTCTCTGCATGCTGAGGCTTCCAGGTATGTCCTGTAATCTCAAAATTAGAGTGGGTGGCAGATGAACTAAAATTTGTTTCTTTCTTCAGAAAATGCAGTATAGATTTTTCTTTGTTTAGGTCTTTAATCCAAAGTGATGCTTTAATAGCTGAAATTCTAGTAGTGGGATTTTTTTTTTTAAGTTAGAGAATGAATCAATAAGAAATTTGTCTTTGTAGTGGGAAATTACCCCAAAGATGTTCACTGCTGGACTGTCACAGCATGTGAGTTTGGTTAATGGGACCAGATGGGGCTATTTAGGACAAGTGTTTGACACTGCTTCACTGCTAAGAAGCAGCTAAAGTCCAAACAAAGTTGCTCTGTGAAGAACAGAATATAATAGCCCCAAATCATAGAATTACAGAATGGTTTGGGTTGGGAGGGATCTTTAAAGATCATCTAGTCCAGCCCCCCTACCATGGTCAGGGACACCTTTCCACTAGATTAAGTTGCTCAGAGCCCCATCCAACTTGACCTTGAACACTTGCAGGGTTGGGACATTCACAGTGTCTCTGGACAATGTGTTCTAGCACCTCACCACCCTCACAGTAGAAAAATTCTTCCTTATGTCCAATGAAAGTATTCACTTTTAACTTAGAAGCGTTAGTCTTGTTTTGGTAAAAAGTCTCTTTCCATCTTTCATATAAGCCCCCTTTATATAGTGAAAGGCCACAATAAGGACTCCCTAGAGCCTTCTCCTCTCCAGGCTGAATCCCAGCTATCTCGGCCTGTCTTTGTAGAAGAGGTGCTCCACCTGATCATCTCCATGGCCTTCTTCTGGACCTGCTCCAACAGCTCCATGTCTTTCTTGCGTTGGGGACCACAGAGCTGGACATGGTAGTCCAGATGGGGTCTTACCAGAGTAGAAGGGGAGAATTGGCTCCCTTAACCTGCTGGTAACACTTCTTTTGATGCAGCCCAGGGTATTAGTTCCCTGCTGAAACACCAAACTGGACTATCAAAAGTTAGGCACTATTAACTTACTCCAGCATTTTTCTATGCAGAATACTGAGGAACAAAGCTGAGTAGATAAAGCCCAAGTTTAGGCTGCATGGCGGTTTCCTCATCAGTGAAATGGAGATGCTGCTTTGTTCTCCTGCCAGCAGGCTGAGGTCATTTATATTAAAATATTCAAAAAGGAGTTTGTGATCTCCAGAAAATGGCAAGGTAGAGGTACTGTAATGATGCAAAGTGCTGGTGTAATTTATTGTTAGGAGAATCCTGTTAGAAAGAACTACCTGAGCCACTGGATCATCTTAACAAGGTGAATTATCTTTACCTTGTAAGGGTCCAGCACCTTGGTGGTCAGTAAGTGCCAGATGGTCACATTTCAGACAAAGAAGATTCATATATGTTTTTGTCACTTCAGAGGGCATGGCAGGGGACAAGGGTCCAGGTAAAATCTTTCCATGTGGCTGTGTGGGTGTGTTCCTGTGCGTGCATCCATGTGTGCGAGCATCAGCATCTTCACTGCTTTCCTACCGACCCCAAGGGTATTGAATTCACAATCCGTGGTGCTGCATTTACATTCCTCACAAAATACAAACAAGCTGTGCGTTTGCTTCTCCACAGACTTTTCTTGTGCAGACATGATGTGAGTTTTCTTGCTGCCAGCACAGCGAGGTGCTGCTGTGAAACAGGCACTCTTAGAGGACTTCAAAGCCTAGGAGCCAGTGTTTGGTTTTAAAGGAAGTGCTACACGGTGCCATTAGCAGGTTGCTGGTAACTGGGGCGTAACGCTGCCTAGAGAGGCACCTCAGCAAGGTTTGCCTCTGACACATGGCTTGTGAACCCTGTCTGGCACACTTCTTAAATAAGCGGTTATCTTTAAACATCAAATCATGCTGGTGAGACCGCATTTGCTACTGTGTCAGACTACTTGTTCTAGGTTGTGTAGCCACCATGCTGGGAGCCAGTTGGATAGTATTTGGCAGTCCAAATGTTGTACATGCTTTACACACACCATATAGATTTACAGGACGTTATCTGTAAATATTTAGACAAAAATCTTTAGAGCATTTTTATTTGTTAGAATGCACATTGACTTTAATGGTTTATGTATCCAAATGGTTCTGTTCATAATATTGAAGTAAACTGAATCCAATGGTGATGCCACTGAAGACTTTAAAGATGATTTCAGTTTTAAGTTACTGTCCATTTTAACTGTAAAATAAAGTTCCTTTAGCAGTGCATTAAAATGAAAAGTCTACTTCCCTGTTTTTCTTTGTTAATCCAGCCTTCCAAGCTAAAGGAAGATGCTGGCATGGAAAGGAGAAAGCAGTTGTACTTTGCTGTTAATTGCTGCATGTTTGCAGAGTTTTGCAAGGCCTAGTAGAATTGTGCAGAATTTTCAAATTGAGCTCGTGCCCATACTCGGCTGTTACCTGTGTTCTGAAGCCTCTGTTCACACACACTGCTGCTGCACTCAGACTGTGGTGTCCCTGAAGTCCTGCAGCCAGGGCAGCATGGTGGCAGCGACTGCAGTAATGAGCTATGCTGAAAGAAATACTCCAATGGCTGCCTTTCAGCGCTTGGCAAGAAAATCCTTTTTATGTTAGTTTCAAGGTCGTCAGATATCATTATAGCCAAGTATTAAAAATTTCAAAGAAAGGAGGCAGTGTGTTTGATTTATAGAATAATTATCTAGCTTTCGCTCTAACTTGGCTTTGGCAATGGTTTTGCAAGCACTCGAAAATTAAATCCATTTTTTATGGCACTACAAGGTATTATCTCACAGCAAATGATAATTAAACACCTGTGAAATCAATTAGCCCTTTAAACAGGGGAAAAAAAAGTTTTCCAATTATGTTTTTGCACCTCCAAACTTTCTAATTCCAGAACCAGTGCTTGCAGAGCAGGAGATGAACTGGCAGCCAGTAGCCAGTTCACTGGCATTAAGATCACCCCAAAGCATTGCGCAGCCGTAAATCCTAAAGCAAGCAGTTCTCAGTGACGGCACTCTTCCAAGTGGGATGCGTTAGCCTCCCGAGCTCAGTCTTGGGCAGCTATCTATCTGACACACAGCTGAGCTGTCAGCTCTTCTACAAAGGCAGTTACTCACTTGGTGTTTTCAGTGCCAAGTTTTACTTGACAGTTTATTTAAAACCCAACATACCTTAATGGAAACCAAGCAACGAGACACTCCGTGTGACTGAGTGGATTTCTTCTCAGGCTCTCCAGCCAGTAGTTCAGAGCCATCTGCATTAAGCATTCACACACGGAAAAATGGCCAGTTGGTTAATAACTGAAACTGAATATACTGGAAAACTGGCAAATGCTCCACCATTTACCCTCATGCTATGGGTGTTTAATATCTGTCCTTGTTGTAGCACTTGAACTGATGCAGAGGCTCATGGAAGATGCAGTGTGTGTTCGTGGGCTTGCAGATTCAGGGTGTGAGCCCTAGACATAGTTGGTTAAGTGCCATTGCGATTTTTTGGCTCAGGAAATAAAAAAACCAGCTCTAGTCACATCTGACATCTACAGTGGTATGTGCTGATAATCCCTGCCAAAGAGGAGGTCCAGCATCTTCCAAAATGGAAGATTCCATGGATTATGTGTGGCATTATGTGTGTCAAAATACATACTACTGGGTTAAACCCATTGCATTTGATTTCAGCTAAACCTGTTGTATTTGGCTTGGGTTCTGCTCCTGTATTTCCATCTGAATTTTGATAGCCATAATATGCAACTGTGTTTCAGTGAATGCTGCATTACCAGAGAGGAAGGAGGCAGGTCAGGATGCTGGGGCTAGCATTCCTAAGGTCTGTTTAGCTTCTGGAGAGGACACCAGTCATCTGTATCTCAGGTTTTCTATCTTTGAAAAGAGAATGGTGATGGTATCCCATATCAGTGTTCAGAGGATTAGATAAGAAAAGATGGACCCTACGTGACAAGTGGCATAGAGCTGGATAAAGCAGGATAATCATTGCATCTGGACATATCTGCTGGTCTAAACAACCAATGTCTCTTTAGACCTCTCTTCAATAAATGGTGATGAAGGTGTGGCTTTCAAAAAAAACTAAAATAGTTTATATTAAAACTGGTAGTGAAAATGTTCCCCAGACTAGTTTATAATCTCCAAAGTGTAGTGACAGGGGGAAATGCTTAAGCTGTAAGAAGGAATGTATGGCATGGCTGATTAGTCACTGCAGAGCCTCTGCAGCCTGCCCAGGCTGCTTGGGATAATGGAGAACCAGGAATCCCAAGCAGCCCTCTAATCCATGTGCTGATTGACAAGGTCGGCACATCAGAAGGAAAAAAAAAAGGAAAAAAAAAGTTGGGGGATGGGGAAAGACAGAAGCTATGTGTTGGATCAAGAAGTTAAAATGGTAAGAGCATTTGGCTGAGCAGTTTTTCTCCTTCAGATAATTGCCTACATGGCATCTCAGTGTTTACACCTGTGTGATAGATGGGGCTGAACGTGTTTTCTCAACTATGGGTGGTAACAGGGAGGGGATAGTTCAATTAAGTCGTGAATAAGTTAGAATTGATTACAAATAGAGCTCTATTCTTTTATGCTGTCTAAAATGGTATTAGCTGTGAACAAGGTACACTTAATCATTAGAAAGGGAAGCCTGAAAGTTAATAAAACATGCTGCTGGATACTTAGAGAAGGATGCCAGCTTTGGGTTAAATCTGTAGCTATTTTAGTTTTGAAGACCCAACTGTCATTTTTAAGGCGTATGCATTTTGGATTTTAACATGTTTGAATGCTGCAGCTGAGACCCAGGCCAAGCCGACCCTAAAATTGGCAGTAAAATGTTACCTCTGTGCAAGCGTGCAGAATGAAGGAATCAGGAATGTATGAGCAATAAGCATGTGCCCCCACTCCCCAGCAGTCTTCTAATGTGGAAACCTGGAGCTTTCTGGAAATAAATACCCTCCCAGAAAAGCAGAGGACTCCTCTCAAAGCTTTTCTGCACGAAATACTCCGGAAGGTTATCTGCCAAAAGGAAAGGAAAGTGCCAAAAGCACTGCAACACCAAAGCAGCACAAGTAAGGAAGAAGTGCTGGGCCAGCTGCCTGTGCAATGCTCTGTGGTGCTGTCCTTTTTTTCTGATTCCTCACCCTGAAAAATCTCCATGATTGGGTAAAACCAGAGTGTCTGCATAGGCAGGTAATGCAGAGCTGTCCCTGTGTGCTGGCAGCTCAGTGTTGCCGAAACCACAGCAATGTAAGCTGGAAGATGGTAACAAATGTCCCCGCCATCTTCAGATGTTGCTATCTATTGGAAATAAGTCTGAATACAGATCTAACCCCCATTGCCAGGAGAGAAGAGTAAGAGGAGGCTCTGGAAGAACCTCTCCTAAACACTTGACTACTTTATAGCTTAAGGCCTGTCTGCCAGTTATGAGTGGGGTTATAATACTTCATTGCCTCCCTGAGGTCTTGTTGAGATTAGTCACTGGAGATGGTGGGGAATTCAAGCCCATTGCTGAAGTGATACTGGTATTTGCAGTAGGTACCAGGTCAGTGCTTAATGTACAACATCAGTACTCTAGATGAGAGGGTGTTCCTGAAAGTCTGTGCCAGCTCTAATTTCTCTCCTGCACAACTGAAGCAGAAATTTCAAGTCCAGCAAAGATTGAACTCATATATCTGTCTTTAATCATAGAGATTATCTCACTGACTTCACTGAAAGTATTTGAAGTCAGAGTTAAGGGAAGTGCAGAGATGCTTTCAGGTGTGTGCTGTTTGCTTTCTATGTGGAAAAAAATGCCAATCATACATAAACAATTTTCCCTCCCTGACAAGTTCAGCAAAACTCAAACCTCCTGCTGAGTGCGTGGTTCCCACTGAGCTGAATGGGAAGGAGTCTGAAATTGAAAGTTGCCCTGACGCTTTTTGTCCCTGCCATGGCCTGTGGACAGAAGTGTCATTTACCAGGTGACATCTCTGTGGCCAAGATCTCCTCCAAATGCTCTCTGGCAGTCTGAGAAAAACATGAAATGGCCCATCCTGCAAGGTCTGCTCTGAGGTGCTGTTTGGTACATGTAAATGATTTCCTCCACAAGCAATGCTTCAAATTGCACAGCTATGCTTGCAGCTTGACAGAGATGGGTTTGTATTTGTGGCTGGCAACGTGTTGTCTAAAAAGTGTTTCTGAATTTGTATTTAAACATACTGGTCCATCTTCTGTCTTCCAACTAAGGCAGGGTGCCTCATTGCTTTGCACGCTACCCACGAACTAGTAGGAATAAAAGTAGTACCTTGTGTTTACAGTTTTCAAATAGATGCTTGATCCTAGAGTGGTCTTCGAGGGGATTAAACTGAAAATTGTCCTTTATCACTGCGCTCAAAGATTCTGTTGAGTCACCTTAAAGCATTTTGGTTGAAATTGCAGAGAAATTTGTTCAACAGAAGAATCTCTGGTGCAGTTCATTCTCTGCAGCAGCTCTTGATGGATATTGCTTTAGTTTGGATCTGCTCCTTTTGTGTTTGTGGGTTCTCCCTGAAGTGAGTAGAAATTTTGTGCCAATGCATCAAGGTTAGGATGAGGCTTTCTGTATACATATGATGTAGATAAATTGCTTGATGACCATGAACTGTGCTATTACACAGCTCAGCAATAAATCACACCTCTATAGTTTTAAAAGGTACAAATGGGAGCAAGATGCTAACTCGTTGCCAAGTGGAAAATGGTCAACAAAAGCCTTTTTTTTCTTTTGTAAATCTATCCTAGTATCAGCAAGTTAGATATGAAAGAAAAGGGGCCCAAGATGTCTCTAATATATGAAGGACTCACTTGCAGTGGCCTTGCTCTCTGCTTTTCTTTGTGTTCTGGTTTTGCCATCAACATTTTCTCAGCGTGGATATGTGGATATGCACAATGTTGCATTCTGGGATATTAACAGGATTTTACATTTTTAGCAAGCTAATAATGGGGAACTCCTGACTGGTGTATTCTAGCCCTACAGGGTATTCTATTTTTGGTATTTATTAACATTTTCTGTCATACAATATACAGCAAAAACAATGAGCCTCAGACCTCTCGATATGTAAAAAAAGGAATGTTTAAAAATGGAAAATTTTTTTTTCTCTTTTGGTATTCCAGTTTCTTAACGTTTTCCCCTGTGTGCTGTGTCAGTGCTGACTGGTGAGCTGGGACATGACTGCCAATCTCTATTCCACACAGAGAAAAAGAAATTGCCACTCGGATGGAATATGTATATATGTATTTTAACCAAAGTTGAGATAGGATTTAAAAAATAAAAAGGGACTTTGAAGTCTGTTTTGTAGTTTTAATTAATGCAATGAGGGTTTTTATTTTACTCTCAGTGGAGATAATCTTAATCCATTCACAGTGACCTTTTCTTGTGCAAATTAGCTATACACGCTTGTTTAAGCAAATGGGCCTTTGCAAGATGTCTCTTCCTGAAGACAGAGCTTATAATTGAAAATTGGCTTACTCCCATCTGTCTGGCCTGTGTGAGAATACAAACGTGGATCCCAACTTCTTTGTATATAAAATATAATCATGTATGTATGTATATGCATACATGTAGACACACACAGAAAACAATTGCTCTGCCTGCAGGCCATGGTAAAATTACATTATTAATCTTAAAAAATTTCAGTGCTGCAAGTTGTCAAAATAACATCTATCTGCAGAGTTTAGGACCCACTGGAGAAAGGAGGGTGTTCAGTCTGGATTCTTTTGACTCAGATGAGGTCGATGCCATTCACAGTTCCATGGGTTTGCCAGAAGTACAATTAGCTAATAACAGGCTGGAAACTGTTAGGATTTGATGTGTGTTTTTGGTGAATGGTTTCGCTGTGATTGATGGAATTGAAAAAAACCCCAAAAGTGTCTATGAGCACTTTCATTCATAGGAGAAGGAGTCATTGCAGCTATGTGGTTAATTGCCAAAATTTGGCAGTTTATCCCTCTCACCACACTTAACAATAACCACCAAGTGAGTCATTGTAAACCCCCATCCCTTTTTTAGTGCCTGCTTGATAAGGGAAGATTTCTTTGGCACAGTTTGAAAATGTTTTTGCTTTGTATAAACCTCTTGTGCAGAAATGGACACAGTTGTGCACGACTTTGGCTAAATCTGAATAGAAATCAGGGTCACAGAAGTGCCGCAACAACACCTTAGGCGTCAAAGCATTTAATCTGAGTTTGTTAGAAGTCATGCAAGGCTGTTTATATAGAAATGGCTCGTTATTGCAAAGGCAAAATTATTTCCTTCCTTATCAGTTTCATTGCCACTCTCCCCAGCTCCCTCCCATGGTGATTGCTCCTGAGCGTGAACAAAAAGGAGCTGGGGTGATGGCTGACACACATGCATGGAGGGAGCTAGTTAACCTGGTGGTGAATGGTCATGGTTGAGGATGATGTTATCCAGATGTGTCTGTCTCAACAGCTGTTTGCGTTTTCACGCCCAGTTACTCTAGAACTCACCGCTAATTGAATTTTCTCTTTTCTCCCCTGTTCTTGTTAGGTATGATTACCGTGAAATGCTGCACAATGCCACTTTCTGTCTGGTTCCCCGTGGCCGCAGGCTTGGCTCTTTCAGGTTTCTGGAAGCCTTGCAGGTAAGAGCTGCAGTTTAAAGCAGTGGCTGCACTGGCTGCAAATCAGTGTGCAATAGCAAGGAGGTGGGGAGGAGGGAAGTGTGTTTCATTTCCCTAGTGGACAGTAATCCACTTTGCGAAAGCCTCTATTCATACTTCTGGAGCAATTGGCAGCTTCTTCCCAGGAGAGTCTGAGCACTGAGCTCATCTGGAGGTTGAATTGTGTTACCTCCAGGAAAAGGGTTTCCCTGGATGTGGGGAGGCTGAGAGGTTGAACCAGTTTAGAACACTATTTTATCAAGCTGTGAGACTTCCCGTGGGAGACACTGACCTTTAAAAGTAAGCCCTGGAGCCATAAAAATAGATTCTTGTTTTCACTTAGCCAAAACAGAACTGCTTATGCATTGCCAGTTTTGAGATGGTGCTTGCTGAACATGCAGAAGGTAGCCTGGAGGTGGTAAAACTCCACATGAAAGCTTCACATGAAGGTGGATATAGGCTGATCTCTGAGCACATGTGAATCCTCTTCACCTTTTAAAAACATTTTGGTTAGTGGTCTCTTTTTTGCCATAGGCCAGCAGCAAAAGGCGATGCCAAGGGGCCCCAGAGTCACTGTGGCAGCATGCCTGGCGGGACAGTGATCAAACCTGACACCGGCCTACTCCAGCTGCACCTTTATTTTTGGCAAGCATCAGCTCAGCCTGAGCTCTGAGTCTTCAGTCAACCATGCAGAGCATGGTTGCATCTAGGACTGGCATCTGGCTTTTCATGGGGGCTGGAGTGAGGGAGATAGAGTCACTTCTTGGTTTTAGTGTGATGCCAAATGAAGACACCTTACGGGGCCCTGCCTCTGGGAGTTCTGTCATTGGGAAGTATCTCATCATTGGCAGTAAAGCTGTCATCATGTCCCTTTTCTTCATCAACCACAAATTGTCCCAGACATTATAAGAGAGTATTGTTTACTGCAATGCAGAGCAGGATTTAGCTACCTCACCATAGGTATGTAATGTCATTTTAGAAGCCTAGGGTACCCTTCTGACTTTCTGCTACTTCTCCAAAAGGTCTCCAGTAGATCTTGTATCATGTTCCCATGGGTTTCTTGGGTACCATAGATGCTCTGGACGCTTAGGTTTAACCACTGAAGTCCACACCTACTCTAGATTTGAGATCCAAGTTCTGGACTGTCACTTAACCTCTTTTCCCTACCCAGAGAAGATTTATAGCCTGCAAAGTGTTGTCCCCAGTCCAGTCTCTTTGGAGGAAGAAGTGGGACTGGCTTATATGGGATGACATGTCACTTCAGATCTGTCTGAAGAGCACTACTCAGATCTTCTCTCATCTGGTCCTCAAGTCATGCAGCTTCTGTTAGATACATCATCTCAGGAGAAGAAAACAGGGACTGTACCTCACTGTACAGAACTTGGAGACTCCAGGTCAATTATAAAATGCAGGAACAAAGGATTTTCCTATCAGGCTAGCAGCAGTATTCATCAGCTATGATGAATTTCCAGTTTCTGTCTGGATCCAGGACACATTGAAAGACCTAATCCACATTAATGGAATGCTTTGAATGTGAAAACACATTGCTGAGTGTTTTCTGGTTTGCTTTCTTCATGCATTGATGTCATTTCCTTACAGAAGGTCACAGTTCTTTACGCATGATAAGCACTGCTGTAATGCAGACTTGACCAGTCCAAGATGCTGTGTATGATACATGTTACCAAGGGATGTACAGCAATCTGAAGGGTTCCTCTTTATACTGCCTTTTGGGAGGTATGAGGAGTTCTGGACCAAACTCAGAACACCTAAGCTTGGCTTGATCCAAAACAAACTGAATCAGAGCTCAGGCTTGGTGCAAATCCTCTGGTACTAGGTTCTGTCATCAGGTCTTACGTTGTGATGGAGCTGACCAAAACACAGTAGTGATCATTTGTGTATGGAAATACTGACCTATTTACTAAATATTCACAAACTGTGCAGAGGAACTTGTACAACTCGTAAAAGATTAAATAGTTTAAACAGATCATACTGATATGAAATAGATACTAAATGTGTATGCTTTTTGTGTGTTTTAAGACATAAAGCAATTCTTATTTTTGTAGGGAGATGATGACAGATGAGTTATGTTTGTGCAGTTGCCTCTGTTTGGAGAGTTGATAACAAACAGTACAGGGAATTCATTCCTTTTTGGGAAAGGTGCTCTATAATTAACTATGACCTGTATTTTCTGTAGGTATCTCTAGCAACATATTATAAAAATTAGGGGAGTTGCTGAATGTCATTTAACAGCTCTGCCCTTGTCTGGCAGATTGCACCAGATTGCAGACATCACTCTCCCTGCAAAAAGCCCACCTTTCAGTGCAAAATGGAAAACCATAATCCCTTGGGCTGCCCTGCTTTGGCTTTTGGTGTTCTTTGCCGTGTTGCCTCTAGTGAGCTTGTGCAGAAAATAGGGGTCGTGGTGTTGGTGGAAACGGCGGGGCTTGCCCTGCTGGCTGGTAACCCCTGCCCTGTGTCCCTGCAGGCCGCCTGCGTCCCAGTCATGCTCAGCAATGGATGGGAGTTGCCGTTCTCGGAAGTGATTGATTGGAACCAAGCTGCCGTCATAGGCGATGAGAGATTGTTATTACAGGTAAGGAAAAGACCATGGCCTTCAGCAGATCAGTTGATTATTGCTGCCACCATCTAAGTGGACAGGGAAGATGAATCCAAAAGGTCAGGGCTATAAAGAAATTTTTATCATAAAGGGATTGTCTGTGTCACACCTGCTGTGAACTCATGTAATATGACATAATTCATTTTTTGACCTGAAGGTCATTGCAGCACCAGGCCACACTCTTAAATGCAGGAGGCTTATTTTTGCAAAGAGCATGAAATCTGGTGTGGAGCACCTGGATGCCAATCTGAGGCAGAGCTGTCCCGGTCCAGGTGCTGTGATGAAAGATAAAACATTTGAGGGTGGGTTCTGCTCCAGTCCTTCAGAAGCAGTTTATCCTCAGGGGTCCCACCAGCACTGGGAATCCTCAGGAAAGCAGATATTTCCTCAGGCAGGAGTTATCAACCAGTAGTTTGGTGGCAAACAGAATCTGTCCTTTTTCTGATGTGTGGACCATGTAACATTGCTTTCTGATGCAGTGTTCATGTCACTTATTGTTAATCTTGAGATCATAGAGCAAAAGTGGGCTGAGAGGTTACACATCCTCTGCTACCTTCAGCATCTACTTTGGTTTTAAATTTACTGGGGTTTGTGGGTTTTTTTCAGTTATCTTAGTGGGTTTTATTGTCTATGTATATTCTGTAAAGTATGTGGAGAAGTTGATGTTAAGAGAAGTTCTTGAAAAACTGGTTTCCCCAAAGTGGCATTTGATAAAATGCCATTGCCCAGCATGAAGCTGAGTACCATGAGGTCTGGAATAACCACTAAATAGCACTAAGAGGAGTTTTATTTATCGTTGAGTTTAGTGTCATCCACAGAGAGTAGCCCTCAAAGGTACAGGTGTCATGGCACCCCCAAAACAAAGTATCTCTGAAAATCTCATTTCATGCCTGTTAACTTGTCTAAAGAAGTAAATATTTGTGAAGAACTGGCCTTGCAGGCCTTGCAAAGTGTTGCCTGTTCTATTTAATGTGATACAAGCTGTAAATATAAAAGGGCTATTTGATTTTTGCTTCTGTGGACAGCACATTTTTCTGAGCAAAATTATGTCTCTCTTTAAATAATAATACTTTGCTGCTCTTCATGGTTTCCGGTAACATGCCATTCGTTCACTTCACAGCTGCTTCCATATTGAACAGCTACTGCGCTGTTATTAACAGTGTTTTTAAAGAGCTGGCAGAGGGCCTGAATGTCTGTTCTGGGAAATGTTTTTGTTATGTTACAGTTTTTCATTTCCTGTTTGAAAGCAACTCGGATGTTTTTATTTGCATATTCTCCTCATCATAGCGCTGGGAGAGCTTAATCCAGTCTTTCTGCGTTTATTTGTGCAGGGTGGTTTTTCCCTCCCCCCTACTCATTGCTGAAATGACCTTTTTATTAAGGTTCTAATAATTCCAGTGTAATCATGCCAGATGAGTATTAATACATCATTTTCCCCACCTGTCTTTCTGGACAAGTAGATTAATAACTAATAGGCAAATGCAGTTAAAATAGGAGCTCAGATTTTTCTTTTCAGCTGTCGTAACAGAACCTACACTGAGGCTTTTTTTAACCTTGATACTGTATTTGCTGGCACTCACAAACGTAGTACGTAAAATCATAACTTCTTGCAGTAACTTTCACAGACTGAGCAGCTTCCTCTTTCAAAAGGTATAGTTGGGAATGAGTATTGACTTTATTTGTTGCTTACCCACATGCACACACAGACCCAAGGTTGCACATATTGCAATGAAATGTTTAAGTTTATTGAAAGAGTGCTGTATCGCCACTGAGAAGTGACCTTAGTCATGCCTTTGCTGCTGATAATCTTCCTGGGTGTGATTAATACACATCCATGCAGCCAGTACAGGTAATGTTCATTATCCCTCTACTTACTGGAACACATCACAAATAATGATGTGATCACTTAGAAAAACATGTACATATATGTGTTTCCAGCTTCTATCTTTCATATTAGTTTTGCAGGGAACATTTTACCTAAAGACCTGTATTTTACTTAAAAGGCCTATAGCAAAGGAATGTAAAGTAGCATCTTTGAAAATCTGACTTTTTCCTTCTGCTCAACCTTGCTGCAGTGCTAACGCTCTCATAAGCTCAAATTCTGTATTATTTTAGCAGTGTCTCTAAGATGATGGTCTAATAGTTGAAGGGCTGAGGGAGCAAAGATTGTCCCATGTGACACTGCACTTAGTGAAGCCATGAACAAAGTGTCCATACTTGGTTACAAACTCTGCAGTAAAGAATTTGCTGATTCTTGTGAAAGTTTTTTACATATAAATTCTTGAACTATCAAATTTTCTTCAAGAAAAATGTTTCATGTGAAAGCATTTGATTCAGATATGAGTGAAAACAAATAATGATCACTGCCACTTCTCAGAATATTTTAGGAATAAGCAAAGTGTAGGAAAGGGTGGGATGTAGGCAAACTTCAGAGTAAGCTGGGATGCACAAGAACTAACACATGGCCCAGGTATATGCTTTTACAGGTAATGACTCAGATTTATGAGAAATGAGTGTCTGAGAAAAAGATGGACTAATTTAATGGTTGGACTCAATGATCTTAGAGGACTTTTCCAATCTACATGAATCTATGATTCCATTTAAAAATTAAAAAAAAAAAAGAAGGTACAAAAGCACAATTCTTCATTTCTAGAAAAAATGAGCACAGATCAGGAACAATGCCTTTCTGGTGCTGTGAGTAGCCCCTGTAATCGAAGCCAGTGGCAGTGACATTGTCTTGATAGTGTCAGTTTGTGTTGTCCATGTGATGTTCTGGGGGTCTTGGTCAAAGTCCTAAGTTATAGCACGATGTGTTTAAAGCATTAGTTTCACTCCAGTGTGGACATGAAGCCCTTCCCTTCTGATCTAGTGAACAGTTACATTTTTTAATGGAAAGGCACTGCAGCAGGACAATTTGATGTTTATTATTAAGGCAACTTATACCACAATTCATGTGTAGATTTAATGGAAAGAGAGGAAAAATAAGCACTGTTTTCCCTTGTGAATAACAGGTGTTGTGGAGGACGTTATTCTTTCCACCTATGGTAATTAATAAAATGCAATCTGATCCACAGGCTCCCAAAAAGTGAAGTCTTACTTAAGATGTTGCTATATTTTCTTTAGGGCACTTAGTGCTGCCATGCTGGCGTAAATGCAGTTCCAGATCCCTTTTATGTACTTTGAGCATGGCGATTACTGTTGAACTCTCAAGATCTTCAGGTACTAGTTTGTTAAAATACTAGTCCATGAAGAGCTTTGTGGGATGAAAAGCATGAGGGATGTATGGAGGAACTCCTTACTGTGCCACACCACAACAATGGAGCGGGAGGGGGAAGTTTTTGCCATAAAACAACCAAAAACTAAAAAAAAATCATATTAAAAAAAAATCATATATTCAATACCAGAGGTTATAAAGGGTTGTGCCTCATTCATTTTACATCAAGGCTTTAGCTGTTGACACACATCTCTGTTGGGCAGGAGTGCTTTAGCTGTGCAGCTCACTAATAGAGGAGAGGGCTTGTCAGCAGCATATTAGTTTAATGAGATTGTGTTGTTTCTAAAGCTTCTGACTATATTACATCTTGTATTACAGATTCCTTCTACAATCAGGTCTATCCATCAGGATAAAATCCTAGCACTTAGACAGCAGACACAGTTCTTGTGGGAGGCTTATTTTTCTTCAGTTGAGAAGATTGTATTGACTACACTAGAGGTGAGTAAAAACTGTCTGGGACTTCACTGAGCAGTGAGATTTCTGTACCTGTCCAACTCCTCCTGTCCTCCACTGGAGTCAGACCTTGGTTTTCAGACATGCAGTTGGTCACTGGCAAAAAGGCTCGGCATCTTGATGAGTTTTCTCCCCTAAGGAAATACTTTCTTCATTATCGGAATCCACATTAGAAAACTGACACAGTGAAAAATGGAAGCCGCCCAACACACGGAAAAGTTGTCATGTGTGATCTTGACTTTGCAAGGCTTTATGGCTTATGAATCACTATCCTTGTCATTGGTAGTGAATGTATTTCTTAAGAAACCCTTCTGGAATTCATTCTGGAAAAAATATTGCTGTAGAGCTCCTCCTTGACCATTCCTTAACATTGTGATGCCTTGTGATGGGGCTATTGGTGTGTCTCAAGGAAAAGGGTGGGCTTGTAAATGCTATGTCTTATCTTCACACACAGGATAAGGGAAAGGCCTGATCATCCTTATAAATTATTAATAAATAATCATAATTAGACTGCTATTAAAAAGGGAGACAGATGATCTCAAATGTGGAGAGAATCCTTTCTGAATTCAGAGACAGAGGAAAGATGAAAGGCTCTTCAGAAGTAGGGCCCAGGCTGAAATTTCAAAAGCAGGTTTCTTTTTTAATTGTTTTGCAATTTTTCACATAAATTTCTGACACACTTCTACCACTAAAAGGGGCTCACTTTGTAGGGGCAAATGCACTCATCTTATGCTAATGCTTCTGCAATAGCGTCCATCTTTGTGCACAGTTGTAATGCACAGTTGTAAAGCTCCACATTTCTCACTGTGCCTGCTTTCCCCTGAAAACTGCAAATGAGTGCTTCTGTCTGCAGTACAGGTTGCCCATGCCTGATCTACCTCCAGCTGCTGCAAGACAGTCCCTTAGGTTTTCTGTGCCAGTGAATAAAACCAGCCAGGGAACATTTGCAGAGCCCCTGGCTATCCTCCCAACACTCCCCTCGCCCTCAAAAGAATATGTCTTCATCTGTGCTGCCTGTTGGGAACTGCCCTGCATCCTCAAGCACCCCATAAACATTGATGAGGTAGTGATAATTATCACAGCCCACACCAGGATCAGACTCACAAAGCTGGAAGACCATGTGCCATTGCTCGCAGTCTAATTAACCCTTACAGGAACCATCAGGTGCCTCACACAGCATCTGCCCCTTCCCTGCATGCACCCTCTTATCATTAGGGATTGCTAAAAGGGCAGGGGCATATGGCTCTCCCCATTGCCCCTCTCCTGCCTGCTGGGGCTGGTCTCAAGGGGCCATAACATGCAGCCCCTACAGCCTTGGTGCCATTGCATCAATGCATTCATTGCATGTCCAGCGCTCACAGATACGTCTCTAGTGCTGCTTTGGGACACACTGGCCCATGGGGCTGCAGGAGTCCAGGGGACAGCAAAACCTGTGAAGCCAAAGCAGCTGGGTAAGCAGCAAGCTGGAGTTTCTGCTCAGAGCAGAAAAACTAGAGTGAAGACAAAAGTCTTCCTAGAAGATTTAGTTTAATGAAACCAATATGCCTGGTACTGAAGTTATGTTCTTGGTATTTACATTTCTTTGCGAGTGTGGTTTTGATTTGAGGTGTTTTTTGATTGTTTTTCAATTCAGGACTCTCAATTTTTTGAGAGAGCTAAGAGAGATTCTGTTCTTATGAACAGATACTCACTTCACATTTCAACTTGCCTAAGTAAAGGCCTGAGTTAACTTTCCTTAGGAAAGGAGTAAAAGAGTTGAGAGCAAATTTTGATGTCTGAAACCTGCAGGTAGTATATTCTCTTCTTAAAATCTGATGTCTAGAAGTAAATTCCTATCAGGATTTTTTTTTTTCTGGTGGATGTGATCCATCTTCTGTCTGACACTATTGTGTCAAAAGACTTGGATGATTCTAGATATCATCAGAATAATCACTTGCCTGCTAACTGCAGTGCCAGTGCCTGTCTGTGTCTGAGGATATCAGCACAGAAAAAATCTTCACCAACTCAGATGTCTGCAAGAACATCACAAACTTTTATCCTGCACTCCTCTGAAAACTTTAAGCCCCATTTTAAGTTCATTGATCTTCTCACAGCATTTGGTGGCCTAAGCCAACAGCTCATAGTCCAAAATAAGAGATTTGATCATTTGGCCAACCACCCCCTATTGCAGTCACAGAGGAACTACCCAGTGCCTTGGACATGGTGTGGGTTAGGAAATGATGCTCACAAGTGTCTGCTGCCGGCTGGTGAGTGGGAGTGCTGGGATGCTGCAGACACCATCCGGATGCACACTCCAGGGTGTCTGCACTTCTTCAGCCTGGTCTTCTCTGAAAGCAAACCCAAAACATCCCTGCATCCCTGCACAGCATGCTCAGTCCTCTGCTCAGGAAGAAGAATGGAAAGGGACAGCACAAAGTACAGACAAGAAATATTGGATACATGGCTGGGGAGTGTTGAAAAGCCGCAACGATTAAGGCAGTATGTGAACTTTTTGAAGTGTGAGGGTGAGTGAGACAAAAATATTGGACTATTAATGAATCCCAAAAAGGAAAGGGAGGTCTTGCCAGAGATCCTAACCCCTTTCTTCTCTTATTAAACTTCCTGTCATGCCTCATCATTGGAGAGACCATGTAGTTTCTGTCTTCTCTGCAACATGTGCAGCACTGTACACTCTACATTTTAATTCCTTGATCCTCCATGTTATCTTTTTTACACTTTTCTGTTCTTTTTCTGCCAAGTTGTCTTTTCTCCTCTCTATCCTGACAGACAGTTAGGTTTCTTATGTAGATCAGGAGAATGATAAATTAGTGATCCGTTTGTTAACTGTGATGAACTATCAAGGCCAGCTCCCCAGCCTGGAGCAGAACCATGCTGGGGAGGTGTATGTGCCTCACATGCACTGGGGCCCTGCTCTGTGCAGGAGCTGCGCTGGCTTTGGGTGCACTGAGACAGCATTGAACAGGAACCATGTGTTTCCCCTGCAGCCCTGTTGGCTACCAGCTCAGTGGAAAACTCCACCGTCTGTGAAAAGCTTCTGACCATGTAAATTCACAGACTTCTCCTTATCTGACTGTGCCCCAGTTCTGAGAAAGCAGGAGGGAGGAGCTGTAGTGTTTAGGCTTTGTTGTAAACACTCAAAAATAGGTACTTTCTAGGTTCCGTCTGTGTTTAGTGGCATAACTTGCAGATGGGCAAACAGCAGTCATTGTCTATGTTTTTTCCTCTCCCCACTGCTATGTGGGAGATCTGACAACTGATACCCCTAACTTTACAAAAAGAAATATTCAGATACATTCTTGTCAGTGATGAAACTATAGTCCTGAGTCTGTTATTCAAAAAAAAAACCCAACTTAAATTAACTTACTCATGTGAGCGAATTACTGCATATTAGCTATGGTAATTGGCTGTAGGCAAAATTCAGACAAGCATGCACTCAACATCTGCCCCAGTTTAGCAGTACATATATTGCCACCAGCAGTGGATTGTCTAGCACAATGTAACTGGTGTTTTATTCTTTTCTTGTCGTGGCAATCAAAAATTCCAGGAAAACCCCTGCTTGTGGCAACAGTTATTCATGTTCTGTATTGACCAAATGTCCCTGAACTCAGCAGCTTACAGAGTTTTTAGTTTATTTAGACTCCAGCAGCTGCTTTTGTAGTGTTTGTGGTGAGGTTTTTTGCTTGCTTTTGGTTTTCCTATGCTTCACTTCAGCTTCAGAGACATGAAGTTTCACCCAGATATGCCTAAGTTAAGGTCAGACACATCAGGTTAGGAGAACCAGCGTGTTCTTGGCACTCGAGCCCTGTGCGCTGCATAAACTGCCAGTTATGTAAAAGCTCCTTGGGAGATCACAGAAGATGAGCTGCAGTAGGCAAGGCATTCCTCCTTAGCCAGCTTGGGAGAAAATTCATTCTTCACTATCCCCTGGCCCTTTGCAGTGTCCCATCTCCAGACCTGCTGACTTCCTATACTCTGAGGGAGGGCAAATCAGTAAGAGCGTGTGACTCAGGAGCGTATTGCTCTTAAAAAGTTGCACCTTATTTGGAGGCTGAACTTGTCCTCTTAGAGCTTCCTACTACTCAATCTTGTTGTGTCTTTGCAGGAAGTTAAAAAAAATGTTCCCATTAGTGTAAGAACTACTCTCATTCTTGTAATCAGGCATGTGATGTGAAGCAACTGTAGTTTCATAAATGCATATTAATTGTATGAGTTGTATGGCCATGTACTTTTTTTTTTTTTTTGGCTTGTATTCTAGATGATGAAGCAGATGACTTAGCAATCTGTCCTGACCTTAAAAATCTAGAAATCTATGTTTGTGACCCTCTACAAAGACAGGCAGTATTTGCCAAAAGATCTTTTTCTTTTTCATCCAACAAGAAACTGTTACAGAACTGAGACGTGGAATCAGTGATGTATCTGAATGCTAATATCCCTTTATAATTAAGCAAAACCTGATAATTAGTGCAGCCTGATTTGCTGAAAGTCTTTGTGGTTTTGAATGCTCTCATTATCTCAAAATAATACCTAGCTTTGTAATGCCATCTTCAAATAATTACCGTCTATGAGTTCTGGGTAGTAAAACTGACAATGAACTAATCAGGCTTACAACTGCTAAGATACTCTAATAGACAAAATATTTGACTTGAAATATAAAGTGCAATAAATTGCATGGTCCCCATGTCCAGAGAGACTAATGAGGTGCTCTGAAACCTATGGCACAAAGCCTGAGCTGCTGAAGTGGTGTCAGAGTGTGCAGGTTCTGAGTCTTTTTAAGAGAGATCAAGGAGGAATGTCTAGTAATTTGTGTGCCTCAGCTTTTTGCAAAATGGGTGATGATTCCAGTCAGCTGGAGTCTCTGAAACTTCTACCAGTGACTATGACGGTCTATTTAAAAATCATTACTTCTCTTGTTTTCCAGATTATTCAGGACAGAATATTTAAGCACATATCACGTAACAGCTTAATATGGAACAAACATCCTGGAGGGTTATTTGTACTGCCACAGTATTCCTCATATCTGGGAGATTTTCCTTACTACTATGCTAATCTCGGTGAGTGAATCCTTGCTATAATGTAGTAGCATTTGGAATTTCTGATAGAAATTTGAAATTTGGTCTTAGAGTAGCATGTACCAAGTGATTTGCCTTTCGTTTATCCTGTGTCAATCTTTCTTCCCTGCCTACTGTAGGCTGGAATGTCTCCAACTCATCAAGATGCATCATGTGCCTCTCCCTTGCAAAGATTGTTTTAAAAAAATCTATGTCCCTTCATACTTTTCAGTTGCTGGTAATTAATGCCTGAGTTGCTGACCCATTCATGGCCTGAGGGGACATAGGAGGAATAGCTTTTTCCTTTTGTTGTTTATTCGTGCTTGGCAAATTGGAAAAGTGGTAATTTACCCATGACACTTGTTATTGGAGTGCACAGTTGGTATGGATTTATTCCCCATACTGTGTGTCTTCATATGGATCCCACTAGAAGAAGTGAACAGGGATTAGGTTCACGGCTTTTTCCTGAAGCAGAGCTTGAACAATGAGTTCTGCAGGCGAATGTGCCTACAGGCTGAAGTAATCCTTCTTACCAGACTGCTGCTACTTTTGACTCAGCCTGTGCCATCCCACTTGTGTGGATCCGTACTGCTCACCTACTAAAAATTCACAGTTACTGTGTTAAAAAAGGGAGAAGAAGGTTTCTGTGGTAATTTTGATGAAAAACGACTGTGACCCCACACAGATGAATTTAGATGAGGTTGAGAGCAGTAATGAAGGGTAGACGCCAGTAGGATCTGTTATTTCAGGCAGAAAAGGAAATCACAACGAGACAAAAATATCAGAATGGAAGGCAAGGATGCAAGCAGAATTATCAGCTCAGGAGGTAATTGACGATGCATGTGGATGAGTGTCAACCCAGAAAGAACAAAAATTTTACAGAAGCTGTAATGGAACTGAGGAGACTGAACAAACTTCTGGAAGTTGTGGAAATAGTCTGTAGAAAACCTCAAGCATCCAGAGCCAGGCAGCAAAACAGAGCCTGTGTCAAGAAAGACATTTGGTTGAACAAACTAGATGTCAATATTATCTGTGGGACAAACTGGATAAAAGAAAGATTGCAGGACATCTGTGGAAATAGTGAAGGCAGTAATTGTCTTGGAGGCAGGTAATTCAGAGGGTGTGGGAGTTAACAGGAAGTGTGATCTCCTCATCTGGTATCCTATTAACTGAGATAAAGGGATATGGCCTAAAAAAACATGGCAAGGTTTGCTTTAAGTGCAGATTGTTTTTTCCATATCCAAAGTCCTTTAACCTGTACTAACTGAGGTGGTTTTGTCTTTACTGAACATATACGTTCTCTTCACTTCAGGTCTGAAGCCTCTTTCCACATTCACTGCCGTTATCCACGCAGTAACTCCCCTGGTTTCCCAATCTCAGCCTGTGCTGAAACTCCTGGTCGCTGTAGCCAAGTCCCAGTACTGTGCACAGGTAAGCAGTGCTGTTTGGCTGTCAGTCACAGTGGAGAAAAACCACCCTGCCAGGAATGAAGAGCCTAGTGACTCAGCCCTGTTTCAGCCCGCTGTTTCAATGCTGATGTTTCTTTCCTCTGAGATTTCTAGTGCCTGTGACCTACATGCATGGGAAACAAAAATTCTGAGTGTAATGGGAGTGGAATAGAGATAGTAATTAAAACCCTTTGTGACATGAGACAGGTAAACTAATGACTGCACTTTAAAGATCAACATTGCATGTGCTGCAAACTGCAAAAGGATGTCTGTGCTCCAAGAGCCATTATGTGATCTTCCTTCCTCCAGCTGTGGTTCTTCATATCATCAGTGCCAAGACTTTGGCTTCTCTAAAAGCAGTCCTGGGAAGATCAGTAGGAGCACCCTCTTGCAGTGGAGTGTCACAAGTGGTTTTGTCTTTAGTGAGTGCCATAGTAAATGACCAACATCCATATGACCTGGCTGAGACAGAGACTTCCGTAGTTCCTGTCCAGCCTCTATTTGCCTGAGAGGATATATATTTTAAGTAGTCAGGTTGGGTGAAATTACTGTAGGAAGTGTTATTTTTATACAAATTTGTGTCATTGCTTTTGATTTTGAAATTCCTAACTGGAATTTAACATGTGTGTCTGGAGATCTGAGACCTTAGGGTTTGGACTGCATTGCCACAAAGGTCTCTGATCATGGTCCAATATTCTCTTTCAGATTATTGTTTTATGGAATTGTGATAAACCCCTCCCAGCCAAACACCGCTGGCCTGCCACTTCTGTGCCTGTCATAGTCATTGAAGGAGAGAGCAAGGTAGGTGGAGAGAAGCATGGTAAAATGCTGCCTGTATTCTTGGATGAGACGAGTTTATTTTTCTGGCTGCTTTGGTGAAAGCTTTGTAGTTCTCACCTGCATGACAGCTCCTTTCTATTCCCTAGCCTTTTGTACCAGCTTGGTCACAGATTTGTGTTTCATGCTTGGGACCCATGCTCACAGTAGTCATCAGCATAGCAATTAATGCCTTGAATGTGAGATTCACAGGTGGGACCCAGTTTTGAAATGTGATCCCAAGAGTAGGTAGTGCTGACCCCATCTTCGGAGATTTCTGTCTCTGCAGGTGCATGAAGGTAGTGATGCAGCTTCAGCATTGAGTCTGAGCAGTCATATGCAAGACTTGGGGGTCAGCTTTGGACTCAGAAGTGGAGGAAAAGATGAAAACAAGCCTTTGAAAAGTACTTTTTCTTATGGCCTTGTGGAGTGTTGCTGTCAGTGATGGGATTCCACCACCAAAACAAAACGAAGGGATGTGGGACACTTGTGTGGGAGCAAAACCACCATGTTATCTCTTGCTGTGCAACACACGTCTGTACTTTCACAAAGTCAAAACAGACAGCATCAGATGAGAAAAGAATGTTTTTTTTAAAATCCACATTGAAGTGGATGATTCCTTTCCAATGAGAGAAGCAAGACTTCTTGCTTCTAGACTCTGAAACAGATTTGGGCTGGTCTCCTCTGCAGTCTGTCAGCTGGCTCTTGAGCTCTGCACTGGTGAAGGAAACTTTTAGTTGCTTTGGCTGCACAATCCTATTTTGAATTTATAATCCTGTCTTTCCCCCCTGTCACCTTAACAAAGGGGAAAGAGGGAACCCTGCGAGGTTGGCAGCTAAAGGCTCTTGCCTTGCTAGCCATGTAAACAGTATCAGGAGAGTTGCTGCAGAGCCAAGGAAGGCTATAGTGATTTCTGAGCCTTTTGATTGTTCTGGGATTTTTATTTTCTTTTTGTAAAACTTGCAGAGGTGAGATAGAGGAGAAAGTCTCTGACCAGTTCCACAGTGTTTGTAGAAATTGGCCCCAGGCACTGTTTAGATTACAAATGAGTCTCCTGAGTACACAAAGGTGTGTTTATACTGGACAGTCTCTCCCCTCTAATATCCCAGCATATGCCAAATAGCTTCTTGCATGGAAAGCTGTTTGTTTGGACAAAGCTTGCAGAGCCAGAGCAGTGCAGTTCAAAGGTTGCATGAAGGAACTGCTTCTCGTCTCCAGACTTAACTGAAACATACTGGCGGGCACATTACTCCATGCAGGTGATCACAGAGGTCTGTCTTTACCTAACCTTAACTCTTCCCCATGAAATCAAGATATATTATCACACCCATTTTACAGAAGGGAGCTTTAGCTATAAAAGAAATACATGGCTAGTCCTGACTGTTGTACTATTTGACAATTTTGCATGGTCTGTAAAAGATCGGGGGTGAGGATGTGGGTCTCCTACCAGCTGTTTGCTCTGCTTTGCCTTAGTGTAAGTGAAGCAAACCCATCAATCCCAGCCAGATCACCTCTTATACCAGCCACTGCCTTCCCAGAACAAGGCCATCACAGCAATGAAGAGGCTCTCCAGACAGACATTGTGAACATCCTGATTATGGAGACAGAGCTTTCTCTGAATCAAGGCATAGATTCCAAACACTTGCTCCCAAACAAGTTGCAGGGGATGCAGAACTGACCATGTCCATTAATAGAGATGTGTAAAACTCTTCCATGTCTCTGTTTCCATGCAGTGATTTCCTGGGCTTGACTTTTGTAGTGTTTTGCTGACATAATAAATTGGAAAAGAGGTCTAGTAACTAACCAGGCTATTTTTCCTAGAAAATGAGGGAAACAAATCATGTTGTGTCCTTGTTACATCAATTTTAGAAGGTGCTAATTAGTCTGCTAAAGAAACCATATAGATTTTCATTTGCTGTTATCTTTTTGATCCACCTTTCCCATATACTTCCTGTTACTTTGAGGACTGTGCTGCCATGTCTTTCAAAAGCTTATTCTGCATAGAGGTTTATATATAGAGAATGGTTTGAGTTTGAAGGGACCATAAAGATCATCTAGTGCCAATTCTCCTGCCATGGGCAGGGACACCTCCCACACTTGACCAGGTTGCTCAGAGCTCCATCCAGCCTGGCCTTGAACAATTCCAGGGGTGGGGCATCCACAACTTCTTTGGGCAACCTCTTCCAGTGCCTCACTACCCTCACAGTATTTTTCCTGGTATCTAATCTAAACTACTCTCTGTCAGTTTAAAGCCACTTCCCCCTGTCCTGTCACTATATGTCTTTGTACCCTCTCCATCTTTCTTTTGGGCTGCCTTCAGGTACTGGAATGTGACTTTTTAAAATGCTACAATACCTATATAATTTTTGATGCAAAAACCCCTCAATTGATACGTATGTTATATGGCATATTCTCCTTTTTTGATGGAGAATTTTGCACCATCCTGGTACTATAACATCCTTCACACACCGTCTGGGCTGCTTGGTTTCCCAGATGCATAACCTTTTGAATGCTGCAAAGTCCATCTCAGTGTTCATTATCTTCGATCCTCACACTCCATAGGAGAGCCAAGGGAAAGTCAGCTACCAGGGAAAATGTCCTCTCCAGAGAGGCTGTAGTCCATCTAATTCTCAGTACAGACCATTGCAGTTTGTCCAAAGAGGGAGGTCTTTTCAGAAATTACTCCTCAGATAGAAGGTGTGGGCTGACTGCTGGGGTGACAAAAATGACACTCTTTCACTCTTGATATGAAGGGTCCTTTTCATCAGACAGAAATATGCCATATACCTCAGACAAGAGGAAATAGGAGTGAGGAATAAAATGGAGTATTTACCTTGGAACTGAGTACTTCAATGATTTTTATTTCTTCCCCTTCCTGCCTTGGATACCCACAGGTTATGAGCAGTCGCTTCCTGCCCTACGACAACATAGTGACAGATGCAGTGCTAAGCCTGGATGAGGACACCGTGCTTTCAACCACTGAGGTAAGGGTCTCTGTCATCCTGGGAGCCTGCTTGGCTCCTGGGCTCAGCCTGAGCACAGATACGCTCTTCTCTTGGCTTTCCCAGTGAGCAAATGTTATAAGATTTCCTGCCACACTCCTCAAATTTAATGTGTTGCACTTGTTTCAGCAATGCTGCCACTGCCTGCCATCAGAGGAGCTTTTTGCCCTGGTTAATTGGCTCATCATTAGCATATGGTTCTTCCGTTCCTTATTATTTTAGTAACATAGCTGCAGGCGGGTGTAGGCAGCCAAGAGCAGTCAGCTTTAATATTCTGTTCTCACTTTTCTGATTGGGGGAGGGGAAGCTCCCCCATGTTATCAGTAGGGTGTAGGTGGAGAAGGAAGGGTTGTCAGCAGCAGGGGACTGCTATCGCTCCAAAAGACAGCATTGCCATCCTAGTGCAGGATTTCACTGAGGAATGCTCTTTCACCATTGTGTCGGCCCGTAAAATTGGAGATCTTTGCTAGTTTAGGTGCTTGAGTGTTTGTGCCAAGAGCAAGATAGCACTAAGAAAAGAAAAATACTGTAGAAAACCAATTTTTACAACTGGGATGAGTATTGATTTCTAGAACCTCTTCCTGAGAACCACAAGGGAAACTGATGACAGTTTATATAGAGTGCAATATTTGGGAAATACATTATTAATGATGGCCAGGGAATAGCTTGAAAAACTCCTTTTTCTTTTGTTTTCCCTTCTTTCCCCCCTATTCATGGCCATCCTCTCTCCCCATTTCACCTTTATAAAAATGCATTTTTGTCAGTGATGGGGATGCTACCACTACTTATATATCAGTGAAGAAATGCGTAACATTAATCTTCAGTCACTGCTATATACCCTAAGATTACTGAATTTGTTTTAAATGGATGAGATTGCTACCATGGTAAGACTTCTCAGGGACTTCATTCACTGAGAGGTTATTTACAGCAATCCAGTCTGTGAATTGCATAAGGATTTGGGGCTTTGTTTTGTTTTAACTGATATTCCTCATCCAAACTTTGGAGTTGTTCAAGCTTCTGGAGCACATATGAAATAAATAAATAGTGTTTCTCATTGGGCTTGGCCATGTTTTACCCTAAACATTCTGAAATGCAAATATTTGTTGTTGAGTGAGAAAACATACAGGTTTCTTTGTGGCTTCTTCTCTCCTGTGAGCAACCTGCAGCTGATCCTGTGTGTTTGCACAGTGGTTATTTGCTCTGTGAGCCCCATGGACCCTGTGCTGCAGACAGAACCAGCTGTCCTGCTCTTGCCAGCACCCACCTTGCTGTCTCTGCCAGGGTGCCAGGGTCAGCAGCTCTCCTTGGTGGCTCTCCATGCAGAGCTGGTGGGCCTCCATTACTTCACTTGCCCCACTGTACAGCTTATGCAAATGTGGGGTGACATTTCCCTTGAAACTAGCTGCTCAGGGGTGGTGGTTTTGGCAAAGCTTCAAGGCCCAGAGAAGGCAATTTAGAAACATGGTCAAACACAATCACATTCTCATTGAGAGGAGCAGACACCAGGCACATCCTCTGGTCTGTCTGGCCCTGAGGTAGGAAAGGTTTTCCATTCACAACAGAACGGTGTGTAATTGCTCAGTGAAAAGAGCTGTTCCACGTGCACAAAGGGATGTGTGCATGGGAAGGAATTAGAAATCAGCACGGGTCAGTGATCTGGAGGTTTAAGAGACTGGCAGCTTGGCTGCATTTCCTGCTGATCAGCTGAGGGTGACAGTGCTACTGGAAATTATATAGGATGAGAACTGAGGCATTTTTTTTCTTAATAAAGGGAGTTTTCTCTTAGGGTGGTTGCTTTAGTGTGTCTCTCTGGTACAAGGACAGATAGTTGAAAGCACAAGAGAGGGCACTGAGTGCAGAAGCTTTATTATTTATATAAGTTTGAGATTCTCAGACTTCTCTAAAGAAAACAGATGTCACATTTTATGGGAAAGGCCTTCTATAGGGAAAAAAAATCCCTTTAGTTCTTTCATGTGGTATTGATTTGGATGAGATCAGAACTATCACAACGGTAACTGGTTTGTGCACATTGTCTTTCTAGTTGGCCTCAGATTCCTTGAAACAACTTTAAAGAAAATACCCAGTCCCTAACTTTGCGTTTCAGTCCATGTGTGACTCTTCTGTTTTGTAAAAACACTTGTAAATGTGAGAAGTCTGACAGTAATCAACATGAAATGGGACTGTTCTCAGAGCAGCTATTTTTTATCTAACCTCTACACTCCTGACTTTGGCTGTGCTCCTGGAAAGCTTTTCAAACATTTTTGAGCAAAGTTTTAGGTCCCTCTGGTACTGGAGGAAAAACCCAATGTGCAGTGCAGAAACAAAGCCCTCGTTTTCTTGTGTTTGACTAGGACAATTAGAATTGTCTTTAACTCATTTTAAAATTTCAGTCTAGCTAGTGCTCCAAAATCTAAGCTGAAGTGAAGGGACTGGCAACCAACTTTTCATTGATAAAAATATTTCCATATGTAGTTACAAACTCTTTTCAAATATAATCCTGACAAGCCTTTTGCAAACCACCCCAGTCATCCCTTTCCTACTACCACCAGGGTTTGTTTGGTGGGATCCTGGAGTAGCAGTGTCTTGTCACGTCTCAATTCTCAGAGATTTGAGTTATTAAATTAGTTACAGCAAGACAATAAAATTAAAAAACACATTGGCAGCATTTGACATCCTCTTGTGGCTCATACACTATTGAACATTTTTCTAAAAGTTTAGATTCCTGATGGCATTTAACTAAATGGGAATCTAGTCTTCCTCTTTATTAAGATACTATGTTGAACCTTTTTGGTCATATAGACAGTCTTAGAAGTATGACTGGCGTAGTCTTTATAACGCTCAAAACAGATGAAAGATATAAATGGACTCTGCACTGACTGCCTCTTTTAATTTCACTGAACCACCTTCACAATTTAAGGTGTTTGACTCCTGATTTTCCAAGCTTCATGTTAACCGTGCTAAAATGGTAGGTGAGATGCACAAAGATGTGTAAACGTTTCAGTTTACCACATAGCCATTACCTCTTGGTGTTGCACTGAAGTATAAATACATGCACCTACACCCATTCTTTCTGTAACTTGAAAAGGTTTGATATGTAAAGGGCAAGTTTGAAAATGTTAATGTAATGCTGTGATGCTCTAGACTCCCTTTAACAGGAACCATTAAAATGTGCATAATTACAGGGCAAAATGTCAAGCAGTCAGTTTAATTTACCGATGAATATATAGAATTAATGTTTTGCAACAGTTCCAAGATTTTGAATTGCGAATTAGTGACAGGGTAATATTTTGTTTTGTTGACATTTGTTGAAACAGTTTTGGTATTCATTTGGCCTGTGCCTTTGTCCACAGGTGGATTTTGCCTTTACAGTTTGGCAGAGCTTTCCAGAGAGGATTGTAGGGTACCCTGCACGCAGTCACTTCTGGGACAACACTAAGGAGAGGTGGGGGTATACCTCCAAATGGACTAATGACTATTCCATGGTATTGACAGGAGCTGCTATTTACCACAAGTAAGAACCCAGAGCATCTGCTGTCCTCCTTCTGTATGAAACAAAATAGTAAAGAGGGGGGTGGGGTGTTGGGGTGTGAAGAACATTCTTCCGGGGAGGGGAAAAAATGGAAAGATAATAAGTGGGTCTACTTTTTATGGGGTAATAATTTAAGTTCTTGGTTTAGCTCTGGGGATCTGGTAATCATTATTGCGCTTGTTGGGTCTCTTTGAAGTCACTTGTGTTTTGAGGCAGTTGGACTGCTCTTTTTAACATCAGGAATTACACACTTCAAAGAGTTCCCGAATTCATTAAGCTGCTCAGCTGAATGGCCTGTAGCATAGCAGAAAGGAGGTTACTTCCAGACCAGCTCTGGGTATGTGTTGGCTGACAGCTACAGACTGCAAAGTCTTCTGGCTACTCTAGAAATGAAGTACAGTGGACATGCCATAGCTCAGCATATTGCAGCATGTTGGAGAAACACCCTGTCGTTAGGACTTCAGCAGACCAAATTCCTCTCTAGATTTTAGGAAAAAGTCAGAAAATTCTGGAGTATCTAATCTACATCCCTACAAATGAGAAGACAGGCCATAGGGGAATGGCATAGGCCCAAAGGAGAATAATTTCAACAATAATAATAGTAGTAGGGCAGTTTTACTAGACTTCTTTCCAGCTGAACAGTTTGGAAAGAAAATGTGGAGGATGAATTCATCAGTGTTGGCTATCATGTTATAGCAATGTGGGGCTCTCTTTCCTACTTGTCCTTTTTCTTGATACGTAGGTCTGCACTGTTTCTTTCAACCCACTTACAAAACAGGGGTATGTTCTCTTTCTCCATTAACACTATTTACTGTCTTGATGAGAAACTGGTTTGTTTTCCCTTCTTGTTGGAGGATGAGACTAAAGAAAGGAAGTTGTATACTGGAAGTTGGTTACAAAACTTGTGTCTGAACTGAAATGGAAATTTCCTGGGGCTTGTGATACCTGGAAGCCCAGTGACTTGTATTAATAACACTGCTCTTGGTTTCCAGATATTATCACTACCTGTACACTCATTACCTGCCTGCCAGCCTAAAGAATATGGTGGACCAACTGGCCAATTGTGAGGACATTCTAATGAATTTTTTGGTGTCAGCTGTGACAAAATTGCCTCCAATCAAAGTAACACAGAAAAAACAGTACAAGGAGACCATGATGGGACAGGTATGTATCCCCAGCATGTTTTAGGGATGCATTGATAATATAAGGGGTTTGCTTTCAAGTTAGGCTTACAAAGTGATAAAATTCTGTCAAATTGTTTTGCAGGGTTTTTTTTAGGAGAAATGTAAATAGACTTTAGATATGTGTATTATAATGAAAGAAAAGGAAAAATGACAAACATCTGCTGTGGATGCTGCTTCCCTTCATCGTTTTCTCACACAGTGCTATTCACAGTGATCCCAAACTCCTGCAACTGACTATTGTGGTGACTGAATTTCAGTTAAACTCTAGTTTTCTAATTAAGTATTCTAGACCTAAGACCTGGCCATGGAATGCTAGAAGCCAAAGTAAATTCTAGAAAGGTTTTCTACTTTTTATTGTTATTAATTAATATAAATGTATCAGGCTGTCCCAGTGCTGTTTTAAATTATTTAGTGTGATTCAAGCACTGACATTGGACTGTCACAAAAAGAGGTAATTTGTGATAGGCAAAGTAGTATATTCCCACAAGGAACATTTTGTCCCAGTCATGCCATCACTCACTAGCAGCCAGGAAATGCTTGCTTTGGATCCTCTTCCTGCTACTGGATAAGCCCTCTGTCTCTGCAGAAATGGAAATATCTCTAGTAACAGGGATCCTTGGTAACCTGAGGGCACTGGTCCTCCTACCCTGTGTGAGAGCAATGAGAGGGACAGCAAGTCCTGCAAAACCTGCAAGTCCTGAACAGCCTCCCATCTGTGCTGCCATGGTGTCTGTGATTCTTGTTGCAAACAGTGCCATGATTACTAGGGAGCAAAAAAACAAGGGGCCCTCTATTTTCTCCTCACATTTCCTCCTATTAGCATTACTTGGGTCTTTGACTGGGGGGTGGCCATGACAGTTCATAAATTCCTTTATCTGTATGTCACTGCGCTTTCACCTGAGGGATAGATAGCATTCAGCAATTCAGACTCATCTGGGTGCCCAGGAGACTTTCTGTGAACAAGAAGGTGCCATCCAGAAAGTACCTATTGCTTCCAGTTTCTGCTTCACCACTCCACAGGGCTGTGCTTTGGCTGTTTGGCAAAGCCCGAACATTCATTTTTCATCCTACAGCGTGGGTGACTCGAGTCAGCCATGAACTATAACTCTCTCCTAAAGACAAGTTGTTCCTGCAGCTTTGGGAAATGTAATGAACCATGTTCATAATTCCTTGAAAGACAAATAAAAAATTAACATAACCTCAGTGTTGTGACAGAGATTAATAGTCATATGGAAATTTACTGTTAATGGCCAAAATGTCTGCTATAATCCTCTAGCAACAAGCTTTTACTTGCTCTTTAGTGGCTCAGTATAATCAGGAGGCTGTAATCAATGCACATTGTAACCTACCACTTGAGCTAAACTGGACAGGCCTTGGACAAAGATCAAGTCTGATACCACAGTCATTTGGCAAGTCCCTGACTTTATCAGTTTCTTCATGTTTTAATTTACATCCTTTGACTTTATGAACTTGTATTTGTTTTTAAAGTATAGTGGAAACATAAGTGCTAGAGAGAGATGCATGGGAAGTGGCACAAAAAAACCCCTTAGGTTCTCAGCATTCATACTTTATCTTAAATAATAGTTTTATTATGTTTATAAATGTCCTTTAGGTGCAGATAAAGAATAATAACGGCTTTAAAGCTGTTAGGGCCTTTTTTTCTAGAGCTGCTGAGTTTCAATGGACTTCCACAGGGATTACAGCTGCCCTGAACTTTGGAAAATCAGGCCACAGTATTTGGCATGTATGCAGTCAAAGACCTTGTGTCTTCCTTGGATCAGAGTTTAACGTGATGTAATTTGGAACTTCGGTTAATTTTCTTTGTCCATGAGACAGCACTCTCTGATGCACAGGCCTTGGCCAGTGGGATTCTGGAAGCACCCTGCTTTTCACTGCAGGATGTCTACACACATGAGTAATGCCAAGCACATTAGGGCTTCTGCTGAGCTCAGTTGCAAGCTGGTTGAAATTACTTGTGTATAAATTTCTGCAGATCTGGACTGCAAAAGTGCAGTTTTGACCCTGAGAAACTGTAATAATTGTTTTGCTCCTACGGCTGAAGACCAGGCAGCCGCTGGCCCAGGGTTGGGTGTGCATCTCGGCTGGAAGGCAGTGGGCACCTTGTCTTTCCTGGTGGTTATTAAGAACTTGTTCTACCTCTGAAATAACTGGAGAGTTTGAAGGGAAGAAGAGTGAGGGATGGGGTGACATAGGGTGTGACGAGCTGTGGGAGGGCTGCTCGTGGGTGTTGTGCTCCGCATCAGGCGGGCTCATGGTTGAACTCCAGTTGCCACGTGGCACTACCCTCTGCTCTCTTTGGAAAGCTGAGGGCGTTGGGCTCACCACTGTTGGCTCTGCTGTGGGCAGGGTGTCCCTCCCCCTGTTTGAACCCCCCTGAGCGGATTTCAGCCACCACAGAGCCCTGGTGCGGCTCAGAACCGCACGTGGCACCCGCCCTGCCCGCCACGCTGTGTATCGTGGCCAACATCTGACCTCTGCTCTCCGCTCTCCTCTCCACACAGACGTCCCGGGCCTCGCGCTGGGCCGACCCCGACCACTTCGCCCAGCGGCAGAGCTGCATGAACACTTTTGCCAGCTGGTTTGGCTATATGCCGCTGATCCACTCGCAGATGAGGCTCGACCCCGTCCTCTTTAAAGACCAGGTCTCCATCCTGAGGAAGAAGTACCGAGACATTGAACGCCTCTGAGGAGCGCTGCTGAGGGGGCCGAGCTGCCCCCCACCAGACTGTGCCCCCGACAGCCAGCGCCCGACCCCGACCCCGACCCCGACCCCGACCCCGCGCGGCGTCCCGGCCGCGGCGCGCTGCTCCGGACTGCGCCCAACCGCCCGCCCGGCAGGCTGCTGTCGCTGAGACTAGGTCGTGTACAGTTTCATTATGGAACATTAAATAATTATTTTTGAAATGATTGCTATGCAGGTTTAAACTTTTTTAATGATCAAAAAAAAAAAAACCTATTAAAAACAGAGTTCTTTCTTTAATCAAAATTGTGTTGGTTGTGACTATTTCAGAGCTGCCATTTCTTTTTTTTTCATGCATTTGATTGTCAATGCAATTTTCATTCCTTTTCCCCTGCACAGTTAAACGCTGGAATCTCATGGAGAGAAAATACAGCAGGTTAAGAAACAAACTGAGCACAAGCAGAACAGAAGTATTAACATTTCTCATTTACTGCTGACTTTTTAATTCTTTTCCTGTTTTCCCCAAGCCAGTAACAGCCACTATGGCTAAACTCCTTTGGACAAAAATGAAAACTGGAGAACCTAAGGAAGCAGATGAGAGGGTAGATCCTTCTGGTTGAGGACCCCATTTTTAAAGGCAATCAGCCTTGCCTTGAAGCGAGAGAGGAGCATTAGTGTGGAGGAGCAAACCGGTGACACGGAGCACAGGGACACACGGGCACAGCAGGGCTGCAGTGCCGGGTGTGCGTACTGGGGTTGGAGAGCCACATGTGGAATGTCACTGCCCTTGTGTGGCCGAGCAGCCCGGGGACAGTCAGCACGGCCAGCTGGTGTGGTGGTCATGTGGGACACCCAGAGCCCCTGGGAGTCCCTGCTGCTGGGGGCAGTGGTGCCACTCGGCTGTGGCAGATAAACTTCTACAAGGAGCTTTGTTCTGAGGGCAAAAGGGGTGTTGACAGAAAACAAGGAAGCGTGTTAGTGCTTGCAGTGCAGGAATTTGGCCTGTAACAAACTGGTTTATTTGAAATCAAAGCATGGGCTTCTCCTCCTTTTTTTGTTTTCCTTTTTCTTTTTTTTTTTTTTTTTTGAAGGGCTGATATGTTGAGAAATTCCCTCTTGGAGGTCTGACACCTGAAGTAAAGTGTATGGTCAGACTCTTGGTACTGGCAAGAGTGCAGGAGTGGGTGCTCCCAGTTATACTAGGGGCAAGGTAGCTCACACAAAAAACCTGTCCCTGAAATACTGGTGCTGCTCATGTTCCAAAATGGTTTTAGCGTTTCAAATATAAGTGTTTTTAAATTGAAATATTCCACTTGTTTATTTCTCTGTAGTCCGTTGCTTATTTATGTGTTTCTTTACATTGATGTATGAAAATCGAAGCAGTCATTTGGGTCAGGAAGACACCATTCCAATTTGATAAGAAAATAAGCACTTTAAAAATGTTTTGAACTCTCACATTTTGATGGGGTGCATTTGGGGTGCTCTGTAACTATCACTACCCCCAAGAGCTCTGTTACAGTCTCAGCAAGAGGGTTTAGTGCCGATGCCTAGAAGACCAGCAAGCCTTTCTATACCTCATTCCTTTTTAAACAGGCAATCTGGTAGCAGGGATGAAGAGTAGTTGGACCAGAATTATCACCGTTTTCATTCAGGCTCAGGCACCAGTTTAATATGCAGCTTTAAGCAACTCCCATAACCAGGGCATGCCTCAGTTTCCTCCTTTGTAAAAGTAATAGCTACTGGTTGTAGAGAGAATGCTGTGAAGCTTAAATAGTTTCTGTTGCTGGTAAGATCTGAATCCCTAAATGGAAAGTTGCTTTACAAGTGCAAAGTACATATTGCTAAATGTTTGTATGCAACTTGACATGTAAAGACTTGCAGCGTGCTTTGCTTTGTGTATGTATTGCAATATTTGAACAGAGCACAGCGAGTTAGGGCAGGAACATCAGGTTCCTGACATTTCATGTTAGAATCATAGAATGGTTTGGGTTGGAAGCGATCATAAAGATCATCTAGTTCCAACCCCCCTGCCATGAGCGGGGACATCTTCCACTAGACCAGGTTGCTCAAGCCCCATCCAACCTGACCTTGAACACCTCCAGGGATGGGGCATCCACAGCTGCTCTGAGCAACCTGTTCCAGTGCCCCACCACCATCACAGTAAACAATTTCCTCCTAATATATGATCTAAACCTGCCCTCTCTCAGTTTAAAACCATTACCCTTTGTCTTATCACTACACGCCCTTATAAATCTGAACCAAATCTTAAAAGGAATCTGCCAAAACATGTGAGACTGCAGCTAGTGACTTATGCTGCTGAAAGGAAGAGATGCCACTTTTCCCACCACTACTGTTGTTCTCCCAGTCCCTGGCCACGCAGTCTCACCTGACATGACACCTTCTGCCGTGGTGGTGCCCATCAAATATTTCTGTGAGCCCATTCAACTCTCTACACTCATGGAAAACTATCCAGTGATTTACTGGGTTTTTCTAATGCCATTTTAGAGTTAAATCAGTGTGTGGAGAGAAGTGTAAAGAGGCAGCAAGAGGTGGACAGAGCTAGAGAGGGAAAGGGAGCAGGATATACTCCGGTCTGTGTAAAAACCTGAACCTCACTTCTCTGTGCTCTCAGGTCTGTGTTTGCTGATCTGCAGGTGAAGATGAAATCCAGTGGTTTAGTTTTCCAGAGTGAATGGCTCAGTGGCTCCCATGACACTTTTCCTCTTGGAGATCAGTTAGCTCTTTCAATGACTGGAATAGACCTTCTCCTTAGACTTGTTTTTTGGAGAATGTGCCGAACACTGGATGAGGTTGGCTGGGCTCACGCTTTGCTTGTGTCCTGTGTGCAGGTGGGCATGCAGCCGTGTCCACAGAGCATCTGCAGCTCTAAGAAGCACTCACTGGTCTGTAGCCAGCAAGAGGGGACAGGGAGAGGGAAAGAGGGGGCCTTACAAAACCAGGAATTGCGATTCTACTGGAATTTTAGTTAATGGCCTTTGGGGACACGTGGGTTGAGGTTTTCATTAAAAAGGGAGTAACTATCCATTTTTGGAGTGCAGTGAGTCAGGCCAAGCTTTTACGCTGTTCTGTTATAGTCACTTTTTGGGGTGGCTGAAAGAGACTGTGCTAAAGCTCACTCTCAGTGTGATTTGAGGCCCCTTCTGTTTACAGATTGCTAATTAAACAAGTGACAATGGAAGGCTTAGCTCCAGAAGGGATGTGGATAGGTAGGAGCATTTCACTTTGCAGTACGTTACCCAGGCATAGTCGTCTTGCTAGGAAAGAATGTGCCTCACGGCCAGTCTCGAGAACAGTCATTGGTCTCCGTGTCCATGGCCTGGGGACCCAGGGGAAGAGCTGGACACAGACCCAGCTTAGAGACTCGTTGTACTATACTCAATGTGTCTGCTCTTGGCCAGCGCTCCTCGGGACAGCGGACAGAGCCTCCCGCCCGTACCTGTGTTGGGAAGAGTCGTGTTGTTTCCTTAGTGAATGAAATCACCCTTTTGTCATGTCCTAGGTGCAAATTAATGGTTCTTTATTCTTTTTTTTTCCCCCTCCTGATTCAGATGGTGCTGAAACAAGGTTCACTCCTTGTTGCTCCTTTTGTATTTTTTTTTTTTAATTTTTATTATTTTTCATTAACAGCAGGCTATGTTAGCCTTTACTTTACAGGTACTTGAATGCCTGATGACTTGACTGAGTGTTACGCATGTGGCCTTTTGTAAAGGTTACTGACCTTAATTTAATCAGGGGTGAGATGGGTGGATGAATGTGAATAGATCCATGCCATTAAAAAAGAATAAAAGTACGGATTAGAGTTTGGGAGAACTGATTAATTTTTAATTGCATTTATTAAAGGGGGAAAAATAAAAAAGAGAGAAAGAAACCCTTCCCGGTTATAATTTGAATAAGATCTACTGCTGGAGGACGGTTTCATGAGAAAAACGCGACACAAAAATAGGGGCAAACTTCCAAGATAGAAAGTGCCTGGCACTCCTTGCAGTCTCTTGGGCCTGCACAAGATTTTATTTGCCCTCTTTCTACTTTGTGAGAATCTCTAATTATTACCATACCTTTTTCTAGATGTGAATGTTTAAGCTTTTTAATAATTTCATAGTGAACACACTGGTGTGCTAATGCATGGCTATCGAGAGCTTTGATCTTTTCCGTTTCTAATCATGGATTTGATCAATTTCAGATTGCAATTTCTCTTTTAGAGCTAATTTTGACAAAGAAATTAATCTTTCACCAGTGAGCGCCTTTTAAGATAGCTCATTTACCAAAAGATGTTATTTGGAGAATGGAAGTCATCGTTTGACACTGAAGCTATGAAAGAAACAGCTAGGTGTAGGCTAGGATTTTTTACACGCCCAGTGTAAAACACTCTGTCCTCCTCTTTTGCACTCCCCCCTTACTAAAACTAAAAGACCACTCAGTGTTTGTCATAACGTCTGTATCAATTGGCAACAATTTATTAATTCCTCCAGTTAAACATCCTCTTACAGCAAAGGGTGGATTGGTGGTCTGCTCTATTTTTTTTTTTTTTCCAGGCAGTCTCTGATGTCTGTCCTGGAAATGTGGCCTTCAAGGGCATCAGCCTGACAGAGCCATTTCCCTGGGCATTAGCAGGACTTCATGGGATGGACCTGTGGTCTTCCAAGAAGGGACCTGCCCTGTGCAGGGTCTTAGCTAGTGTCTGCTGGAAATAAAACTGCATCTTCCAAAATTTTGTACATCTCACCCTTGTTTAAAACTAAGTCAAGCTGGCCTTTATACCACTGTTTTAACTGTCTTCACACACATTTTTAAAGTTGGAGTTAAATTAGGGGGAGTTAAATTAGGCAGGGGTTAAATTGGGGAGGGGTTATGGGACTCATCAGATGCTTTGAGATGCTCCCTCCCACTCTTTCACAATGTTTTTAGTGACTATTTCACAGCGGATTAGTGATGATCCAATGGGCCTTGTGACCTTGTACATAATTCTGTATATTTATTTTGAGAGAAAATATGTATAGTGTTTGGATTATGAGAATGGAAACCTGAAATGGGAATTCTTAGGCTGGCAAATGTAAAGCAAAAAAGCAAACAAAAATACAATCTTATTTTGTATAAAATGTACATTTTTGAGAAAAATTTTCTAATGCATTACCAATGTTTTCATAGTGCTGCCACATCTTTTTTAAAGTGTTTCTCCCTCTTTGTTTGACTATTGACAACATGGTGCAATTAAACCTAAAGCAAGTGTGTGAGTGAGAGAAAAAGAGAGAATGAGAAATTAAAAAGCCATATAATTTGGTTTACTTCATTAACCTGTATAACATCATAGGTTTACCATCTAAGATAGGTTGTTTTTATAGATAGTGTCACCAAAGACTTTTTTTCTTCAGATTTATTTTGAAAAGTTGTTAATAAAGGACGTACATTTCTGTTGCAGTGTGTTCTTATTTTTAGGGTAGAATAACAAATCGTGCTTGGACTCTTGAGAATGCAAATTTGGAAGCATGATTGCCACGTGTCTCAAGTTCAAGGTAGTTAAATGAAAGGCTCTTTATCTGCTTTCTCCTTGGCCTGAACTGAGCAATGGCTCTGTGTATATCCTGTGTGCACAGAGAATATACGTGGTATAGCATCTGTACACAGTGGTCCCTAGTCCACCAACACTGACAGGTGTTCACTGTCTTACCTGAGGGAAGAAGAACTTTCAATCTGTGCCACTTGTGTAAAGCAGGACAGTATCCCTCTATTGTGACACAGTCATTGTTAGATAACAGTGACTTTTGGAAGGACTCACTGTAATGTGTATGTGCAAAAATATTCACTCCGCCAGCCTGGAGGCCTTTGAAGGCTGATCCCTGCAAGCTGAGGATATATATTGGTTTAGTGACCCATATTTATTGTTACAGGGTTATCAGAAGCCTGTCACAGTCACAGGGGTTTGCATTCAGCCCACCTAACTCTAGGTGGGTAAAAAGTACTCCTGTCAGAGCTGGACCTCGCTGTCTCCCTGCATAGTCAACAAACAGGACAAAATAGTGCTTGGGATTATCCTTCTCACCTGTTTCAGACATGGGCTTTAGCACGAGATAAGTTGTGCCTCACATGTGCTCGTTTCTCTCTGCTGATGGTATAGAAACCCTGATTGCAGGTCCTGCAGCACAGATATCAATATCTGGTTGAATGAATCCCACACCAAGAAAGTTCCTGATAACGCTAATGGGCTCAGGATCGTGGCCTGTACATTTGAGAGATTAGTCACTGGTTTGTTCCTGTCCAAGATATTCAGGCTGACCTCATCCCTTTTGGGGTTCTGGCTGCCAGAATAGGGAGAGCTTCTTATATGGTTGACCCATCTAATCTGCCAGTCATAGAAGACTGATGTTTCTTGGGGAGAGGCTGAAGGATGTGGGTGAGTCTGCTCTGCTCTTGATTTAGAGTCCCTACAGATTCCTTTGAAACAGAACATCCCAAGAGTCACTGTTCTATACTGTCTATGGGCTTCTCTCTGCCAGAGGATGAACAAAACATTTTACCCTAAAAATGATCTGAGATCAGTATTCCCACTCCTTCAACACTTGAATTCTTGTTGCCATGTTATTTATACAAAACAGCTTGGAGTACAATTAATTTGATTAAATGCAGATAGCTACATCTGCAGGAGCTACCAGAAGGTTGTTGTCTCCATTAGCAATTAGCATGGATTGGCTATTGTAGAGCTGTAGTCTGAGACCTGACATATCATGGAGGGGGAGTTAAATGTGGGGTGAAATGTATCATGTCCATGTCTGCCCCTCTCAGCTTTATTTAATCTGAAAAGGATCCAGTTTGTGTGCTCCATCGCTGCCCTGTGATGTGAACCAAAGTGAGGTGTGGGGGAAATTGGGATAGTCACCTTGGAAACTGCAATGTTGACCTCAACCAAACCACTGCTGCTGCCATGCACCCCTTGGTAGCCTGTGTCAGCAGTGGAGATCAAATCCAAAACAAATCAGATGAGTGGGGTCCTTGGAGACTTGTGCCTGCTTGATCTCTGCTGTATAGAAAAGTGGTCAGTAAAGGAAGAACAAACTCCACTGGAGATCTTTGTGTTATACACGTTAGGTGAAGAAATCTCATGCTGAGTCAGTTTTGCTGGCTAGCCTGTCACACTGGGAATAAAAACTGACTTTTAGCTGGAATACTCCAAAGCCAGGTCTGTGAAGTCCCTGGGATCTTCCTTTCTTACATGAACTGAGAGTCTGCCCCAAATACTTAGCACATAATCAGTTCAACTTTAAATGCACTCTTGAGGGCTTTTTTGAACAACCTCACTGAAGCTCATTGTGCTGTCACTTGAATGGAGGTAGATAAGAGATTTGGCACTGTTCGACACCTTATTTTATTTTCTCTTTTAAATGATTAGCAGAGAGAAAAGAAACAAGTCTGTGCTTTCCCTTTCTAAAGCTGTTAGCTAATCATATCCACAATGTTATCGGAGAGAAACAGATTTTCCTCAAGATTTTGAGCAGCGTGAGGTGACATTCTAGTCGCTGCATGATATGGTTTATTCCACACTTCATTTCCCTGCATGGCTTCCAGGGCTGTGTGCGGGTTTTATGAGCTGCCTGCTCCAGGTTCTGCTAGTTCTGGGAAGCTGGATTTGCACATCACCTGCATTTGTATTGCGCATTAGGGCTGGATGGGTGCTCCACGCTGCAGAGGCTGCTCTGTGCAGCTTGAGCTCCTCCCCCGTTCCTTTCTGTAATTAACTATTGTATTGCTGGTGGTGGTGAAGTGACTTAAGGAACAGCTATTTTTCATCCCAGAAAGCATAAGATGAAGCCATTTCTGAGTTTTCACGAGGAGAAGAATGTAATATTAACAGCAACTGCTGAGGTAACGACTGCAAAAAGAAGATACAGCACTCTCTCAAAGTTGCAGTACAAATGAGAATTTAGAGCCTGTAAAATGTTTTCCCTCGAATTCCTTCCTTCCCCTCTAGGCAGACTCAGCCCCCATTCACAATCACAAAACAGCCATAAAGCAGACCAGTTGCTGGCAACTGAGGGATACATTGTGGGTTTCCTTTGTTTCTAAAACGGACCCACAGTCAGTTCCTCCTTGTATTACATAAGCATCTTGAGGTCTGTGACAGCCCCAGTGGGGTTTTCTGTTGGTAGCCCTGTAGAAGACTAACAAGGTCCTACATTTTTTGGAAGAGTTCAGAATTTTTTAGGACATCTTCGTAGAATCATAGAATGGTTTGCTTTGGAAGAGATGTTAAAGATCATCTAGTTCTTCTAGGCCATCTTGATTTGGAGATGGAGAAACAGAAGCATCTGCAGTAACTCTGCTCTTTCAAAATTACAATTCTGAAATGGGCTAATCAGATTTTTAAAAGTCTTGGGTTTAGTTCTACCATGGTTTCCTATGTGGATACTAGGGCTTTTTGGTTTTGTTTTTTTCTGAAAATCTGCCCTGTTTTGTTGTTTTATCACCTAAACCTGCTGTGGAGCTGGACAGTGCAGTAGATAATGTACCAGTGGCCTGATTGCCACATACACTCTATTGCTACCACTGATGGAGCATCAGGGAGCTGGGAAGACAACAAGAAAATGGCCAACATAAGAGTACCTGAAACTGTGTTCAAACCCCAAGAATTTAAAACACAATAACGGAGGTCGATATAGAAGGAAAAAAATGGATTTTGCTTTTGCTTAGATTGGTGCAAATCCCCCTTGTTTGTATTGAAGACAATGGATTGTTTTCAGCCCAAGAAAGGGCAGAATTAGACTTTTAAAACATGGAGTTAAAATACCGTTTTCTTCAGTGAAGTCTTGATCCTGCTAGATAACAAAGCACATTTACAATGTGAACAGCACCTTGTGAGAGGCTGCCAGGAAAATACCATCCTCTGCTTTCCCTGAAACAGGCTGTTAGAGTACTATGTTAATACCAGCCAGTGACTACATTATTTTTAATATCCAGCAAATCCTCAAGAGAAACTGAAATAAAACATTTGTCACTTTGTAATTTTTAAGGAAAATGTATACCAGTTCATTGCAATTCCATTTCCCTCGCAGCCATAATAGAATTGTCACTATTAGGACTAAAAGAGAGTCTAGCTCAGGAAGATCTAAAAATTGGGAATTGCTTGTGATACCAGGCAATAATGTTGTTTTCAAAATCCACAGATGACTTAAACGCAATCCCCTTAAGTATTGAAATCTGTCTAGTTCACTCCAAAGACAAATAAATCCAATGTATATTTTTCTCTTCCTCTCTTAGAGCAGGGCCAAATTCTGCTTTCAGCAACACTGGAGTGAATCCAAAACTATTGCAGTCTTCCTCATGATTCCCCTGAGCCCCAAGCTGTGGTCCCACAGGAGGTGAGTGAGCTTCCTTAGCTTAGTTTGGTGTTGGGGTGAGCATGGCCTGAGGTCACCTTGGGCCTGAGACTCCCCCCTGAGGTGGCTTTGCTGTGCACATTGGGCTGCTGTGCAATACAGGTCCAGAAGTGGGATATGGTGCACAGAGTGGGGGTGAGGCTCAGCCTCCCTGAGTTCCTTTTTATGGCCCTAATAATGGAATTCAAGCCTGATACATTTGGAGGGATAATGTCAGTCCTAACTGGAGTGCTGAGGAAGCTGTTTCTCATGTAATGAGGCCAAGGACTGGTTGATAGGATTCTTGGTCCTTTGGTAGTATTCTTGGTCCTAATCCCAACTCTTCTAATGATTTATTCTGAGGTAAAAACCCATTTAACCTAACTTCACCATACTGTTCCCAAACAGCAAATGGATATTCACAAATATCCTCATTTTGCAGGGAAGAATATGAGCTTTAGGGGTTCATTTCCAGTGCTATCTGGTCCTCAGGTGAAGCATTCAGTCTAAGAGTAAATTTTCATTACATCATGTGGAAGAAGCTCTGGAACATGTATGAGGAGGAGGGAGCATTGCAAGTGGCTGCTTCTAGCTCCACATTTTGTTGCATGTGTGGTTGTCGTTTCCACTCATTTATTCTATTTAACCTCTAAATTAAGAGAAGGCTTGAAAAAACATAGTGATTTATGGTGACGCACAGCAGTAACAATATCACAGTCACAACCACTTATGAAAATGGTTCAAAATCATTAAACCTATATAACAGAGGGGCAGACTTTTGAGGTCCAGTCTTGTAAGGCATGGCCACCCCAGCCTGTTGAGTCCCAGCTCATTACAGTTACAGATGTACACTGTCTGCACCTCCAGCTGTTCTGGAGGTTACCCGTGTCCTCAGCATCAATTTAGGAGATGTCTTGGTCAGTGTGATATTTCTCCATCCTCTTGCAGGCTCTCAGAATGCTGCCCCAAAGAAGAATCACTGGGGGGATAGAAGCTGCAGTGGGAAAGTCCATGGCAGGTGCCCATCATGCATCATTTGTGGATCCCTGCAGACCTCCTGACCAAAGCACCCACGGGGGCCCTTCCCAGCCCAGCTAGTTAGAGACAACTTCAGCTCTTGATCTCTGGAGAGTAGCTGGTTGGTTTGTGGGACAGGAATTTGCAGAGTTGGGCAAGGGAGAGCTGTTGGAGTGCCTGGTGTTGTCTCTCAAGGAGTTTCAGGGTTCTCAAAGGCTCTTCAGCGTCTTCCTGGATTATGGTGACAAGGGGAAATTAAAAAAAAGGCAAATAATAAATGCTAGGATCAGAAGAAGAGCCCATCTTCGCCAGCAACTAGTGTCTTTCTAGAACTGTGTTGTCTTTATTACATCTCCACATCTCTGGCATTGTATATCCCACAGGGCATCAGCTAAACAAAGAAATATGAGCCTTCACATAGCCCTCAGATTTGAACTTTCTGAGGACAGCCTGCCTGATTTGTGTGTATGGACTGCTGCCATGTGAAAGAGTGAAGTCCTGCTGTATTCTTCTACATCTGGCACACTTGGCCACTTATTTAGTTTTCCAAGATTACACCAAGTTTTCTTAGATTTTTGGTCGGAAAAAAAAGCAGTTGTGCTGTTTCGATCAAGCCAAACCAAGGAAATGGTCAGAATTCTTGCAGAGCTGGAGCCCTGACTGCTGGTCCTGACAAGGCAAACTCAGTGGGAGTGTGGAGTCAGTGCCAACCTGACCTCTGAACGGGACTATCGAACCCAGAGTGCTGTGCAGGAGAGGGTGCGTATGCACATGTGCGTGCAGGAACGATGAACAAAAAACACTGAGGTGCCTAGACAATTTGTTTTGCATCCTGAGATTTTCCAGCAATGGCCTCTAGTGCTTTTCATGTGTTATGCATCAAATGTGATCAGCCACACAGCACAGTATGATGAAGTAAATGCATTGGGTCACTAAAGTGCATTAAGTGCCATTTACTGCATCGATTTAATTCTGTCCCTAGTCAAACTTATAATAACTGTCTCTAACCCTTACTGCTGCTTTCCCTTTTCCTTTTACTGCTGAGCAGGCAATAGCATCCATTTTCTTACCTGACAGAGTAACTCAGCCTAGCTGATGGCCAGAGCCTGCTGCCATCCATCCTTCCTTGAGCAATGCAGTAGATCAGAGGGCTGTAGATACTCCTGGCTGGCAACCTGCACGGGCCCAGTGTTGGTTTGGTGAGCTCGCCAAGTCAAAGGCTTTTCTCACTGCCAAAGCATGGCAGGTCTGGTGCTTGAGAAATTCATGCCTGCCTGCAATGAGGTTTTTTCCCCTTTTAAGCCACACTTTTTGTACAGATATTTTCCATTAGCAGGGCAGGAATTGTGTGCAATGCAAGAGGCAAGTGTGTTAGCATGGTGGGGTTGAGTCTGGAGAATGGATGTCTCCATCAGAGGAGTTTCTGCCAAGGGAATTTGTTTGTGTTATTTGCACTGTGCCTGCATTTCCCCCTGTACCACTGTGTGAGTACCAGAGTAGGCTGGAGGTCAGTGCTCAGAATAATTTTCCATGTAAAAAAAAGCTTTTTCTGCCTTCCTTTTTTCCCCTCTGAAGTGCTTACACAACCTCCTTCTTTATTAAAGAGTGATAAGTTTTTGCTTTTTCACTTTAAATTTCCAAAACACTGGGTTAAGTGTGCTCTGTCTTGCACTCCTTTGCAATTATACCTTTTTATCTGGTTACAAGGTTATACTACTTCAAATTTAAATCACATCATATGAAGGGTTTTTGCAAACCTTGTGTGAACAATGAACTTTTCACATATAACTCCAGGTTAAAAGAATCTTTTTGACTCTGTGACAGAAAGTTAGTATACGAATACTCAAAAGTAGGCAACATATGAGCTTTTATTCACCTCATAATTAATTTCTTTTCATAGCATCATTAATTTCAGTCCTCCAACATGAGTTGGGGAACGAGAAGGACTTTGCTGGATAAGATCATCACAGCACTGCTGCTCCTGGGAGCCTCAGTTCTCTTCTCTGTGCTCCAAAGCAGCTGATTTTGAAGGGTTTCCCATAAAATACTTGCTATGGTGTAATTTTACAGAGAGAACGCATCATTGTCTTCAACTGATTTAATTGTATTTCTCTTCAGAATCCACAGCTCCTGTCTTTGCCATCTGGAGTGTCCTGGTAAAATGACATGTGGACCAAGAATATTATAGGGACCAGTTCTTCTGGTAAACTCCAGCTTGTTTGTTCCAGTTTACTAACAGAAAGCAGCTGTAAACCCAGTTTAGCTGGGTTTATGTTTACCCTGCTGCATCAGAGAGGCTCTCAGCAGCTGGAGCATAGCAGAAAATAGGGTCCTCAATGTTTAATATCTAGTATATGTCCTCTGCAAGGAGATGTATAACACATGTCTTTCATCTATAGCTGTTGTGATCATATGAAGGCATCTAGAAACATCCCATTGGTGCAGCAGCGTGCTATTGCTTTGCTGTCAACATGAGGGTAAAGGTGAGATTTTCCTCACTGGGTGTCTAGTATATTTAAAAATACTTAAGGGAATGAAAGACACAACCTGATTATGCTGAAGGTACCAATAAAATAATAAAGCTGCCATTGGACCAGCTGAAAATCAAGGGATACCTCAGAGCTGGCTGGGTCTTAAATGAGTTGGGGATGTGGACTCTGCCCTTGGCAGTGGAACCTGCAAGGACAGAGACACTCTTGCAAGGCTGCTGTGTACTTCGGGAAGCCAGATCTGTCCCAGCTACTTCAGATGGGGCTTCTGTGCAGACATTTCCACAGAGGAGGAGGAAAGGGGAGGGACAAAGGCACTTTCCCTTCTGGGAAAGTTGTCAGGAGGTGAGAACAAAGGGAAAGGAGGCTTCCAAGCTTTGGCTTTCCACAACCACCCTCATTGCTTTGCTGCAGAGCCTATTTCTTTGTCTGTTTCTTCTTCTTCACCCTTCTTTTTTTTTTTTTTTTTTTTTTTGAGAGATTCACATTTTATGACTAATTAACAATTAATTTGTCTAGAGAGCAAGTGAACAGAAAGATGTGGTAGAACATATGGAGGAACACACTGTGCTTGGTCCCTGCAGATCTGAACTGAGAAGCAAGGTCCAGGAATGATCAGTTTCTGAGCAGAATGGGCTGGAAATAAACTTTGAAAGAGAAAGAGAAGAGAAATGGGAGGAGAGATTGACATCATTTCTCTCTGAAAGTTGCAGAGGAGGTGAACAAAAGCCCTGAGGAATCATTAAAAAGATATGAGAGTGACCAGGGAAAGTGGCAAAGGTTTACAAAATGAGAAGGAAGGGGAAGACAAAATGAACCAGATTTTTTGTAAAGAGCAAAAGCGTCAAAATTATGTTTGTATACAGCCATGAGAGAACAGCGGATTTTCTGTCCTGAGGGACCACAGAGACTAGAGGGAGACGAACTCATGACCTGCTGGGAAGGTGGGAAGGTGAGAATGAAGTGAACAAGAGGAGAAGGTCACTTGTTATTTGCCTGATTTCTTTTGCAAGAAATCCCTGGAGACAGAATTTAGATTAGGGACAAGCTGAGGACTTGAAGAGTGGGAGAAGTCTGCCTGAGTGTAGGTTAGGTTGTATCAGAAACTGGTTGTTTAGAAGAGAGCAGATGAGAGCTGTCTCTGAGGCACAGAAATCTGACTGGCTCGTGATTTCCTGTGTCAATATTCTGTAACGTGCTAATGAAGCCATCAGGTCCTACTGCTGGGTAAGACATACTGTTCCCAGACCTGTGACTTCATTGTTTGGTGCAAAGAAAGGGAATGGAAAGTACAGAGGAGAGCAGGGAGAGCTTACTGATACCCTGGACTGCAAGTGGGGAAAGACCAGGAAATAGCTCCAACTATGCACCTGGAACAGCACACAATCTGTTCTCCAGCTTTGAGGCTGAATGTCACAGCCTGGTTTGCATCCACTCATCTCAAGTTTCCCTCCTCCCTCTCTTTCCACCCTCAAAACCATTAAGCATATGGTCAGATGCTGGTAGGGACAGTCTACCCGTGCCATCCCCAAAATGGTGTGTGGGTGATGCCTGGGGGACAAGCAGCTGGTACAGGCCAGATCTGTGCCAGGCAGTACGTCAGTGGGCAACAGCATGGGCAGCTGTGTGCTCTGCCCTGCAGACGTACTGCCAAGATGTTCATGGGCTGCGACAGGCGATCTATAATACAAAGGCAGTGCTTGGTGATGCCTGAGGTGTTTGAACAGCCAGAGAAACCACCAGAGCCCAGTACCTGTTGTACAGATGGATTAGTGCAGTTCTTTGATTTGGTAGATTCTGCTTTTGCTTGTTGTGTGTGTGTTGGCAGGGTTGGCCAAGGCCAAGAAGTCTCTTCATGCCCACTGGAGGAGGGGTTCTCCCTGGGGCATTGTGGTTATTGAATCCCTGTGCTTCCTTCTTCTCCCACGGATGGCTGGCACCTCCTGGGCTGGGGGATGTTCTGTGAGGATAGGCTGCTCTCACTGCCCCTCAGTTGCTCGAGGCTGGATCACAGCCATGCTCTCCTGACAAGGGAACAGTGCCCTGCCATCCTCACTGCCACTTACTGGGCTATTCAGACACATGATTGTCCCCAGGGCTCAGCTCCCATTTAAGCACCTGCATATAAGGGTCAGATTTCCTGAAGTGCTCATCAGGCAGCTGCCTCCACTGGGACACCTAATCATAGATTAAAAAAAAAAAAAAAAGGCAAAAGCTATGCTGAACTGTATTTCTAAGCCCTTGAGAAAGGCTGCTCTTTATTTCATGTCTGCCTAGTACTACAGTGCTTAGCGTTGGGCCTATGTTCTGATGATTTATATAAAATTGGAGCCTTAGCTCCCACCTTGGAAGAACTAATAACTTTGCTTAGTGTTTTCTTGGGAAGCTGAAGATGCTGATGGAAGATGAAGGATTGAGATTCCTTCTCTGTCCTGGTGCAGAAAGAAGCTGTTTGCTCAGTTGACACTACCAGGCAGAAATTGAATTCCCATTTTGCTCTGTGTTACCAGATGAGTGCTGGAGGAAGAAGTATTAATTTATAAACATATTTGAAGAAGTCCACCTAGGACAAACCCATTTATGTTTCAAAGGCAGGTTAAAAAAAAGTATTGATCCCCCTGATGACACGATGGAGGAGTTTACTGCAGCCCTCACAGATGTAGGCAGTGAGTTGGTTGTGGTCAAAATGGACCATTCAGTCTGTCTGTACCTGGTTTGTAGTGGTAGATTTACGCTGGACTGTCAGGGCTTTTCTCCTGCTGGGCACAGCTTGAGAAGGTGGAGGGAAGGGATATGATGCAGCAAGCCCACATTCCCTTCTTAGGTCTATTACTGAGATGTTGCAAGAACATCACCAGATCACTTCTCAGTTTCTGGCGTCAGTTTCTCTGCCAATAAAACAGGACTGATGCCATCAGTTCCTCTGCAAAGCACTCCAAGATGGAAGGTAGAATGCACTAATGAAGAGCTGGCTAAAATTACATCCAAATTTAGAAGGAAAATGGGCTCTTGTTCCCTTGGACTTAATGTAATAAATAAATAAATGGAGCAGTCCTGCCTTTATTGCCAATTCCATCTGATTAGATGGAACCTAATTTCCGACATTTTTTCTGCTGGTGGCCATATTATAAAGGCACACCACAGAACCAGCTTGACCTCTGAGTGCCTCATAATTTTCCTGGGTATGAAGTTACTCTCTTACAGAATTAGTTTCCTCAGCATGCCTTTGTGGGACTGGTGCTTTAAATCAGACAGACCCAAGCAGCTGTATCCCTGACATGGTCATTTTACAGCTGGCTGCTGTTTGTCGCCTCTTCCTCTTTCCCAGCTGGTAAGTACTGTTTTACCTTTCTTATTGCTGTGAAGATGACATTATCTTACACTGGAGAATTTCCCTGCCATACAGTTGCTCTGGATAATGTTTGTGTACAGATGATGTTTATGAAAGCCAGGGGGCAATTTACTCACTGCAGTGGGCACCATTGCAACATGTAAAATCATTGTACACAAATACCATTGACTAAACAGCTCCCTTCCTTCTCATAATTCATTATCAGAAGAAGTTAACCAGGGATGGGAGGGAATTCCATCAGTTGGAGGTTGTAAATCAGGCCTGACTGTCTTTCCAAGGAGCGTTTTCTCACCACCCTGCACAGCATTGGGCTGAGTGGGGGCATTGCCAGGGAAAACTGATGGACTCCCATATGCAGGTGGACAGATGAGAAAACCATGACAGTCCCACTGGCCCTTAAACCTGCAGATCTATCACTGCAACTCTGGTTGTGCCAACACAGAAGACTGGTGGATAAAATATGTCCCTCTTTCTTCCTGAAACCTCTCCAAAGTCCAGGTCTGTGATAGGGATTGGACACACCAGTCTGCTCCAGAAATGGTAGATCCAGCTTGCATGGAAAACTTAATTACTTTCCCTGCCTGGGCCCCTTGACGTGTTGCTGTCTGTGGAAACCTGAGTAAATGCTGTCTGAATTGATGACAGTCAATGGAAAAGCACTCTTCAGCCAAGAAGGAAAGTGGATGTTGAGCCAAAGTCCTTCCTCTGGAAGCATTGCTCTCCAAAATTCAGCTGCTGCTCATGGCCTGAGGAGGGGTTGAAGTACCTTACCACTTAGTCCATGAAACCTCTGCTTTCAAACAGTTTTCCAACCTGGGAAGTGCTGGGTTAAGGGTTGAACTCAATGATCTTAAAGGTCTTTTCCAACCTAAACCAGTTGCTATTGCTTGTGGTGCAGGTGATCAGCAACTGAGGCTCCACTCCAAGCCTACCTCAGCCCCAGTGCCTGGGGATGGCAGAAGCTGGTGCCTTGTCCCATCACTCCTGGCAGCCTTCCTTGCTGGTGTGTGTAAAGGATGCTCATGCTCACCCTGGTGCTGATTCCTGTGAGGTGAACTGTCTGCAGCCCAAGTCTTCAGAGAGGTGACCAGAGAACCATTCCATGTGCACCAGCTCACTCCAGGCTCTCTGAAATGTCCCTGTATTTACTAGTTTTAAAAATACAGGCCAGTACCAGCAAAAGTGTCCCCTATGGCAGATGAAAAGTTCTATGCCTGTAGCTGATAAAGACTCTGCAAGGCTCAGGCCCTTGGTCTCCAGAAAGCTTTTGGGATCTGAAGAGCAATACAACCCCTATTTCACATTCAGGAGTGAGGAATTTGCCTGTGCCTGGGCACAACTGGGAACTGAAATTACATGTCCATAGGACCAGCTCCATTGTATTTTTGTGTCTGTCAGTACTTTCCTGTGTTGGGTCCATGCAGACCATTTATAAGCTGTGTCATTGCCTTCCTGTGCAGCTAATATAGAGCAGCATAATCCATTTTCCCTTAACATTGCCCTCAGAAGGCAGAGATTTCAGCAGTCACATTTGTTATCCTCCCTTAGGCAAAAATGGTAAAATCAGCCTTGGAAATGTGTGCTGAGATGCCTCTGTTTGAAGTATCACCCCTCTGGAGCTTGACATGGTGGTTACAACGCAAAAATTGCCAGCTTTGGTTAATTCCTTGCTCAGTTGAAGATGGTCTTCTGGTTTGTGGTAGCTGTGTCTGTTCATTTGACCTGTGTGGTTAGATCAGGAAATCTTAGTCTTCGTTTTGGAGGATAGGAACACATAACCTCAGGAAACAGCATCAAGTTGAGCCAGGGGAAGTGTAGATTGGATATTAGAAAAAATTGCTTCACCAAAACGGTTGTCAAGCACTGGAACAGACTGCTCAAGGAAGTAGTGGAGTTATCATCTCTGGGGGTATTTAAAAGATGTGTAGATGTGTCACTTAGAGGCTTGATTTAGTGGTGGCCTGGGCAGTGTTGGGTTAATGGTTGGACTCTGTGGATGATCTCTAGGCTCCTTCTTCACTATTGATGAAGGCATGTCTTCAGTGCTATTGGACCAAAACTGTGTAGCTCTTATGGTGACTGATTCCATCTTACAAGCTAGGCCATCTGCTTGCATGATACCATTTGTTTAATGTCCTTGACCATCTACCTCTGCACTCCTAACTTGAAGATCACCTGTGTGTACAGCAGTAACTTTACTACTCTGCTGATCTATACCAGCAAGAAATGAAGAAAATACAAAGCTTTCAGAAGTAATGCTGGGGTTAGAGGAAAAAGTGTCCTGATAACAAATATTCCTATTAACTCCCTATAGGACTTGATCTTGGAATTAATAATATTAGTCTCCTCCATTTGTAGCACAGATCTTGACTCCAAAGCACAGAAAAAAGACTTGCATTGTTCTCCTTTCAGGACCTGTCCTTCAGCATGTGCAATTATCCCTTTTATATGACTGGGAGAAGGAACATGCAAGAAATACACCAGAGAGGCCTCTGGTCACTCAAGAACTCAATGGTCCTTATCAGATTGGTGTGAGTCTCCATCTCCCTTTGTTTTTTCCTTCTGTCCTTAGGTGAAACAAGTGAAGTTGCTTTCCATAAGAAAATAGGTGGGTTTGAATGGCTGTCTGGTCTCCTCCATGAGCTACCTCAAACTTGTTTCTTCTGGTGCTTGACATTCACAACACTTTCCAAACTGGTCCCCTCCTCTCTCCCACTGAGCACTTAAGGCCTTTTGTTGTCTAATGATTTCCTAGTTGTTCCCAGCAAAAGTGACCAGCAAACCCCACAGCAATCAGTTAGGGGAATTCAGCTGACTTAGAGAGCATTTTGTCAGCCCTGACAGATAATGAGTATCACATGCAGCAAGATTGAGAAGTTTGAATTGAGGACTTCCCAATAAATGTCCCCTTTTTTGAGATGTGTCACAGGATTTCTTCTGTCTAGGGCTCTCGTTTTGTAGGGTAGTTTGAAGAACAAGGCTGCAGGATACTACAGAAAGAGCCTTTTGTTTGTTTGTTTGCTTATTTGTTTGTTTGGTTTTCAGCTATGGATGGAAGCTGAACTGTTCTGACCCTGCCAGGAGCTGAACACAGGTTGCTGAGATAATTTTGCAGTATTTATTGAGTGCTTGGAAGTACTAAAGCTTCTCCGGCTTGCACATAAACCTTCTCACCCTTGTTTTTGGGTTTTCATCCAAAACCCTCATTCTGCTCTAAGATTGCCAACTGTTTCCTCTTCACTTGATGTGGTCCAAACAGTACTGGAGTCTGACAACAGTTTATAACAAGCAAAACTTCATTGAGGTGGTAGGAAAGATGAACAACAGGGTGCTCATACAGGGACTTATCCCACCACTGATAGCAAACACAGGATCATAAATGATGCTGTGGCTCTTGTGCACTGCCAGGAACACTTGGGGTTCCATCATCTGACAGAAACAGATGAAGCTGCACACGCCTTTTGAATGAGGTAAGAGTTGTGCCATCCCTTGATTCCACCAGCAGTGGTGAGAGGAGCAAAGTACACCTTAGATCCACAAGGTAGGATCTAAGGTGGGACAGTATCCTGCCTACACTAGTGATGTCAAGTGGGGGCAGGGGGTTGGCAGTCTGTCCATACTGCCACTGGCACTGGTCGAAGGCAGGGTGCCAGCAGTCTGCTTACACTGCCAATATCGGCCAGAGGGCAGGGTGTCCATAGACAAGGAATCACTTGGCCACTGTCTGGTGGCTACAAAGACATCACAAAATGGCCAATTACTATATTTGGTGCAGATGTCTATGCTGGAGTCCTTTGTTCTCAGCTCATCTGAAAAATCATCAGCAACGATAATATCAACAGAAGCAGCTCATCTCTACTTTGAAGCCATGCCCCTCCCCTTCCATCCTCTGTGCAAACAGAGGAAGAAGGGTCAAATGCTCTTTACTCTTCATGACCTGGCTGTCGTTTACATTTACCCAGTGCTTTACACCGCAGCATCTCAAAGCCCTTCATGTCACCATAGTAAGCATGTTTTTTCCTCCGCTCTGCAGATGAGGAGAACTGCGATGACAGGGAAAGCCTCGGGCAGTAGTGGGGCTGGAGAGCTGAATGTGGGCTCCTTTCTCAGCCCGCAGGAAGATAAAGGCACCATCAAGTGCAGGTGGTCCAGCTGGCATCTGTGACATCCACTGTGCAACATGCCAAGGACAGAGGTGGAACTCCATTTTCACGTCTCCTCTGAAACCTCATCCAACCCTTTCTCCTGTGGTGCTCCACAGTGCCAGGCACTCCCATATTTTTGTCACTCGGGATTTGGGGAATCTGTGGAATATGCCTTCAGGCAGCAAGTCAAACATGGTTTGTAAATCACGTTGTGTTTTCTGACATCTCCTGTGCCATTCCGTGTAGCAGGAAACCCTTTCTTGCACTGGTAAGTGTCCACTCAATAAACAATATATGTGCTTAGTCAGGGCCTCATTTTACTTCATCTACTTCTCTGTCATGAGCAATAGTCTTTTAATATTTACAGTGTTTTTCTGGTGCTAGCATTCATATCCCCTCAGAAGAAGAGCTGTCTTTACCAATGCACTGTACTAACATTCCTATCCCGAATCCTTAAAAAATATTGACTTTTCAGAATAAAGTGGAAGAGGTCCAGAATTGCATGAATCAATGATCTAGGCATATTTACTGAAATTCTCTTGGGCAAGGGCTGACACATCTAAAGATTCACTTAAAAAATTTCTGACTGTACAAGGCACATTATGATCTTATTGAATAAAAATGAGTCTATCCAGGAAAACACTACAATTCTGTTAAGTACTCTCAGATCCTATGGGACAAAGGTGTTCTACAAATGCGAGATGGTGTTTATTAGGACTGGGCTAGATTAAGATCATGTAGTGTGAATAGCTCACTAAATAGTTACATGGGCTATAAAGAGACAAAGAAATAGCAACCACAATTTATGCTCTACAGTATCAACCAGTGACAGGAAATACCTGTGCTGGCTTGGTATTACACTGAGAATAACCAGTCTTTCAGTAGAGACCATCTTGCCAAAGTCACATGCAGTGCATATGGCAAACTGCAATTAGGAGTTTAGGATGCTTTGAAGGTGTAGGGCTGCAATTTTCAGGTGCATTCAGTCCTTCCACCATTTCAGAGACCCCTTTGCCCATAGGTCAGAGATGCTTAGTGCATGTGAGGTGCCCTGCATTAGCTTTCAGTATTCTGAAAGTACCCAAGAAGTGTCCTATTGGTAGGCCTATGGACCCATTTGGTATGGGGCTTGGAAGGCACCCCAAGGAGTTGATGTAACACGAGGGTGAGGAAAAAGGAGGAAAACACCGACAAGAGTGGAGAGGATCAGGACTATTCAGTGCCTTGCCTGTGGCCGGAGGGAGATCCTCCAAGGAAAAGGCTGCTGCCCTACTCTGTCCGTGCTGAGGCACTGTCTTTGCAGTTGTGTGGATCATAGATATTCCAACAACATGTTAATGCCTGTGCAGTTTTCAGAGAGGAGCCTGAGCAAAATATTTTGGTGCAGAGGCCAGAAAACATTTTTCTTCTACTTTACATTCTGCTTTCATGCAGGCTGGTTTTGGATCTGGCTGCTGGTTCACAAGGGTGTGGAGAGAGATGCCTGGATCTGCACTATCCCCTGCACTAAGCACAGAGGTGTGCCCAGTTTGATGGGAGGGCGTTGGGCTGGCAGGGCAGCAGGTGTAGTTTGTACAGCCATTTTCTGTCTTTGCCCTATGCACAATTTACTTTATAAGCTTCCAGCCAAACCATGTGGGTGAATTAACATACATGAATAAACACAAAGGCATTTACTCCTTAAAGACAATGCAGTTCTCTCCTCACTTGAGGAAGACTTCAATGTCTCCTTGCTCTTCCTAGCTTGTGCAGGTCTCTCTGACTTAAGATTCTATCTCTACTTTCTTTTCATCCTTTAAAACCTTCATACTGCAATTTACTGTATTTCTGACTCAAAAGCAATATCCACTATGCAAATTATTGGCAGAAAGAGATCATTTTGTATCCAAGGTCAGCACAAATTTACACTGCATTCATTATATGGCAATTGGCTTGGAAAGGTTTTTGAATGCTAAGATTGTTTATACAGTTTTTATTTCTTTATCTCATGCAGAGTTGGGCTTACACCTAGAAAGATATTTTGATGTTTTAATGGAAATCTCTAGTCATTTTGCACAGAGAATTGGAAAGAAATGGGAGTGCTGAAAAGGACTCTCTGTCCCTTGCTATTGCTCTCTCTGAATCTGCAAACAAACCAAGAGCAGCTGGCTGCACGTACAGCCCGGCCTTTGCAGATGTGCAGCAGGCAGGTGTAAATGAAAGCCTGTGACTTTAAACCAGACCCTCTGTGCTAATGGCTGCCAGTCACATGCCCTGGCGACTGTGATTCACTGTGTCAGGCAGGATCTGTCATGGCAAATAATGTGAGTGATGCTGGTTGACATATTGTGTCATTCGAGGAATCTGGAAAATTAATAACGTGATAAAATTCCTTCTTTTTTTATGAGTCTCTCTTTTAAGGAGATCTGCCTGATAGTCACACCTCCTGAGAAGTTTGTTTCTTTTTCTTTCCTTTGCTTTTCAGGGGAAAGAATTTCCACATAATTAAAATGAGAAGTGTCAATAGCATCCCACTGAAAATTAAAATAAAAGAAAAAAACAAAACCAAAAAACAACAAGAAAACCCCAAACCAAACAAAACAAACACTAGAAAAACACAAACAAAAAAACCCACACCTACCCCCCCCCACCCCACACATACACAGAAACACCCCAAAACCTGAAAACCATACAGTTTGAAAGTATTCAGCAATTCAGCAACCAGAAAACTCTTCAACTGGAAATTATTTTTACTAGCTTTAAATGAAACTTAACTAAGAAAAAAGTTTCTTCAGACTGAGGAAGTAGACATCAGACTATGTAAGAAAAATGATTTCCTCATCACACTTTTATGCAATCGTTTCATGGAGTTTGACTGCCCTGTAGCAGTCTATCTTTAGCAGGATCATTATGAGCTATTGGATACTGAATTAACAAAATGCCAGCTGTATTCCAAGGGTAGAAGGGTGTAAGTCAATAGTAACTGGAAATAAAGACTGTTGTCCAATAACTAGATGACGAAAATCAGAGCTCACATGTTTGTACACTTCACTCAGCCTGAGCTACCGATTCCTGTTGTGACCTTGGGCAATTTTTCGACCTCCTTGTATTTGGTACAGTTTTACTGCATAATTGAGAAGTAGCAAGACTTTATCAAGCCCAGATTTATGTACCAAAATCTTCTCTATTTGGGGAAATTGATTTTCAGAAATATTTCTTACTTCTACAGTGGTCCTAAGCAATCAATTACTTAGAATGCTTTCCAATCTCTGAAATAAGAGTGGAGTGTAAAAGAAGGAAGCTACCAAGAGAAGACAAACATATAAATACCAGGAATGGTAACCATACTAGTGGCTGCCATACTACGAGTGCATTCTCCTCCTGGGAGGATGTCTTCTTGAATAGGTGCTACCATGTAGTGGTGCATTAACTCCATCTAGTCTGGAATCTGCTTAATATGTCAGCTGTTTATTGGTCCTGTGCTTTACATGAATCCCCAAGGGACAAAATATAATATTACAGGCCCAGATGTGAGCAAAAGGGGTTTGACTTGCTTGTCCAGCCTGCACAGGCATACTCAGGGCAGCAGATTAATTTCTAGATGCTTCAGAGAAGTAACAACCCTTTCTGAAATCCTCTTGCCAGGATGTTATATGCAACGTGTTATAACCTAACAACCACTGGAGCAGAGTGAATGTAAACTAGAACATTTTCCACTGAAAAAACAACAGGGCAGAGAGGGGGAAAGAAGCTGAAATGACATATTCTTTGTCCTGGCTGTAATATACACATATTATTAAAAAACAGCCCCAGAAAACATTTAGGATACATGATTCTAAAAGTTGTGTTTATGCTTAAATTTTGTATTTCTAGCTTCTGAAAAGATTGTTGGACAATATTGTATTACACTGTTAAGAATTTATTCCTTCATTTCTTAGCTTCTTTTTAACCAAGAAGTGTCTTACAGCTAACCTGAGGGAAAGGCCCTCGGGAAGGCCTGGGACCAGACGTGACATTTTCAATACACAGATAAGATAAATATTGCCTGTCTGTAACATCTAAAGGAGATCAGTTACCCAGAACTTCTTCTGAAAAAAGGCAGGGGACTTGGGTGCCCTTTCTGGGATTGACTCACTTCTCTGAATGTGGAAGATAGCAAATCAGGCATGACAATAGTTAGTGATACAGGTTACAGACGGATAATGGAGTTTTCTCCTAAAAAAAAAAATGCTTTTCACCCCACAAGGTGCTCTTGTACTGCAGTGCGGGGCAGGCAACACACACCTTCTTTTCCACAGTGTAAAGTGGAGCTTTGGTGTCTGCAGGAAATAAACTAAAATACTAAATCTGTCTTAGGGTCTCAGGTCCATCATATGGGGCCCAAAGGAGACGTAGGTCCTGCTGGTGTGCAACCAGTGTGGAAGGTGGGCATGGCTGGTGTGCTCCAGAGAGCGGACTGTGGGCCAACCATGGCTCAGCCTCATGGATCAGGGAGCCAGCAGCGCTGCTGGAGGCTGCTAAAGCAGCACAGTAAGTCCCAAATGCTGTATGCACCTTTAGTGCTGCTGACTGCCCCACGCCTCACCCGTGGCCAGTCTGCATGGAGGGCTCAGAGCTCACTGCTCTGCCTGGGTGGCTGGAGCCTCTTGCAGGATGACTTTGTTGTGAGAGGTGAATGTGGATTTGAAGAAGGCTCCTTTCATTGGTATAGTTGTGGGGTTTTCACTTACTTGACTGAGGCAGAAAGGTATTTCCTTAATCTCCCAATATTTTAGAGAAGCACATCTGTGAAAGGTCTTTCAAATGAACAAGTAAGGCCTTCAAGGAGGAGTCAATGAGCAAGTTTGCCCCAACAATTTCAGGTAATGGGAGATCACAGACAGTGATGTGAAAGAAAAGTGGAAAAAAACACGACCAAACCGTTGTATTGAGATGGTCCCAGCAGCAGTGAGGATAGCACCTTCAGATAGTGGAGCTCTGCAGAAGGAAGTTTCTCGGATTTAATACCTTGTCAGAAACAAGAAAGAGCCATTTGACGTCAACAGCACGAGCAAAGCAACACCAGCAACAGAAACAAAGGAGCTCTAGTTGCTTGACAAGTCAAACTGACTTGCAGGTGGTTACAGAACATGACTATTCAAATACTTCTTGATCCTGTAACACCTGGCAGTGGTGTCTGCTCAGGATAGCCATACATGGATAAAAGGGGTCAGAAATATTTCATGTTTATTACAGTTCCAGTTAATTCTTGTCCCCAAAGTGCCATCAGGACAGTGAACAAAAGGAACTTACTACCTTGGGAATAATATAGATTTTTATGGTTGGATGATGGTGCTAGGTTAAATTAATCTAGTCACCTCTATTACTCTGAGAAGTGCTAAGAGAAGTGAGCACTGAGATGGAAGATATGACAGCACTGAAAGCAGGGAATAGGATTTAAACACGGAAACAAAGTTCTATGTACAGAGAATATGTTTTCCAGTTCAGTTTTCTGAAATATCTGGTTTTCAACCACCTAATGCCTTACTGCTCTTTTGTACAAATGGGACTTTGACTGTCGGAAAAGGGTCATGTGTGTCTTTCCTCAGTTCTTGTATCAGACAATGACCTGCATGGCTGTGACTAATTTGCCACTTCCTCTTTGTTAAAATGGGATCTCCTCAAATTATTTTATGCAATTTTTAATTTTCAAAGCTAAATTTTACTTTTTTTTTTTTTTTCAAGTGCAAAGGAAAAATTAATCATATTTCAGTTTCCACCCTCTCCATTTTTTCCCCCTTTGCCAGGAAGAAAGATGTAAGTCAACAATGTTGAGTGTTTGCTTAAGAGGAACACTTGATTTTTTATTTTTAACTTGTTCACCTCCCTAAAACAGAAAGGTCATCCCTTTTTTTATACAAAGACTTTCTTTAAGAAATAATTCTTATTCTCCTTCCCAACTTCTTTGTATATCACGCTCTTTAATTCACTCTTTCAAAACAAAGAAGTTACTAAATAAAACTGTGGGGTATTTTTGGATCCAGTCCTACTTTTTTAACTCAGTGAAAGATTTTCCTTTTAATTTGTTTTCAGTTATTAAAAGGTACAAAATAGATCCTCCTTCAATATCTAATTTATATTTCCTTCCAAAAGTCTACCGATGTTGATTTTTTTCTGTAATTCCATGTAACCTTTTCAGATCAAAATTGCTTACTTTTAAAAAAGTATGTTCCTGGCATGCTTAAATTTACTTTGTAAGAATAAAATATATATCCTTGATACTAATGCTAAGCTGATATGGAAGACCCAGGTGTGTGCTTTGAGAGACTGGCAGTGAATACTTGACCTCTAAGGTAGGATGTGGAGGCAAGGGGTGAATGAGAATTGCCTTAGACTGAAGTTAGGCTCTCAGCACATTACAGTGCCAATTCTCCTTCAGCTTCTCCTCTTGCTTTGACTTTTGTACCCTTCTTGGGGTTACAAACCAAAAGCTGAGCAAAATCAATTCCACCTATTTATTCTTTCTTGATCAGTTCTGTTTCTGCTACATTTTTTTTTAAATGAAGTGACCCAAGTTAATGTAATTTTCAGGACACCTTTTTTTTTCTTTTTCACCTTTTTGTTCTTTGTACCTCACCTCTAAGTGGACACTTTCAAAGCACATTAATGGTGTTTCTTCTAGTAGAACATTTCAGTGACTTTTCTGCAGTGTAGTCATTGGTAGGTCACTGCAAACCTGAGTTTGATTCTCCCATGTACCAATGTCTGACTCAACGACTTTGCGGGTGATCTTTAACTCTTCTTTTCTTATTTTCTTCATCTGTGTGATGGGGATAGTGATTCCTTTGCAACTTTAATAGTGTGAATGTGAACCACTGCAGCAGGATTCAGCATCATTACTTTGCTATTGACTCCATTCATCTGAGCTTTAGCTACTTTTACATAATTTCTTAAAGCCTCCCTAACTCAGGCTTTCCATTGGTTTTACTAATTGTTGTTTCAGTAGTATCCTTTTATTCTTTTCCTCCTTCTGAGTCTGCAAATCCACCCTATTACTGTCGCTGTGAAATCGCATACAATGACATGGCCTTGACAGGTCAGAGGTTCAGCTCTCCTGCTCTGAGCATGTCAGCATTGCTCTCTGTACATTTCAGAGTTAATGTCCTGTGGTTTTCTCATTCAGCACAAACATACAGAAAGCATAAAGAAATCGTTTGTAGCCTACAATATAAACAACCAAAGGGGAAAAAACTGGACAAAATCAGGGATGTGAAAAATGGGCACAGAAAGTTGAAATGGTTGGCTCTGAACCCTGGCTGCAGCACTGGAGGTCCACCCCTGCTCTTACTGAACCAGTGACTATGATTCCCCTGGAGCTAACCATTGAAATGCTATTATATATAGATTTTTTGCTATGTATGTGAATGTCTACCCACAAACAAACCTAGCCATCTAGTCACAGTGTTTCCCTTTCAGCAGCCAATGCAGGCCTTTATTTTTCTTTTCTTTCTTGCTCTTCTCTCTTCTGTCTCTGGTCTTCACTAGGCAGAAATTCTTCATCAGTCATGAAGGACTGCAGCCCTCATCTAGACTTCATTTCAAACCTTTGCTCTTTACTCAATTTGTGAACAGAGAATCAAATTTATCTCCCCTTGTTATTATTTAATTCTGCAATTAGGTTACTTTGATTCGTAAGACACTTGAGGCTGTAGACTTCAGGAGAGGTGGCATACAAAATAAATGTCTATTGACTTGGCAAGGCTGAGGATGTCTCATTGATTCTAATGTTCTCTGTATTATTTTCTGTCTGTTCCACACTCAATAACCCCTAGCTTTTTATTCCTTCTTTATTTTTTTTTCCTATTGCTGCTGCGGGTTGAAGACATGTCTTCACTGAGCTGTCCACAGTAATTTCTGTACCTTTTCCTTGGAGGTTACAACTAATTCAGGGCATGTAAACGTTTACAAGTAGTTTTAAACTGTTTCCCACAAACCACATGCCTAGGCTGTTTCATCTAGTATGCTACTGTCCAATTACCTCGTTTGGTTCAGTTCACTTGGAGCTCCTTACAGTCTCATGTCTTGGCTGGGCTGACTTGTTCTTGTTTCATCAGCATGTTTTTTCCCTTCCTGCAGGTTAATGAATGCATATTTTTATTACACTTTTGTGATGAGTTGCAGTGTGATATATGGCTGTTTCTTTGAAAGGGAAATGAGACAGCTGTCTATTGCGAATGACCCCAGCCTTGGGTTATAATCTTTGGACAGTGCTATTTGCTGATCTCCTGGGAATGGGTTTATTGACTTCTTTTTATGGCACTTTAAATCACAATTATTTACAAGCATAAGAACACGTGGTTTTTCTTGATCTACATTTATCTAAAGATCTAACAGCCCCTTATTACTCTGAATATAGTCTGACAAAGTCCCTGCATTACTGGCATAAAAGTTGTCCCTCCATTTTACGGATAGAAATCAAAATCCGGTGGGAAAAAAGATTACAAAAGATAACAAAAATAAGGTCTACCCATCCCAATCTCTCCCAGACATAGACAGAAAAGCAGTAATACTTTTATGATACTTTGCAGCCTTCAGTCCCTTGGGTTTCTCAGGGATTTTCACAGTCAGAGTCAATATGTTTGCATTTATTGTCCCTCCATGGCAAACATTTAACCCAGGATAAAGTAAATTCTTGTAAAAATGGTGGAAGTTTTCTGAGTGGTTCCTGCTCTGGTGGCTGTTTCTGCTGGTGATGCTCTGGGTAGTTTCTGCAGCAGTAAGAAAGTTGTTCTCAGGCAGGTTCAGGCCTGGACTGCAGGTCTCTTCTGGAAAGATATGCTGTGGACATACCTGTGTATCTTCCAAACAGTCATCATCATCATACCTTTGGCTCCAGGACAACTCCCATGGCTGAAATGCTGGTTGTCCATATTTTTACATCAGCTAGGAAGGAAAGAAGGTGGTCTTAACCACTGGGGACAACTTTCCCTGAGACTTCTTCAAGTCTGCACAGCAAACCAAAGACAGGGCTGGTGGAATCAGCTTTTCTGCCCTTAATTGTAGACTCTAGCCTTGTTCCTTTTTTCCTCACTTGCTGGTTAGTCTCTGTTCCTAGTCTTGTCTTTAATTGATATTGCTGTTCTTTCTCTTGTCAGGGACTCTAAAGGGGTTAATTCTTTAGCATGTCTAAGTTTCCAAGATCTAGTGAAGCCTTCCATTACTCCCTTCTCAGCTGGCTCATCTTTGAACTCTACAGACTGCAGGATAATCAAGGCTGAAAGGAACCTTAAGAGGTTTCTGGTCCAAACTCAGTGTAAAGAAAGGCCAGATGTGATATCAGATCAGGTTACTCAGGACTTTATCCAGTTAGTCTTGAAAACTTCCCAGGAGGGATACTACACAAGTTGTTTGGGTAACCTGCTCCGGTATCTGACTGTCCTCCTGGGGAAGAAGTTTTTCCTAATACCTAGCTTGAACTTTTCTTGTTCAAATTTACGTCTGGTGCTTCCCATTCCCCCACTGCCACTGTGAAGAGCTTAGTCATCTTCTTGATGGCCTTCTTGCAGGTGCTGGCAGGCTGCTGTAAGCTCCACCTGAAGCCACTTCTTCTCTAGGATGAACAAATCTAGTGGTCCAGCTCCTAACACTTTTTTTTCCTCCATTTTTTTCAATGTACTTCTTGTACTGGGGGGCTCAAAAGGGCACAGTGTCTAGATGTGGACCAGCAGGTGCTTAGTGGGAGGGTAATCCCTTTCCACAAGCTCCTGGATGTACTCCTGCTAGCACAGCCCAGGATGTAATTAGCACCTTTGCTGCCAGGGCACACTCCTGACATGTGCTGTCTGTCAGGACTCTCCAGGGTCTCTGCAGTAAAGCCAGTCATCCCCAGCATGGCTCTGCATAGAGTACAACCCATTAATCACTCTCCTCTGAGCCTAACCCTCCAGCCAATTTTTGTCCACCCAGTGGATTGCCCACCCATCTAGACCATAGAGTCCAAACTCAGATAAAAACGTTGTTGGACACACTGTCAAAAGCCCTGCTAAAGTTGACATAAGTGTTGTTCACTGATCACTCCTTGTACACAAATCCAGTTATTTTATCGTAGGAAAAAATGTAAATCCAAGCTCACTCAGTTATAAGGGGTTCCTTGCTGTGCTCTTGCCAATGGGTGGGATGGGACCTGTTGAGCCTCAGAGTCTCAGAAACATTCTCAGAATCTAATCACTTTATTAGCTTTGGTTCTTTGACCTTGAGTTCTTTTTGTGTTTCATTTTTCTCACTCAGGAAAGTGCATTTCTCTCTTTGGCAACAGTTCATCTTCCAGCCTCATGAACAGTGGAGCAAAAAGTTCATTTAATTTTTCTGTAGTGCCTACCTCCTCTGGCATCTGGTCTCTGTTCTTCTGCCTCTGGGACATGTGAATGATTCCTCTGTTGACCTCTTCTTCATATAGTTGAAAAAAGTTTTATTATTTACCTCAAGTTCTTGTGTGGTCTTCATTTCACCCTTTCATTAGCTTTCCAAGTTTGTTTGGTGTAGATTTTTTTGCTACAGCCATCACCCCATGCTGCAGGATTTCTCTGTCTTCCTTAGTACAGTACCTGCTCAGTTTAATGATTTATATTCTTATCTTTGATTACCTTTTGTTAAATCTGAATTTGCTTCACTTCATCTTGCAGGAGCACAAAAACATTTGACTTTTTAATTATGTTTAGTATAATTTCTCTTTTCTTTTCCAAGTTATTTTCTACTACTGCTGTTCTCTAAAATGCTGAGTACTGGCAGTCTGATACCCATATTAGGAAACCTGCAAATACACAAGACTCCGTTTCCTTTTTAGTTGTGCTCCTTTCTCCTGTTTGAGGAATAAAGTACAATGGAACAATCCAGGAGTTCTTCTGCCATGTGGGCTCCATTGAGAACCTCACCATTTTCCAACACTGCTATCTCTTTTACATGCATATGGCATCTCAATTACCAGAACTCCTGGGTGTGGTACTGTCTGTTTGATGTCTTTCTTGCAGAAAGCCCTTTGAGGAGGATAGCATTATTTCATCCACTTTACAAGCAAGCATTCTAAGGAAAAGATTTAATAACTTAGCTAGGTGTTGGGAGACCAGGGTCACAGAACCGTATTCTCTGCCTCCTGTGGGGACTGAATCCACTGGTTTCTTCCCATAACAAAATCTTAGTTAATATACAGTGAAGCAACTAAATATACTTGCCAAAATGGAGCAACTGGCGAAGCAAAGGGCTGATGTCACTCCCCAGTACGTCCAGAAGGGCTGGTGTGCATTTTTGAAAGGGTGAGAGCAGTTTTGCTCCTTGAGTTTTACATAGGATTTACAAGCCTGCAGTACAATGTTCTTCCTAGGAAAGAATCACAGACAGACTTGCCCTTAGGTTTGTTTGTTATTTGGTGGTTTTTTAAAAAGAAATCTCTGGCATGCTTTTCACTTCCTTAGTTCTTGCACTTGGGTTATTTAGGATCTCAGTTCTGTGTGATGTTTTCTTCAGTCAAGGCTATTTGTTCTTAGAAATTCTGGCTGCAGTATAGAAGGCTGCTCCTTTGCTTCAACACAGAATTTTTCTCTATTTCAAAACATATGATAAATCCCCTTGTAATTAATTCATGGAGCATTTTACTGAATACCTCTGAATTAGTAGGTCTTAAAAAAATAAAGCAGGATAATTGGGAAAAGAATGTTTTAAAAAAGTAACTAGTCCTAAATTAAGAGACACAACTAAGCCTGCTCCTTCTACTCTAATCAGAAGCCCACCCTGCTCTTGGAGATCTAGTTTCCTTCTTGTTCCCTTTCAAGAGCCTTTTTTCTCCCCTCAGTGAAGTTTTCGCTAGGGGAGAAGAGTGACTAAAAATAATACACAGCAGCTGTAAGTATTCCCAACTGTTAATCTATTCTGCATCTTTATACTTTTTGCAAATAGATGCTTGCTTGCAATGTGTATAATATGTACATGCAATATGTACAGAGATACAGTTTTCTAAAAGCAGGCTGATGACCTCAGCTCCAAACCCCTGTAGAAAATTGCTTGACATGGTTTCTAGATGTGCCCAACGTCAGTAGCTCCTTCTTCACTGCTTGGAAGAGCCCATTGCTTGAAAGAAGTGCAGTTGCTGCCCTTACCCACATGGCCCATTCTAACTAGTGAAGAAAGTCTGAGGGTTCAAGGAACTGCTGGAGGCTCCCCTTGAAACCTCATAGCAAAATAGGAGATGGCGTCTCTCCAGACCAACAGTCCCTGATCGAGCCATCTAATTTGTGTTTAGGGATTGCTCATACATGCCTTTCTCATTTCATAAAGGAAGGAATTAATAATTCCTGGCAGGGGACAAGTATTTCCCCCTCCAGCTTTTTACCACCCATGAGGATCACAGAATAAAGCCACCAGTGAAGGGCATTGTCTGACATTCAAACAGTGGAGATTTTTGTCTGTGGCTCTACAGCAGTCACAGGGGCAGCTCTGAGAAGATGCCCAGTCCTGGTATTTCTCATGCCTGCCCATGCTGTGACTCTGGCTGCCGCACTGTGCATTGCTTGCAGTGTAATTTGGGTGGCCGAATGAGGTGGCACAACAGCCTTGTAGGTGTCGGTGTCCACCCAGGGCTGAGGGACAGCAGGTGCTGGACATTCCTGCCAGCAGAGCAGCTGGTGCATGGGCCACACGGCTGATGAACTCAGTCTCAGGCGGGTGGCCCCCCCAGCATCATGTGGTAGGCAGGATGGATATCCCCTTCCTCACCCCAGCTCAAGGCAGTTTTCATTCCAACCTTGTGCTCTGGTAGAATTTTTGAGGACCCCAGTTCCTGCCTCTAACCAGGTGTGCTGCTTTAGGTTGGGATGGAGTCTCTGGTTTTGCACTGAACAAAAAAAAATGGGTGTTGGTGGATTTGGGGGAGGGAGTTATCCCGTCCTCCCCAGCCTACTCTGGGAAGAGACATCCCTTGCACATACCTAGCATAAGTGTTACAAGACACAGATCAAGTGTCAGAACTTGCCCTTATATTACCGCTTTAATACTGCCTCAGTAGCCCTTTGGCCAAACCCTTTGCTGGCCATACCCTGTTGCTGTATTGCATCTGCCATAACTGTCATTCTGTCCTTTACTTCTTTACTTTATAACCCTTGACTCATTCCATATGAAGGACCACTGTGATTACCAACTCAGTAAACATTGTTTTAATTTCTGAAGCAGAGAAAAAAGGGTGAATAGTGAGTTTGAAATGATTCACTTGAATTTCCAATGTGAAGCAGAAATCCCAAGTGCTCATGGTGTTGAAGCTGCCCACAGGGAAAGAAAAATAAAACTTTTGTTGTTTGTGAATTTGAAATAGAGATGTTGCTCATGAAAATAATAAGAAAATCATCAGACAAGTGTTTTGAATTTGTTTGGTGACCTTTCTACCCTGTCAGCAGTTAGTGAAGACATTTTAAAACAAAAAAAAAATTATCAAATATTATGAGAATTGGTATGAAAAATAGAAGAAAAAGTTTTTAGCATCTGAATGAATTTCTTGGCATGAGAAAAGAAGAATTAAAATGAAATCAGCCCATCCGGTGTGATGCATGCATTTAGACTGACATGACAGGGAAATATAGACTCCCACCAGTCACACTTTTTGTGTCTTCCAGGAGATGTTTTATATATATCCATAGTGGCTACACCACTTCTTTTCCCTTGGTCTAAACTCTATTCATGAAATTCTATGTGTCATTTTGGTTTACATAGAAATATTTTGTTGTAACAGAAACACAAACCCGCTGTGTAGCCTCTGGTTCTCTCTGTGAAATTTTAGATCATTAGTTTCAATGTTTTAGAGCTTCAGGCACTGCTTTGCAGTGACGGTCTAGCGAGCTATGTTGCCCATTGCAATTAAAACATGTAAGACGGCTTTAAAAATGTAGTATTTGTGAGAAATGAAATAGTCATTCAAATCTGTTGGGAAAATTTTCTAACCTAGCTACAATATCTTCTCATCTGCTTTCTGCTTCCATTATTGATTGTAATGGGGAAGATGTATTCAATGGAAATTACTCACACTGGGTGACTGTAATTTTTTAAGGGAAAGTCACAGAATAAATGAAAATTAGTTTTACACAATTTTGCTTTGTAATTTGAGACAGATTCTTGACTGGCGTAAAATGACAACTTTTGCTGACATCAAGAATGGTAAACAAATTTACTCTGGCTGATAAGCTCTGGATTACAAGACTCAATCAGAAATGTAATACTTCTGAGTGAATTGATCTGGAATTTGCTGTTGATCAAATTTATTCAGTTATCTTTAAAAAGAATATTTTTTCAACATAAGTTAAGTTTCATGGAAGAAATCCCGTCCTTACTGAAGCTGATGGAGAAAAAAATATCCTCCTCACTGCAGCGTATGCAGAATTAGTGCCTTCATATGCTCAAAACAACAATGAAGGGAATTCACTGGGAGAGAGAAAAACAGGCAGTGGCTACAATGCAGTTCTCAAGACAGAAAAATACTGTGCTGCACTTAGCATTTGTGCTTGCATGACATGCAAGTGTCCTGATCTCATTCACACTGAACACTTCATGCTCACAGAATATAAAGGGAAGTTTTAATAGTCTCCATAGCCAAGAGCTTACACCTTGGTAGTATATCATGAAAGTACAGGAAAGAGCAAAGAACTACATCTACTGAGGATGTGATGTTTTTAAGAGAAGGCTGGATTAGTGGCTAAAAAGCTATAAAGAAATGCTGCATCCAAATATGACTGCTGCATGCTTGGAGATGAGAATGGAAAGCAAAAAACAGTGGAGAGGGAATCATCAGTCAAATCTGCCTGCATGTAGCACCAGTGTAGGAAGCCCTTGAAAGGTCATGTGAGTGCTCTGACAAACACTGTTTCACAAGCTCCTTGGGATGGGATGAATTTGAATATTTTTAAAAAGTTTGTGCACTTCAAAAAAAAATTGCTAATATATACCAAATTGGGTTTTTGAGTACCGATTTCTAGAATTGCACTATAATTTTTCTAAGATGGCCTTGCAGATGGACTTGGCCATAAATCTGTGCATGGGATGTACAAGGATGTCATATAAACCTTTCAGCCTGGGAAGTTATGGTTATTCTGCTGAGGGGACCTGCAGCTGCTGCTATCTGTGAGTCAAATAAACCTCTGCCTTATTATCACATTGCTATTTAAAAATATGGAACAAACATCTTTCTTCAGATAATAATAAAAAAGTTGATTGTTCCATGTCTTGGGGGGAAGAATTTTTGAGGTCAGTAGGGACAAGAAAGAAGAATTGAAATAAAATGAAAATGCTGGAGGTTTGTGGATCTCTGTGAAAGATAATTGAGCTCCAGCTTCATTTCACTGGGGCCTGGGGATCTGGAAAATATTCTTGATCTACCAGACATTTGCAAGTTAGTGCTCTTTAAAAAAAGAAATGTTTTCATATGATTCCTAATTATATTCTTTTCTAATGAATGGAGACAATTTCAGATGATTTGTGGCAGGAGATAGACAGATATGATGAAAAATCAAATGAGAACAATGTACACTGATGACTTTCCTCGAGTCCCTGTAGGATTATATTATTGCCTTTTACGAGACGTAGAGAGGAACGTGTATCAGTGAATTGGTAAAAAGTCATCCTACATTTCTTTCTCATTTCTCTAAGAATACAAAGGTTAATCTTTATTAAATTCCCTTCTTTCTGAAGTAGATCCATTAGCAAGTCAAGAATCAAGGTATCGTGATAGACATCGTCAATGCTGTCACACACTGATGCTTTCCTTCCCCTCCATCCATGGTCTGTAGGGAGCTGGTGGCATCCAGCATTGGCTCTTATGTGCACATAAAGTCCTGTAAGTCCAGGGCTTGTCCACACTGTCATTCCTATGCAGAGTCAATTTCCTGTCTTTCCTTTTCACATCTTTCAGGACAAGTTGCAAAGATACTGAGGCATTAATGTTTACCTGTCTCTGTGCTGAAGGACTGGAGGCTGTCAGATACATAAGATCAGCTGCTCTACCCTCCTACTCTGAGCAGGGCTATCTTACTCCTGGTTGCTCAGACCCTTGTCCAAGCTGGTTTTGAATACTTCCAAAGATGGAGGTGGCACTGCCTCTCCTGGGCCCCTTCTACCTCTCTGAAATCTTCTTTCCTTGTGTTGGGTTGAAGTTTCCCTTGCTGGAACCTGTGACCTTTGCCTTGTCTTTTTGCTGTGACCCTGAGCAGAGGGATGGGACCATCCTGGGATTGCAATCCCATGGGGCTGGCAATGAGCAGGAGAAGCAGTCCACTGCACCAGATCTGATGGTGCATCTGGAAGTGTCCCATTCTTCTCCATTTAAAGGAAGGTGCCCAAAGACCTCCATTGAAGAGAGCTACTGCTTTAGGCACCCTCTTCATGCTACTCATTACAGATTGGCTCAAGCAATGAAGCAAATTACAGATTGGCTCGAGCAATGAAGCAAATCTTCAAAGCAAGCGAAAGAAAGACTACTACTCTTAGTAAGGGTCGAAACTGTCACAATTTTCACTTACACCACTTTTAGCAAAGCAGTATGCACACAGAGTTCTTTCACCTTCTCACATTGTCACCATCAACAGTGCCCTGCACTATCAAGGTCCATAGAATAGGTCCACTTGTCAGGAAGGAATTTTCTCTGGCATTTGAGTTTATTCAGTGTTTGATTTCATTGCTATTCCCTTCTTACCACCTCCATTCCTGCCTTCAGCTAGTGTCTTGAGACAGGAAAGCACAAATAACTGTTCTGCCTTCTCTGAGGTCTTCACTTCACAGTCCAGAAGGGTCCCTAGTGGTCCCCCCTCCAGCTGACCTTCACCATGGGGCTCACAGTAGCTTTACAAACATCTCAGATAACTGTACAACACAAATGGGATCTTCCAAGAGGGCAGAGCCAACATCTAGAGGGCAGAAACCACTTCAGCCATCCAAAGGTATCTGGTTGCTATTCATGAACTGTAACTTTCAGGTAAATAACTCCAATCATTGCAATTTCTTCTCCTAGGAGAATGTTTCCAAGACTTTTATTGTTTCTATTGACCTGCCTTGCTTTCCTATGGCCCTGCAGCTATGCAATATTCTCTCTGAAATAAGGGGACCTGTAATTCACACAGTGTTTATTTGACAGCCTTTGTAGTCAGGGTAAGAGAAGACAGTGCTGGGGAGGCAGATTTTCCCTGTTCCACTTGCTGTGATCCCAGTATGTTTTGTCTCTTCTGCCTGAGTTGATGGGGTCATGTAGTAGGCACAGACTGCAAATGTCCTGTGATTGTAATGTTCAGCTCTTTAGCTTCAGACTGCTGAGCCTGAATCATGAACAAGTTTAACAATCAAGCCAGGGTGAATATTTTGTCAATGTGACATTTTTAGAATAATAAATAGACCAGTAATTTATTTAAAAGATGTTCTAATTTCATAAATATTTCCATAAAAGCTTGAAGAAGCTTAATTATATGGCAATCGTTCACCCCATTGTGGAGGAGCAGAATTATAACTAGCTTCACTTTCCCTGCTCAGCAGCTCTGTGATTTCTGATCATACTCTAATTGCTCAGAAGCAGAACCTGCTTTGCTTTAAATGATTGTTAAATGATTCAGGAATCATATTTACGTGGAGCAATTGTTCCACAGATCTTTACAAAAACTCATGATGGGAAAAGCATCATTCATTTTATAAATGGCAGTTCTTAAATCTGTTGTATTTCTTCTTTTCACCAAATACGCATCTTCTATAATATGGCTTTGGGTCATTTTTAATTTTTCTCTAAAGGAAGCCATGCTAATTACAGCTTGATTAGATAAGTAGTTAGTGAGACAGCAAGTTGCTTGCATAGCCTGGAAGAGCTGTTAGAAAAGGTTTTAGCAATTGAAGCTCATGGGAATATACAGCTTAAACTTTTCAGAATGAGAGCAGGCATCCAATCAATATTTAAGCCTATTTCACGACCTTTTCTCCCTGTGATTTTAACTTGCTGCTCAGCTAACCAAAAGCCTGCGATATGACACTTTCTATTTTAGTATGTCTCTTTCTTTTGCAAAGATTGAGAGGGGAATTCTTAATACTGAAAATCATTAGAAGTAGTTCACCTCACAATTTCTTTGTTAAACTACAAAGAGAATCATAAATGGATTCAGGAATATGGAGTCTGAATACTTCATATTGACAAGGGGTGAGACTCTCAGCTACACCAGAGAAAATCAGAAGAATTTTTTATTTTATTTTATTTTTAATTCAGTGTAGTTACTTTACTTTTAGCTGCTATAACTTTTAAGATTATTTTCAGGGAGAAAGTTTTACAAAGAAAAAAGTGGTACATATATAAATTGCTATTCTTTGTATTTATCAATCTGCACTTTTATTTTCCACTGAATAATCCTTTGCTCGTGAAGTTTAGGGTTTCAGACAGACATTTGGTAGCTTCACAAAGGGAAAATATAAAATGCAATGAAGACTCCCTATAAGTTCCTTTAATCTCATGCTGAGTTACTACCAGCGTGACCCTGAAAGTAGTATTACTTCCTAAATACACAGCCTTGATGAACAATAAATTTTTCTTTCATGACAGGTTCATTGTTTTGTTGAGGAATTGCTTGAGAGCTATTTCATTGTATATAGTGAAGGTGTAATTGGGCTACAGCAGTCTTATTCCTTTAATAGGTTAGGCAATAATTTCATGTCACCTTTTAGTACACAGGGATTTCTTTCTGTTAAACTGATTGATTACTTTAGCAGGATTCATTTTCTGGCGTTTGTATAAAGCAGTGTCCCGCTGAAGGGAGACGCTCCCTTTGCCAAGAGGGGATGATCTGTGGGAGAGAAAACAACATCAAAGCAGCCTGTGCTACCCAGAGAGGTCTGCAGGGCATTCAAACCAAGAAGTTGTCCAGTTGTCCATTCCAGACAGACTCAATTAAGCCCACCATTTGCCTTACCTGTCAGACATTTATGTAAATTATTCTTAATAGTCCTGATCATCCTTTGTGGCCTGAATCTGCAGAAATGCAAACCTCTCTCTTATGCCTCTTTCCACTGCCATGGGGAAGCCAATGTCGATGCCCAAAGAGGAAAAGACATACTTCTGGAATGACTGAGCAGTGCCTCACCATCTATGAAAAAGAAATTGTCCCTAAGTTCTGAAAAATATTTATCATTGGTTTTTCAAAAGCATTTCCTGCTGTTCTGACAATCATCTAAATTGGATTGTGCTGAGGAAAAGCTGACCTTCTCCTTTCCCTAGTGAGGTCTTCTATTGGAGTTCGATAAATGAAATCAGTCAAAACCCACTTAAATTTCCTCTTAGAATATTTCCCTAGATAGAAGCCAGAGTGAGGAATATTAGGCTAAATTCTCTCTTGACATAAATCCATTGAACCTTAATTAATCTATATCTTGGAACAACCTGATTGTTGCATCAGGTGAAGTATCCTTTTGGCATGGCACCCAGGACCTAAACTAAATTTACATGAGCAGAGAACTTGTTTTGCTATCACTGGAGTCAGAGAACCAGCTCTTGTTTTAGTACCACACTAGTAAATGCTCTCATAATGTTGCATGATAAGGATTCAGCTATAAAAACTTATGTTTCATTACAATTTTAATTCACAAAATTGATCCAGACAAAAAACTGAGGATTTTCTTTCAGAACCAAGAAGAATGTTCCTGTCAGGTTTTGAAGGAAATCTATTTAGCTCTGTTTGAATCTCACTTCATTAAACATTTAGGCTGATTTGCTGTTTTGATATTTGTTATAATGGCTTTTGTGTCTCACTGAAAAACTTGTTGCACCGTTGCTCTCAGCCAGAATTTCCAGAGAGCTACAAGTTTCTGGAAATCGGAGTGCTAGCTATGTGTGAAGAAGCAGTCATAAATGAAAGCACTGAAGTAATTATATCTGCTTGGATATTTTTGCCTAATGTTGTTTTGAGGACCCCAATGCATAGCCTGCAGTAGTGAGGATTCACAGCTGTTGACAAACCTAAATTCCCCTGGATGAAGCAAGACAGGCTTTTGCCTCTATATTGTCCGTCTCGTCTCTATGTTTGTATGTGTAAGGTCTTCTTATTGAGGTACAGTTTTCATGCACATTAGTCCCCCTGAGCAGTCTGCACAAAGTTGATCCTGACCTGCACTGTGCCATCGTTTGCCAGCAGGCTTCACTGCTAATCTACCATGAAGGATGCTTCATTTGCCGCCAGGTGGGTTGCACAGAGGGGCTGTGTTGTCCCACTTTCCTTGCCCCTGTCCAGAAAATTGCAATCATGCTTTAAAATGGGCAAGTGGAAAAAGGCAGCCTCGCATACCATGCACACATTCTGCCTCATTTAGCACCTACATAAAAAAAAAAAAAAAAAAAGTTAATAGAGCTGCCAACCCAATTACATTAGATTAAATTAGATTAGCGAGCCAAAAAATTAAGACATCATGGCAGACAGGTCTAGGAATGCCGTGGCAAAAGGGAGCACGGGATACTCAGCTCTAGAAAAAATGAATTTACTCAGTGAGCTACCAGTGAAATAAAAATATTTAAAAAATGTCAGATGGAACTAAAACATTTTAGACATATGGTGCATTAACCAAATGTTTAAACATTTGCCTTTAGCTGCATAAATGTAAAACTGATGGAATGAGTTTAGTGGGCAATACAGATTATCTTCAACTGCATTAAACCACACATGTTCATTGTAGTGCAGGCCAGGTACAAATGCAATACAGACCACACCTATCTAATCTTAGCTGTTGATAATATCTACACTTTTCTCTTACTTTGAAAATTGTTGGTCATCTCTACTTTGGCGTATTACTTCTGTTAACTGAAAATATGAATATTGGACCATTAATGATCAACACTCCCCCAAAACCCAAACCAATCAACGCTTTGATTTCTCTAATTAGGCTACTGAACTTGGCGTCAGATGGAGTCTTCGCTATGCTTACTATAAATAGTCTTGGGAAATCACTGCAGTTCTCTGGGTTTAGGTATTGCACCAGATTGCAGAAATGGCCATCTGATAAAGCAGAAGAAGTTTCTTCTCTCTTCCCCTATCAGATTTATATAGATGCTCTGGGAGTTGTAGGGTGTTTGTACACTTCAGACCATAACTGCAGAAAATATGCACTCAGTGGGTGTTCTCAGATAGACAACCAGCCCTCCCAGAATGTGCCACACCTCCAGGGTTTTCATAAATATCCTCCAATTGTCTGAAAAGAGATAATGAGAGAGAAAACCAAGCTTCCTATTGTTATGGGTAAATCTGTGAAGAAAAGAATCCACTTTTTCTGTTGTACAACAGTTATAATCTTTCTAAAATTTTTATTATTTAAGAAATGCCAACACAAACAATTTTCTGGACTTTGAAAGCAGATGTCTTGCTAATCTTTATTTTAATTCACCATGAAATCTCCTTAGCAAAGCACTTGTATGATGCTGAAGATGGTGTTTTGAGCTGGTTAGGATTCCTGCATCCTATACTGAAACCTTCAGACAGGCACACAGATCTGTTAGGTGGAAAAGGACAGGGGCTGGTAAAGTCAAAGTGGAAAAACTGCAATTGCTGTGATACCAGTTAGGAAGTGAGTGAACTGACTGCAAGGAGAGGAGAGGGTCTGAGTTCACCTGTGGCTAAATAGTGGCTTTAGTCTATCAAAACCATCTGTGGGTGCTGCAGAAATGTTTGAGGAAGCCCACTGAGCAAAGCATGCTAGTAATTTATAGTCTGGGTCAGAAATGCTGTAAGTCTTGTTTTAAAATCAGGTAGCATGGGAAGCTGGTGACACTGTGTGGCAGTGATGGATTAACCCTTTGCTCAACTGGTGATGAAGCTGAATAGGACACTTCCTCGATCTGTTTGCCCAGGGACAAGAAGTAGAAAGCTTGTCTCACTGGGATAGCTGTGCTGGGAGTGCAAGCTCTGAGTAGGCACAGCACAGCCCCAGAGGGGTCGCAGGAGCTGCTGGGGGGGTTTGAGACCCTTTGTGCCTATTCCAGCACAGCTCTCCCCCTCCTCTTCCTTCTCCTCCTCCTCTCTGCTCTTGTCTAGTGTCTAAATACAGGTGTTTTCTCAGTTGTCAGGACCACCAGAGGGAAGTTTTGGATTTTGTCAGTATTTTCCCCTTATCTCCTGGGCTTGCTAGGAAAGATCAGAGGATCTTTTCCTTCCCAATTGTCTCACACCATAACTCTGAACACCATACAGAGGATCTTCTTGCTCCAAACAACATAGGCAGGTACACTGTTCTGGCACATGTATAAGCTTCAGGTAAGATGGCGTGATTCAACATGACTTCCAAACCAGAGGAGAACGCAGCACGCTCAGGACAAGTTAAACATGGTTGGCAGCCATTCTGATAGTCTGTGCTTTCCAGCTGCACTCCCCAAGCACATTGAAGCCAGGCCCACGGGCTCACTGGCCACCGAAGGTGGCTGCTCTGCCTGCTCAGGGCAGCCCAGCACAGCCTGGCAACCAGCCTGCCCCTCCTGCAGACCTTGTGTCTGCCAGCACTGCCTGAGCCAGAGCTGGGCCTCTCCCTGGGGCTCTTGGATAGAGGCACCTTCTTCCAGATGCCCACGATGGGGATGGGAGAGGTGGGGTGGGAGGCGGAGGCCAAGCCCAGTGAGCTCCTGGCTGCTGGACACGCTGCTCGTTCCAGCTGACAGAAACATGCCCAAAGCAATCACTCACCTGCCTGAGGCAGAGGAGGTCCATATGTAACAGGATGGTTTGGCCGCTGGTTGGTTCACCAGGTTTCCATCTCACACTAAGAAGTGTTCAACAGTATCAAAACTGACATTTTTCTACATTTTTATGTGATTCAGACAAGGACAACCCGAAAAGTAAGTGCAAAAACAAGCTGACAGTTACTGGCTCAGGTTACCCTCAAGAGAACTGGAGGGAAAGGATAGGGATACATGCTGCAGAGGGAAATGAATGTCCAGAGTCACTTTGTCAGATTAAGCCCTTGTCATCCTCTCTGAGCCAAGTACCTCCAGGAGCTGAGCCTGGGTTCATCTCTTCAGATGGGCTCTGTGAGTTGTGATGGCTCTGGACCCACAGGACACATCTGGTGGCACCTTGCAAGACGGTGGTCAGCTGAGGAAGGTCACTAGCTAAATTCATGCAATATAAAAGGACAGCTCATACTCTCATGAGCTCTTTCTTCAGTCTTTCCCCCCCCCCTCTTCCTCCTTCTCGTTTAATTTTTCAGGCATTTGGACCAAAACAGACATAAACTATGCCCAAACAGTGTGCAGGAGCTTAGACTGTGCAGGAAGTGGCCACTGCTCAGAGGAACTTAGCAGCCCTGTTTACCATGACACTACATTGCCGTTTTGGATATCTTGTATCTCTGATCACCAATTTGCATCCTGAGTTCTCAGAGCAGGTGCAAAGGTGGGTAAATGCTATTTGCTGATAAGGGCATGGCATCAAGACTAGTGGCACCAAATGGCAATAAACTGCCAAATTTATGTGGCAATTGAACCTCCTGCTCAGACAGGCATTTATTTAGTTCTTGAGAGTAAATCTCTCTAGTGAATTTCAGAATCTCCCTGACAGAGGAATACCGAGCCCAAGAGATATTGCCATCTTAATACTGAGCTTCTGCAAGAAGTATTTCTGTGTGAATTGGTCTTGTTACTTCAGGTGATTACAGTTCCTTTCCCTAACAGCACAGCTGCACTAGAGAAACCCATATAATTTAGAAAGAGACTACTGGAAGCCAGTTCTGTGAAAGGAGTGAGTTTTATGTGACAATAATAAATTCCGGTGTGACAGACATACTGAAGGAAAACTGCTTTAAAGTAACACGTGTGCCTCAGAAGCTGTGGCTATCTGCCCATCCTGTCCTGCTTGCACTAACTTACCCAGATGTATGTGGGGCTCCTGGCTTGGAAAATACTTTCTAACTCCCCTTTACAACTGACTGGCCTAAGTCCAAAGTCTCGGTAGTATCATATTTCTGTCTGCATGCCTCAGTGTTCACAGTTAATCTAATCAGGGCCACTAGCATTGGGTAAGTACCTTGGTGTCTGGATGGATGGATGGATGGATGGATGGATGGAACAATAATGGAAATTAGTTTCTCTGTTACCTCTAAAATCCATAAGAAGGATTTTAGTCTTAGACTCTCACAATGAGACTGTGCCAATGGACATTACCCTGTCTTATACAGAACAGGAGGGGGTGTGGAATTTTACCCATTTTCGGTCAAGTTATGTGTGCAGTAGTTGGTATGTGATATGGGGCAACGAGGTAGATGGCACTTACTGGACACGAGTGGCTGCTGTCCAACAAACATTTTTCCATGAATATAGTAAGAGGAGCATCTTTTTTTTATGAATGTGGATCCTACTTTAATGGTGCCTTTATTGCCTCACAACTGCACCTTTCAGGTGGTTCCTTGGCATTGAAGCAAGACCATGATGCAAAACACCATTTACTATGGCAATTGTTACACTGGCAGCATGGACAATTGCTTGTCCATGAGCTTGTAAACTGAACTTGAAAGCTTGGGTGATATACCAGAGAGATGACTTTTCTTCTTGAAATACAGTTACCATTTTTTTATACTTAACCAAAAACATAGGGCTTATTTTTCTTTATTTTTCACCCATTGACTGCCATAAGCAGCTCCCAGCACAAGCATAAGTCTATAAACTGATTTCTCTTATCAAACATGATGAAATGTGTGGCTCTCTCTAGGCTCTGTCGTTATTAATAAGAATGGATGTCATTCTTAATAATCACTACTAAAATTTTAAAGTGTACAGTTGTACAGTGGCAGCTCTGGCTTATTATAGCACAGTGCATCTTCAAACATTTCCACCTTCTGCCTTACCATAACTCCTTGTTTTCACTCGATCCTACTACTTCTCTAAAAACAGAACATTTTTGGAAGGTAACAAATCAGGAAGCATATGATTTTCTACCATCTTTAAAATGACACTAGTATGTGATGGTAAAGCAGCTGAATTAAGCCAAAATGTGGAAATTGAAATAAACAAGATAAACGAACACATATCAGAGGGATGTGGTCTAGTGGTGATCACTTTGAAAACATTGGTCTTATGTTCATGAAGGCAGAATGTCTATTTCCACAACTGAAAAGTTGAGGTGAAAGGGCTTGCCTGTATTTACAGACACACTGCTACATTTGTGTACCAAAAATAAAAATAAAAAAATTATCTGCTTACTTATTGAGATAGAAATGACACTGTGGCAAGCAAAACTAGAATAAAAATGGTAATGCTATGGTAAAAAAGGTCTGGTAAATAAGGAACAGTCAGTAGACCTGTAAAACAGATATGTCTCTTCATAAAGGGAATGTTTATTAGAGAAGCTCTCTCTTCTGAAGGTGTGGGTTTTTTGAGACATTGTGCTAAAAATAATTTATTGAGATGGATCACAGCATCTTATTTATATCATAGTACATCACTGTATTGCCTGCTTGGGTCTTTGGAGCTTTTGACACATCAGCCTTGATATGCATAAGTTTATTGCTTCTTTTGTTATGTCGATGGTCATGAGTTCTTAACTCCTTTGAACTAGATTTTTAAAAGACTGAGTGGAAAAAAGTGCTCTCAGTAAACATCTGTTCAAGAGCGTGAGACACAAGAAAGGAAACTTTGCTGTCACAGCAGCCTTCTTTGTTCAGTGTAATCTAACTAGTCATCTCCTGTACTTGGAGCTATCTCGTCAGCTAGGTATTGTTTCTCTTCTGCTGAGCAAAATCAAACTGACTTTTGTGTTACTAATTCCCTGAAGAAACCAGAACCCTTACACTTCTGAACCATTTCTCAAAGTATTACCACTGCATTTCGCCTTCTAAGCCAGATTTGTGGTTTCCATTTCTTATCTGGGTCCTCAGTGTACAGCCCCTGTACCCCCTTCATACCTACCACCACATGATACGGATACCATTAGGATTTCCTCTCCATGCACAGCACATACAACATGGATTTTTTTCTCTCAGTGGCCTTCCCCCCAGCTCCCCAGCCAGTATTTGCCTGAAGGAAAGCCAGCTGTGTTTGAAATCACTGAGAGAAGAATAGCAGTATCAAAAGACACTGCCAAATAATGCAGGAGGGAGCTGAAAGAGATGCTCTGAGATAATACCTCAAGTCAGCCCAAGCTTTCTGCTCCATTTTCTTTTAGATCAGCCTGTAACCCAGGTGAGGTTCAATCAGATTTCAGGATGTAGAAGCATATTTCTAAGGCTTTTTCCTTCCTTACCTCATTATATTGTAGTCTTCAGGTGGCCGTTCTTGACCAGGTCATATCTTTGAGTCTGGTAGCGAGCACTCTGCAGATTGCTTCAGAAGTGAGGCAGATTGCTGCACAGCCTCCTTCTCCACTCTTTTCTGATAAAACCTTTAATGCTCTTCATAAGCAAGCTGTGTCAGTATGTGAACCATTAACCTTAATCCATTTGACATTCTCCTTTCCATGTTTTAATTATATTTACAGATTTCCAGGAGGTTGTTATCCTTTCTCTTTTTATCATAGACTTTTCTCAGTGGATTCCAGCTTTCACTTCTCCTTTTCCTGTACTCAGTAACATGTGCAATGTACTCTCCTTGTGGCCACAAGATTTGACTTGTAAGAAGTGATTTGAAGAATAGGAACATAAGTATATTTTTACACTTGAATTTCCAGGGCAGGTATTTACTAGTGATTTTTATGAACCTTTTGCAAAGAACCACATTAAATCAGGTAAAAAATGAAAAAAAATCTAACCCATGCCTAACGCTGTCCAACAGAAATGGCTCTTCCACTGTTTGCAGCTTGACATTGATTCTCCCTTGGTTTCTGGAACCTGCTCCTTGCAGCACAGCTGCATCTGGTGGTTGCTGTAGCCCCAGCTAAGGCCACGTATACTGATGTATATTTTTTCACATAGGTGCTGGGCTTTATAAAAAATGAATCTGGTTTACACTGTAGAAAAGTAGCTCACAGCATATTTTTGAAAAGAAAAGGTCAGCAGCTCCGTGAAGCTGATGATCCTTGTCAGTGGGAAGGACCAGAGCCACCAGAGCATCTCTTCTGTCACTGCAGAGGACAAAAGTCCTATCCATGCTGACCGGTAGGGCAGGGCTCTGCTGTCATTCTGGTCCTCAGATGACAAAATCCACCTTGAGTCCTTTTGTGGCTGTAACACACTGAGTGCAGTTGATTGTGCCACCACAGATGCCCTCAGTACTTCTTTCTCTGTGGCTGACCCAGTGAAAGTGATGGGTCTCCTGGAAACTGGGAGGATCATCTGGCAGCTTTGTGTGGTTGTCCTGGGTACCCAAAAGCATCTCAAAAGATAGTAGATGGCTTTTTGCCATATTTATCCCTCACAGAACCAAGAACAGGACCATGTCTGTATTCCTACCACCCATTTTTTCCTGCCTTTTCTGTAACTATAGGGTATCTACCCTCCCTCTCAGTGCTTCACATAATGCCACTAAGGTAGGAAAGATGAGAGACTGCCATTTAATGAGTTGGGATAAAAATTCACCAGAAAATTGAAAAAAGAGAGATTCAAACTCATTTCCAACCATATTTCCAATTTTGTTTCTTACTCTGATGATGATCCTTAATTGGAAATGAATGAAAAATGTTGAAATGATCCACAGCTGGATAAAATGGCAAACAGATCAAAGGCTTATGGTACTGTTGTGTGTGCCCATGGAATGCTTGTAAAATGAAGACTATAAGAATGAGGAAAACATACATGATACTGGGAGTGGCTTTCAATCATTTTTAGCTCAGAGATTTTCTGTGCAAGAAATGATTGTTATTCCTTCTCCCATTAACATACTGGATTTTCAGTGAAACCATGCAACAAAATTTCACACACAAACCACTTTGGTAAAGAACAAACCCTTATCCCCTTTACCCCTCTGTCAGGTCCTTCAAAGGCCTATCATAGATTTCTAAATCAGGAATTGCATTTATGGTAACTGTGATAACTTCCAAAAATACATCACATGTATTCAAACATTCCGTTTCTTTTTTACTACAGTTCCTCCTAATTTGTCTGTTACCTGTGTCAGTTTTAGACATCAATGTCTCCCTTGATCTCTGCTATAGAAGGGAACATTGCAGTTTTCCCATTCCAAAGTGGTTTTGAGGGAGAAGTTGGCTGAATAGCTCAGCATTCAGATTTTTAAACTCCATATGTCCATCTTGATAGTATCTGAATGGATTGCACTGATCCCTTAAGTGATGCAATTAATATCTATCATGCAATGTTTACTCTTCACCCCTGCTTTGGAGAGAAGTGTGTTCTCTGGAATGTCTTATTTTGGTACAGCTTTATCAGTTTTGGTTTTGTTTAGCTTTGCTTTTCTGGAAAAATGCACATGTTAGACTGTATTTATTTTAGAGAAAGCAAGGTTAGAGAAACAGGGACCTTAGGTCCTCAGGGAGCTCATTCCACAGTTGCAGGCTGACCAGTTCTGTCTCCACAGATAAGCTTTGCCCTAGTTTTAGAGAGGTTCAGTTCCAGCAGAGGAGCCAAGTTACTGAGCACAGATTTTATTGAGGGCTTTAAGCAGTATTTAAGATACTTTGGGCTCAAGACGAGAATTATTTGAATGATCCATCACAGAGTGAACTCCATTTTTGTAGTCTTTGGGAAAACAACACAAGACCTGAAGCAAAAATTTGTTTTCCCATGGTCAGCTCTATTATATGAAGTGTTGTGTGAACCTCTGGTGTATGGCCTGAATGTCTTACACACATAAATCACACCAGCGATATAGAAGTGGGTCACAGCTAGGCCTGCAACACATTCCAGCCAACTACAGAATCCATGTGGAAGTGCTCATGGAACAAGTTAATATTGACAGGGAATTACTACTCTATCAGCAAAGATCAAGAGGGTCATCCCAGGGGAGGTGGGTTTGGGCTCCAACCTTCTCAGCCCTGTGACACTCCAGATTCTCTCTTCACATGGAATCTGCATCTGGTTTCAGGTTCACAGAACATGGATTGGCTGAGAAATTAATGCTGAGAAGAAGTTCAGCAGAGGGAGTTTTCTCATTAATATTAATCTCTGATCTGGTGTGTTTTGGGTTGCCTGAACAATCGCATTCCATGATGTTAAGGAACTGACTTTATGTTGGTGCTAGTATTCTCTGGGATGCTCTGAGCAGCCACCAAAAGGGCTGTTTAAAAACAGCTTGAAGTCTTTTCATATTGAAGAGGCTGACTGGTGCTTTCCAGCCTTGCTAGCTCAGGTGCCTCTGCTGTGTTCATCTAAAATGCTCTCAGGCTGAAGCTGAGCAAGAGAAACCAATAAAAGCCAACAAAGTACTCACTAGGAATTTGGTATGAAGGGAGGACATCTTGGCTTGCTGGTGCACTCGTAGGTTTTTTCAGGCATGCATCCAGTGTAAGACTCAGACTCTTAATTTCCTTTAGGCTATGATTTCATGTGGCTCAGTTTATTCATAGGTACCCAAAAAGTTTAAAAGTCTCATACAATCCAGAAACTTCCTAACATCCCCAGACAGCTCCATAAAGCAATCAAGCACTGGAAAAGTAACAGCAACCATAATAGCTGCAGATTACTTCCTAGAGTTTTACACCCTCCCTTCAGAGCACGCAGCCAGGAAAGGTATCCACAGGGTGGGATTCCCCCAAGGTGTCAGCCTGCCCCCACCCCTTTTGCAACCTACATTGCTGACTCCCAGGTATTGCTCTTTACTCCCATCTGAGCCATAAGGGGGCTGTGCCGTTTAATTTGAGGTGTAAGAGATAAACGAGGTTTAAGCTCCTTCCAACCACTGGAACAGTGCAGCCACTGTTGTGCTACTGATAGCGTCGCCCCTGGCTCCTTGGCCTGGTTACAGCTTGGGTAGCTGCAATCTGCCTACTTGCAGTCTCCCCAGAGTTCCTGTTGGCAGCATTATTTTTTTTCCACTTCTTGTCCTAATTTAGTTGGGTTATCTTGCTGTGCACTGTTAAATGCTACCACAATCCATATCAGAGGTGGCTACATGTCAGGTTTGGGTAAAGAAATCTCTCATTAGGGGAGCCTGATCTTACAGGCTTCACTCCTGTGAATAATCCAGAGGTGTGTAATTAGGCTTGCAGAGGTCCAGCGCTGCTACTGGGCAACGCACTCAGAAGAATAACAACACTTGAGTGCCTGGAGTTTTATGCACATCTATACAACATCCTTGCAGCAAACGTGAAGTCTTTTTTTTTTTATAATTTGCTGTTTTAAACCAATTGGAAAATAAACATAACATCGGGGAAAAAAGTGAGAAACTGAAGGGATTTATTTTGCTTGCTCTGAAGCTATTAAAAGCTTGAGGCTTTGGGTAGTCCTGTACACTGAACAATGATATCTGCAGCCTTTCAGCTCAGTTTGGGTTCACTGGAAGCCAGAATTAAAAATGCAGCCCACTGGGCTTGAGTGTAAATGAATTAAAACCAGTGAAGCAAAGACTGCACTGTTCTTGGGAGTTTTGCAGAGATCTACAAACTATAAGGATGCTGATTAAGAACTTTGACAAAATACTTTTTAAACAAAGGCAAAATACTTCTACATCTCTTTTACTAGTAGATATTCACTTTTCTTCCTTTCTGAAGTCTTTGGGCTAAGCAGCTCATTAGCAGTCCATGGCAAGAGCTGGACACCTGCAGAGAGCAACTCCTCCTTCTGAAGGGAAGATATACGATAGAGAAGGTGAATTATCCCTAGGGCTGCCTTTTGTTCTGCTCTGACTCTGGAGGAAGCTTTTATTCGTCAATTGACAGGATGGAGTGCAGGCACCCTGTCTAAGTAAATAATGGGAAAGGCACCTAAATTTCCTGCAAGTGATGTAAAATATCACCTTGATCTTTCTTTCTTGAGCAATGAGACATATCAGCTTTGAGTTTTGTCCAACAGGAAATACATACAATATGTATGCACATATTTAAAATTCACACAACTTTAAGGTAAGTTATACATGCATTTGTTTTCTGATGGAGTCAATATCCACACCGGCAAGAGATATTTAGGTTTTGATATATGGCTCTGATGACTGCCTATGTACGGAAGAAAGCACCCTTAAACACTGCGCTGTCAAAGTAATATCCACAAATCATTCAGCGCCCATCACTGGCAGATAGTAAATATTTTATATATATTGAAAAATAATATTTCTTCTTCTCAAGTATTGCTCATGTGTTCCCTTTGGGCAACTCTCAGAATAGCCTTTTGGGATTAATAAAAACTAATAGTTCCCTTTATACTTTTAAAGCTTTTGTCACATGGGCTCCTCAAAGCACTTGCACAACAGCAATCCTAGTCACTTAGTTTGAAAAAAAGAATATGCATTAAGGGGAGCATAGGGAGAGTAAAACTTCTTTTCTGTGTTCCAGCATGAGGATGTCACCTATGCCGTGTACAGGGCTAGCATGGATGGTGTCTCTGCAGGGGTGCCATGAGGAATGGCCCTGCTCTGGGAAGATGTTTTGAAGCTATGTACAAAGAAAATGAACTGTGTGCCTAGAGCAGGCTGTTAGGCTCAGAGCAAAGGCTATGAAAAAAAGGTGTTATATTTACTTTTGCTTTTTAATCCGCATTTTTGTTTTTTATTTTTATTGCAGCTGGATTGAATAATTTGGTTTGATGATAATTTTTTCTTTAGAGACAGATGTCCCTCACATTATTCCACATAAGACTGACACCAAGCAGGATTGCTGCAGCAGCACTCAGACTGGTCCACAGGCACCTCTGCCTTCCCTATATTCAGGTTTCAGGTTGTTGATGATGTTGGCCCAAGTTTCAGTTGCCATGCTTATGGCTTTGAGAAGCAGCAGTGTGGCATTATGTCCCTGGAATCTGAAGATTATAAAGGGAAGAACATTAATAGTAATAATATTAATAATAATAATAATAATGCTTCCAGAACACTGTGACAGCAGTCTAACATTCTGCCCTTGAGCTATTCCTCCAAACAAAATTTCCAGCATGTGTTCTTCCCTTTCAAATGTATAATGGAGTGTTGAGCCAGCAAGACAGCTGGAAAGTTTGAGTTTCTGCCTGCACAATGGCAGCAGTGTCTGTGCTGTCAAAATTAACTGCATTTTTTCCTGCTCATGCTGGAAAAAAGATCTTTCTAACATTTGAAAAATATACCATGTGCTCAGAGATCTTATGTTCCTTTGCTGGTTTAGTTCAAGCAAAACTGATTACAAAATTCAATTTTAGTGCCATTCAAAGAGCCAGCGTTATTCAAATATTGGTATCATGAAGGTCTATTTTAAATACATGACCTCATGGCATGTGGGAGAATAAGCACAGCAGATCACTGCTTAGCTAATGAGTGGATGGGCACTGCATAAAAACCCAAAAGGAAGCATCAGCCCAGCTCTATAGGTATTTCCAGAGTAGGTTGACTCAATATCTGCAGATACTGGCATTTGTTAGGTAAATCCAGCTCTGGGTTGCACTTATCCAAGGAATTTCATCATGCTCTGTGGTGTTTTGCAGCTGAAAGGGAGAACAGAATCTAGCCCATTTTATTACACACCTAATTGCTGTTGAAGAGTGTTTTGTGATTTATTTTTCAGACAATGCACAAACTGCATCAAAACATCAGACAAGTGAATTGGCTCTTCTTGACCTGAGCTGATAGACAAAGAAGGTTTGTACAGATTTGTAATACCCATTTTGACCTCTCTGCCTTTGATGATAATAGCACGTGTTCAGCATGAGCTCAGTTTCTAAAATATAAGTGACCCCCTTGAGGATTTGTTCTAAAAAAAACTCGAGCTTCTTAATGATGGAAAGAAATGTTTTTCTCTTTAAGGGAAGGAGGGAAGCAGGTAAGAAGGAGTGAGTACTCTGTTCCTTGGATATGGAAGGCACATGTAAATACAAGATGCCATTTATCATTGTTTGATATATAGCAAAATACAGTAATTTCATTTAGCAGCAGGTTTTAAGAAGATTAAACATGCTAGGAAAATTGTTTTAGAATAACAATGTAACAGGATATTGTAAATTATTTTGCAGTAGGCTGTCATGCCATGTCGCCATAATTCTTCAATATTTAATTAAAACCTGCAGCAAATTAATATTCAGGTCCTGTCAAGAAAACTAATTTGATACAGGGACCAGCTGCTGGAGAAGTTTGGATGTCAGCTTCAAATGGTAATGTGAAAGGCTCACACTGGCTTGTGGGTACACATTTGAAACACTCTTCATAGAATTAGAGAATCATGGCTAGAATGGTTTGAGTTGGAAGGGACATTAAAGATCATCTAGTTTCCAAGTCCCCTGCCATGAGCAGGGACAGCTTCCACTAAATCAGGTTACTCAGAGCTCCATCCAACTTACAGGGATGGGGCATCCACAAATTCTCTGGGGAACCTGTGCCAGTGCCTCACCCACCTCACAGTGAAGATCAGCACGGACTTACGGAAAAGACTGGTTCTGTTTATAATGAAGTTGTGCTATGTTCAAGAGAAAGATTCACATTAATGACAGCATATACTAATACTATTTAATTAGAGACTGTGAGTTTTTGTAAAATGATTCTCAGGTAATATTCTGTGACAGAAAATCCTCTCCTGGGAAAGGTGACAGCCCCCAGTATCCACAGTCTTAGGCACCTCTGTTTCTGCATACCTGGTAGACCTTCAGTTCTCCACTATTTCTGAGATTAGACTTTTAAGAAAAGGATGGATACTTCAAAGCACTAGTCCCCTTTTTAGCACTGTAATCATTGCACTGGGCTGAGCCACCACTAGATCAGGCTACATGATTATGGTGGAGTGAGGATGGGAATTGTAGTAGCCATTGGAAGGGGGCCAGCCACACTGACCAGGTTTCATGTGAAATAATAAAAGTTCCGGCATTAAATGCATCACAAGGAATAATACACCTATTCAAGGAGATGTTTTATAGCTCTGCAGTTTCAAAGCTATGCAGGTTTTTTAAAAAATAAGTTTTAAATTACTAATGCTTTGTACAGCTCATTTGTAAACTCAAAAGTACTGGGTATTGCAAGGTATCTGTATTTCAGTATTTGTCAGAACACAGAGCACTGTTTGCAAATGGCTCAGGAATAGAAAAAAAAAAGTTTAAAATTATGGAAACCGGCATAATAGGGATTTATAAATATTGTGTTGGTATGGGCTATGTAATTCTCCTAGGTTTGCAGCACTATAAAATACCCACAATAAAAGATATTCACTTTTCTAGTAAACTGTTATGATTTTTTTTCCATCATTGATTTATACTGAAGTGCTGAACTCCAACACTTTTGTTGCTAGCTAGCAATTAAGATGAAAGCACTGTCCTTTCTGAGAATGGCATTCATTCAGACAATACACAGATCTGACACAGTTTTGCTCTTTTACTCAGCAGTTGTTTGCAAAACAATAGAAAGGAACTCTACTTTATTTCATTGCCTTTAAAATAGAGAAAGAGAAAAAAAAAGAAAAGGAAAAAGACTGTAAAAATTCAGCTTACAAAGAGATGAAAAATGGGGTTTCAGGAAGCCAATGTCATGCTGTATAGAAGCTTATATAGCAAATTCAGAGTAAATTCAAATTCAGTATGTTAAGCAAATTAGAGATAGTTGAATTAATCTTGAGTAAGTGACCACATTGTACTGCTTCTGCCTGGGCTGTCCAGCTGATGCTGATTTCTAGTTGTGCTCTTGTTGCTATTTAAGCAGATTCTTCTGTAGATTAATCCTGCGAGTACCTGAACTGCTTGCAGACATCAAGGACATGAAGAATTCTTCTGACACAGTGAGGAAATGCCTGTCATGAGTGGGACAGTGCTGAACCCCAGCAGGAGTCCCTCCCCTGGGAATTGCTCCCAGCTCCTCTGAGACAGTTGAGGATGTCAGCCTAGGTCTTGGTGGCCTGGATCTAGCCTGGGGAGCTCTATGTGCCCTACTGAGCCTTGTGCTGGCCTCGTGGCCCTCATCCAGTGGCTGGGAGACACATACACAATGGAAGAGTTCTAGGAGAGCAGAAGCCATGTGACTTCCCTGGCTAAGAGGTTTTCATCACCCTCATCTAGAGAGAGATGCTGAATGAGCTGTTATGCCAAGTGGATGAAACACTCAGTGTTAGTCCCTTTTCTGTCTTGGCAGTGCTTGGGCAGTCTCTTTGCAGGCCAGTTGCACAACTGCCATGGGGAGGGAGAACAGCTGTCCTTGTACCCTGGGATGAACACTAAGCATCCACAAGTGCAGGCAATGAGTGTCCTCTGAGCTTTTATCCCATACTAAATTCATTGGAGCAAGACCAACATCCTTCTAGGCTTTGCTTTGACATCAGGTGGCAAATACCCCATCTTGTAAAGCTTGTTCTGCCATAGACAACAGCATTCCTCTGCATTGTATTAGTGTATATCTTCCACGTGCAAATTCTGCTAATTCAATGAATTATTTAGCAGTGCCATGCTCACAGGCTCATGCCAACATGGTAATAGAATTCTGTACTGGCTACGGGTATAGCCAGATGTTCACAATTTTTCTCACTCTTTCTGCACAGATTTTATGCAAATTTCAGGAAGAACAGCACTGCCATCACCACCTTCTCTGTTAATAAATCCCATAATGGGCCTCCACACCTGTACAACTCAGCCCACAAGGGACAAGCTGCTGGGTGCAATCCCTACTCTTTGTGAGTTAAGGATGCTCAGTGGTGGGAAAGTAAGGGCTAGTGGGGACATTCCTTCCCTTGACTGCTCCTGCTGGTGTAAATCACATGTTACTGCAGCTGGCAGATTTACACTGAAGTGTTGTCAGGGGAGAACCAGGACTGGCAAACTCAGGAAGAATTAGATAAGCTACAAAGTTAAAGGGAGATCAGAAGTTGATGACGGAAGCACAGCAGGAAATCCAGAGCTGTAGGTTGTGACAGTTTTACAGAAACTTTTTTACTTTTTACTTTTTTTTTTTTTCCCCCTAGGAATTGTTTTTCCAGTGCTGGTGTGATTTTACTGAGTACCTATGGAGAGAAGAGCTGGCCTCACTCTCTCCCTGTTTTTCACTATTCAGCCCCCTCCTCAGAGGATTTACTTGTGATTTACACTTGCAGAAGTGAGAAAATATTCAAGCTGTGCTCATGCAATTATAGTGAACAGGGGAAAGAGGCCAGCAGAACTGAAGTTGGTGGATTCTGGGCCTGGGGCTCTTTCTGCACAGCTGTGCTCCCTGCTCAGCCATTCAAACCACTCTAAAGTGAGACAGAGCGGATGCAGCCGCTCTGGAGTCAGAGCAGTTTCAGTCCAGGGCTGGTTTTCAATTCATAATGACATCTCTGCTCTGCAAAGTATTTATATGAGCTTTACTTGCATCAACTTCATTGCAGTCGTTAAGCTTAAGCACATGCTTAAATGTTTTTCTGAAGTGGGTCCCCGGTGTTTATACATGACATCGAAGTTAATAAGCATCAGGCCCACTACTCAACAGGGTGAGAGTTACCCATTTATAGAGAACTAGAAATGTCATTTATAATTCAAGTCTTTCAAGGGAAGGATAATTGTCCAATTTTGCACTGCTGTACAGGAGAAAACAAAAGTGAGTTACATGTTTATGTGCACTGTGCTTTTTGGGGTTATGTCATTTTGCTTTATAAATTGCTCCAGATTTTGGGGCACTGAAATCTACCCAATACTCTAAAATGTTTCTTATAAAGCAAAGTCTTGCACCTTGCTGTAGCTGTGGGATTTTGTGGAAGTGCTGTGCTTGGTCCAGACTTCATCTGTGGTCCTGCTCACCCTGAGTGCCCAATGATTACATGCTAACTTCATACCCTGGCACAGGGACTGATGATGGATGATCTCTGGCCAGAGTGACCCCTGCTCTCTGGTCACTTGAATTGCTTTGCCAATGAGGCTGCATTTCTGTTTACTCAGTTAATGAGGATCAGCATTACAAAATGCATGGCAGGGATTCAGCATGCATATGCCAATTAATAGAGATAATTGAGTGAAAGGAAAACTAGTTTCTGATGTCACAAAATGTCTCTTGTGATAAAGCATTTGGAATATAATGGTTAACATTTCATTCAGCACTTATGAATATGTGTGTACCGGTTAATCTGTATTGTTTGTGAAATTATAATGGCATAATAATTGCTTGCAGATACATTCCTATCATATTGGGTGAAGACTTCCTCTCCATTTTTCTTGTCTTTCCAGTCTTACTAATTCTCCAAACATGCCATCAGACATCTGGTGCCAGGATTTGAGTATCTGTTTTTCTGTCTCCACCTCTAGACTCCTGAAAAGATAGCCAAATCTTTCTTGGTTTGTTTTGTGGTTTGTTTTCTTTTTTCCCAGAAACCTAAACACTAAGATCAGTGGGAGTTGAAGACTGAGTAATATTTCAAATTGGGCAACTTAACTATGCTATAGCACATATGCTTGTAGCAACTAAATAGATAAGAGCCAGGAAAGGACACTCAGAGCATGTAGCATATTTTTTAGGCTCGGTAGGACCACTAAAACTTTCTGTTGTGCATTGTACAGACTTTCTTTGGCACCATTAAAAATCTTGGCTCTGGTTTGGGAAAAACAGCTACCAAATTAACACTGTTTACCTGATTGTTGACCATACATGTTCTGATTTGACAAGTATTCATCAATACAGATTTTATTTGGAAAAAAAAATAAGATCAAACTGAGACAGCATTCTATCTTATTATTTTTTTCCCAGTAAGTCCTCATATCAGTTTCAACTAAAAAGATGTATTTAACTCACAAATGTATTTGCTTTTCCAGCATGAAAACCTTGAGAATAAAAGGAAAACAAGAATACATTAGGGGACATAAACAGTAGTTTCCTCTATATATAGAAATAAATAACATCTAAAAATCTTTTTGCCTCCTACTTGAGTAGACTAAAATTCTAAAAGCTTCTTCTATGTGCTGGCTGCCTAAAAATAAAGAGCATTTATCACATTATCATTCATACAAAAACTGCCTGCACAGCCTGTGTAGTCCCCAAGCTGCTGGAGGCAGGAAGGATATTTCATGTCAGTACCAGTTTATGTGGCTGAGCTCTTCCTTGGCTTTTCCTCAGAAAGAGGACATTGGACAACACAGGCTATCAGACTGATGTGCTACGACCAATGTTAGCTTCTCAAGCTCAAAAATGCAAGTTGCTATTCAAAATACGGGCAATTATTTTAGTTCCAGTGGTGTTTTTTTAAGTATTAATCAAAGTAAGAAAGAAAGAAGATACCAGAAAACAAAGCAGTTAACTTGAGGCTTTGCATGCTGCATGGGCTGTACTTTGCTCCATTCTGTGCAGTGGCAGGCTAGGGCTCTCCATGAACTTGTCTTAGGAGCCAAGCATGTGTTGCTGAAACCATCTCTGTGACTCTCCAGGCTGCTGGTGTACACTAATTTGGCTGAGGGGGGGCTAAGGGCTAAGGGGGCTGTGGATGGAAAGGAGAAGCTGATTTGTTCTGCCATGTAGAAAAGTAGTAAGGAAGTAATTTTCTGGTGAGGAAGGCTCTGGGGTATGGGCTTAGGCACTCTTTGCAAGTCACACTTTGTATACTATGTGAGCTGGACCTTCTGATGTTGCATCTGCTTTCTTGAGGTGCAGCTGGAAGAAATAGGGAGTTCTTGAGCTGATGCTGGCTGGGCTTTGCCTCAGAGGAACTGCAATTGTTCCCACTGGCATACAGAGAAAGCTGACTTCTCCAGGATCACTTGGATGGAAAGGTGACCAAGGACAGGAACAACTCACAGAAAAGGAATAAGTACTGCGTACTGCTTCACGCACGGTGGCAACATCACAAACCAGAGCAATACACGGGTGAGTCCAGCACATTAGCAATAGCTCTCAGACCACAGATGTCAGTCAGGTCAAAATAACCTGTGAAGCCTCTGGAGAGAAATGTCTGTTACAGGGGTGATCAGGGCTGCTGCAGCATCCTGAAGCATCCACTGCAGATGTCTGTAAGTTGTCCAGCCTTTGCTGATAGTACCTGCTTATGAGGAACTTGCAGAGATGTAAGACATGAAAAAAGGCCACCACAAAAAGCTAACTGTAAAAAACATCCATTCTCCTAACATTCACATGGATTTTAAGGCATTGAATTTCCATTCATTTGAGCAGACCTCCCTGATTCACTCTATTAACTTAGTGCACCATCAGTTCTCGTGATATCTTTTTAGTCTAAGTGCAGGTGGCTAACACTGCAGAAATGGATGGACTTGCAACCAGTTTTCTCTATCTATGATCTACAAAGGCTTTCTGCTCACTTGACATAGGAAAATTGTCTTGTAACACCAGCCCAGGCTGTCACAGTCAGGCCTCCCACACCTTGGGGAACATTAACCTAAATATACTTTTAAAAATATATGAGAGTGGCTCAGAGGATATCTCTGTCTCAGACGAATTTCAAGACAAGGTTAGTACCTTCATTTTCCTTTGTTCCAATTTGGAAGTTTTGTCAGACTTGGAGACTGTTAATGCCCCAGGGATGAGGGAGGTGATCAGGATGCAAAGGTGAAAAGTGAAAAGGAAAAACTTGCATAAAAAACAAGAAGTAGAAAGGAAGCTACTGGTTGTGTGTTCCAACCCATGCTGTGGCTCATTATTATTACTTGCAACAGCAAATGGTGATGAAGTGCTGCAGAGTGCCAGTAATTAGGAGGCATGGCTCTCCAACTGCTGCAGCATGTGGTCAATGAGTTCCTGCCTCCAAGAGATGTTCTGCACTGTAAGAAAAGAGATTTATGTTCTGATAAACATGAAGAGAGACTGAAATACAGCCTATATGCCACATTAAGAATGAGATTTCTCCTACACCTACACATCCAGAGAAAGAGCTCTCAATTGATGTCAGGCTGGACAGCTAGTGAAAGGTGAGCCTCAGCATCTAGGGTACACAGGAGAGAATATAAATCTTTCTGTTTTCTTCTTCTCAGACTCCCACCAATCTGTTCAGCAGTATCTGGGAAAAAGAAATTAAACCCATGTAACATGGAATGCCATTGAATGGCTTAGTGACAACTAATTGCGCATGTTCAACAGTATTGTCATTATGGCTGATGCCTTTCAGTTTTCAAGCCTGTGTTGTATAGAATTCTCTTAATTATATTTTTAGTCAAACTCTTTCTGCCAGTTGTAGTCTATACACATTTTACAAGCCCAGTAAAAAGGGCATGAGCAAAGAAAGTGCTAAAGTTCAAGAAACTGGATAAAGCACTGTGCTCACTAAAGGCATAGCCTTTAACAGGAGTTGACATGGTGTCAGGTTAACTGGGAGCAGTGATAGGGCTACAATCACATCACTTACAGGCTTGCATGGTGTGCCACTTGGTGTATTGTATAGGGGAATGGACCTAAATTCCCCGTTATTCTTGGGTGGATTCCAATCCTCCTTCAATGGAGAACGCGGTTTTGCACTGCAGACCTATCCTTTGGCACACTCTTTTTCTGATATAGTGTACAGCTCAGCTTCAGATATCCAGCCTCTGAACTGCTGAACAAAGTCCTTTAGAACTTCATGAGGATGAAGAACATCTTGGGTTGTAAAGTCCAAGTTCTTCTAGTCACATACTACTAATGTCAAACACCTTCCTGACAATCTTTTCTTAAGCTAGATCTTAACATGAGTTTGTTACTTGCTCCCACTTGTGCTAACATGCAGATCCAGGAATTAACCCCCCTGCTTACTAGGTAGCTTCTTTTAACCTCTGTTCTAATTTCAGACTATTTTACAACCGTGATCTCTTAGGCTGTCAATAATCTCCATATTTAACCAGTTTTTCTGCCTTGCTTATATTTGCCCCTGATATTTTTACAGAGAATGACCATATTCTCTTCCAGCCTTCACTTTGATAAGCTAAAAAAGTCAACCTTTTCTAGTGTTCCCTCAAAAAATAAGTGCGAAAATCCCCGAACATCCTACAAGGCCTGCTCTACCACATTCCAGGTTGAATTCTTTGTTACCACACAGCAGTAGAACTGGGTATGGGACTCCAGGTACCATCTTACCAAAGTCTTACTCAACTTATAGCAGTAATTGTGCCTTGTTCATGTGGGAACTACCTTGCCTGTACACTCTTTGATGAAGATGTGGAACTACAGGAATATAATCGTCCTCCAGCTTTCAAATCTACAAACAATTACACATTTGCCTCTTGTTCAGCTCTTAGAGCCCTCAGAGGAGGGGCACCTCTTTTCTTCTCCTATAGAAAGAAGCAGATTCGAAATTAAGAACAGACTGACAAATATTTTAATAAACTGTATTCTGCTGTTTTGTTTCACACTGGGAATGAGCAGCTTATAGATCAGAGAGCTTTTTACATCTTCTTCTAGCCTTGGCTTCCTATGAGCCCATGCCTCTGCAAGCACGTGCTGCACGTGTGTGCGTGTATGTGTGTGTATGTGTTACTAATAAATTTTCAACTTCTTGAATAATTTCAAACATATTGGACAACCTCAGTGGTACTGTATCCCTACAGATTTAATTAAAAGCAGCAGCCAAGTAGAGGAAAGAGCTATGCTGTCATCTCCACTGAAGGAAAGGTTGCCACACAAGCTTTGCCTAACCCTTTCCTAGATGCTGGGAAACCCTGTCAGGTTTCCAGACACGGGAAATAGTTATTTGTAGCTCACAGGTTGTTATGTATTGTATAGTGAAGCCAGGACACAAATCTATAGGAAACCAGCCTGCATTAGTTCTGCTGCTCTGAGCTATTTGCTATATTTGCGTATTTTCCCTGCTGTAGAGAATTGGATATCTCTGAAAATGCATACCCACCCTTCTCTTTCTGCTGTCTTGTAATATATATGGAAATTATGTATCTGCAGACATATATTTGAATACATCTCATGAATGAATTTGTCTTTCACTTACACACACCCCCCTTCTCTGTGCCTCTACATCTCTGTATAATCCAGTTGTTTAGATGCTCCATATTTACTTCCTCAATCTACAGATTTTATTGACAACCTTACAGACAACTACATTGCCACCATCTGTATCTTCTCTCTGCTCACCATCAGGTGTTGGACCTATAGATAGATATGGTGTGGTCATTTACAGGTTGCAGAAACAATAACATAAATAGAAGGTAAAAGGCTCTCCGTGGAAGGGGGTGATGTTGTGTTGGTGGGGTACAGCCATGGCATTGTACAGGTTATAGCTACCCCAGAGGTTCTTCCTAGAACCAAGATTTGGCCCCAAGTTAAGTGATAGATCAATAGATATTCTAATACCAATATAAAACTTTGGTCCAAGTTACTTAGTTCAATAGTTCAGTAACTGCAATACTGCACATGGTGCTGGGAAGCTGTTCTCCCTTTTAAAGAGAAAATAACAGTCCTTCTTTGGTGCTCTGTATTTTCACAATAAACAACCATAAATAAGATGCTGCTAGTAGACTCCATTTTCTCTGATTACATAGCTACCTGACTTTCTATCAGTCACACAGTAAATCTCTTTCTTTCCATGGAGTACCTTACTTTGTGCAAAATCAATATGCTGTCAGAGAACTTTGCTACCTTACCAGTGACACCAGCATGGCATCTCCTCTGGGGAGCCTGACTTTGTGTAGGACAAAAAAAATCACCCTGTCTTAGGGATGGATTTAGAAAGGGTTTGAGAGGTCAGAACCCCATGGGGACTTCGGTGGCATTTCTTTGGCTCCAGCTCACTTCATTTCATGTTCAGGATCCCTCCACCTGGCCCCTTTGCTTTACAGCCCCCAGGGGCCTCTGACATCCCATGCCTCAGCAAACTTGGCCAGACCACAACTACAGCAGCAGCACAGGGAGCTTTTGCCAGCTCCCAGCTCAGCATTATCAGTGTTAAAACATTTACTGCATGTGCAATTCTCAACAGCTCTTAACTCCAGCAAATCAAAACCAATTTTAACCGGAACACTCCAAGACACTTCTCTACAACAAGGGCTATCTATCTGTCTGACAAATTCAGGCTTGCTTCCCCCAGCTGCTTTGGCATTAAAGATGTTAAAAAAATAAAAAATGAGTTGCAACAATTCTCTTCTTTATAGATGTTGGAAAAAATAAATCATTCTCTTTGTATTAAAAACCAGTGATGCCTTCATGCCAACAAATCAAATGAGATTTCAATTGCAAGAGCAAATAGAAAAATTTCTGCCTGATCAATAGACATTCAAAGTGTTATCAGGAATTAGCCAGAGGGAGCTGGAATGGAAATGCTTGCTGATCTCAGCCGCTATATCTAATGTCCTGTCTCAGGGCAGTCTGAATCCCTCAGGGCTGTGGATTGATCTTGGTTTTAGGGCACAGAACCATCCCTGTGGTCTGCCAAGTCACTCACACATGTGATGCCAGGCATGTGACTGAACCCTACTCCTTCCAACTGAGCACCCAGGCACTCACTCAACTCACAGCTGGGGCATTTGATGAGCTCTTTGAGGGCTCCAGTCAGGCTAAAATCTGTAAAATTCAGCTTGTGTTTTGCTTCCCACTTTGTTTAGCTTCATTGCTGCATTTGCAGGTTCACTGTGTGTATGACCAAGCTCTGAAAACAGCAACCAAACAAAATGATACCCTAAGGTCTGATCAGCAGCACACTGGGATTTACTTCTTTCAGGCTATCATCTTTGATTTTAAATTGGAGCAGGGAGCACAGCATGGTCATTTTATTGATTGGATTAGAGAAAAATTGAGCTGGCTGATCTGTATGATGACATTATTGAGTTGTGTTTGCAGCTATGACAGAAACAAAAAAAAATTTATTGGATTACTGGGGCACAGGAAGAAAAGGGGGAAAAAAAGGTAATACAGAAGTGAGCAGGTGTTAGTCTTGGTGCCTTTGTGCTTACTCTCTCCAGCAAAGGCTCTCTTCTTCTCTGCTACCCTGTCTACCCAGCTGACTGCTGCTTTGGCAGCTGCTGCTGCTTTTCCAAACACAACCAACCATGTATCCAAAGAGACAGGAATTAGCTGTAGTCCCTCATGAGTGGATGCTCACAGTATGCTTGTTCATTGCTCAGATAAGAATATTTGTGACTTTAAAACAGAACAATAAAAGCTGTTTGGAGGTGAATATTCTCTTGAAGGGATATTTTTGTGCAAGTCAGGTGTTTAAAAACTGTGGTGTTGCATGACACCTACTGACAAGCAGGGCATACCACAGTTCAGTGTGTGGGCAGCTGAGTTTCTTGGTTTATTTTTACTGATGATTTATTTTTACATTTGCTAGCAGTATATGATTGAAAAGGAAGAAGGTGATATTTTGTACCATGTGAATATGTGACAGTGAGTGAGTGACTGGCATATATATATGTGTGTGTCTGTATATATAGATGTACCCTACCTTATGTTTTATATACCTCTTTTAAATGTTTAGTTTATAGACCAGTTTTAAAACTACTGTGTCCAGCAGCTTCATTGATTCATTTTATTTGTGGCTGAGGAAGAATGTTAGTAGCAAATGCACTCAGCACAAGAGAGCAACCTACAGGTATGCTTTTGAAATGATCATATATTTTATTTATATGGTGTCTGTCAGTCATAGAAGCCTCCTGTGAAATATTACTAAAATGAAACGCAGCTAAAGCTCCATATTAAAATGACACGGTCTGATTCTCCACTGCCTTGCATGCTGTGCCTTCAGACTGCTGAAATCAAACCATGTGGAGAAGAAAACTACATGGGTATGAAGTGGCCTTACAAAATAAGAACATTTTTCAATTGCTTTGTTCTAGTGTGTTTTGTCCTACTAAATGACCAGGAAGAAGTCAGAGCCATGACTGTGCTGGGTTCCTACTGGGCTTTTATTCTCAGATCAAAGCATTCATTATAGTGTCAGGTCTCCTGTGGCACAGGTGAGAGGTCTGAGGGGCAGATGACCAGGTGTCAGATTCAGAGCCCCACCAAAGGCCATCACCCTCCTTGCCTTGCCACAGCCTGCATCACAATTTCACCCGGGACTTGTTTAAACATGAGGAGTTCCTGCATCACAGCTCAACCCTGTTCAGCACCAATGTCTTGACAGAAGACACAGAAGCAAATGGATCTTGTGAGGCTCATCAGCACAATTCAAACCTTAAATGAAACCAACAAGCAAACAAATGAGCTGTAATTTTATCAGGTGGAAACAGAAATCAGAGGAGCTATTAAGTTTGCAGCAGCTGAGATTCTGCTCCTTAAATAAGTTGCACAAAGCCACTGCTACAACTGGAGTGTTTTTCATCTCAGAAGGCAGCCAGTGGGCCCAATGCCCAAGGAAAAGACATCGACAATGTACATTTTTGGAAACATCATTTCCATGCTGTGAAATTGCCCATGTGCTAGACTTGTATGGATTTCAATGGGAAAGCTCACCATCAAACCACATGGCACCCAGCCCATGCAAAGCTTTGAAAAAGATGCTAGAGATAGTGTCAAAATCGCCATGAAAATGGGGCCAGTGGCTAACAGTACAGCCAAAATTTGTTCCGTAATTCATTTAAAATGCTGCCAAAATAAGGCTAGAGCTGAAAGAATCTTAACAAGCATCATCATATGCTGCCGTTTTCTTCTAAGAATGAAATACAATGGGAAAAATGTGTCTGTGCATAATCCAGTGCTGCAAGGTAAAAAGACCCCTAAAAATTGTTCCATTAAGATTTAGAAGTTGACATCTCAGGCTACAGAATTCCATACAAACTACACATCTCTCTTTTAAAAGGAACAATATCATAGGCCATGATGGCATATTCATCCAAACTGCCCAAACAGCTGTTTTCTCCAGTGCTGGACACATCTGTGTATATCCCTACAGGTCTGACTCTCACAGACAATAAGTACTTTATATATATCAGCTTCCTCGGCCTCGCAGGAAAACAGGCCCCAACTGTTGCCCAGAATGACCCTAAATCAGAAGTTCTTGGAAATAAGCACACCAGTTTCCTGTTGGAGGATGAAACCTCACATCTCCTTATGACAGCAGGTCTTTCTGCTTTGACTAGAGGACAGGCCCAGGACTCCCAGACCAGTAACCATGCTGTAGTAACTGGGAGTGCTCCTATTCCTCCAACAGGCACTGAACTCAGCCTTTAAAGACACCATTGAAGTGATCAGTCTCTTACTGTAAAGGATACCAGTGATGGAGCCTGTGATGAGCAGTAAGATAAGATTTAAGAAGAAAAACGTGAACACTGGTAAAACTTTCCCATAGGTGACGTCTAATTGAACATGGCATGCTCCCGTCAGACGTTTCTTGTTTGATTCTCTGGAAGATGTCTGAAAGAAACAGCAAAAAGACTATTACAAAGGATTGGGTATTGGCAAGGCATGCTGCCCTTCTTTGCTTCATCCTTGCACTGCTAGGATCACTTTACTCAGGAGTTGTTCACCTACTTAATTCTAGTTAAAAAATAAAAAGAAGACTTTAAACCCTCAGGGAAGAGTTATCAGCTTAAATATTGTTTTTTTAAACTAATGGTTATGTTTTTATACTGATTGTTGAAAGTTATATGAATGCCCATGGGGGAATATGGGAGTGTTATGTTTACACCAGAGACACTGTGAACACAGTTCCCTTCTAATTTACTCAGTACAACTCCGTGGACTTCAAACAGGTTGTAGAGGAAGTAAAGGAGAGCAGAAGTTAACCCTGCAGATGTTTGTGTTGCTGGACTAGATTAGTTTATCTGCTGGCACTCAGCTGGCACATGGTTTGGATTAGGAGGAGCATTCCCTTGGCTGGGGACAGCCACAGCAGTGGCATTGCTGTGCATAGGGACAGTGTCAGCTGGGGACGCTTGTGCTGGAACAGAGACCAAGACAGTACTTCGGTTTGCAGTGCTGGCTAACCCAAGACTGTTTTACATGTATAAAGTTTGTGTGTGATAGTTAATTTAACTAACATGTTTATTTACTGTCTCACTGTCTTTTTTGTGTTTGGAAAAGATGACTCATCTGCTACTTGATCCTGCCAATGTTTATTCTGTTGGTGGGTTCACTCTTTACTGAGTAATGAGAGTAATCTCACTTGTGTCAGGCCTATTAGTGAGGATACTTTCATGGGATCAGGTCACAGGCTAAATGCAAATAAAAATATTCACCTCCTCGCCCTCAGCTCAAGTGGAATTTCAGGGATGTCATCATGGCCTGTTACAAGGTCTCAAAAGCACCACATTAGCTATGTCCAGTTTTTCTAGGGATAACATTTTAAAGGGCACAACATGCAAGAAGGGATTTTGTTGTTGCTCAGCTGAGCACACAACAGTGAAGCTCTCATAGAATTTTTTGCCTCATTCTCTGGGGTGTTTAGGTTCCTCCAGTGCCCAAAGGCAGATAAATGTCTAAGACAGACAGTGGCTGGCCAGCAAAGCAGGGAGTTGTCTGAGGTTTAGATAAATAGCAAGAAAGCAGCTGCATGCACAAAATAGTCAAGGCTCCTGGGGCCAGGAGGGTGCACAAGCAAGCCTGCCATGCTCCAGCCTGGGAGTCAGGGCACCTGATGAGGGCAGATGGAAGGTCTCTTCTTCCACCACTGCTGCTCCCTGCCAAGGGCTGTACTGACAGTCCATGACTCTCTGCACTGGTCAGCTGTGGAGTGCCAGAGGATCTCTAGGGAAACTGTAATTCAGTCATGGGTGGGGTTTTTTTTCCTGGAAACCTTTCTAGCTTGAGCCACCTCTTCATCAGAGAATGGTTTGGGTTGGAAGGGTCCTTAAAGTTCATCTAGTTACAACCTCTCTGCCATGGGCAGGGATGCAGCTAGATCAGGTTGCTCAGGGCCCCATCCAACATAGTTTTGAACACTTTTTAGTCTGCCAAAGAGCATCTAGCTACAGCCTGGGAGCAGGAATTGTCCAGGTCCTCTCCAAGGAGTCAGTCTGCTTGTGGCTCCCCGCCTCTGCAAGCTTTGATGCTGGCTGCCCTTTGTGACAGCATGCCTCTGGTGATGTTTAATGTACCAGATGGCCACAATCTCTATATGTCCACTCTTTTTTGGGTTCTGCACCAGGGAGGTCCAAAAGCTAAGTATTTTGGTGCCTCACTTGCAATTGCATGAGTCTTGCTCTTAATTGCCAACTACATGAATAACACTGAAAGTTTGGAACCTGTGATGATCCATCTGGGCCTTTGATTTTTGATTACACACATATTAAGCACCTAAGAACCAAAATAGATATTGAGTACTTGCAGATATAAATGTAATATTATAGGGTTTGTTGAGAAAGAGCTGATGAATATTTAGCAAACATCAGTGTTGTGCACTTTGGTACTTTATTAACTTGAACTTGGCATCATGCATCTACCTAGGTATTTTTGAAAACCTATTTGATTCCCAATGGGGTCAGATTTGGGATACACATTGGTGTCTAAAAGGATACCTAAGTCCACCTTGAGGACATTTCCAAGATCCCCCAGCTCAGGTACTGAACACCCTCTATTCTTCATAAGTCAGACTGTTTGTGAGCCATGGGGTGGCTCAGCCAATATCCCTGGGAAGGGCTGGCAAAGCCCAAGAAACCAGCCCTGAGGTGCTCCCTGTAGCTGGAGCACCAATCATCTGAACACCACTGAAGAGGGGAGATTAGAAGACACAGAGCACCAAAAAAAGAAAGGCCTGAGAATAAGCTTCCAAATTATGCTGCGCACAGAAGAGCAATGCCACTCCTGTTTCATAGAGTCATTGATTCATAGAATGGTTTGTGTTGGAAGGGACCTGAAAGATCACCTATTTCCAATGGCCCTGCCATGGACAGGGATGCCAACCACTAGATCAGACCACATGGATAGTCTTTTTTGATTCCTTCCAGGAGCAGGTTTGGAAACAGGCTCCTCAGCTGTAGAGGGTGCTGGTCTACAAATCCCAGCCTGCTCAGGCAGTTCCAGCTCTTACCTCACCTTACCCCTGTATCTCCCACCCTTCCACTTTTAATCACAGACACTGCTCGCCCCAGACAAGGCAGCTTTAATTGTATGGCCCTTGCCTTGTGCACACAGTTACATGTTTTCCTTGCTTTCCTTACACTGGGATACTACAGCACACAATATAATGGAATAATGTGCTAAAATAAGATGCCAGGGCTGTCTCTTCAGAGGGCTAGGCTGCCAAACATTACACCCACTGGATGTTAAATGAAGGTGATGACTAAGTGTTCACACAGCGGCTTGCTTTCGCTGAAGAGTTTGGCAGACTGACGTAAATTGAAAGTCTGCTGCGGGCAGATTTCCTCCTACTATTTTTGATTTCATGCAAATAAGAATTGCAGGACGCCAGGCAATTTCTACCTGTGACTGACATATTTAGTGCTGACAGTCCCACACTGTTTTTATATCTAAAAGTGAGGATCTAATGATACATGCAGGGCAGTTGCAGTATCTCATCCCAGACCCATCTCCAGTTCCTCTCTCTCCCCTGCTCCCAGCAGGCTGCATCCAGCCCCACGGCACGGCTTCCTTTGACACACACATGTCTATAACGTGTTGCAGTCTGCTGCCAAGCTGCCAAAGAAAACACAGCGATGCAATATTTTCTGCTAACAAGTCTTTGTCCTGTGTGTTTCACTCCCCGGTTCTGCTGGATAAAAGCTTCCTGTTAAAGGATTAAGGGACAGCTTAGTCAAACAAGCATTCCCTGTCTTTCAACTGATCCAGGCGAGGAAGCATCTACTACTCAAAACTATTTAAGCTAATCTGGAAGAGTCTGGGAGGGAGGCTCACCCAGGGCTTCTGGGAGAAGAGTGGGGACATCAGCTTTTACCGTGATGGGAAGACAGTAGGAAGCAGCTGTATGGGGGAGCAGTGGGTGTTGGAAGAGTCGCAAGTCATGGAGGGGCACATGTTTTTTCATTCTCTCAGCTCTGGGTAGCATACGGGTGCCACAAAAAGTGCCAGGAAGGCACAGCAGTAACATCCTGAGCATGAAGAGCCCAACCACCTGCGAGCAGCGCTGCTGTCTCTCAAGGCCAGGAGACTGTGCCTGGAGAGAGAGGCTGGCTGCAGATGTCTTTGGAAAAGCTTACTCCTGGATAAATAGTCTATGAGCTCTTTTATGGTTGTCCCCACCAGCCCATAAATTTTCCTCCATGTATTTTAGTGCACCACCCAGCCACCACGAAATGTGGTGGTTTCACATCATCCTTTCCCCACAGCCACCAGCCACGAAGTCAGAATCTCAAGAAGGAAAGGAAACTAGGTAGGCTGGATGCTGATCAGAGTAGGTAACAGAAGATAATGTTTTAATTCCCATCAGTGCCTCATTCAGACCAGGACCATCCACCGCAGCAACTGCCTGTTTGGAGACATGCACTCCCCTTGCAGGTATTCTGCAGCAGGTGCCTGTCTTTCCCCACCGTGTTTTAAACAAAGCTTAGGCTGTGCCTACTTGCCTACAGGCATTTGCAACAGGCTACACACACCTTGGCCATTGGCACAGTATGGATTGCAGCCTGACAGTTCAGGGCTTGTCCTAGAGGCAACTGGTAATCCACACTTCTAGCATGCAGCCTCAGTCTCTACCACCTCTTCATGGAGGACCTAATATATGATGCCTCAGGGTTTTCATGAATTTGAAGATTTTTATACTTCTAGGTAGTTTCTCACATATAGAGTGGCTAGCAACCTCTAACCCTGTGCTAGCTGTCTTAAGGGTCAGATAATAGCTGGAACACCATGCCTGGGAAACATGCACCAGAGCTAAGACAACTAGATACCATGTTAGTCAAAACAAGAAAGCAAAGCCCAGCAACCTTGGAGAAGCTCCAAT
>JAWWTY010000077.1:136542514-136840450 GCA_035222235.1 Margarornis squamiger | reverse complement strand
AAGAGCTCACATGGTATCCTGAGGCCGTGAGTTCAACCTAGCACCGGTCTTTTCTATCTGTTACTTGTCAACACATGTTGTACTCTTTTATACTTTTGTACTCTTTTATACTCCTTTATATTCTGTACCCCAAAATTCTATAAGTAAAAGAACTCTTCTCTACTTTACCCACATCAAGTTGTCTTGGAAGTTTTTTTCCCCTTTCTTACGGCAACATAGATAATAATTTTTGGTGTTTTCCCTCCAAGGCTGTTTGAACGATATGAGACTGTTTCCCACAGCGGTGTTTTGGTATGGTGTGGTCTGTAGCTTGAGGAGGGAAGCTTCAAGACTTTCCGGGATAGTGGTAACTAATGGATGGTGGACAGATTCAAACTTGGGGGAAGCTTGTCCATAATGCCTGTGGAAAAGTGTCTCTGAATAAACTATCCTTAGACAGTTATTTAGTAGTGCATATATCAGTGGGAAGCTAACTGAAAAGGGACCTGAGGGCCACTGTTCCTAGCAGAAAGTGGCTTCCTGGGTACCTAACCTCTTATTCCATAATTCACAAAGGCTCTTGAAACATCTCATCCCTCCAGGAGCAGGAAAGCAGGTGCCAAATCAGGCTGAGGGTGTCTTTATCAATGTGCCTCAGAAATAGCCCTGACACTTAACTTGTGGCCAGCGCAATGTCCCATGACATTGTATTCACATTTATATGCTCACAAGACTACTGTTTACCTCGAGTTTTCCATTCCACTGGGAGAGAACAAGTAGAATAAAAGTGAGAAAACTCATGAATCAAGATAATAATGGTTTAACAGGTGAGAGAAAGAGAAAAATACAAGTGAGACGAAGGAGATTACCCCTGTCCCACAGGCAGACCAGCTAAGCAATGGCCCTATTGGAAGCCAAAACTCCACTGTTTTCTTTCTTTACCCCAGTTTTAATTCCTGAGCATGTTAATCACTATACGATAGGGAATATGCTCTTGGCCAGTTTGGGTCAACTGTAGCTCCCAGTTCCACTGGAAAGCTGAGTCTGGCTAAACGTAGTGCCAGCTGGTTCTAAGCACTGCAGTTCAGGTAACGGACACAAGATTTTAGTGCTAACATTTCATGTGCAAAAGAGATGCACAAATCAGCTAATGGTCAAACTACCCATGCCTGGAGGTGGCTAAAATATCGTTTTTATTGTTGCATATTTCATAGGATAATTCTTTCTTATATGTTTGAGCTGTTCAACCTAAAACAGTGAGTCAGGGCTACAATAGTGGGGCCACAGACTTCAGTAAGTGTTTATGTTTACAGTCCAGCTTCTATTTACATTCTTCCCTTCGGCAGCTGACATCAAAGTGGGAAAGAGAAGTGGGTGGCCTGTCCCAAGGCTGGTACTAATTATTGCAATTAGGAAACTTCATAAGAATACACTCAACATTCAAACAGAGCATCCAGAGTTTTGTAGCTTTACTACACTACTTATCTGTGAATGTTAATTTAACAAAATGCTTGAAGTGTTTTTTTAACCACAAATATCCAGTTTGTTTAGGACTCTGGATTTCCAAGAGCTCATGAACAAAAAAAAAAAAGAGCTTCACTGGATCCACCATGTTCATTATTTCTTCTGATCTATCAAGTTAAAGTTTTTTTGAGAAAACAGAACATCATTCAAGCCCATTGCACACATCACACCAGTGAGAAAACACAGCTGCATCCTGTCACCAGGCCTGTTTGTGCAGACTGTCTGCCTCTATATTGACATTCAAAGCATTGACAGGAATCAGCCCACCTTGCCTCAGCTATGCCCACTAGTTCATAAACTTCATTGTTTAGTATCTCTTCTAGGGTCTACTGCTTATTTTCCATGCTCCTTGCATCCACCTATAGACATTTCAGTACATTAATATTCTTCATCTTCTCTTGTTGAGCTACTCCAGCTTCAGTCTTATCTGTAGGTTGAAAGTACATGTCAGATTATTTGAGTTAGGTGAAAATTTCTCCTCTTTCCTTCACAGTGAGTTTTATAGCTATCCAATAAACTTATCTGGTTTTGAAACTGGGAGTTTGGTACCCTGTTCTGGAAGAGTAACATTAACCACAAATTGCTTGCATCTAAAAATAAAACATGATAATTTTGTTCTCTTTCAGAAACTGGCACATTGCATTCTCTAAAGGGAGACAAATGAATATGTGAAAACATTTTCAGAACAGTTGCTTGTCTATAACAAGTCAATATGAAATCAAGATAGAATTTATACTTTATCTCTCCATAAAGGCTTATTGAGATGTTTCATTCAGCATGAATCTTCCAGAGGCCAAAGAAAGGACTTAATCTTTCTAGAGCGTTCTATTCATAGGGAGACAACAGGTCTGAATATTCATCTCCTGGACAGCAAGCACAGACTGCAACTCTTGCAGAATTTCTCTGTGAAGTGAAGAAATCGTGACCATTTTTCATTTTGCTTTCTATTTCCTAAAAAAATTCTGGGGATACAACACCTAGTAATTTCCTACAAGAAGTCCTACATGTTAATTAAATCTCCTCAGACTCATCTCTCCCAGCCTGAAACAAGAGCCAGATATTTGCCAAATTACATTACTTCACCATGAGCAACTTCTCTAAGTCCCACCCATGTCAGCCATTGACAAAAATTGTGGTCATGCCCTGATCATTTCTCCTGGAGACTACCAGAATCTCCTCTTCAGTTTCACCTTTTTCCTTTGCAACCTATTTCAAATGTCTCAGTAAATCATCTGCCTCAACAGCGGCACCTCTGAATTCTTCCATCATTTTCCTTTGGCCTCCTGCATTAAATTTGAGCTACTTGTGCTTCCCTTCAAGGATCCCCAGAACACTGCTCTGACCTATAGCATCAGCTGCAATATTTCCTGCTCTCATTTCCACTCAGCCAGTACATCACATCTCGGTGATGCCTTAATCGTCTCCTCCATGCTCCAGACCATTCTCAACAACTGAATTCTTGTTTTATGCAGTTTAGAAAGGTATGGACTCTTGTTTTCATACATCCTTTCTCAAAGCATACCTTCCTCTGTTGATATGTGCTCCTTCAGCCCTCCCTGCTCCATGATGACATTCAGATAAGGGCAAACTTTGCCAAAACTATCACATTTGGGCCACTGATGAGCTCCAGGCTTGTATTTACAATTCATTGGTTAAAAGCCCTTGGAGGCAGCAGCATTCTTCAAGCCTTGTGCAGTGCCAACCTACTTTTAGACATCAATAACTGATAAAACTAAGGTGCTTGGAACAAAGTTTTATTATTCTTCTTATTTTATGGGTGAAGTCATGTAACATTTTTCCAATCAAAGACCCTTTTGAGGTAGAAAAAGAGTCCAAGTGAAGGTCAGGATTTCCTGGGAACTCTTCTATCCTTAAATGCCTGGCTGAGGCTACACCCAGGACACTTTTGTTCTCCTGCCATAAAGGAGGTACGTATTTGGTACTCTCTGTCTTCTTCCTTATTTAGAGAACTCCTAGAAGACAAGAGGCACTGCAGGCTCATCCTTTCAGTGAAGGGGGGAGGATCTCACTGGGCTATTGGAGTCCTGTCAGACCTAGTGGCTTAGCCAAGAATGTTTATTGTCATTGGAAAAGGATGTTTTTTATGGCATAATGTGAGGTTGGGTTTGTGATTATATGTGTGCAGCTGGTGGTTTACAGGTGTGTTTGTATTGAGAGGAGTTATAGGTATACTTATACATATACTGTGTTCCTTACGTAACATTTACAAGTGTGTGGAGAGCATAAGGAATAGGATGTGTTGCATATTTTCTCTAATGGAGTATTATCTGGCAATTTTGCAAAGATTTGGTGAGAAAGTATTGCAACCATGTCTCACACTCAAGCCCATAACTGCAAATTCTCTGCCATCACAGAAGCAGTGTTGGAGTTACTCCAATACCGTCTCTCTCTCTTTCCTTTGGCCTTAGCTGCTGTAGGCCAAGGGGAGAAGTCGTTCGTTCTCATTCTGTAATTATGGTGGGTTGACCCTGGCTGGATGCCAGATGCCCACCAAAGCTGCTCTATCACTCCTCTCCTCAGCTGGGCAGGGGAGAGAAAATAAAACAAAAGGCTTGTGGGTTGAGACAAAGACAGGGAAAGATCACTCAGGAGTTACAAAGCAGACTTGGAGGAATTAGTTTTATTACCAATAAAAATCAGAGTAAAATAGTGAGAAATAAAATAAATCTGAAATCACCTTTTCCCCCACTCCTCCTTTCTTCTCAGGCTCAACTTTACATCTAAGTTCTCTCTCTCTTCTCTGCAGCAACATAAGGGGATGGGGAATGGGGAACATGGGTGCAGTCAGTTCATCAGACCTTGTCCCTGCTGCTCCTTTCTTCCAACGAGGACTCCTCACATCCCCTCCCCTGCTCCAGTATGGGTCCCTTCTGCAGAGCGTAGTCTGTCAGGAACAGGCTGCTCCAGTGCAGGTCCCTTGCAATGTCACAAGTTCTGCCAGCAAACCTGCTCCAGTGTGGGCTCCTCTTTCCACAGGTCCGCTGGTCCTGTCAGGAGCCTGTTCCAGCATGGGTTTCCCACAGGATCACAGTCTCCTTTGGGGATGCACCTGTTCCATCGTGGGGTCCTTCATGAGCTGCAGGTGGACCTCTGCCCCACTGTGGACCTCCCCGGGCTGCAGGGGCACAGCTGCCTCACCATGGACTGCACCACCAGCTGCAGGGGAATTTCTACTCCAGTGTCTGGAGCACCTCCTCCCACTCCTTCCTCACTGACCTTGGTGTCTGCAGGGCTGTTTCTCTCAGATTCCCACTCCTCTGTCCACTGCTGTTATTCTGAGCAGACTTTTCCCCTTCTTGAATATGTTACCCAAGAGGTGCTACTACTGTGGCTGTTGGGCTCAGCCTTGCCCAGCGTCAGGTCCATCTCAAAGCTGGTTGACATTGGCTCTGTCTGGCTTGGGAGAAGCTTCCATTGGCTTCTTACAGAAGCCACCACCATAGCACCCCACTGCCAGAACTTTGCTACATCCAACACAGCAGTATTTTCTACTCTTCCTTTTTCTGGATAAGGCTGTTTGATTTGTACTCAGGGACTGTGTTTTCCAACAAATATAAATTATGCATGTACTCTGTGTCATCTCTCAGTTTTCATGAAATACATGTTTGCCTTCTCTCTCTGCAGTGAGGCTTCTGTGTATGCAAAAACAAAAGACCTGCTTAAGAGAGCACCTTCCAGACATAATGTTGGCTCCTTTCAGTCACGACTCACTCTGCTGCGTCCCTCTTTGCCTCAAGCTGAGCCTGATGTGCTCCCAAAGGTTGAAGACCTGAATTTGGGTCTTTCAAGGAAGTGCTTTAATCACCAGTGGGATGGGTGTTGCATCTCCTTGTGCAGTCTCTCATGCCTCACTTACAAAATGCCTACTAGTGCCAGTTCCCACAAGTGAGAGGTGACGAAAGGGTCAGTATGGGAGTTTTGCCAACACTCAGATCCTATCTAGGGATCACAGCAGCTCAGTTACATCAAGGCTTAGCAAGGCTGGGAGTTCCTGTAAGTAAAACCTAGGTTTTGTTACCGTAATATTGACATCTACAGGTTAAAATGGGATTTGAACACAAGATTTGCAACAAGTATTAGTGTCACTGTAGTTGCTGGACACGGCACTCAAAGCAGCCATACAGCTCTTGAAGTACTCAAATTTCAAGTGCCCAACACTCTAACAACAAAGTAATTGCAGACATAAATGGCCAAAATTACCCAGGTTTCATTACTAGCTGTGTTATGTACTGATGCAATACAACATCACAGTTATTGTGTTTAACACACTGGTCCCTTTACAGTTGTTCCAGTGAAATGCAGGCTAATGAAGCTACTTTCTGTCATGGACTCAAGTGGCAAAAACTTCTCTATTTAGATATTTTAAAAAGAATCTTGCCCAAAGGATCCATGTTGATAGAATAAAATGAAGATCAGAACATGCTCTCTAGTCAAGCAACTATTCCATTACAGCTATCCTTTACAAATCACATATATGTTCACAAAGCTTTGCCTTCTGGAAATTTTGAGGAAATTTGTGGGCCTTAAAAGTCAATGTTCTTAGACATTGTTAGACCCAGAAGAGAGGCAAAATCCAGCACAGAAGACTCTCTCAATTAAATGCTTAAAATGTTCCACTAACAAACTCCCCCACATTAAACTAGATGACAACTAACTGAGCTGATGCACTCAGCTGCTTTGGTGCTACCCAAGCAGAGATCATCTCTAAAACGTACAAGATCCAGCCTACAAAGGAGACTTTGTGCAGTGTCTCTCTGAAAAAATTTTATAGCAATTACTTAAAAATTAAGTTCTACTGCATTTGCCATCAGGTTCAGTGGAATCAGGCTTTTATCGGTTTTGTATCAGCTTTAGGGCTGGGTTTTTTTTTTCTGTTTTTCCATTTCTGGCATGATCCAGTTCAGAGTAGCTGCAATCTGTCATCTGGTGGTGGATACTAAATGTATATTGGGGGAAGGGGGAATTAAAAAAAACCCCAATCTGCCAAGTCTTGCAGCCTTCAACCTTTGGTGCAGTACAAGGTTTACAAGATGATTTAAAATCTGCATGTGTAGGAAATAAGGAAGATGGGCTGACTCTACAGAGAAAATAGGTTTGGGACAGACTGAGATTGATGGCTTTGTGACAATGACACTAAAGTTAATAGCTGATATAGGCAGACAACAGAGTCTATTTTAAATTTAAAATTGAACTGTGTGTCACTGACAGCATCATACTGACCATTCATTGCTAGACCTAATTTCTCTCTGGTAATGACTACAAGAAGCAGAATAGATAATGATGTGCACTGCAGAACATTTGGGAAATGGGATTAACTGATCTGCTTTTTTTACCCCCTTGTTTTAAAAACAACTATTTAATGATTAGTAGAGGTGGCTATCCTTGAACACTCCTGAAGGGTAAAGATTAGTCACTCCTCTGGGAAGATCTCTGTCGCCTCTATTTCTTTTCCTCTTAGGAGACAGAAGGGGTGTAAATTGTGCTTGCAACAGACTGGGAAGGCTGACACTGTTAAAATATAAGACCTTGACAAAAACCCTGGAGATGATGTATCACCAGTCTCCTGGGCAGTTGCACTCCACGTTCACATTTGCACACTGCAGATAATTCCTGCCTCTCACCAGCCTGAACCCAAACTTCAAATGCAAATTGTCTTGGAGCTGGAAATGGAAACTTGCATGCACTGAAAGGAGACAGTTATTCATATATTTAAATAAAAAGCTGACAAAAAAAAAAAGGTGAAACAAAGGAAAAACAAACCCTTCAGTCCTGGGGGATGCATTTCTTTGCTGTCTCTTTCTGTCATTATTCTGTCCTGTTTCCCTATCCTTTTCTTCAGGGACAGAGCTGGTTTTGTACATCTCCACTCATACAAATAGAGATTTTTATTGGCATACTGGTATAGGTTCGATCACCAGAGACTTGACTTTATTATGTGTCAGTGAAAGGCCTTTAAAAAAAGCACACAAACTATAATACAAGGGGCTTCTGAAATTTTACACACATGGCACATGGAAGCAATCAACTTCAAGAATAAATATTTGTGCCTCAAACCTGAATGCAGCCAGTGGGAGGATGAATGTTGCTGGCCTTATGCTATAAATCTGAGCTCTGTCCTTGAAACCACCTTTTTTTGGTAGGTGCTGTGCTAATGTGAAGCAAAATGGTGGTAGTACGTTCCATAATCTGCTCGGTAACTGTATTTCGAAGTATCAGAGGGCTGAAATTTCCACCCGTTTTCCTTACTCCTGTCTGTGACATGAGTTTGCAGACCTGAAGGATTTACTGTTTCTCTGCTTGCTTTTCTGTTCGGCAGGAAAACTAGCTGAATTGTTTGAATCAAGTTCAAAAGCTCAAATCTGAAAGCCGCATACTCTGCTTGAATTAATTCCAACTCCACTCTGGCTTTGCAAAGCTAATTTAAATTATAGAGGTCTCTGCAACTTCATGCTGTAAAATAAATAAATCTAACTGTATTTGGCTTAACTACTGTGAATCTGCTTATTACTTTCAAAATGGTATGGTGGGGCTCATATTTTTTATAAACTAAGCTACCAAATGATTATGATGAGAAATTGTGACTGTGGCAGTAGTAATTACACATAACTCCCCCCATTTTCTTCCCTATGAGAAAGTGCAGTGCCTATGTTCTATTTCCATCCCTTACTTCTGTGAGTGCTGGAGGGCATTTCAGATGTGGTTGCTCAGACTATTCAAGACCTTTAAAAACACTTCTCGTTTCCTAGAAAGTAATTGAAAACTCCCTCACCAAACAAAAATATATGTAACATATGTAAATGCTATAAAAGTAACATGTGGTTTACATAACAATTTATAATGCTACTTCATATCTGAGGCAAAATACGATCACATGTTTTACAGTCTTAGATCACCCCTGTGTGTCTGTGCTGGAACAAACATGTTCCCTTGGTGCAGACTGTGACACCAGCTCACACTGCAAGGCAGGCAAGCACTACAGCTGGTTTTGTTATCAGCTGGGGGCAGGGTGGATAAAAGCATCATGTTTCCCATTAGTAAAAGGCTTCCTAAGTTCTACTGAGTCAACAGACAGTAATCAGGTATCAGTTAATTGACTAGGAAATGAACCAAAACTAAGAGTGGGAGGCTTGAGATGTGGGGTGGGGAAACAGGGAAGGAGGGAGAAACAAGGTACTGCTTCATTTCTTTGTCTGCTCTGATTCCTCTAATAGGAATTCCATGAAGGCATATTAACCTGAAGAGGAATTTCAGCAACAAATCATCACAAAGAAGCCATGAAAGCCTGTTTAATACTTGCAGGTGGCATCTAGTCCAGGTGCTCTCAGGAGATCATCACCTGACAGTCATCCAATAAACAGATGCTCTACTACTGTACAATGTAAAGGTGGAAAAACCAGTCAGGTCACCCCAGTCCACCTCTCACTCTGCCAGTGCAAAATACGATTATTTTTTTTCCCTTTTCCCAAAGCATTTGTTTAGCCATTTTGTGCTGTTTAGTTTTAAATTTTCCAAGTAAGCCAAGAGGCATCTTCTAAATTGCTATGGAAATTAGTATTTCATATCTTGGCATTAAGAGGTTTCTCTTTCCCATCTCTCTTCACTACTGCTTGGTGAAATAAGTTCTTGCCTTCTTTCACTGTTCGGTACTCCAGCCGCTCCAAATCTAATTACCTCCCCTTCGCATCTACCCAAGAATTTCTGTATTTGAGCCTTGTCTTCACTTTCACACGTTATTCTAATGATTATTCATATGGTAGCACATCAGTATTCTTCTCTTTCACTGTGTTAGTAACATGCTGACCCCAGAACTAATGCAGTATTTCATGCAGAATTATTGTATCAGAACTACCAGTCTCAGAGTAAGAGCTTTCACACTCACACTCCCCACTATGCAATATTTGGACATGCACCCCAAAGCTGCAGAGATTTTTTCCCTCTCACTGCATCCAAACTTATCTCTTTAATGCAGGTTTAAAATGGGTTTTGCCAAATCCCCTTTCATTGCCTCTATTTTATGGACAGTGTGTACTCCCCTAAGTTTTGATTGTTGCTGTTATATTTCTTTGTATTTTCCCCTTATTGTTTGAAAGTCTTCCCACTCCAACAATGTATTTCAGTGACAGACTGCCTTCATGACCCTCCTTCCCCCCTCCAGGACTGTAAATACCACTAAAACTTCTCCATGGTTAACAACTGCATTGCTATCCATTCCTACTCAGACAACTTTAAAATCACCAATCTTATTTCCTATTTAGGCAAATCTTAATTTGTTTTTCAAGCAAGATTTCATGATAAGCATGCACAGGCCTAGGAAAAAAAATTAGCACAGATGTGTACATCATTCATTCCTTTCAGCCACTCAGTTTCAACTCCATTCCAGAACATTGCTCTGTAGCTTTGAAGTAGGGGCAGTCAGCTCAAAGTGAGAGCACAAGAGGCCAAAGAGGACCTTAGAACATCAGGCCTCTTGTAGGATTTGGGCAGAAAAATCAGAGTTCATACAACTTCAGCAGTGATTATCAGATATCATCAGCTGCTGGGAACATGTGCAGAAGCACAACTCTAAGCAATTAGATAGCTTGCAAGTTGAACATAAAGGCAGACAATGAGCTGTGATGCTCCCAGAGTGAAGGGGACACAAAGAAACGTGCCTCTGCTTATTTACCTCAAATATGCTGATGGTCCTTATTGGGCCTAGTCTGGTGAGAAGTGGTGGAAAACATTGATTCTGCTTCTGACAACACTCAGTCAATACAAACACTGTTTCAGGCTGTTAGTAGTGTCATTTGTTCTGTAGTAACAGATGCCAGAATGTGTCCCTTATGCAATATGAGTAAGAGAAATCCTTAAAATTTACACAGAAGTTAAATCTAACAAGACAAAAGTTTTACTATATTGTATTTATTTACCTATTACATTTCACTTATCCATTACATTTTCTTAACTAAAAACTGGCATTGGTACATATTTTTTGTCATTTTAATTAATATCCTGCAACACAAATCAGCCAGCTTGTTATTTTTATGTATAATCTTTCAACTCAGAAAAAAAGCCCTTCTCTTTTAAAAGTCTGATGCTCTGCCGTATCAGTCTTCATTACTATTAAATAAGGAGTGAGAAAACTACTCATTTTCTTGCCCAAATATTTTTTCTGCACTGATATGTTTGTAAATTCCTTTATAATCCCCCATTTCCTTGTTAGTCTGAAGCAATTAAACTAATCCATCCTCTGTCAACCTCAGTTGTCTCACAGTGTCCTTGGGTGTGACTAAATCTTTTTTTTTTTTTTTTTGACACTTTTTCTTAATTTCAGCTCTGCAAATCTACATCTGGAGCTTACTGCTTTCCACGGCAGTTGTCAGTCATCCTTAGGCTGTAGCCTTTTTGGCTTGTGCAGCCACTTTGTACACCAATGAAATCTTGGTTCCTATGAGATCAGAATTCTTGTCCTCCCTCTAAATGCATTCTTTACAGTGATTAATCTAAGTAGCATTTGAGCACAAGTTCCAGTTTCTCCATCACTAAGAAATACTACAATCAGAGCAGGGTTTTTCTCTGCAGGACAAGAAGAATGATCATAGCTTATTAGAGCACTCTGGATATGGCCTTGTTGCCTCCGTGGAAGACAAGAGGAAAGGTAAACTCTTTGCATCTTTCCTGAACAACGCATAAATCTGCTCCACACTTTTGTCTTTTTATGTAAGAAAAACCTTGAACCTTTGCATTCTGCCCAGCAGGCATCTTCTAGTGTTGTGACACTGAGTTGCACATTCGGTATCAGTTATTCTGTCTACAAAGGTGTTGGATTAATGGTTACATTTTGAGAGTGTGTGTTAACTTGAAGCGCTCCCACAAATATGCTGTAAAGTATTCTGTGTTGTAGCTCCACTTCCCCAAGTCCTGTCTGGGCAAAACAGAGCTCTAAGAACCCCAATCCCCTCAAATATTTTTATATTCCAGAAATATAACGAACTTACATTCTGGTATTTGCACCTGGGACTGTCTGTACCTTTATCCAGCTTCTGCCTTATCGAAAATACAAATATAGCCACAGAATCACAGAATCATTTAAGTTGGAAAAGACCTTTAAGATCATTGAGTCCAACCATTAATAAGCAGCTGTATTTATTACCAGTCACAGAAAGATGACCCTCGAAGTGAACAGGGTGTGCTTCAGAGAGCTCTCTGTGTTCAGGAGGGACAGCAAGTCCAGCACTGTTGCAGGAAGCAATTTCAAGAGCCACCAGCCTGCTGAGGAAAGTAGAGGAACACCAGAAGCATGAAGACAATTTCAATGATATATAATGATAAAACAGTCAACAATAAATATAAAACCAAACACTAAAACATCTGTGTTGGTATTCCATTACCGGTGTTTGTAAATACTTCATCTGGTGCCATTTCATTAACCAGCAGTTAGTTCTGTTAGCATTAACTAACATATTAAATTTCAGCACATGTGGATGCCCAGTAATTCCTTCAAACGTGTTTCACAGCTGAGGAATTGCCACTTTTCTTAAAACTGTCATCTTCTTGGCCAAATCCTGAACCTATTCACGGACCTGGTAGCACATGAATTACATTCACTACCCTTACTTTCATCTGTGTAAGTCAAAGTGTATGGTTTAGGTCCCACACCTCGCAAAGTTCCTGCTTTGACAGTATTTACTGTGATAATTTACAATTCTGTCAATTTCTGCACTTTGCAATTTAGCTACTGCCCATCTATTCTGGTAGTGGTTTGAAGTGTTTCTCCTCTCAGATGACAAATTGTGGTATAGACCTTGGCTACTGCTAGCAGCTGCACAGAGACGGCTGAATATTTTATCAGCCAGACATATACTTGCAATAGCTGCACTCTTATTCACGTTTTAGGTTACTTTTGTACTGTTTGTATGCAATAAAAAAGTGAAAAAACTTTAAACACATTTAGGAAAAAGACAGACAGTACACAAGCAGTACAGCAAAGTCTAGGCTAATCTCCATTTTCCATTATTGTTCCAAAAATAGAACAAAAATTCAAAGAACTGAGAATTTTCCACTCACAATTAAGATGATGGCACTATTTCAAAATTCACTTCAAATACTTCTAGGCTGGATGCACACTTATACACGCACAAAACAGAAAGCTGCCACTACATCTTGCAAATAGAAAAACTCATTTGCATTTTAAACCAACAACAAAATAAAATCTCCACTTGCAGTCATCTCCTTTTCAAAAGCTTTGCATCTAAAATAGTTACTACTCTCACAGCTGCAGAAATCAACTATTATTTCTGACCAACGAGTCTGCCATAGTGGCCAATCTATATGGGAAACAAACAGCTCTGCTGCTAGTAATGAGTGAAGTAAGACATCTGTTCTTTCATTTGTAATGTGGGAGAAAAGAGAGAGACCTTATTTGTAAGGTGTTTTGACATCTACTCACATCCAGGTATTGTCATAATTACAGACCACTTTCAATTCTGCATAAACTAATAAAAATTAACATTTTCTAACACTTTATTTGTAATTATAAGACAGAACATCCATTTATTTGTTAATATTTACAACCTTCAAAAGGAGAAACAAAAGACAACTATATGGTGCTGAATTCCAGGGAAAAGTCACATATTGTTAGCCAGGTGTGATCACATCTATTACCAGTGATTTTTACCTCAAGGAGTAGGCAAATGGGTTGAAATTATTAAAAAAAAAAATAAAAAATTAAAAAGAACAACAAAAGACCTGTGAGGGTGATGAGGTACTGGAACAGGTTGCCCAGAGAAACTGCGGATGTCCCATCATGGGATGTGCTCAAGACCAGGCTGGATGAAGCTCTGAACAATGTGATCAAGTGGAAGGTTCCCTGCCCGTGGTGCGGGGTTGGAACTAGATGGTCTTTTAAGGTCCTTTCCAAACCAAACCATTCTATGATTCTATGAAAACCACTATAACATTTTTAAACCCATGAATCCCAAATCAGTAAGCATTCAGTAATAAACCCCCACACTGTAAAAGGGATATCTTTTAAAAGAATACCATTTAACTGGATGCCTCAAAAGGTTCTGAAAAAATCTTTCACAGAAAACTGCTAAGGAATCTGATCAGACATGGAATGAGCGTTAAAAGTGATACACAAGAAGCAAATCATGAGGACGGGCAGGTTTTAACTTGACAAATATTAATAAAATGCCCTACGAGTTTGTATTGAAACTGTTGTTTTACATATTCTTTCATGTGGAAAAAGAGACACATAGTCCACTGGCAGCACCGATGGATAACAAAGATTTTTCAGGACTATTTTCAGGGCCAACGAAAACTGTGAGGAATAGCAAGGGCAGAACAAAGAAAGATGAAGGTTGATGATTAACTCAAAATAACAAACTGCTGGTATACACCAAAGTTTTCTAGGACTGATAGTCATATGGAAAAGATTAATGAAGTGTTTATTCAGTACATTCTGGTAAACAAAACCAAAGCATTTCAACCATACATACTCTACAGGAATACATTACCGGTCACAGTCAGTCACAGCCAGCAAGGCTCCATGAGGGAGAAGTCTTGCTTGTTGAACCTGATCCACTTCCATAATAGGGTAACCCAGCTAAGGAAGCACGTAGTTGTAATCTTTTTGGACTTCAGCAAAGGTTTTGATATTGTCACTTACCTGGACAAAACACCCAGCACACAGCTGAATAAGCGTGTTAGGTGATGGGTGAGCAACTGGCTCATGGGTCGAGCACAAAGAGTTATAGTGAATGGGATGACACCAGGATGGTGTCTGGTCACCAGTGGGGTTCTGCAGGGCTGCATCCTCAGCCCAATTATCTTCAACATCTTCATTAATGACCTGGATGCAGGACTTGAAGGAATGCTAAGTTTGCCAACAACACTAAATTGCGAGGAGCTGTCGACTCACTTGAGAGCAGGGAGGCCGTGCAGAGGGACCTTGATAATTTAGAGGACTGGGCAATCACCAACTATATGAAGTTCAACAAGAAGTACCAGATTCTACACCTGGAACGGAGCAACCCTGGTTGTGTGTATAGACCAGGGAATGAGAGGCTGGAGAGCAGTGCTATGAAAAACCACCTGGGGATCCTGGTTGATGGCAAGTTGAATATGAGTCAGCAGTGCCCTGGCAGCCAGGAGGGCTAACTATGTCCTGGGGGGCACCAGGCAAAGCATCGCCAGCTGGTCAAGGGAGGGGAGTGTCCCACTCTGCTCTGCACTGGGGCGGCCTCACCTTGAATATTGTGGCAGTTTTGGACACCACAGTACAAAAAAGACATTGAGGTATCAGAGATTGCCCAAAGGACGGCAATGAGGATGGTGAAGGGCCTTGAGGAGAAGCTGTATGAGTGGCTGAGGGCACTTGGTCTGTTTAGCCTGGAGGAGACTGAGGGGAGACCTCACTGTGGTCTTCAACATCCTTCTGAGGGGAAGTGGAGGGGCAGGTACAAATCTCTTCACTATCCTGACCAGTGACAGGAGTTGAGGAAACATGAAGCTGACTCAGGGGAGGTTTGGGTCAGATATCCAAACAGAACAGAACATGCCAAGTTGGAAGGGACACACAACAGGCTCCTCAGGGCAGTGGTCAGAGCACCAAGCCTGCCAGAATTGAAGAAGCATTTCGACAGTGCTCTCAGGCACATGGTGTGATCCTCAGGGAGTCCTGTGCAGGGCCGGAGCAGGACACGATGATCATCCCAGCTCAGCATATTCTATGATTAACCATACAATAGCTAGACTAGTACTTATGAAATCATAACGAAAAATTACAGAAGAAGGTAATGTAGTCTTCCCTTAAAAAGAGTTAATTATATCCATAGGAATATAGGGGTAATTTTTATGTGGCATTTGAATTTTGCTCCAATTTATCTAATAAATCATATATCCAGTGACAGGATATGGAGTAAGAAGAATTTGATATGGCATTGTAGCCTGTAGTGTATGTTCCCACAACAGACACATATTGAAGTATCTGATCACTGATTCTGGCCCTGTAGCTTACTGGAGCAACTTTCCTCTCTTGCAGCTTTTCCTGCCTGCAGAGGCTGTTTGCACTGCAGAATGGCATACAAACAGAAGTTTTAAAAATTTTTAATTCTATTATAAAGAAAATCCAGAAACACGTCATTTACAAAACCCCTCATGTGAACAGCAATCCAAATTATTACTGTAAGTTATAAGACACCGTACAGTGAAAGTGAATTACACAGGTAAAACCTGTAGGATGAATTTTCCATAAAAACAAACCCAACACCATCTAGCTTATTAGAAAAAACCCAACATTTTATTCTTGAAAACTTTTCAAACATTACTGCAATACGATTGTAGGAAAACATGTTGCTTCTTAGAATGAAGTTATGTATATCCAAACAGATTTATATCTTCTTCAAAGTTTGATTTTCCTTGTTCAATTCCTCATTGCCAACATGGCATTTATGTCCCAAATAAGATTTCGTAACTGATCCATGATCTGCTTCAGCTGCTGATTCTTCTGTTTCAGTTTCTGTGGGAAGAGTTTATTATCAGTTTTTTTTGTGATCAGTTCAAATAGCGCACTCAAAAATTCAACAAAAGTTACAGTTTTATGAAATGCTATACGAACCTTTTTCTCAGAGAGTACTATTAGTGTGATAATACATCCCCTGAAAACTACACTCTAAAAATACAAGAAATACTCAAAAGTTAAGGACCACTGCTAAGGGGGGAATGCTGTTTCTCTTCTCAGCAGTCTTTTTATCAAAACACCTGATGCCTTCAATAACTGAAGGTTTGTGGGGATCATTCCTCGCTTTTCAAAGTCCAAAAAAACTGCATCCTAAGTGGCAGAAAGAATTTGGGAACATGTGAATATATGTTTTGTAACTTGGGTTTATGGAAAAATGAGGGTTTAACAGTAGAAGTTTGAATAAAGCATAAACTATAGGTGAGGCAAATCAAGCTTTTGCAGCCCTTCTGCCTATGTAGGTCAACTGTGATGTGCTTAGACTCCTGTTTTGAAAAAGGTTTTCCCAAGCATGCTGAATTCTTTAAAATTATGTATTTGCTTTTGCAAACTGTAGAAGCATTTGAAGGAAAAGAAGAACAGCAAACTCACTTTTATTTGATTGCATAACTAAAACTTAAAAATTATGTCTTTACAGAAGAAAGATTTAGGCATTAAGACATCACACAATTTCCCTTACCTTCCATATTTCACACTAACACCCATATTTATTGTCTCATTTATTCATTTTCCTGTTCGAATCAAAGCTGTTGAGAATTGAGTTAGGTTGTTGTTAACAATACACAGTATGCCCTTCATTTCAGTCTGATCTGACAAGATGTCAGCTTTCTCACATTAGAGATCAAACTACTTATTCATTAGGGATGTCCAGAGTTCCAAGTAAAGTGAAAGCACAGGAAAAGGCTGCTACCATCAAAAGTGAACAAAATGTTTCAGGTTTGACATAACTTTGTTATTTACACTACACAAATGGCACTATATTAAAAGGGTGACTCAGATCAGTAACACAGCCAAAGCAACTGGAACAGTGACAAAATGAAGCAACAAAAGAAGCAATATCCTGAAAATTAGTCTCCTGAATTTTGACACAGACAACACAACGCTTTTAGGTTGCCCAGCTGGTCAGCTGGGAAAGAAGTCCAGAGTGAAAAAGAAAGCCTATTCACTTCAGACATGTAAAAACAGTCTGAACTAATATGGTAATTAAGCTTAGATTACCTGGGGAACGCAGTATGGGAAATATTCCTGAACACAGACTTTGGGAGAAACATATCTTGGAAGAAGAGACAATATTCAGTTCCAGATTCCTGAGACCGATGTGAAAACAGAGGGAGGACAGTTCATGCGCACTAACATGGAATTTCTAATCAAGCATTTGACAGACTAAAAAGTCTTCTAAAGATAACTACATGTATTTAGCTAATGCCTCTTTCTTTTCCATTTGCTGATCCAAGATTTCACAATATCCAGCAAAGATCCAAATCCTAAAGACAGAACTAAGAATCATGTAGTTACCACAGCATCCAAATGACAGAATTTCAAGTGTCTTCCTAAAAAAGGTCATAGTGTAACATCTCGATGCTTGAGAAAGCCCAAGAGGGATGAGATAAACAAGCGTGTTCATACCTGTGGCATTTTTAAACACATTTCTGTTTGCCACCCTCAACATTCAATCTTAAAGACATCAGTGAATGTTACATCAAAACTACTAGTTTAATGCAAGCTGTCACACATTGATACTGAGGGCATGCCATTTCAAGACTTTTCAAAACCTTCACCAACAGAAATGAAGGCTGAAAAGTCAGTGATGGCTATTCGAGTCAGACAGAAATAAGAACCATTGACCAGACTACATTCTCTCTCCATCCATGCCTAATTGTATTGCTAAATACTGTTACTTAGGTAATCTCACAGGAACTTAATGTAAGTTATGCCCAGAAGACTAATTTTGTAAGATTGTTTTCCTTTCCTGTACAACCATTATGACACTGTAAATTGCTTGATCTTTATTTGATGCTAGACAAGGGAACCTTCAAACGGGATTTCATTTTTTTTCAAAGCATCTGTAAAGACAAGAAGTATAAAACTGTTTATTTATCTGAAGATACTTTTAGATCCTCATCTTCAGTGAAAAGCATTTTCTTAGCTCTTCTGCTTTTTCTAGAGACAGAAAAAAACATCTAAGATGAAGCATCATCCCTGGATTGCCAGGCTGTTTAAAGTACACAGAGAGGAAAAAGATCTACTTCAGAGAGCATGGTCTCCTAATTGAAATGCATATAGTGATCTTTGTTACTGATCTTTGACAGGCAGTGGTTCACACCACAAAGTAATACATAATTAATATGTTCTGCAGCACTGGAAGTGCTGGCCTCTGCTTAAGACTTTGCTGAGCCAGTAAGAAGATCTCAACTCAGATCTAACCTTGGAAAGATAGGTGAAATGGCCTTCCTGGGAAATGGGCAAGTTCTATAAGCAGCTTCTGCAGTAATGACAAATTCTCTTTTGAACAGATTGCTTACAAGTTGTCTCCCACTCTTTCCTCCTTCTATTGAAATGACTTAGTTGAACTCTGGACTGCTTTTCATGATTAACAGTTGTATCAAACAAGAAAAAGTACTTCATCCTACATATATGCTACAGCTTCTGACTTTTTCTGTTTTAAGATATCACAGAGAAATTATCTTATATGAGGCAGTTTATAACGAGTTTGAGACCTAAATTTAAGTTTCATCTGACAGGCATGTTCCTGTTAGTCCCCTTCTGTCAATACTAAGAGGTCTTCTTTCGTGATACTAATATTTGATGTGATTACCTACCCATTTTGACTGACCCTGCAAGTATTATGGCCAACATGATGGAGTTGGCAAGGACTGTACCTTCCAGTAACCAGTGACACCCTAGTAGGCATAGGTCAGGTAGGTCATTTATGAAAACATGTACAGAGGCACAAAACCCACACAAATGAAAGGAAGCGTGAGAACAGTAACATGCATCCAGAAAATAGCTGTCTTCCAATGAAAAAAAAAAGCTACCATAAAGAACCTGCCATGTTTCATACAGATTTTAGTTCAGCAAGACACAGTAATTTCAACTTTGACTGAAATTTTCTACTAAAACTAGTTTCTGTTTCACTTTCATTTCATTTGAAATCAGTGCTGTTCAGACCAATTCACAACTTAGTATCAGAGATGTATCAGAACTTTCCTACACACACTGTTCCATCTCCCTCCTCATTTTAAGCTCATCTATCCTTCAAATTTTAAAATCAAAATATCACTATGGGTCATTATGCTGTACTCATTCCATTTGCTAGAAGTCTGTTCTTCAGGTAAAGAAAATAGTGTAAACATTGTGGAAGAGTAAGATCATATTGCAACTGGTGCCTGTAAAAGCATCAACAGTTCTTGCGTATGTTGTACAGGCTCTCCTGCTTAAGAAAAAAAACAAAGAGGTTTTTCCATCTTGAAAATCTTATATAAAAGACCATTCTCCTGAGAGATGTGACAGCTATAGTTTTTACCTGCTCTATTCATGATCTACAACAGCAAAAGCCAGAAGGACATCCCAGTGTAATAAAACATTAAATATTAATAACAGTAGTACCTTAATCTGCATAAATCTTGACAGAATTAAAAAATTATGTTTACTTTGTTGATTATGTCTCTAGTACAGAGAACTTTTATCATGTTCTTTTTCATGAGCATAGAATCATGGAGCAGTTTGGGTTGGAAGGGACATTTAATGATCATCTAGTCCAACCCCACAAAGAGCATCTTCAACTAGATCAAATTGCTCAGAACCCCATTCAGCCTGACTGTGAATGTTTCCAGGGATGGGGCATCTACCTCCTCTCTGGACAAGTATTTCACCACCCTCGGCACAAAAACTTTCTTCCTTGTATCTAACCTATCTTTTAGTTTAAAGCCATTACCCCTTGTCCTATCACAACATGCCCTGCTAAAACGCCTATTCCCATCTTTCTTGTAGGCCCTTTTAGGTAGTGAAAGGCTGCTATAAGGTCTCCCTGGAGTCTTCTTTCCTCCAGACTGAACAGTCCCAAGTCTCTCAGCCTTTCCTCACAGGAGAGGTGCTCCATCTCTCTGATCATTTTTGTGGCCATCCTCTGGACCTCCTCCGACAGGTCCATATCCTTTCTGTGCTGAGGACCACAGAGCTGGAGACAGAACTCATGTTGCTCCTTCTGACCATTAAACTGCTGTAGGAAGTGATTGTTGAAAGCCTTTTGAAGGTGACAGTGGCCTCCGTGTTTCCACGTAAGACAAACATAAGAAATTTCTACAGAAACACAATGTTGTGATAAGAAACTACAATTTATACAGTTCCTTTTTTAAATGAGTCCTTCATAGCAAACCTCTGAAGTAAGGTGGGAAAACCTTCTCTTTTCTTTTTTCCTTTGGTTTTATAGTCAAAAGAACTGCAATGTTATATGCACACATCTGGGCACAAGCATGAGAGAAAAAATGCCCTCAACACTTTGCTCAAACTCTCTTAAAGCTGTCAGGTGATGCCCTAACTTATGTCTGCGCAACTGATACCAAGGGCCACTTTCCATCATAATAAATTCATTTATCAATCTATGCATAATATTTTTTCCAAAGGGATAAAAAATATTCAGCACTAATACAGTAACTGCTGTGCAATTAAACACTAACACAGCTTTTCCTGATGTCATTCACAGGCATAACTGTTCAGCACCTTAGAAGAAATGAGAGACTGGGTTTTCTGCCTCTCTCCTCACCTCATGAGCTGAAAGGAAAACTGCTCCTTCTGCATGTGTAACTGTTCCTAAACATGCAGAGGCACCAGTGACAGTCTGTGCTCCACTGCGTGCTCAACACTTTTCACCTATTGACCCAGACAGGACTGCATGTATCCACTGCTTTGCTGTTGGAGAGGAACAAGCACGTTCATTCAAATAGATGGATGCTTGCTTCATACCAATTATTTATCATTCAACGATGAGGTCTGAGGTCTTACTTACTGAGCTTGTAATGGAATTATCCATTCCCCAAGGTGCTTCTCCTCAGTGTCACATCCCCATTCTTAAATGAACATCATACAGATGTATGATCCTCAGTTACAGATGGCAAATTAGGTCACAAGAACACCATAGATAAAACTGGAATGCCTACTAACTTTGTCCAGAGACATTTAAGTTCATCACTAAACTTCATACTTTAACAGCTTCCCACATATTCAAAGCTACCACAAACTGTAAGGGGAAGAATGAACAACTGCCACAGATATTTTGTGGCAGAGAAAAAAAAATCCAGTTCTCAGGAGCTGCCTTCAATTAGTTATTCACTACTCACAATAAATCTTTACTTCTCAAATTCTCTGCTTATTCAATACCCTCATGCCAGTTACACAAAACGCAAACCAGGATTTTTAATCTTAATTACTACAATACTGATTCAATCTAAACAGTGCCTAGACTGCAACAAAACCAGAATAACTCAAGGACTCTTTCAGAAAATAAAGCGGGGAGGGGTGAAGAGGAACCAAATGTGATAATGCAATAAAGGTTGTACAATATGCACCTATATGAGGACAAAGGGGAACAACTGGTATCATACAGACAGCTTTAAGCTCAGTTTTTAACTTTTTTCAACTTTGTAACCATGATACTGTTTTGTTACAGGATGCAACGTGAAAAACTTTGCATGCAACATTTTATGCAAAACTGAAAAGGAAGTATATCATTATCTGATATAAAATGCACCTGAGTGCTGTGAGAGCTGTTTGATGACATTACAAAACCACTCTACATAGTTTTCTGATGGAGAATGTAAGAGACTCCTGATGAAAAAGGAAACATCTCAACTCATCTGCAAGAAAGTCAAGGAGTGGTATCCAGAAAACTACAGGCTGACTCCAGAAAGACTACGCAGCAAATCCTTCTGGAAGTCATGTCCAGACACAGGTCATGGTGACTGGGAACAGTCATCTTGGATTTACCAAAGATCTGTTGTGCCTGACCAACATGATATCCTTCTACTGAGAAATAACTGGCTGTGTGGCAAGGGGAGAGCAGGGGTTTTTTCCTTACTTTCATATTAGTCAGGCTTTTTGACACAGTCTCTCATAGTCTGGTAGCAAAATTGGAGATATGTGGTTTGGATAGGTGGATTACAGGGTTGATGGAAAATTGTCTGGGCTATGGGATTCTAAATGGCTGGGATCATGAGTATTAAGACCAAGTGGCAGCTGGTACTCTTGAGGTTTCTCAGAATTGATACTAAAGTGAGTATTCTTAATATCCTCATTAATGACTAATTCACACTTAATGACCTAGTTACTCAACCAAATTTGTGGACAATGCCAAGTAGTGAAAAGTGATAACTCTACTCTGACTCAGAGGGACCCACCTTGGGAACTTCAATTAAAGAAAAATCCTACATCTGCACTCACACAACAGCGCAAGCAGAGGGCTGACTGAGTAGAAATCAAATTTGCAGAAAAGGATCTGAGGTCCTTTCTGATACTTTTTGACAAGTTGAACATGAGTCAACAGCATATCTTTTTGCAACAATGAAGACTAACTGCAGGCTGTGCTATATTAGCAAGAGTTCACCCATCAGGTCAAGTGAAATTGTTATTCCCCTGTATTTGGTTCTAGATAATGATTGTCCAACCTGGGGATCAATATAAAGCACTAAATACTGAATAACACCCAGTGGAAGGCCACCAGGATGATTAAAGCTGTATTTGTTTGGTCTCAAGCAGAGAAGGCCATAAGGCATGATCACTGTCTTCAGCTATCCACTGAAGATCGTAGAAAAGACAAAGCTGGACTCTTCTTGAATATACACAGCAAAAGGATGAGGGACAGTGGATATATGACCTATGACAAAATTCCAGTGTAACATTAGGAAAAATTTCACAGTGAAAGTCAACCCTTAAGAAGGGCCCAGAAAACATAGAATTTTCATCCTTACAGATATTTGAAATCCTACTGGATATTAGTCAGAGCAACAGGATCTAACTTTGCTGGCTGACCCTGCTTTGCTCTGGAGGCTGAACCAGATAATCTCCAAACCTCCCGATGAGTCTAAATTCCTCTGATTCTACCATTGTAGAGAGCCAGTTTGGGTACTCAAAACATGATGCATCAAAACATGATGCAGTGCAGACTAATCGGCCAAGAAGGTGGCCAAATAAAGAATTCTCCCCCTCTTGCCAAAGCGTTCCTTGGTGCACATGAAAAACGACTCTACACATACAAAACAAATTAAAAATATGTGCAAATAGTGTGAAAGGTAGTTTAAAAAGAATTTAGGTTTTCAGCATAGTTCAAAAGCAGTTATCAAGTAAAGTTTTCCAAAGAGAAAGACTGATTTTAAGGATACTTCCCTAAATAACATCAGGTGCAGTGCACAATGTTTGTGCCATCAAAAAAAGCCCAGAGTTAAACCTGTAACAGGTTATCTTAAAAGTCTGTCATGTAGATTGTCTTTTCCTCTCTTAGCAAGATCACTGTTTAACACTTAGCAAATGTTAATTAAGAATATCAAATATGATTGTTTTCTAAAGGGTCACCTGGAATGTCCTAATGCTATTTCACACAATTTCATTTTCATCCAAATGTACTGAGAATACCAATTATGCGATAGTTTTCTTAAGTGCTTCACTTGAACCCAGACCTCCAGCATCTAAGAAACCTAAGCTGTACTTGCTCCACACAGATTAAAGCATTCTCAGTTTCTGATTTGATATTTTCTAAGTCCTGTCAAATGTGCTACCAGATCACAAACCTAAGGTGAGCCTGATACCTTGAATACCGATGATGCTACACTTAGAAGGTAAAAAACCTGTAGACAGAACATTAAACACCCAAAAAATACAACAAGTGAGGAAATCTTCGTAACAGCTTCCACTTGTTGCAAATAGATTAATTTCAATGAAAACTGAATCAAGACTGGTACTAGCAGACCAATGCAAATGCTAAACTGATTCTGGAACAGTGAATTATTTATTCCAAAAAGGAGTCAAACATCCCAACAATTTATAAGCCCAAAAAGCAAGCACAATTAAAAAAGAATAAGCTACATTTTTGGGAACTGGAGGAGAGAATTGTTGAGTACAAAAGGTACAGGTAGTTCACTGCTCAAGAAATGGTTTGTTTGTTCATTTTATAATAATGGTACATGCTTTTTAGTGCTGGCAAAACTCCCTCGTGGTATTAAGCTTAATGGGTTTTATTTAAACCTACAGTTGCTAATTATTACTCAATTGCTAGGACAGAAATTCGCTACCTTGTAAATTGATCTGTATTTTAAATTAACAAGCAAGTACTTCCACAGCCAAGGTGAGCACATTAAATTTTCTGACCTAAAATGTAAGTCTGATATAGCAGAAAGATGCCACTACACAGTAAAGCAACACCAAAAGTACCTGCAGTATTTAGGAATTCTGCTACATCAACAAGTTTTCCTGTTTCCTGCCCCACAAATGAAATGGTGAGTATAGGAAGTTCCTCATGGTTCTCTCCTCCTCCACTGGGGATGCCCTACCCAGAAAACTGTGGCAGCAAAGCACAGCTGCCATGTTTCAAGTCAGTGGTTCATGGAATGAGGGACATTTTTGTGTGAGAATATTTGATCCACAAGATTTGTATGAGCTACTTCTAGTTTTGTCTGTGCTCCACACTGAGGCACAGTTAGTGCCTTTCACATACATCCAGAGCCACTAAAGAAATCAGACCGGCTTGGATATTACAGCAAGATGGGTAAAATTAAGAGACCTATGTCAGGCCTAAGAATTCAAATATCTCAGTAGTGTCAAAGTACTGGGTTATTGCAATAATGCTTTTTTTGGTACCAATAGCATCCAAGACTGAAAAAAAATATCTATCACAGCCAAAAAGAATTAGGTGGGAACAGGGCAACAAGCTGAAGGAAGAAAAGTCAGTGGGTCAATAATATAAAAAGCTTCTTTATCTATGTTAGTTTCTCTATCACAGCATCTTCATTAGCATTTTGTATTACAAAATTTTTCTAAAATACATTAATCCCATTGAGGTGGAGCTTACAGAGGAACTGAAAAGCTGTCAGGAGCGCCAGCTAAGAACCAGAGAGGGCTAGTTAAGCTCAGCAGCCAGTGTCAGAAACTAGACCAATTAATCTGATTCTGGTGATTTTTCTTTGCAAAAAGAAGAATTTCTTTTTTTCTAGTAATAAAACCCAAAGCATTTCCTATTCTGTGTACTAAGTACTAAAATTTGAACTTTGATAGAGGATGTGCTTATTATACAAGTGGAGGGAGACAAAAGGAAAAAATCAGTGCACTTTCAAAAAACAAGAACTTTCTTTTGCAGCAGTTACTAAGTATTTGTCCACAAGAATACTAGAGAAAGTTCAACTATCTCGTGAAGATTTAGTACGGAAAATCTGAAAAACTAGGTATAGGCATTTAAGTGTAAATACAGGATTTCAGACAAGATTGAAGTGAAGGTTTTAATGCATTCTTAATTACCAGTTTTCTACCAATGTCCTGTAACACCGTCAACCTTCCTAAGGTTCAAAACTCATCATAAAAATTTATGAAACTCTTTTCACAAGATCACACCAAGGAGGTTTAAAAACATTAGCATACGAGTACAACAACAAGGGCAAAAGCATGTCACAGAACTATTAAAACCACAGCAAATATGGACAGTTAAGCTTATTAACACTTAAAGATTGCAAATAAATGTGCATAAATTCACAGTACAACATTGCATATAATATAATACATACAACTCTGCTACATCAGCACTTAAGAGAATGATTACAACAGGAAAGCTGACAACTGCTTTTTTCTAAATTCAAGTAGTGCCCATTTTTCTAAGTTAATGGGTTATGAAAAATTCAATACATCTCTGAGTGGTGAAGACAAATTAAAATATTTGAAATATTTTAAAATCTAAAAATCCACCAAGTCTTCTCTAAATAAACATTTCATCCATTTATTTCCTTTGTTATGTTATTTTTGTAGATTATACCTCCTTTTTACTGCGCATTTATCGATATTACAGCGATAGAAATACTTTATTAATCCTATCTTTGTACTTTAAAGACTGAAGAAGCAACATTCAAAATTGTGGTCTGGTAAAACTACATATTTTTAATCTCAGTATTATATTAGCATTTACTACAGCATATTTATTTTTAGATTTGAATCCCTCTTCAGTAATTGTACCCAACTGAATACTGCCACTCAAACTGAAAATTTCACAGCATCTTTATAATTCTTAGCACATTTTTTTCTGAATGTAATAAATCTTCCTCTTAAGAAAAGGAATGGTCTTCCTCAAATTGTTAAAATATAGAAGGTAGCCCTGAAAATCCTTTACTAAATCCTGTACTTGTAATAATATTTACACATCTGGTGTTCAATATCCTTTTTTCTTAAACCTGAGGTAAGTTTTGAAGCAAAGTAAGTTCAGCATGCACCGCACCTCAGTCTACAGTGCTGATATCTAGTGGGCTAAGTATGAACATAATACACTGTATTGAGAAGAATATATATTGGTTTTAAAAGAGGCACAAGTAAAAACTGTCAGGGAATCTAAACTCTACAGCCAGAGGTACAGCTAAAAAAATTATTATTTTCTAAAAGGTAATTCTGAAAAAGTTACATGCAAGAAGTATTTATCCCCAGTTTTGATGGTAGTCATCACACATAAAGCAATCTAGAAATTTAAGCTCTGTAACATCAAGGTGACATTTCCCATTTTATGCAAATTAATTTAACTTTTTTACCTTATTTACTTCCAGAATTTCCCTTCTCTCCTCACTAGCAAAACGAAGCTGACTTGCAGCACCACGATCATCATGCTTGGAGCCATCTTCTTCAACGTATGGAATAAGTTGCTGTGAAGACAAGAAACATTAGCTTTACTAAAAATTAAAGAAAAAAAAAATCAAACCAAGGAGATACATAAGGTACTACCACTTTCTCCACAGGTTCAAACTGCCCAGGAGAAAGTGGACACAAGCTTACTTTGTCACCTCAAACCCAAAGGCCTTAGAATTACCTCAGTGAGGTCTCCAGGAAAACGATGTGCTTCAAAAGGACACAATCCCACCTATTACCACTCTTAGACCCAAGCAATTTCACAACTGCACACAAAACACATTTTCCTTTTCAAGATGTGTATTATGGATAATTCTTGTATTCTTGAACTCTGCAGATTGTGATTTTAAAATTTACTATTCAACACTAAGAAATACTACAAACAAGAGGTTATCACTATTAGAAAGTATTTTAGCAGAGGGGCAGGTACCAATCTCTTTGCTCTCATGACCAGTGACAGGACTTGAGGAAACACTATGAAGCTCAGTCAGGGGAGGTTGAGGTTGGATATCACTCAAGGGATGGCTGGGCACCAGAACAGGCTCCTCAGGGAAGTTGTCACAGCACCAAGCCTGTCTGATTCACGAAGTGTTTGGACAATGCTCTGAGGCACATGGTGTGATTCTTGGGGTGTCCTGTGCAGGGCCAGGAGTTGAACTCGATGAGTCCCTTTCAACTCAGCATATACTATGATTCTATATTAAACATAATCGTGACTGGCTTTACGTAGCTACTTGGTTAATACTCTAGTTATGAGTTCCTATTTTAGTGAGTGTCTGTTTGGCTCTTCTTAAGGCCAGGCCTAGAATTACCTAAAAGGAGTTTTTCTGTATTTTCCACTGTGATCTCCTCAGACATAGAGAATCATAGTTTTGTTTAGGTTGGAAAAGACAATATTGTACAATGTTTTCTGTAAGCTTCTACAAAGCAAAAAATCTTTGAAGTATTCCTAAACAAATACTACTGTATGTTTCCTTCCTAAAACCAAAATAAATTAAGAAGAATCAGTAAATATAGTAGGTACAAAACAAATACATACTTCTGTGTCATAACACTGCCAAGCTACTAAAAATAAGCTGTAACATTTTACACATAGCATACAGCCACAAAGTCAAGTCTATCATCGTTTTTTGTCCTGAATCAAGCAAAATTATATCCATGTTCACATACAGACAAATTAAAGACTAGTATTGATGAAAATGACACTAGGTTAGAAAAGACCTCTGAGATCATCCAAGTCCAACCTATGACCAAACACCACCTTGTCAACTAGACCATGGCACCATGCGCTATGCCAAGTTTTTCCTTAAATGCCTCCTGGGATGGTGACTCCAACCACTTCCCTGGACAGTGCACTGCAATGTTTAACTACTCTTTCTGTGAAGAAATTCTTCCTAATGTCCTACCTAAACCTCCCCTGGCACGGCTTGAGGCCATTTCCTCTTGTCCTGTCACTTGCTGCCTGGGAGAAGAGGCCAATCCCCACCTGCCTACAACCTCCTTTCAGGGAGCTGTAAAGTGAGAAGGTCCCCCCTAAGCCTGCCCTTCTCCAGGCTAGACAACCTCATCTCTCTCAGCCACTCCTCATCATTGTGCTACAGACCCTTCACCAGCTTCACTGCCCTTCTCTGGACTTGCTCCAGCACCTCAATGTCCTTCCCAAACTGAGGGGCCCAGAACTGGACACAGCACTCAAGGTGTGGCCTCACCAGTGTGAAGTACAGAGGGAAAATTTCAAATTGGGATTCAATTTCAAAACTGGATCCCTCCCAACTGGTAAGAATTGATGATGTTAATGTGAAAGTTTCACAGTCTTTCAAACAGCTCTAACTAATAAACAGAATTCAGTCCACCTAATTCCAGTCTCATTAGAACTTGTTATGAGTCTCCTGCAACTGAGAATAGACAATATGTTATGCAGAGAGCGGTTATTCTCAGTTGTAGTGTATATATGAATAAAGATACTTACTTCTATGGGAACAGGATCGAGCCCAGCACAGTTTTCATTGCATTTGTCATAGACTAATCTCAGTTTTCTGAAGAGTATTGATAATTGACGGAGATGTTCCTGCAGCTTTCCCAATCTGTCTTGGTAGGTTGCAGTGTGATAAGTAACACCATTTGGTAACTTAAGAGAACCAAAACATTAAAAATATTACACTGAAGTTTCTGTCACATTAAATAAACACACTAAAAGAAATCAGATGGGATTTTGTACATTTTAAAATCAGATAATCACTTTATTGCCACAGAAATCAGAGACACTTTTATTTTCTTTACCAGCAAAATTCTGTATTTTATGTTCTCAATCACTGCTGTCAAACAGCTTCATGTTTTCTACACTTTGATCATTGTCAATCCTTTTAACTCTTTTCAGTGAGTGTCTTCACAATGTTTAAGTATGGTCCAAGCATTACACTTTGAGACTTCCTGTCTCAACCCCAGGCCACACAATTCAGAAACACAAGAGTCATGAAAATACAGAGGGAATGGAGGTGATTACTTATCTTCTGCTCTCCACAGAGAAAACACAATGAAAGTTTGTATGTTTTCTCAGTACATAAGCATGAATAAGGATTATACCCATTTTCATAAGAAAAAAAAAAGTCAGAAAGTTTTAAATGGGAAATATTACCAAAAGAGATCAATGAAAATTCCTTTAAAATTATGTTAACAAATGCATGTTAACATAAACACAGAAACATGACCTGCATATAAACAACCTTTGCTATTCACAAAGAAAAACACAGTTCCTAGTGTATTTAGAGTTTATTGTGCAGGCAATAACAATTCATCATTTCTGAATATCCTACATCTTCACTTAATCTACAGGAGTAAACAAATACATTAAGAGTAGTATTTACTTCTCCAATCAATCCTCCTTTTTAAAGCAGTTTGATCAAGTTATCGCAGCGTCCTGAGCCACCTCCTCTGCCTACAAACCCTGGCAGCCAGTGACAAAAACGAAGCGCCGTTTTTCACCTGCATGTTCCTGAGGAGCTGGAAGATCTCCATGGTGCGGAACACGATGTCCTGCACGGTCTCCTGCCCGATGCGGCAGAGGGAGGCGGTGTTCACCTCGCGGGCCGCCTGTGCCTGCGGCCCCGAGAAGGCGCCCGGCGCCATCGCCGCCCCGGGCAGCGGCGGCGTCGACATCTCGGGCCCGCCGGGGCGACCCGCACCAAGGGCTTACTCTGGATCCACCGAGGGCTTGCTGGAGTCCACCCCGATGAGCTCCGGGGGGCAGCTACCCCGCGCCTGTGCCCGCAGGCGGCCCTATCGCAGATGATCCCGATGAAGGCGCTGGGGCCGGGCCAGCCCCGCTCCCGCGCCCGCCCTCCCCGGGCCGGGCCGTGGGGCCGCGGCTGCTCCGCACGCACCTCCCGCCCGACCCGCGGCCGGGGCACACCACAGGGCCTGCTGCCAGCTCCGGCACAGAGCCCGCAGCGCTGCGCTCCCGGACCCGGACCCGGACCCGGACCCACCGCCTCCGCCGCCGCAGCCCGAGGCCCGCAGCCCGGCCCCGGCCCCCGCTGCTCCCACACTCCCGGGGCCCGCACCGCGGCACTCCCGGCCCGCTCCCCCCGCACTCACTCCCCCGTTCCCCCCGTTCCCCCCGCTCCCCCCGCACTCGCTCCCCCGTTCCCCCCGCTCCCCCCGCACTCACTCCCGGCTCCCCGGTGCCCCCGCACGGCGGCGGAAGCGCCTCCCGGCCCGGTGCCGTCACAGCCGGCGGGGCGGGCCCTGTGCCCGGTCCCGCGGCCTGCGGGGCCCCGCGCGGCTGTGCGGGCAGGGCGGCCCGCAGCGGGGTGGTCGGAACCCCCAGCAGTGCTCACACGGGTGCCACCACCCCTGTGGTACATCACAGAATCAGAGAACGGCCTGGGTTGGAGGTGACTTTAAGGACCATTTAGTCCCAAATGCTCCTGGCGTGGGCAGGGACACTCCTCTAGACCAGGCTGTGCAGAGCCCCGTCCAGGCTGGCCTTGGGCACTGCCAGGGCTGGGGCATCAAGTTCTCCTGGCAGCCTGTGTCAGTCCCTCTCCACCCGCACAGCAAAGAATGCCCTCCTGCCATCTAATCTAAACTGCTCTTTCAGTTTGAAGCCATTCCCCTTTGTCGTATCGCTACAGTTCCTCATGAAGGGTCCCACTACGCCTTCCTTGTAGGTGCCTTTTCGATACTGGAGGGTTGGTGTGGGGTCTCCCTGAGACCTTCTGCAGGCTGAACAGCCCCAGCTTTCTCAGCCTGTCTTCACAGGAGAGGTGATCTGGTCCCAGTCACACAGATTAGTGGCCGAGTATCTGTTCTGCGAGATAAATGTGTGTATGCACATGCACACCTGTATTAATTTTACAGTTTTATAGGTGTACTGATACTCCTTCTTGCATAGAAACATTATTGTTAATACAGAAAAGCTTTGATCTTCCTGTGTCACAGTGTTTGGGTGGGTATAAAATGCCTTTGTTTGTACCACACTAATACAATTGAATTGAGACAGTATAAAAATACAAGACCTCCTGTGTGAGGGAGAAGGAAGGTCTATGAGGCCTGATAGACAGGAACTAACTATAGAGTAGCTAACGCTTACTGTCTGCCTAATGAAAAATTCCTTCATATGCCAAAATCAGTAAGTACCAAAGTTGTTGTTTTTTTCCCTCCAGTTGATGTCATACCTAGGACTCTGTATTTGACTGATTTTGACAATAAGTATCTGAAAATATAGAAGAGAGCATTTATATACCTGTGGCTTCTTATGAATTCTCAGTAAGTCTGGTCAAGGTAGTTGTGCTGTATTAAAACTGATGTTACAAATGATCTTTTGTGTGAAATGCATTGCGTTTGTAATGCTGTAAAAATAAATTAGAAATTTAACATGTTGCGTGGGGAGGCAAGGGATGACAAGCACAAGAAATTGGGCAAGGAGAAAAGCTGAGCTGTTTAAGGATTTTCTTTTGCTCAGGAGACCTTCTGCATCTGGAAGGTTTAAGTCTAGAAGAAATAATGTAGGAAACGGCAACATTCTGTCTTTCCCTTGGGCTTTTTTTGCTGAAACAGACGAAGTTTCTATCAAGAGAGATAATTGCAGGTTGTGTAAAACTTCAAAGCATTCTTTCCCACAGTCTGAGGAAGGGGAAATAAAAAGAGAAAGTGAAAACTGTAAAAAGCAGCCCAGAGAGCATTCTGCATGTGTGTTGGGCCTTTGATAGATAAGGCAGGAGCCCAGCTTCAGGATATTTGTGTATTCTCTCCCACCTGACTGAATTCTCACAGTCTGTTCTAGCATTTCTGAATTTGGAATTAAACTTTCTTCAAGACTGGAGCTGATAGCTTAGTTCTCTGGTTACCTGCATGCATATCAAATCATACATGTGGTATACAGCCTTTGTTAAAGAAAGAAGAAAGCAGTCAAGGAACATTCAGGGACAGAATCATACAAACTTGCTGTCAGAGGTGTTTTGCTGCAGAAAACATTTTTTGCCTCAGAAATGGACTAATGAGGGTAAACACCACACCCTTTCCTAAACTGAAGCTTTTTGCTGCCTGGTTAAGTTCTCTCTAGCACTCTGCCAGAGCCAGGGTACAATGTAAATAGTTATATTTTAACAGAGATCTTTGTGTAAAGGATACAAAAGTGGATTCTTAAACAGATAGGAAAAAATGGTTTATAAAATAAGAGGAGGTTATTTTCAGACAGGAAAAGAACATCCCATGGTGTCTGGCTAGACAGTGCTTGGGGAGAGCAGTCCCTGGAGAATTTCAAAGGGCTTGTCTGAAGGCTTGCATCTCAGTTCACTGTACATTGAGAAAATGATGCAAAAACTGTTCAAGAGCTGAGCACAAAGGATAATGTTTTCCTCTTCCGATTGCATGGCCAAGAGCTCTGTTCACACTGTTTAAGTGGCCCCAGATCCAGTGGCATGAGAGTAATGAGCGACTCAGACCACCTACTATTCAGGGCTGCCAGACACAGACTCCATATGCAGTTGTATCCTGAAGTATAGGGCTGTCACTTACAGTAGGCAGTCGAAATGCAGAGCCAAGTCTACATGTGGAGAGTGCTGAAGGATGTTGCTAGGAGGCCTAATGTTCTTCATTGTCAGTCTGTGGAGCCATCTAAATCTGATATTTCACTTCCAGACAAAGGCATCTCTTCCTTTCAGATAAGAATGTTTTCTTGGTTGAATGAGAAAAGGATTAATATATATTTTTCTTTTTAAAAGCAATCTGTTAAGCAGCCACTGTCTGACTTCAGTTTGGGCCAAGTGCTTTATCTGGAAGGTGTCCAAATCAGAGATCATCTTTCACATCCATTTCAATTTCTGTGGCATCGGTTCCACCAGTGACTTAGAATTCTGCAGTCTTTGTTGTTGCCTTGTAGAGAAGCTACCAAAAACCTAACAAAGAGCCTGTCTGCATGTAATATTCTAGTCCAATCAGCTTTAACTGAAATTTGAAATTAGGGTTCTTTAAAGGGTAATTACTTCAGTGATTATTATTGTTGTTGTTATATCATGATTATAATTGCTTTTGATTTTTTTTCTATTTTAAGAGGTTCTCACTCATATACCCTGAGCAACTCCAGAGGTGGTATAGTTGTGCTTTATCAGGAAAGTAAAAATCCTCAAAGTGAGTGAAGAGGATAATTGTTGCTTTTGTTCAAATAATTTTCTCTAAATCAGTTAATATGCTTGCAAGGCAGTATGAATAATTCTATTTAAAAATAAACAGAACTGGTGAAATCCCTGGATCATCCTCTGTTTTCCTTGAATAAGAGAGTGTACTCCCTCACAAGTTTCCTCACACTATTCCTTAGCAGCAGTGGTTTGATACTGCTCTGAGGGTGACAGATGGGCTTGGGGGAAATGTGTTAGCCCGGAAAGGACTTTCATTCTCTACCCTGTCCCATTCAGTGTTTATGTGTTCATTCAAGGAGAAATAATGGGACTTTATGGAACCTTTGCCAACAATAAACAGACAAGGCACAATTTTACTGTTACCAAGCTGTGACAGATAATGGCATGGCACATAACTTTTTTAGTATGTGGCCAGCACAGACAGTTAAGGCAGGTGGACCTTCATCAGAGATCACATTTATAGGCCAGAGGAAACAGTTAATGGCTGTGATTAAGTGAGGAGGATTGGGGGTTTTGGGTTTTTTTTGTGTGTGACACGGGGGTTCTTAGAATGATGTTTTTCTCATCCAGGCAGATATTTTCATGAACTATGAAAGCATCCATTTAGAAGGAAGCAGGATCATCTGTGGTAGTGCTAGATGAGATGGGATAAATTAGGTAGGATCAGAGCAGAGGGCAGTACTCCACTCTTTTGCTTAGTAAGGGATGAACACAGCTGTTTTCTGGACCAAGGGGAATTTGGGTTGAACAACTAAGATCCCTCTGCCTTTATGTCATTCTCTTGCACAGCTCTTTGGTGGTGCAGGTGGTAGAAGGACGGCAAGAAGAGCAGATGGAAGGGGTTCAGCCTCCTTGCTTGCCTCATCTCCTCCATCCTCTTTTTACGCAAACTTGTCTATATGTTATACATGCTAATGGCACCTTCTGCAGGGGTGCAGAGAAGCAGAGTGTCATGCCTACTGGCTTTCATACAGATAGTAACCAACTTCAGTGGTTTGCCACAGGTCGGCCTCTAAATGTTCAGAGTGGTCAGAAAAAATGATCTGTAAATCCCTAATTTCAGAATGGCCTTATGTGGTGTCGTGGCTACCAAGTGCCCACCATGCCACTCCACCATCAAACTCCCTCATTCCCCCACTCCTTCATTCCCCATTCTCAGCCATACAGCAGGAGAAAATAAGATGAAAAACTCATGGCTTGAGAGAAAGTCACTTTAATGAAAGAAAGCAAAGTCAGAATATTGAAGTACAGTCCTGCCACAGACTGATCCAAATGGCATTGCAACAGGTGTTCTCTTAAAGCTCAGACACTCTTAGGACTTGCATGGGCTCCATAAGTCAGGGTCACATCCATTTCCCATGATATAAAAATAAGCATTAATGAATGATGAAGAAGTCAGATAAAGTGTGATCGTTCAGCCTACTTGTAGGGGGCTTAAAGCATGGTGTAGCTTTTTGGTTTGTGTAGCTTTGTGGGTCCTACATGTCCATTTTTTGATCTTGACAGGTATGTCGTATCATCAGGTCTCTACTTCTCAAAAGTTTGCTTCTTGACCTTCAGCTCAGAAATGTTGCTCTTGGCCCCTTTGTTCCTTCAAACACCAAAGAACTAGTTTTGTAGTCAGTTCTTTCTGGCATGAAGATAGTTATGCTTCCCTACGTTTTACATGATGGGCTGTTATGCCCAGCAGCTGGTACTCTCCCTGTAATTGTGATAGAAGAGAAAAGGAGTAACAGGAAGTCCCCAGACTTCTTCCAGAGGATCCCAATGCAGAAATCTCATCCTTATAATCTTTCTGCTTTTGCAGTTGTTCACTTACTTTTCTCCAAAGAAACATCTGAAAGTCCCAAATTAATCTAGACATTGTGACTTCAGACCCAAGTCCAGAAGCAAATGTATCATGTCTTCTTTTGGTCTCACTGCCCAGCACGTCTCCTGCATCCTCCCACTTATTGGTGCTCCAAATGCTGGAACTGAAAATTATTTAAACAGAACAATACCAAGCTTCTCCTTTTGCCACAAAATAGCTGTGGGCAGTCTGTGACTTCTTTTACTGGACTTTCAGATATTTCCCATGGTTCTATTTTTCCTGAGCAAATGGTCTTGTGGGACTTGCTGTTTGGAAGAAGAGGCATTCCAAATTGCAGTTTATATGAACTCTGTGTCTTCATCAGCCAAATGTGCATTAATGATGCCCATGGATAAATTTTCAGCATGCTTGTTTGATGGCTTCTCTTGGGGCTTGCACAAAAATGGCTTGGAAATGGAACATTTGCAAAGAAGCGGATGCAGGCTAAAGAAAGCATTACAATGAGATGTAAAAAATGTACATTGTAATTTATACAGGCAACTAGCTTCTGGAAAACTTGACCTCTGGCCAGTAGAGGACAGAAACATATCTAAAGAGACCACTGAAGCAGTGACTGGTACCCAGTGGGACAGCAATGGAGGGACTAATTATATTTTCACAGCTGTTACACCAGTGCTGAAAGTATGTTGGTGACAAATGAGTTTGTGGTGGACTTCACAGTAGTTAATACTGGAGAAAAGCTAGCCTGCCCTGTGGTTTGGCTGCTTATGTGCTATTAACATTATAAGCAGGAGTGCAAGGGTATTTTTTCCCTTCAGGGATCATTGCCAGTATGCAGTTTCCCACTATTGCTCCACAGTTGGAGGCAGAGTTCTCTTTAAGGTGTTGACAGATGATACTCCTGTGACTCACTCCATAGTAGGACGGAGAAAGAGGTCCTGTGCTCTTTTCCTTCCCAAAACATGTCCTAGTTGTGTGAGGGGGTCCCTGCTCTGCCCTGTAGTACATGGCTTTTTTTCCTAAACCCTAAAAATTTCAGGAGGGGGTTCTCTTTTCATCTGCCTCTGATGTTTTATTTCTCTCTCTAATTGTAAATCTCTAGTAGTAGGTTGTAGTGGGTTGGCCTTTTCTGGACACCAGGTACCCACTAAAGTTGCTCTCTCCCCTCTGCAACTGAAAGGAGAAGAGAAAATATAACAAAGGGTTCATGAGTTGAGGAAAGAGCTCGGAGAATTCACTCTCCTATCACCATCACAGGCAAACTATACTCAAAGGAGGGATATTATTTAAATTTATTACTAACAGAATCAGAGCAGGAGAATGAGAAGGAAAAATAAATTTTAAAACCCTTTCCCCCTCCCTCCTTCCAGGTTCTACCTCCTCCCACCCAGTGGTGCAGGCAGACAGGGAACGGGGCTTATGGTCAGTTGTTGTTTCCACTGCTGCTCAGGGAGGAGTCCCTCCCCTGCTCCCAGTGGGGTTCTTCACAAACTACTCCAGCTTGAGTCCATTCCATGGGCAACAGTTCTGCACAAACTGCTGCAAAGTGGGTCATTTTGCCACGGGGTGCAGTCATTCAGGAACAGGCAGATCCAGCCACAAGTTCTGCCAGCAAACCTGCTCCAGTGTGGGCTCCTCTCCCCACAGGTCAGCAGGTCCCTGCCAGGACCCTGGTCCCGCATGGGCCTCCCATGGGATCACAGGCTCCTTCAGGCATGCCCCTGCTCTGGTGTGGGCTCCACCATGGCTGCAGGTGGATCTCTGCACCCCGATGGTCCTCCACAGGCTGCAGGGGCACAGCTGCCTCACCATGGGCTGCACCATGGGCTGCAGGGGAACCTCAGCTCCAGGGCCTGGAGTACCTCCTGCCCCTCCTTTTCCACTGACGTTGGTGTCTGCAGAGTTGTTCACATGTTCTCATTTCACTCTTCTCTGGCTGCAATATTCATCTGTCCCACAATTTTTTTTCCCTTTCTTAAATATGTTATCACAGAGACATTATTATAATTTGTGATGGGCTTGGCCTTGGCCAGTGGCCAGTCCATCCTGGAGCTGGCTGGCATTGGCTCTGCTGGGCATGGCAGATGGTTCCAGCAGCTTCCCACAGAAGCCACCTCTGTAGCACCCCTACTACCAAAACCTGGCCACAGAAACGCAATACACAGGTGAAAACGTTCTCTGTGACTTTGCAGGTACAAGCCTACCCCACTGTCATTTGGGAGAACACTGACCACTCATCAGCTGATTGCAAAGATTATCTGTATTCTTGAAGCATTAAAAGGCTCATTGTTGTTTCTTGTATCTGTGGCAAGAGATATTTTCTTTCACCTTAACTTCCTTCTTATGAGCAAAATTACTTGTGATTTATTCAGTGTCAATCAATTTGGATTCTCTAGCCTCATTTCTTATTCAGAGGTTCCACAACCCTTCCTGCATGTGAATCAGATATTGCATGCACACATGGATGGCATGTAAAATAGGTATTAACAAGATAGTGAGATCAGCCCTTCTGGTGCTGCAAATCTGGTCCTGGGAATTTTTGCATTCCCCTACGTGTGTAACCATTCATGGACTCATACTCTGTCCTTCGCTCAGTCATTTGGACATTCATTCACACAATCTATTCATCCCAAGGTAAATTTTGCTCTTCTTGTTTTCTTCTTAGTAGCTTTAGAATGATTTAAACAAACCCAGACATACATTATGTGGTCATGTCAGATATGTTACGGTAGCAGCAGAAGACTCCAGGCAAGAGTATAACCTCATTCTCCTCTGTGAGTGCAGAAGAAAACAGTTCATCTCCTCAGCGGTTTACAATTCAGATTGTATATTTCACAGCAAAGAAGAAGATAGATTAAAAAGGAACCTAATAGTTTCTAGATAAGGAGGTTGGAATATCCTAATTTACTATGAAAGTCATCAGCAGTATAGATGGCAATTCAGGAAAAGTTATAAGGGCATGAAAGATATATAGTGCAGATCCTGTCCACAAAAGCCATCATGTCTCGATGCAAGTCAAATGCCACTTGTGTCTTCCCAATGATATAAGACTATGTGAAATTGGGAATGGAATAATAGATAGGAAAAAAGCATAGCTGGAGGCAGATGTTTGAACACAAATCATTCCTTTAGGCTGATGCATTATTGCAGGGTTCCTGGATTGACTCACTGACATTATTTATGCAAAACTTCTGGCCGCATTCCCTCTGTCCAATATTACAAGCAATACATTACAGAATGGAGGATGTCCTCTATTTCCCCAGAGTTTTCCATCCTGTTCCTGTATAACCTTCCAGATGTATGTCACAATTACTAGAAGCAGTATATTTCTCATTATAGCCTGAAACCTCTATACAACTTCTGTCCATTTTTACTGACCATATTCCCAACTAGCGCAGGCTTGGATGATGGCAAAACTCATTGTCTTGCTGGATCAGTATTAATTGCACATTAAGTTTTAGCCCTTTTTCCTTAAACATTGTGTATCCTACTTTTGTTATGACATGTTGGAAAGTGTTTTGTAACTTGTAGGGTATGCTGTGTGTAGAACAGATGCTCAGTAAACTCTATGGCTGCAACTATACTAATAAATTAAATCCTCATCAGGCTGTTCTCTGGGTGCAAGGCCAGTTGGCATAGAACAGTCCATATGCATACTATTTGACTCTTTTAGACTTTCTAAAAGTCTAGCAACACACATGTTGCCTATTGGAAGTTATTTCTGTCTCCTGTTACCTCCTAGACCATTTGTGGTAGACTGCTGCTGACCAGGGTAGGCTGCTCTTCGTTTTCTAGTGCAGTCTTACCTATGAGTGCACCATAACAAATGCATATTTTTTTCATTGTTCTTATGATCAGTATCTTTGAAATGTGGAATGGGATGGAAGAAAAGTGAACTACTAAAGAAGAAACCTCATAATCTTCTAATCTGTGTCAATTTTAAGAGGATAATGGAATTTGTGGAGTTTTTTAGTTTTTTAAATTGTTATAGGGATTTTTTTTAACATGAAATGTGGCACGAGTAAGTGCTTTCTCCATGAGCTGTGGGAAGTGAGAAATCTGGTGTTATTTCAGTTTCACAGGTTTGTCAGTATATGGAACAAGGCTTTTCCTGGAATGAAGATGATAATTAGTGATCTGAGATCTAAGCATGTTCTAAGGTTAGAACTCAAAAAGTCTTATTAGTACAGTGAACATACTGTCAGATGCAGTGTGACAGTATGAGGATCTCCAAACATGGTAATGCTTGGAGAATTTGAAGAATTCATGCTTTGGGTGGGAATGACTTACTTCTAGTTGTCTGTGAGGAGAGACTCGACTGGAGTTAGTAGCAATGCTTTTACTGAAAATAATGACAAGAGGAAAAAAGTGTCAGCCACATAGAGCTCAAATACCTCTCTCTGCTGCTGTATCAGGCTGTTATAGATGAGAAGTACAGTGATGTTCCCTTGAAATGAGCTGCCATAGACTAGGTGGTGGTGGTCTTTTGACAGAGACAGCAGAGGAGCTGTTTCAAACCTAAGAAAACTCTCATGGCTGCTTCTGACTTTACAGATATGTAAAGAGCAAGAATGCAGACAGACAAACTGTAAGGGTAGAGAGACAGAACAGGTTAAAATTACATGGTATGGTAGTGAAAGATTCTGAGAAAATCGAGCACTTTTAAACCAAAGTAATGAATTCTCAAAGAGAAGGAGAAACATAAAAAGCAGAAGTCCCCTCATGTAAAACCTTGCTACTGAGTCCTTCAAATGGGTCTTCAGCTCCACTGCAGTACTACCTGAAACCTTGTTGCATTAGCAGGTGGCATGATATGCTTTTTATTTGTACTGGCTGTGTGATAAATCACCTTGGCTTCATCACTGTGTACTGTGACTATTGCAGCAGGGTGCTACCATCCTGTACCTCCTTTGCTGAACTTAAAGCAACCGTTATGTGGCTCTTCAGCTGCAGTTACCTGCTTTCTGTAATGCAGGAAGATTTGATCTGGATTTTAAAAGACTCTGTTAACAAAATTAAATTAAAAAGGCCTTAAATGTAGACCTTAAAAAAACAAACTATGCCAAAAGAGACATTACCACCAGGCATTTTCAACATTTAGTGAGAACGGCCTGTACTGTGATAGCAAACAGAATATGTTAAAAAAACATGTTCTCCTTCCCAGTTTCTTCCACCTGATCTCCAGTGACTCCAATAAAATGACTTAAATTATTTTTGTCTGTTTTTCAATGATTTTTTTACTTCTGAAATGTGAAAGAGGGAGGTTTCATTTTGAAAGTGCTCATGTTTTAATACATGATGTGAGGAATAGCTACAGATGTTTTCATTTAACTGAATAGAAGCTGTTCATTGAATGAAATTTTTTGATAGAAAATTTCTGGCCAGCACTGTCTGAATGACATATCACATATCATATTTGTGATAATAATCAGAGAGAAAGTCTGAAGGGAAACAGACCATAAAGTAGTAACACAAAAAGGAGAACATGACTAATTAGTTTGATTGTTCAAGCAAAGAAACCACAACAAAGCAAGATAACCAAACGCCTTCAAGCTTACTATTTATTGTTCAACTAGAACTCTTCCATTTTAATGCTATAAGGGCATTGTTGTCACATGTGACAAGTGTTGCAGATTTGGGGGTAAGAAGTGTGACTTTTAAATAATGTTATTTTAACCACTACTAATCCTCTAGAAGTTGCCTTTTTAGAAAGCATTAGGAAATACCATCCATGTGGTTATCAGCAAAAGAAAGACTCAGTATGCTTTCTTGTTGTGAGGCTAGTTACAATAGGAACAATCCATGCATCACTGTGAAACAGAAAAGACAAAAGTAATGTTATTGTAGACTTCTTTTTTTCTTTTTTTTTAATTTCTAGTGGTATCATCCTTAGCTCTCATTGCTTGAGCTGAGAATCTTCAGGCCTACATATCATGTGCATGTGCCAAATTAGTGTATAGAAAGAAGGCATAAACAATGCAGAAAGGATTATATTTTTTTAAAGTCAGAAAAATCTGAATGAAAGTCTGGTTCTAGAAGGAGTACTTACAATTAAAATCTGTGCTGTGTTGCTACTTATTCAGCTGAGATTAAATGAATTTTTAGTTTCCTGTAGAAAGATTGTAGTATACCAGGCTGTGTTGCACATACTTTAGGGCGGTCATTCGTTTGGACCTTTAAAAACACATTTTTCAAACACTCTTTTTTTGTTCTGTCAACCTGTACACATCTCCTCACCAGAGATGCAATGCTGCCATCCCATCTTTCTTCTTAATATTAATGTTTAATGATGGAATTGTATTTAGGGATGCTGCTTCCATCCATGCCAGAAGTGACAGAGAAAACATACAGTATTGAGGGCCCTTCAGCAACTGATATCTGCTGAGTGATACATGAAGGCATGAGGAGAATTAAAACCTTATACTCAAACATGAAGAGAAAAAAGTTACAGTGCGAAGGTCAATTCAGTGTTTTATCATTTGTCATTTCAATCGAACTACTTTTTCAAATCCATATCCTCTGATAGCATGAAATGTAAAGTTTTCTAGGTGACTTATCTTTTGTCTATATGGCACTGTATGACAGCAGTGGCAGCATCTAGTGATTCATGTCTTTGGGGAAGTGGATAACAGGAGGGAAAAAATGAATATTGGGGTTGATGGCAATTGTCATGGCTCCACTGACGTCAAAGAGACAGCTATCAAGTGTCAGGAGTCAGGAAAATTTATGTGAGTTGAGCATCTGTGCCATCCTCTATTTTATTAACTGACAATCCTGACTGAAAACTAATGAAGGAGAAACTTAAAAAGATTTGATTCATACAGATTCAAAATCTGAACTTCAGAATTTTGGGAGACTTTGGAATGTGGGATTAATCAACATGGTCCAGCTCACAGTAAATACACGGCCATTTCTAAGATCCATATCTTTGCTATGATAACTGTTTCAAACCCCAGACTGAGGGCACATTATTCCTGTATTATGCAGCTAACACAAGTTTAGTGGGAGAATACCATCTTCTTTACAAGACACCTAACCACTAGTAGGATCCTAGTAAAGTATTAAAAAGAGAAGTTATTCTATGATTTTATGTTCTTTTATTGAATTTTTTTAAATACTTTTGTTTATGGTTAAAATTCTTCAGAATTAATTAACCCTATCATTCTGCCTTCCATGGCCAATAGAGTTTAAGAGTTGTAATATATCAGGTAAATTAATTAACACCAACCCAAGTAATATATTTCAGACGTTAATCACATCAAATCCTCAGGCTAAATGGGAAAAAAATTGCATTAGGGACAGAACTGCTGCTCCTAAAGTAAAAGAAAAGGGTGTATTGAATCATTAATGACCTTAACATCAGGTCTGAAATAACAGTGCTTCTCAGACTCATAATCCCAGAGGGACCAACAGTCTTTCATCCTTATAGAGTAAATACTCTAGGAGTCAGTACTTTGCTATGCTTCAGTCCTTAGCCTTAGAATTTAAGTATCCTGTGTTTTATATGAACAGTACAGATCTTGTGGGAAGAGCATGTTTTAGTTTAGCCAATCTGCCACCATTTTCACCATTTTTTAAATCTGCATATCCTTCACTCTAGGTTTTTCAATGGTGCAGTAAAGTTGCAACAGGAGGGATGTGGGATCTCTGAGCACAAACTAGGAATCCAGGTTTGTGGCAGTGCTAGTGACTATTGCACTGAAAATACTGAAATAAGTCTGCATACAGAGGCTAATTAGTCTGTTAACCCACTTTAGAGAATATGGTTGATATTTTTATACCATGTATACAAAATTGTTTATATTGACTAATAGGTGATGCTGTTGCATCACTCCAAGCTGCACGACTGGAGCATGTTTTTGTTTTTTTGTGGGAGCTCCAGACTTGGTTTCCATCAACATGACAATGTTTATGCAGTCCCTTAATATTGACTTAAGTGATGGATGCAAACACATATGCAGTCCCCAATATTGCAAGACTACTCCTGAATCTTCTGGCTTGGCACCTTTTCCCGTTATTAGGGCCATATTAATATCAGGGGAAAGCAGTAGAAGTCTTACTTTTATATATGATCTGAGGGAACTGAGACAGGTTCTTACTGGGATGCTTTGTGAGATCCTTCTGACCTCAGCTTCCTGTCACATCCAACAGGGGCAGTTATTAGTGTCTCGTCTCTTTGTTTGTGCCCAGTTTATCTATGTAATCTACTTAAAAAGGTTCTATGACCAGTTCCATGCTAATGATTCATAAGTCTACCTTTAATGAATCCCCAGTCTCAGCTGGTTTTATTGGCTCTGATCCAGGGAAGTACTTACGCATGTGCTTAGCTTTGAGTTTATTGACATTCCAAACTCAGGCCAACATCACACTTTGGAGAGCTGTAAAAATAATAAGTAATTTTATTATTGAAATTGCCACACTTTGTACTGTAAGGTCTATAAAAAATTGGATTAGTATTGACCCATCTAAATAAGGGATGTTAGGAAGTCATTCAGGACATGAGTGATTTCTGAAAAATTGAAGTAAGAGACAACATAAATTTAAAATGAGTTATGTGCAATGAAATGACACATCCTAATAATATATCCTATACAGATATTTACATTTAGGAGGATGTGTTTATAAAACCATAGGAACCATACAAGCATATTGCATATTCTGTATTACGTGTTAAATATGTGTGTATGTGTCTGTATTGGTTTGTATGTAACTGGGTATCCATATGAAATGTATACATCTGCCCCATCATCTGTGTGTTGTAAACCCTTGTATTAAAAATGTAGATGAAGAAAATAATTCTTTCTGACCTCTCATGTATTTCAAATGCTTGACTAAGATTCTGAGAATTGTCTGAACAACACTGTTTGTCCATCTGTCTTCACACTAGGAGGAGAATGATAGCAGCTCTTGTCTTGTCTGGTGGTTATTTAGTAAATGTCAGCAGGATAATTGGTCTGTAGGAATTGTGCTACAGCTGGTAAGGCCCATGCAGTGATATGTGTACCATGATAAGATGCCAGTGTATACTAATTGTGTTTATAATGGGGAGAACATTTTCAGAATGAATCTAACTCAAGTGTTCTCTAGCTAAAGCAGAAAGGAAGAGTAGAAAATAGCTTCAGACGAAATGTTCCTTAAGCACAGTTAGAATCCTTATTTGACCATATAAGGCAAGACCTAAATTTGAACATAGCCTTCATACGAGCGTGAGAGCCAGGAACAGATTGTCTTCCTGGTGAAAAGTGAGTGAGTTGCTTCAGCAGCCTCTCTTATGTTGTTCCTGATGCCATAAACTTTGTTATAGTGATAATTGCTGGTTCTGGATTCATAAGTCTTCTCAATATTGGATCAAGAGCTCAGACCAAACTGCCTGAGGCTCCTGACTGTTGCAACATTTACAAGATACAAGATCTGAACTAGACTGTCCTTCTTCCTTACCACCTGGTTGAAAGGGTGAACCAAAAGCTAGTGGGAAATTCTAACCTATGCTGGATAAATCCAAAACATTCTGGATCTGTTCTTAGGAATTAGTTCTTGAGTAACTTAATAATGTGGTATATGATGGGCATTTCTGAATTTTCAATATTCACAACTAGATACCTGGTGTGGTTGTGAATTTCATATTTCAATTTTCATAATCACTGGAATCAAAAATCTCAATTGCAGATGTCTCTGAACATCTTAATGTCAAAATTAGAAAATACGAGTTTGGAAGGTGAAAATAATAATAGTGACAGCTGAGCATGGCAGGCCAAACAATTGCATGTATTTGCTGAAACTATGCTGTGATATTAACAAATTCAGTAAATATGAAAGATTTGCAGAACATAAACTATATATAGCCAAATTGAAAGAATACTGAAAATCATTCTCAAGTAATCTTCCTACTGGCTAACAGAAGAAAGCTGGATGGATGTGGGCAACTGCTCTAGAGCTCTCCACCTGCCCTTGGAGGGTGGCTGTGTCCTCCTCCGTTTGGCCTGTTGTTTAACAGGACCTAGAGTGATGCTTCAACCTTTCCTGCTGTAGAGGCATGCATTGATCACTCCTTTATCTAACTGGGCACTCTTCAGACACAGAATATGAGTGTTACAATGTTATATATCCTGAACAGAGATGGCTGATAACAGGAGGAAGGTCTTGGTTGTTATTACTGCATTAGAGATCTGGGTGGAGAATAGGTAAGGGTAGGATTTCCTTGTAAATATTAAGCATATGAAAGCTGTGGTGTGGAGACCAACGCTGTTTCCCAGACTCTACCACTTGTCAAGGGAGAGTGAAAGACATCTGCAGTGATTGATGCCTCCAGGACTGCTCTCTTGACTGTAGAGAAGAGCTTAGACTGAACAGCTGAGTCAGGGAAGGCAAGTCCCATTCCCAGTGACCGTGGCAAACCTCCTTGAGAAGGCTGTGGCATAGTTAAAATTCAGAAGGAGGTATCCAGAATCCAGTGTCTTGTGTGCAGTGCTGTTCTTTATTTTTAGAGATGAATGATGACAAAGAAGAATGAAAAAGGAAGATTTGTGCTGAAGCAAAACTGAGGTCACTGGATCTGGAGTTTAGTCTTGAGGAATCATATCCATTTCAGAGATTTGAAATTATTCTGAAGCTTATGGAAAGCAAAAAAGTGAAAATGTGACTTTATTAAGGCAGGCAAAGTGTGATTAGCTAGCAGACAGGCAGGTTCTAATTGCAGTAGAGAGCTGAATGTGACAAAACAGACAGGCCCCCTCATCCTCCAAAGATGTCCCATTGTGCCATATGACAATGACAGGTAAGGGGGTGTCATTTGAAATAATATAAATTGAAAAGTGATCACTTTGTGGGTCTGACTGATGAAACCACCCAGAAAGTGAGAACTCCTCCAGAGGGGATTAGTGATTTAAACATAAGACTTGGTGTCCTCGAAAAGATCACAAAGGTGAAAGACCATCATACCAAAGGAAAATGGCACTTTGGTACTTAGTCTCTATTCTCAGGAAGGAATGCAGGCAAGAGAAAGGAGAGTGAAGATGTCAAAAAATAAAATGTCAGTAAAAGAGTAACAAAAGGGAAAGAACTGTAAAATCATTTTAAGTTCATTTGTGATAAAATAGAACATATTTACAGAAATGTCTACAGCAGCCTTCTTTCATCTGAAAAAAACGAATACTCCTGCATCAGCCTGAAGTTAACAGGATTCATATCTGAGTAAGATTTGATTTTTATAAAGGAGCAGTTTCTTTGATATCATTTTATTTGTTTTCTGGTACTCTCTGCTCTGCCATGTACTTACATTCAATTTTGTCTTCTGTGGAACAGTTTTTTTCACTACTTGTACAGTAGTGTTTTTGCTTTACAAAACTGCTGACAGTCCCTATATGTGGGATGAATATGTGCCTGAGTACTCTGGTCCAGTCCAGTGAGGGTTCTCTCTTTACAGCATGTCACTGGCAAGTCTCTTCAACTCTGATGCTCCTCACTGGAACGGGGACTTCATTGTGAGCTGCCCACTGTGGTCTTCACAGCCATTGTAAGTCCTTCACTTTTCTTGCACCATAAGAAGAGGAGTGTGTAGGTAACCCTGTATTACTCCGACATGAAAGCTAGTATTTCAGAGATCTGATCAAGGAGGCAGTGGGATTCATGCTGGAGAGTCCATTTGCATAACAACAAAGCTTCCTCAAAAGGACCATCTAGCAAAGATGAGACACAGAGATTAGTGACTGGAAATGCCTCATTCAATGAGACATGAGGGTTTTGCTTTTATCAGTGTCCTTACCTGTACCTTGTCCAGTCTTCATTTCTCTTCATCCGTCTTATCTCATAAAATGTTTACTCTGTCTCAAAGATATCTTAAGGGGACTGATGGTATGATTTGATTCACCGACAATACAAGCAGTGTCAAATCTCTTTCAGGAAGTGTCAGGTGGTCCTCTCTAAATGTACCAGCTTTTTGTTGGAAATCCTCAAATCCAGTAATTCTAAAAGCCAGCTCTGAGGGTTTGGGCCTTAGTCTGATGAGTTTTGAAGTCTGAAACAGAATCTCTGAGTGTAGTTCACATGGTGCTAAACAAAGGACACAGTTTGTGGTGTTCAATGTGTTTGCATTATCTAACAGATACACCTGGCAAAAGCCCACACACCCTTTGCATCTCCTGTCCCTTCCTACTCCTGGCAGTGCTCTTTCAGTCCTGGTCAGGTAAGGGATTCAGTTTCCATTCCCATGCTCCCTGTATTGACAGATTATTTCAGATGAAAGAGACAAAGCAAAGGCAACAGGAATTACGACAAGCAGCTTGGAACGACAAGAGATGTGTGTTGCTAAATGCCCAATCCATCACTATCAGCATCGCTGAATCCAACATCTTTCTGCACTTTTGAATCATCACAGACTTTATCTAAATATCTTTTTTGTCCTGTGTCATTTTTTCTTTATAGTGGATATTATTTTCTTGTGTTTTTCTTTGTTTACACAAATATTTTTATGCAAATCAGAAAAGATGTTTTGTCACCTACAGCTAAGCTGACAGCTGAAACTGGCTGGCATGTGCACATTAGGGCAGGAATCTGCAGGCTTCACTGGCTGCTAATAAAGTGGCAGATTGGTGTTAAAGTTAAGATTGTCTGACTTTTAAGTCCCTCTATATAGAGTCAGCCTTGTTAACCTTATTATTTATTTATATACCACTAAAGGTATACATAGCACTTTACTAACAAGCAGATGAAATCCCTCCACTGAATCACTTATAACGGCTAGTTAAAATTGCTGTGATATATAAAAGATTAATAGACACATGCAGGAGAAGGGGGAAATAACACTGGAGAGGAACTGAGTCATGCAAGGCTCCATGGACACAGCAAAGATTTAACACTGTTGGCTTTAAGGGCATCCTTTATGGTGACTGTGGGTAAAGTCTTTGGACTGCAGCTCCAGACAGCTGGATTTAATATCTGAGTCTTCAATAAATCTCCTGTTCAAGCCTTAACAATGCATAGTGTGTACCGCTGTTGTGCTTCAAAATAAGGTGTTCACTATGTACTCTACTTAGTTTTAACTGTTGGGCATCTTGGTATCAGTAGACCTGTGCCAGCTTACATTAGCTGAGGATCTGTCCCTAAAAACAGAAAACTACAATCTACCTTAGCTGAGTTCTGAAGAGACATCTGCAAATATTTGTGCTGTTTTGTCTGATGTCACTAGGGTTAATTTGTAACTTATCTGACAGAAGAAGGTAGAATACACCTTGTGTACCATTTCCAGGGCAGGTATGTTAGAGAGTAAATCACTGTTAACATACTTCATTGTTTTTCAGTCTTAATGTGCATTTGCTCCTGCTATTGTACAAGACACAAACTGTTTCTTTATTTTTTTCCTCTTTACTTGTTGACAAAGCAATGAGGCAGTTTTAACGCTGATCTCTAAGGTATGCAGGCATTCTTTTCAGCAGGGAAAGGATTTGTTTATGACAACCTGTTATTCTTATCCCATTGTTCCACTTTCTGCCTTATCTGTTGATGCTTCTTTCTTCACATTAGACATTTGTTGCTGGTGGGCTGTGTTATCAAATGCTCTAGGACATCTTAGCTAAGGGCTGCATCTCTCATGAGCAGCATGTCAGAGGGATCTTCAAAGAAGTCTTAACAAAAGATGCATTTGAAGCAAGAGAAGTCTGGCTATTTTAACTATTCTTCCTTTTGATCTTGGAAAGTAGATTGTGAATGTGACTGCTCTGTATTTTCCTGTCTGATCCCTTGACTCTTTTTCTAAAAGGTTATGTTAGTTACTTTCTACTCCAAAGGGACCCTTTCCTGTACTAAATGCATTTCTGAAAATGCCAGCTGAAACTCCTCCGCCTTTTATTCTTGTTTGGTTTTAATATTCTCAGTTTCCTATAGCCTCAGTCTCAGAACACCATCAATTTTCAGATCTTTCAAACTTTTCGGAGAAGTTTGGTGCTATTGAATGTCTTGTTTGTCCTTATCACTTTGCTGACTGACAACAAAAGTGATTCACCTTTTGCATTTCAGAATGTGGATTATCACTTTATTACTACTGTTGCTACTCCTCCTCCTCTGCAGCCTCTCCTGCCCTTGGGCAACAAACAGGTTTGAAAATCTTCCTGCCAGGCTTCAGTTTTCTTACTGATGCTTTGCTTAAATTTTCACTGCTTTCATTTAAAAGCGACAACAATGCATCACTCTGTTTCAAGGTAAACTCAAATATAACTTACTGTTTAACACTGAGAAGCAGAATCATCTTCCTTTCAGTTTTAGTGGGTTTTGCCTATAAATTGCCTGATGTTGAATTAGGATAGGTAGAGCTGTACAGGAATTGATTTACAGGGTATTTTATTCTTTCTTCTAAAATCAAAGTAAAAATGGCAAATTAAGAAAAATATCCATCACTAAAAATATTTCATTCTGGTCCACCAACACATTTCTTTCCAGTAAAATCAGAAATTTAATGTCAGTTTTGACAATCTTAATTCTCCAGAATTTGTTTAAATATCAAAGGGATTTGAAAAGTAAAACTGATGCATTTATTGCTCAAAATGAGAATTGTTCAGTTTTTACACTGTATCCAAGCTTCTTTTTCCTTAATTGCACCATCTGGGCTAATAGAATTTGTTGCAGACTGATTCAGTGATGGATATGGGTAACTTTTACTTTTTTAAAAAATTTAACTGGTGTGCTGTTTATAAAATTGTTACAGTTTTATCTATGTGATCATCAGAATGACTAGTGTTAAGAAGGGTGAGAAAGTGACATGGTTTTCTTAAAAGATGCAAGAGTGTTAGCGAGGGAGGCTGTACCAGAATGTGATGACTTCAGAATTAAGACTAAAATGGCTGTAGGCCTACATGTAAATGTGTTTGCTTCCCTGAAATCTAAATACTAATGTGGATTTCTTCTCAAGTTCTTGTAGTAACCATTTTCAAGGTGGCTGGTTACTGTATCTGATGGGAAAATCTCTTGATGACTGTAATCTGCTCCTTTACTGTAGTCAAGTACTTCCCTGGGACTGCTCCATTCCATTTCTTCCTGTTTCAGATATCAGAGACAACATATCAGCAATCTACATGGGTGGCGTGGTTAATCCATCCAGGAGGGAGCTGAGAGATGGGAAGAATTTTAATGAAAGATCTATTATTCATAATAAAAGTAAATGCTGTTCATTTTTTTTTGTTTTATTGCAGTTTTCCAGTCAATCTGTAGCTGAGTCCTAGCCTAGCAGGGTATAGCAGTGATCAGTTTACGCAGGTGAAATCAGAGAGACACACAAGAAAAATCAACGTGTAAAACTGAAACATAGTACGAGGCTTGGCATTTTCAATAGCAGACAATTTAACCTTGTGCTTCCTCACGTACATATGTTTGTAGGGAAAGAAATCCTGAAGAGGAACAGAGATTTTTCCACTTTGCCATGGGGAGTTTGACATACTCCCAAAATAACAGGAGAAATGAAAGTTGGACAGATATAGGAGTGATTTCGAGTACTAACTGTCCTCCACATAGTGTAACTGGCGCACATAGGGCCTGGAGTGACTGTTTTAATCCAGGTAGCCTGGGGCTTACAACTTGTAAATCAGTCTCTACCTGTGTCATATACTTTGCTGAGGATTAGTTAATATCTAGAAGGCATTTTGAACTACCAGCGTTCCCAATGCCTTAAATTAGACACCATTTTGCTATTTGCAGCTTTATATTATATTATTTTGTGTTGTCCCTATTCATTCATTTTTAAGGAGAAGACAGTCATGAACAGAAATACTCAACATGAGGTTTATTCCTGGGGATGTGCAGGAGCAATTGCAGGTACCACAGAACAGCTGACACAGAAAAAGAGGCATTGCAGGGCTGGAATTTTCTCTATGGGGAAAGATGCACGTACTGGACGGTCACTGTGCTAAAAGAGAAGACTCTCCACTGAAAGAAAATTCAGACTCTTATTTAATAAAAGTCACTAACAGTGTGAAAAAGCTAGTAAGAATCTCAATTTAGAAGGCTCTACCAAGTTTCAAGGGGATGTACACCACCCCCCATCCCTTTAAGTGATGCCAAAATCTGTCAGTTAATCTTGAATTGCTGTTCAATCCAGAAACATCATGTTCATCTGGTAAAATGAAGACACTTCTACCTCTTGAGTCTCAGAAAATTATCTTACTATTTCTGGATTTGTTAATATATGAAATAGGTCCACATGTGTGGTATATAGGAATATTAGACTATGTTGTTAACAAAATATGATTCATTTTTTTTAGGTACAACAAAGTCTGTTTCAGAGCTTGAAAGGCGTGAAGAAACAAACCAAGCCAACCAGCCAAGCATGTGTTTTCAAAAATGGTCTTAAAAAGGAACATCTCCAAAGGGAAAGGTAAAAATTCTTTGTAAAAGGACAGAGATGCTTCTTTACCCTGGTCTTTCTTTTGAATGTCCGATCTAAGGGTGGACAGGATGAAGTCCAAAAGGGTGATTTGCCTTAGTATTGATATAGCTAAGTTAGCTTTTCAATTAGTGCCTTTGGATCTGAAGAGCTGCAATTACCAGGTGTCTATCAAAAATTTTATCAGACTTTATGCAGTCTGTACTATTGGGCAAGATGCTGTTTGAGCACCTGAGTACAACATTTACCTCACCTAATTGTAGAAAATAGCACTAGAAGGGACCCTGACAAGTCCTCTAGTCCTTCCTTCGGCGCTCTTCATCCTAAACCAGTCTCACTTGTTTCTGAAAACCAGTGTGATGAGATCTCCAGAGTCACCATGTGCAATAATTTCCAGTGCTTTAATCACTTTGTTACACTATTTTCTCTATTGTCTAACCTAAATATCCCCTGTTACTTTTTGTCCTATTCACAGTGAATGCAGGGGGCAGTGTATCCCTGCAGTGCTTTGTAAGAATTTCTTATGTACCTGAAAAATGTTAGTGTCTCTCTTTTCTCTGTTCTTTAGGGATAAGCCTCTAGTAGTAGCACAAAGACAAATAACAGCAATAATAACTCTCAAGTCCTTTTTACTGATATGGCCTTATAAGTTATCTACATTGTGTATCCTACACCCTCACCATGAGATAAAGATAGAATAGTAACCTGAATTAGAGTACTTCAATCTGATCGGAGTACTGCTATCTAGAGGCTTCTATCCGATCACCTTTTCGGAACATACAGTGTTTGTGACCAGGGCAGAACCGCGGGCCGGTGGTGCCACCTGGTGCCAGCCCTGCCCGCAGCGGGACGGGATGGATACCGCGGGAGGCGGAGGGGATGCCGAGGGGCGCATCACCAAACAGCCTAAGAGCAGCCTGATGGAAATAAATTCACTAAAACCGCATCTAGGAAAACATTTTCCGTTGCGGTAAAGAAGTCCAAACCCTCCGAGTTTAATTTCTTTTTCTCAGTAGCAGCAGTTATCTCTTCTTCGTGACCCAAGCTATGAAAGGCTTTTCAGAGCTAAACATTTCCCTAACTAATTTGAAGGCAGTATGAGACACTGGCACACAAGCCTCGAACGAAGGAAAATCTCCAGGTATAATCTCTGCCTCCCACTTTCCAAGTGGTTTTGTCTTAAAGTTGATTCAACACTAATTAGCAAGCAAACAGCTGAGGAAAATAAGAATTGTTCTTACTTTGTGATCTGTCTCAAGTACAGCAGAAAACTTATAAGAGGTTTTATTTGGCCTGGAAAATTACAGAATATCCATGTTTTCCAGCTTCCCCTGGTGGGTCATGGTGTTAACCAGGCTTAACACCTGGTATTCAGGTTCCTTTCACAGTCTCTAAAAGAGAATAAATTGCTGTTGCTATTGACGACACTCCAACAGGGAAATAATAAACCTAACTAGAACTGGCCAATAATTTCAATCAGAAAATGCTAATTTGAGGAAATAAAAATGCTAATTAGATGTATTGGCTGCTCAGATTTTTTAATGAAAAAATATTGAAACATCATGTTCTGGCAGAGGAAAAATATTTTACATTAAGCTCATCAAAATGCTTATTTTCTATATGGCTGCATATTAGGAAAGGTTAAGAAAAAGGAGCTAAGACTACTTCAGCAATATTGAAATAATTGAGTGAAAAATCTTCTTAGTAATTTTCTTTCTGTATTTCTAAAACTTGCATAGTGCAATGAAATCAAGAAATGTATTCCAAGTTTTTTAATATTTTAAACTATCTCTGGAAAACCCATATTCTATATGGCAGAAAACTGGGGAAGTGGGAATGGCAATTGCTGAAGTTACATGGAGAACTGGAAATTGAATTGCATAAAGGAGTAAGAAGAAATTAAAATGATGAGTCAAAGAGATAAATAATTGAACTAGCAAAGGAGTGAAGAAGGAACATGATCATCTTTGAAAGGCCATGGACATTACTATTGTATTATGTAGTAACTCATATCTATTCCTGCATTACAGTATATGAATTTTACATTATATTTATTCAAGTACTCATCCTGCATAGCAGCAATCAATTGTGTTTCTGCTTTGTGTATGCAGTTTTGCTAGGTGTGTGGAGCAACAGTCAGGGAGGGGAACTGGACCTTAAAGGTTTCATATCCAGCTATTTTTGTCTGTGCACATATGCCCCAGAAACTGCACAGTGCCCCTTGTCTTAGCACTCTCTGACCATCTACAGCATCCGTGGCACAGTGAGATTAGTGTATGAAAGTCAAAGGAACAACATACTTTTAATCACGAGCAAGAAAATGCCAAATTAGCTGCAACAGGAAAATTACCTGGAACATCAGCTTAAACTTGATGTACCAAATTGTGGCTGCTGTGCTTGCCATTTACTTTAGCAGCTATGAAGAATGAGCAACACCTGGATGTGGCTTCATAGGAGAAACTGATGTTGCTCATTCTCCTGCCAGCAGTTAAAGAAGATTCATTAGTAGATATGGACACAGTGATTTTTGTTGTGAAGCGGACATGCAGCTGTGTGAAGGGGGTTTCATAAAGATAAATGAAAGTAGTGAATGTTGCATAGGCTTTGGGTAAGATAGATTTTTGTCATGTATTGAAATAACTTGTGACTTTTTAGAAGTATCAGAAAGTAAATTGTCTGAAGATAAAGTTATGAAATAATGCATGTGTTTAAGACATGACATGTTTGACAATTGATGATCCATTGCTGTCATCTGGAACAGTCTGGATTATGCAGATTGTCTGACTTGAGGCAGGTGCATTATGTAGCAAGCTGTTCTCTCTGATTCTTCCACCCATATAGAATCACAGGATATCTCAAATTGAAAGAGACCCATAAGTATCATCAAGTTCAACTCCCTGTTCCTCACAGGACTATGTAAAACTAAATCATATGACTTAAAAGCAACATCCAGATACCCCTTGTACTCTGATGGGCTTAGTACAGCAATCACTTCCCAGGAAAGCCTGTTCCAGTGACTGATCACCCTTCCAGTGAACTTTGTCCTAGTCTTCAGTCTGAACTTCCTCTGGCAGCTTCATTTCATTTTCTTGGGTCCTATGACTGGTCATCAGAGACAAGAGCAGTGTCTGCCCTTCCACAGCTCCACTTGAGGAATCTGTAACCTGCAATGAGGTCACCCCTCAGCCTTCTTTTCTCCAAGAAACAAGTGACTTCAGCCTCTCTTCATAAGTCTCCCCCTTGTGTTCTTTCACCGTCTTGGTCATGGTCCTCTGGACATACTCTAATAGCTTTATATCCTTCACATATCTGAGCACCCAAAACTGCACACAACAGTCGAGATGAGGCCAAACCCGTGCAGAGCAGAGCAGAACAATGACCTCCTTCGACCAGCTGGCCATGCTGTGCTTGATGCACCTCAAGATATTTTTGGCCCTTTTGGCTGCACGGATACACTTGACTCATATTCAACTTGCCATAGACCAAACCCCTCAGATCTCTCATTCCTCAGTTTGTACATATAACCATGATTACTCCATCCCAAGTGGAGAATCTGGAACTTGCTCTTGTTAAATTTCATATGGTTGCTGATTGCCCAGCTCTCTTGTCTATCCAGATCTCTCTCTAAGACCTCGCTACCTTTGAGGGAATCCACAGCTCCTCCTACTTTAGCATTGTCAGCAAATTTACTTAATGTACATACGATTCCTATTTCAGGTGATTTATAAAAACATTATAGAAAGAACTAGCCCTAAAGAGAACTGGTCCTAAAACGGAACCCTGTGGAACCCCACTGGTGACTGGCTGCCATCATGGTATAACCCCATTTACTGTAACCCTATGAGCCTGATCTGTCAGCCAGTTGATCACTTGCTTACAATGGACATGTCTATCTGTGTGATGGCAAATTTATCCAGAAGAATACTGTGATGGACAGTATCAAAAGTTGTGCTAAAATTCAAAAACATCACATCTACTGGCTTTACTTGGTTAACCAGGTGGGTGGCCTTGCTGTAAAAGGAAATTAAGTTTGTCAAACAGGGCTTTCCCCTCCTTGCTGGCTATGATCAATGACTGCATTGTCTCTCAAGTGTTTTTCAATAACTCCCAGAATAATCTTCTCCATAATTATACCAGGCACTGAAGTGAGACTGACGGGCCTGAAGTTTCCAGGGTCTTCCTTCTTACCCTTCTTGAAAATTAAGACAACATCTGCCAGCTTTCAGTCAACTGGAGTGTCTCCAGACTCCCAAGACAATTACAAAATAATGCAGAGAGATCCCATGATGACATCATCCAGCTTTATCAGTACCCTGGTATGAATTCCACTGGGCCCTCTATGCACATCCAGGTGGAATGACAAGTCTTGAGCAACTTCAGAGTCAACTGAGAGTTTGGCATCTCCCCTGTCATAGTCTTCCAACACTGGGCTCTGGGGGACCCAGGGTCCATCATTAGTATTGAAGACAGAGGCAAAGAAGGCATTATTATGTGGAAAGTTATTAGCAATTGACTCATCTTAAACTATTTAAGTCTGCTTTGTATTACCTATGTGAAAGGTAGCTACGCTAAGCTACTCATCCAGCTTCCCTCTTTAGTGAGAGAGGCACTTAGATAGACAAATCAGACTGTGGTGGGCTTTTGCTGAAACCCTTGGGAGAAGCCCATTTCCATTAGCTACATGAGAACACTGGAAACTAGTCCTCCAGTTGCCATTGGCACCTACAGTTAGGCAGTGAGAACTCTTACTTGCTCTTTCATGACATTATTTCTATGACAGAAACCATTAGACAACAATTTATAAGCTTTATATGCAAGTCTCTCAGACAGTTCAGATAGAAACTCTCAGGGATGTCCAACAGAGCTGCCCTCCAAATGATAACTACTTCGGACCCCCTACCAACAATTGCTCCTATGTGAATTTCTCATCTCTAGAAATTCCCTGACACTAGTGATGCCATCTCAGATCTGCTTCTTTCCTTCAGCCTCTAAGACTTTACACTTCCCCAGGTTAGCCTCCTTCTAAAGTGCCAAGCTCATGGTGTACCTCCAGAATTAATACCTCCTTTCCCTTGAAAACTCTGATATAGCTGCTGATCCTTCATTATCTCTTACTTTTAAAGTGTTTTCTGTGGTATCTCTTTAGCAAAGCCTTGTCTCATGCCTTGCCCAAGGACCATAGTACAAGGGGCACTACCTGCTTAGTTATCAACTGGCTTCTCTTCTCCAGTAGTCTGCAATCTCTGCTTCACCATTTTAATTCCTATGGCAAAACCAAAGATGAGATGAAAAAAAAAAAGGTCTCGTCCCAGGGCAGGGGCTGTTTTCACTTGAACTCTTCCTTACACTCCATCACTCCAAGTGCACCCATTCTTACCCAAGGCTACAGTGAATGAAGCACTCTTAGCCCTGTGTGTCTGCCCTCCTCGATTCTTACCACACCATGCCATCATTGGGAATATTCCTAGTCATTCTAGTTCTGAAGACAGACATTAAAGTGCTTTAGTTATATAAATAATTGCAGAAAGCAGGTTTCCTTTACCTTCCTCCCCCTCTTGCTTTCTTCTTGCTGCAAGTATTGCATTCAGTATTCAGCGCTGTGCATTTGGTAGCTGGCAACGCCAAGTCCAAGTGGCTGAGAGGTGAAACCTGCAGGACTGGAAGGAAGATGTTGTGCTTCTAATTGATCCCTGAAGCAGTGTGCAGGAATGCAGAGTAGGATATTCTGGTGATTACACAACTTACGTATTTGGTACCCAGTGCAAGGTTTGGAGGTTTGTTTGGTTTTGTTTGTTTTAAATTATAAACAGACAAGTCTCCAAAGTGAAGTCTGGCTCTGAGGGGCAACTCTGAGCTGTTATCCTGTATTCCACATTGCTGTATCTCCTGGGTTTCCTTATTGATTTTTCACCTGCTTAGAAGTGTTTTTTACACCTTCAGTGTTACATCTGATATCTAATATGGGTCTTCTCTGCTTCCTCAGTGACAAAATTTATGGGATTCAATCATTTATAACTTGGTTTCTGTTTGTTGGACATGGAAGTATGGTTGCAGATGCATCACAGCTAGTTTTGCCCCATACTGCAAGGTTAATAGTGACCATCAGCTGGAAAATCTTTTCCTTTCTTAGATATGCCCTTGGGTACACACCAGAGCTGATTTCTGAATAAATATGCTTGCCCAGGTTTTTTAATTTTGTGCTTCATTTTTATGTGTATTCCTTTTCCTGCACTCCCACTTTTACTACATTAACTTTGAAAGTGTTTTTCCTCATATGAAAAGAGTCAAGATGTGAATTTCTAATGACTTTAATATTAAAGAAAAGATGCCACTGAGTCTATGGCATAAAGATGTCAAATAGGTATTAAATCTAGCCATATTCGATATTTTTCAATTTTATCTTCCCCATTTTCCACACACCTTCTTGCTCTCTTGAAGTCTGATATCACAATTTGCAGAACGCTATGAAGATTAATGAAATGTAGCAATAAAATTGTACTAACAACAGTCTAAGGGGTTAGTGTCCCTGAAATATTAGTAACTAATTAAAAATAGTCATAATAAAAGAAAAACATTTATGAAATCTGAAATGTTTTTTGCATAATTGTTGATCAAAAAACCCATTTAATTCCTTATTGAAAAAAGGAGATAGGAATAAATTTGGGATCTGAATTCCTTTTAGCTGATTTTATTCAGAAACTGGAATAAAAATTTAAATATTCTTTTTACTAAATAAATAATATTTTATAATAATTTTATTAGTGCAGTTTATAATTCAATATTAATTTATTTTACTTTATACTTCCAGGCAAATATTGCCCCAAATAAAAGAAGTTTAAAAAATATATATATTTATTAGATGCAAATAAAGAATTCTATGGGACACTATGTTGTACTGTTGGTAGTCCAGACTGGCAGAGATGCCATTAATAGAAGAAATACCAAGGTAATTAAAAAGGATTTCAATTAGTTAATGGGACAGGAGAACAGGTGGTGTTTGCCTCAGTTCCTGCAGTAGCAGGGATGAATGAGGAGAGGAGTAGGAAAGCCCATCTTATCAATAGGTGGCTAAAGGATTGGTGCCACTGGCAGAATTTTGGGGTTTTTGAGCATGGTACGAACTCCATGGTACATAGTCTCCTCAAATCAGATGGGCTTCATCTGTCTTGGAAGGGCAAATGGACTATAGTCCATAAGTTGACAGAGCTGCTCAGGAGGGCTTTAAACTAGGTTTGAAGAGGGAAGGGATTGAAACAAGGCTCTCCAGAGATGAGCTGAAGGGTGGAAAGCCCAAGAGTGAAATCAGCAGCCTAGCTGAAGTGCATGTACACTAATGCACTCAGTATGGGTTACAAACAAGAGGAGCTGGAAGTCATCGTGCAGCAGAAATGCTATGACATATTTGCCATCACAGAAACATGGTGGGATGATTTGCATGACTGGAGTGCTGCCATGGGTGGCTACAAGGTAGGAGAGGTGGAGGGGCCCCAGTTGCCTCCCCCAAGGCAGTGCACAGGCATGCAAGGCTGAGCTCCCTCCCCAGTGACTACCCCAGGAGTCTAAGCAGAGTCACAGGGGTCCTGTGACCTTCAAAATTTTGCCATGGCAATTTGACATGGCAGCTGGAGACTTTAGGTCCACGCAGAGCCAGTTCATCTGCCATCACCCAAGAGCTCTGGGCTCGTCCACCACAACAGTTCCTGAAGAGTTAAACTCCACAACAGCAGTATAGAAATAGTAATTCCAATTAAGGTAATCGCCAGGGAGCAATTGAAGGAGAAATAAAAATGTGGTGTTCTCATTTCCATAAGCAAATGAAAATAATTTAGATGACTTTTATCTAGATGAAGGAAAACGCCTATGTAAAAACTAATTACCCTCTGTGCTAATTATGACAAAGAGGATAAAGGACAAACCTTTTGAAAAATATCCAAGGATATTAAATGGAGTTTTATTAATAGATGAAATAAGATGAAAATGAGAGTTGTGATATATTGTGTTTGGGCCTAGATTCAATAAAAACTCTCTCTGGCTTCCGCTGCACAGCAGCCCCATAAAATCAATTTATTATATGAGGCCAGATGGGTCTTTTATTGAACCTGGACCTTATTCATTAAATAAAAGTAATTATCATCAGAGTTAAAAGAAACAATACGTACTGCTTCATGAATCAGTTACTATCCCATACACTTAAGTGACAATAAGAAAGAAAAATATATTTTTAAATCAATAGACATACAGTTCATCAAATGTAAGAGCAAGACCTGTAATATATTTTCTGGTGTAATTTGTTCCTAAGCACAGGGTTCATTTAAATCCTAATATCTGCTTTGGCTGGTGAATATGGATCAACCCATGGCACCAGCCACATAGAGTGTGAAGTTCTTGGCCTTTTCCCTGGGCCTGCAATTTCAAACAGGAGTAAGAACTGGGTCTGAGATGAGGAATGTGAAAAAGCAGAAGTAGTACCAGACAGAAATCACCTTTCTTTACACCACTCTGTTTGATACGAGCTTTGTTTTACCTCCTGTGGTGGCAATGCTTTACCCCAGAGACCAACCACTCCTGATTGCTCAGGTCCTCTCTATACCTACAACACTGTTAGGAGGAGGACCTGGCATGAAACACAAAGCTACTGTGTTGGGTTTGTGTGACAGGGTTTTGGCAGCAGGTGGTGACTACTGGGGTGGCTTCTGTGAGAAGCTTCTAGACTCTTCCCCCATGTCCAACAGATCCAATGCCAGCCAGCTCCAAGGTGGACTCACCTTTGGCCAAAGCTGAACCCATCAGTGATGGTGATAGCACCTCTGGGATAATGTATTCAAGAAATGGGAAAAAACAACAGTGGAGAGAGAAGTGAGAATATGTGAGAGAAACAGCTTTGCAGACACCAGTGTCAGAGAGGAAGGAGAGGGAAGAGGTGCTCCAGGTGCCAGAGCAGAGATTCCCTTGCACTCTGTATGAAGACCATGTTCAGGCAGGCTGTGCCCCTGCAGCCCATGCAGGTCCATGGTGCAGCAGATATCCCCCTGCAGCCCCTGGAGGATTCCCTCACTGGAGCAGAGGGATGCTGAAAGGAGGCTGTGAGCCCACGGAAACCCACACTAGAGTGGGTTCGTGACAGGACTTGTGACCCTCTGGGGAACCCCATCCTTACCTGGACCCACAAGCCTTTAGGTATAATTTCTCTTTCCTGCCCAGCTGAGGAGGGGATTGATAGAATGGCTTTGGTGGGCACCTGGCATCTAATTTATCTTAGGTGAGACCTCAGATGGGACATCAGTAGATGCCAAGACTTAATGTCAGGAAGGTTGTAGGATGAAGGTATAGCTATCTCACACTGCCTGACCTACGTTACCATTGGGATAGTGAATAGGAAATGGCCACACATGGTAAAATTTTTGCTTCACACAACTACAAATGGTATATTATGGAGAAAAATTGGAGAAAGAGACAGAAAAGGCTCTCCATGCTAAGGGTCTGATTAGGACCATGATGTTTCAAAAGGACTGGGAGAGCAATTACAACTGGACTGAATTCAGACCCTTCCAGCAAGGTTTTGTCATTGTTGCTTGCACAGATGAACAGGCACAAATTTTATATATGTAACCAAATGGAATTAATAGACTTAGATTTTGGTATTTTTAAAATTTGATATTTTTAATATTACCATATTTAATTATTTAATTGTTACCAATCAATCGCTTTCATGAATTTAAAAATTTCAAATCAATACCAGTGACAATATTGTAATTCCATTTATTAATACTTAAAAAACAGAATACAAGTCTTGAAATTTTATGCATTGTCTACAGCTGTTGTTTCTAGCAGAGTGCCTTTCTCCTGCTTCCTTGGAGAAGTTTTTATTTGGGTTATATCTATTCACATCTTGCTGTGTATTTTATAACATGCTGAGGATTAAAAGTTTCTTCAGTTAAATCACAACACACGTAAGTGCAGCCTCTAGTTTAAAAGCTGACCTGGAAAGTATGCTTCCCTTTTCAATTTTGGTCCTTTAGGTATTTTTCCCTCTGTCTTTCAGGATGATAATAATGATGATTTGTGTTGCTGCTATCCCACTGTGTTAGCCACTTTGTGTGCACTGAACAAAAAGGTTGCTCTACAGGATGTTTCTACTGCTTGTTTATGGCCTTTATTCCTGGGACACCAGTAGTGGGATTCCTGCTTAGCAGAAGAGCTCAAGTGCTTAACAGGTCAAGATGCAAGTCAATTTTTGCGAAAACTTTAAAGCACTCACTGGGGTCACACTTGAGCACTGGGAGGCAGCCCTATAGCACAGCAAATCCTTTAAAGGCTGATGAAGTAGATGAGCTTAACCACTCACTGGACTAGTCCCTGGTGTCTGCAAAAGAGACAAATTTCAGAGACCCCATTCCTTGTGCCTGCTGGGACAGATGCACTTTGTGCTGGTGAACGTTTCCTTGTCTCTACTATCACAAAAAAATGAGCAAGGTCTTTCTCTGGTGCTTGTGCTTCTTCATGAACCTGAGCTGGCTTGGGGCTGGCATACAATGAAAGCAGAGGCCCAGGAGTGTCCCAGTTATCCAGGCTCTGACACCTCTGTGCTCGTCTTTTCTCTCCCATGTTTTCTTCTGAGCTCTTTCCAGCATTAGGGCACTACTTATACCTGATTGACTGTATTTATTTTATTGGGCAGCAGAAATAGGTGACAGGTTCAGAGTATTCCTTCAGGTCACCAAAGACTTTATCTAGATCAACAGGTCCTGAATAGCAAGAGATTATTTAGGACATACGTAGCCTTCGGCATTGAAGCCAATATTCAGTATTAAGGTATATAAATCCCATACAGTGATTGAAAATTTATTGAAAGTGACATGTATGTAGCAGGGTGGGATGCAGAACAAGCCAGCAGGAATCTGTAACTCAGAGCTGTTACCAAAATCTGGCCCTTCAGAGCCTTTCAAGGGGGCATGTTGGTGTCCAGGACCCAGAATTTAATCATGAGAGTGGACCTGGGCTCCTATTCTTTCAAGAGCAGAATAGAGCTCACTTTTATAGTGCAGGTACTGAGGGGCTTTGTTCTTCAGTGCTCAAAGCATACCCCCAGGAAGGTGCACAGTGGGCTGTCATCGCTTCCCAAGCCTTCTCCTTGCACCATGCTGTTACCTATAAACCAACGCTACAATGAAAATTCAGACAACCTCCACCACCCATTCTATTAAAAAAAAAAAAAAAGGAAATCCGCAATCGTACATTTGTAGGCTGATCCTGTTGTGCATTAAGGGTTTGTCAAACATGGCTCTTGCTTGGCTGTGGTTGCTGAGGGCACTTGGACCTTGCTCCACACCAGCTTGGACCTTGCTCCACACCAGCTTCAGGGTTCAAGCATGGCTTCAGGAGGAGTAGAAGGTTTTCAGACACAGAGCTGCAGGCAGATCCAGATCTTCCAGGTGAACTTTCAGGTGAACATGAATTTTGGGGTTTTATTTTAGCTGAGGCGGCTGACATTTGAGTGAGTATACTGCATTGCATTTTGTGGGTGGATGGATTTGATGGATGCACAAGAGCAACTAGGAGCATACTGGCTCATAGTCCACTTGCCTTCAGACTACCTCATGCATAGCCTGAACACGAGCTCTCTGTGTGTGCTTGACAACATGCTGCCAGATGTACTTGGCGCACAAACACAATCCAGGACAGCCTTTAGCTGTCCCTGGAGCTCAGCTTTCCTATTTGCTATTAAAGCAGTGCAGAGTGGTGTTGAAGGCAACCTTGAGGCAACTCTCACATCTCAGTACAAACATGTATCCTAATCCCTGATTTGCATCCTGCCTTGGGGCTTTCATCCTGCCACACTTACCTCTCCAGTTCAGTTTTCTCCCGTGTATTCTCTTTTCCAATGGAGCAGTGAGTAGTTCCTGAACGAGAGAGGAGGCGGAACAGACACTGGCTTTTAAATAGAAAATGTGAGCAGTGGTGCTCAAGTCTTACAGAATAGTATGTAGCTGAGCTAATGAGACTGTCTTCTTACTTGCATCAGCAGCTGAGGATGTTGAAAGATGTTCTAAGTATGTCTTGGGGTTTGGAGTTGACCATGTGGGGTGGGTTGTTGTGTAATGTGGTGGCTGGAGGGATTTGTTATGTAAATCACCTTACCTTTATGTGGTTAGGGATGTTTAACTGCAGTGTCTCAGCAATGCAGTTTGTAAAAGGTTTGTATTATCACAGGATCAACCTTCATTACAGTTGTAATTATTTATAATTATTTTGTGCGTGATAACAAGTATTTTTAATTTCCAGACTCAGAGACCATTAAAGATACAGGTGTCTTGCACTGGGGGTTTTAGAATTTTTGATTTAGGTTTCCTATATTATCCCCTTTGCTTCAAAATGTTTTATTTCAGAGGGATTGTGATGAAACCTGCAGTCCACCAAAGCTATAATTCAAAAGAAACCTCTTTCGTATTTCCAACTTATTCTTAGTTCTAGTTTAGTCATATGTGATATCAATCTTAGCCTTGCCATCCTTTTATCAGAGGTTTGATACCTGATTAGAAATGTTTGGGATACAGAAGGGAAAAAAATCCCTCCTTGAAGAGATTTTCAGCAGGGCAGGAAAGCCTCTAGATGGCAGAAGTGCACTGCACAAAACTCCAAACCTTAATTAAGCAACAAGCTGCAGAAGGGTTTTGTGCCAGCTGCGGGGAAAAGGTGCTCTGATTATTGACTGGTCCACTGACCTCTTCCTCCTCCTCCAACTTTAATTGCTGCTCCAGATGATCTGTGCTTTACAGCCACACAGACATGATGCCAAGCTGGGTCTGAACAAGTTTGCTCATGGTGTAGTTTTTGTCTTTCTGCAAAGTGACACTGCAGCTGTTTTTTTTAAAGGTGAAGTGAAATCTTCTGGCAGCTGGTACTCTCTGGAATTTGGGGTGACTTCTGTCAGCAGTTAATGCTGCCCCTAAAACTTCACAAGGAGTTGCATCCTTTATGAGCCTTCGTGACTACCCCTTGGGAGGTGATCAACAGTATGCAGTCCTTTCAAAAATAAAATCTCACCCTCTGTGGAGGTGGGCAACACACATCTTAACTTAAGGTATTTTTGACTTAGAAATAGTGCAGAAAAGTTTCAAGTGCCCTTATCTGTCTGAAAGAGCTGTCAGCAACTCTTCTTGTAATCAGTTACACAAGAAGAATCCAGTGAATTCTTCTGAAGCACACAGAAGAAAATCCTTGTGTAAGTCTGAGGTTTAAGCAGTATTAATGGCTGACACATCTCTAACTTCTGTGTCAGTGAATACTGTTACAGCTTGGTCAGGATCCCTCTGCACAGTCACCTTGAGAGAAAACCCAGCTGCTCAAGTTTGTGTGGTGCCAGATAACTGAACGTAGATAAAAGTCCAATTTCTAGCTCTGCAGTCTTATATCTCAGTCTGGGTAGGAAATAATTTGAGATTTCAGAGTATTCTGTTTCAAAGGAAGGCCTCTTGATGTTGGCTTTTGGTTGCTGGTTAAAAGCAATTAAATGGTACTCAAAATACTTGGATGGGTCTTCAGTCCACCATATGGCAGGCGTGTCTTCACCTTCAGGCAGCTGCAAGGATAAAACACAGTCTTGGGCTTGAACCTTTTTCTCCCATATCTAGTGGGAATGCATATAACACATGCTCAACAAGCCAGATTGAGACTCAGTTCCGTGGTCATATGGGAGTGTGGGACACTTGTGAAAGTGAAAGATCCTGGTGTTAGTCCCTGGTCCAAAGCAGAAACTGGTACCCAAGGCAAAGTCTGGCCAATTTTGATTTGGCACTGACACATATTCCTGCATCAGGGACTGAAATGAGTCTCCCAGACTGCAGGAGCCCCAAAGCCTTCACATATGCCTCCAGACATTTGTGATGGCTGTGAGTCATCTGGGCTTTGGGTTATCTGCAACAGGGTGGCAAGAAAACAAGCATAGGAAAATCTTTGTTTCTTTCAGACCATTGCTTTTGACAATACTTACAAAGGATATGCTTTTTATGATAGCACTTGCCCATCAGGCCTTCCTCCCTTCCATGGACCCTAGGCACAGGTCAGAAACCAAGCAACAGTCATTAATATTGACGGTAGATCACAGCCTTTTTTGTGTCTCAATGGAAATCTTGTTGTGAACTACCAAGGGATGTTTAGCTGCATAAAAAGCAGCATAAGTTGTCCAAGGAAATTCTGAAGTTTTATTTTCTACTGTAGCAAAATCAAGTTAGCAATTTCAAAGAGATGTGCCAGCTCTGGTGCAGGTGGCTCTTGGCAGTCTCGTGCAGTCAGTGGGACTGGAGCAACTGGGCCTTCTCTTTCTAAGGTGTCATTTGTACTTCAAGCAGCAGATTTCACTGTTTAAGCAAAGGACCTCAATGCTTGACTTGGAGACTCCCAAAAGTATTGTAAAAAAATGTGTGACTACAGTAAAGACAAATATACCCAATGTAGCTGGCTAGGCAGCAGTGAAGATGTGGCAGCACAATTTTGAGGGAAGCCTAGTGGCTCAAATAGCTGTTATTAGCATTACTGTCTAGATAGAAGCTTCTGTCACTATTTCTGCCTGCTTCTGCAGCATGTATAGCATTTGTCCTTGTTCTCAAGATACCAGTGCTAATGACAGGAGACAGAATTGTTTATCTATTGCATCTCACATTTTTTCAACGACAGGGAGCATTAAATCAATGCATCATCACAAGGTTTGAGGGCTTCTAGCCAATTCTTCAAGTAAGGAATAGAATCAATAACTTTGCAGTATTTTATCAAAACCAAAGATCCTTGCATTTATTTAAACTGATCCAGACTTCAGACTTGATTAGGCTAGAACTTGGATAATCATAGGGTATCTACCCAATTTTGGATAGATTTGTCTTCATGGCTGTGTACCCATGATATTTTCTCCAGTCATGCATTTCAGAAATAACTGCATATCAGGGAAAAGTGAGCTTTTTTCCAGGTAGTCTGTGGGGGGGCAGAAATATTTTAGTTCCTTCAATAGACTCTCTGTGGTTTACTCAGATTCTCATAAAGGTACCGGTAGACACAAGAGTTTCTGTGTTGCATTTCTGCTGGGGAAAGTTTTGCATTGCAGACAGCTTAGCCAACATTTAACAAAATGCCTAGTGCTCTGTGGTGATAAAACTAAAATCCTCAATCCCATTCACATTTAGAGGACACTTGAATAGCTGTTACTTGAGGCTTGATTTAACCTGAGAGTTTGTGAAAAGAAACACATACTGTATTTTTGGCAGCATTTGATAGTTTTAGAATACTCTTCCCTCCGAGAACTGTCAAAGCACATAATATCCTGAGTGAGCAAAACCCTTGAAGGGCTGGAGGTTGTGTTACCTCCCATTAATGGCTGTGAAAACGATCCACAGCACTCACAGTGAAACAAGGATGGGAAACACAGGTGGGATGGCCCTTTTGATTGCTCTGCTCTGAGGGCACCCTCTACCTGCTGCCTTTCAGAAGGCTGGTAGGATCTGTGGGTTCTGGTTAGGTACTTAGCTTCTGTGACTCCTCAAGCTCACTCCCATTCGGATTACAGTTTTTTAATTTCACACTCAAATATGTTCGTTGCCTTGTTCTTCCATTTTGTTTGCTAACTTAAGCAGCCATTCCCTGGTTGAGCCTCCCAAGATTTCATTTTCTGGATTTGAACAAACCTCCATTATTGTAATTTCCACAGAACCAGCCTTCCTTCTGAATCAGCACATCCCAGCATGTTAGGGGTTGGAGGAAGAGAGTCTGAGGCAGGAGGTAGCCACAAAAGCTTTTGGAAGCTGCAGTCAGGTTCTGCATTTTCTGATGGGTATCCTGGGGCTTGAGTGCAGCCACACACAGAATGGCTGGTTTGCTGGTTTGATGGCCTCTATAGAAACCTGACCCCAGGAAAATAATCAGCCTGAATAGAGCTGTATTGTACTTTCAGAATTTCTTTTCAGAGTCCAGAGACCAGTCCGAGAATCCTATTTTCTCACTGACATCCTGCTGAGGAATTAGCTCGGGGTATTGACAGGCTGTTTCTGTGAACACGACCCGCAGTGCTGCTGCCGGTCACAGCAGCAGGATGACAGCTTTCCTGGAGTTGAAGCAGCACTGTCATGCTGAGCCCTAAAGTACATGAACATATAGAGATAAAGGCATCTCCCCAGTTCCCCCAAATCCAGTCCTACACATGGGTGCATAAAAGTAACAATTTATTTGCACATGGAGGCATTAATGTTTTCTATTATCTTATACTTAAATCTTTTATTAATTCACAGGTAAGCAAACCTCAGGAGCAATGCCGCTCCACTGTTGTGGTATTAGTAAAGAGAGATCTTACATATAAAAGCTCCAATACCTTCTTGAAGTTTGCTAATCTAAGTATTTTACAATAATTATAAAGTTCTCTTAGCATTGGTTGCTATGTGTATGTAACTTATTATATATAATTTCCTATAAAATTATGTAGTATATACTGATGATACCATTCTAAGTCCTATTTTGATGTACTGTTCTTCTGTAGGCCCTAGTCTTTTTCTCCATGCAGAAGAAATGATGCTTATTTAATGGACAAATAGACAAACAGACAAACATACAAAACTTTGCCTTTCTTTCATTATCCATTAAGTGATATTATTCAATACAGGATAATTTTACAATATTTTTGTCAAACTTTCTTTTTTCCCCTCTCAGGTCTATAGTATATGAATCCTTTATGAAAGTTCATTAGTTTTTGTCACACTTCAGTGAAGTTAGGATATACTAGAATTCTCGTATCAAACAAGAGATCAAATCAGAAACTTTAACACCAAACACATTAATGATTCTTCCTACCAGCCTGAGAGGGAGAACAATGTTTTTTCCTCATGGTGTGTGACAGTGGGTTGTAGTGAGTAGAGCTACTCACATGCCAACAGATCTGCTGCAGAGAGCCTTTTGACATTTTTAATTCATTTCTGATGTACACTGAATTGAAAACTAAATTTGGCTGCAAAATTTGAGCAGTAAAAATACTTATTGGTCAGATCACAAGCTTGGTGTGTTGGAGACTCTGGATACATCCACATTAATGTTTTAATTTTGGTCAGAGATAAATTGAAGTGACTCTATCATCTGCATTGAATGAATTATTTTGGGGTGAAACTTAGCTAAAGGATGTGCTTTGGAGGACACCTGATGCTTTCCGGCCTGCTGATAGACATTCAGTCCCACAAACTAGACTGGCATTAACCCTGGAAACACCTTTAATTTGAGCCTTGTCCCTCAGCTCTAGCTGTTCTGCCATACAGATTCATCCCCATCACACTGCATCCCGTGCCAGTGTCAGCATAGCCTGAGGCTGATGTCCCTGTCCGACTGTGTGCTAAAAAAGCAAAGCTTTTCATGTGTGTATGATTGCCTTGAATCTGGCAGAGCAGGGACTTGAGCCTCCTGCTACTGTGCTGTGCTTGTGCCCTTACCAACAGGTTCTATTTTCCTCAAAATAAAGATCATTAAAGCCACCTATGCAATATTTTGACTTGGATACGGAGTCATCATGCCAAAACATTTTGAGCACATCTAATTAATGTGCTCTGATCAGTTATCGCTGATTTCAGCTGACGTGGCATGTACACAGATCATTGCCCCAGCACTGCAAGCTTACCCAGCCAGAAAATGAAGAATAGACCATTAGAGGCTCTGAAATGTCTGGTGTGTGCAGTTTGCTTAGCAGTCGACCAGAGAACTGTGGGTGGGTCACCTGCTGATCTGGTTTCTCAGGGCAACAGTCCACTGCTGGAACTATGAGTCCATCCTCTTGCATTCAGTGCACTTCATTTGCAGATGTTGGGAGGTGTTGGCATGACAAATAACAGTTTCTACCATTGCACAATTTTGATTCTTGCCCAGAATACAGCCAGCTGGTATACTCAGTATCTGGGTTCAGCAGTCTTTATCTTTATGTTGAAGACTGACTACATCCAAAACTTCTTAGCAATTTTATTAAAAATTCAAGCAACCTCCTTCCTGACCATGTGAAAATTATAACTTCTCAAAGTCTTTTACACCTTGATCAAATTTCAGTAGATATTCCCTAAGACTGGAAACAGTACCAACCTGGGTTACCCTCTCCAGTCAGTTCTCTCCCTCTCCTTATTTTTCCTTCATCCTCCCTCATAGGTATGAATGTCCAGAGGTTTTCAAAGAAAAAAGAACCAGAGTTTTGGGTTTTTTTTGTGGCCAAAAGAGCATGTCGTTCTTCCACTTAACGTTCAAAACCGGTGTCACTATTTCGCCTTATATTTTCTTCTCTAATTGTGCAATCTCCCTATGAACAAAATTATATTTAAACTGAGGTTTGCTTAAAAATAATGACAATTGAACAGCATTTTAAGAGCCTTTGAGAAAAAAAATTCTCAGCTTTGGGAAACTCGGGTAGACTCCATCCCGAGTATGGGAACACAGCACAGTTTTCCCAAATATACAGGAAAGTGTCCTTTAGAGAGCTGATATAGCTGGTGCATTGGGTAAGTCCACAGTGGATGAAAAGCAGTGGGCTCTTAGAGAAGACAAAGATGTTCTTTGGACCAGACACTGACCAAGGGACTCCAAATAAAGTTCTGGAGGGTTGTTTTTTCTTCTTCTAGTACTCCTCTTTTTTTTAAAGAATTCAATTGATGCACCTAAATTAGGAATTGCTTTGAGCTTTCCTTACACTCAGAGGAGGAGAGGAGGGAAGCACTTGCAGAAGAGATTCAGACAAACTGAGGTCTTTTTCCCTCATGGATTAAAATGTTGAAAATTGCCTGGGTGGTTTTGTATTGCTGGCTTCAGTCCTGCTAAGCAAACTCTCATAGTGAGTTTTGTGATATCCTAGGAGAGGGGTACATTGAAAAAAGTATTTTTAAATAAAGTTCCACTCCCATGTTATTTTTTCTTTTCTATCAGCTATAATAGGAATAAGCAGAAGAATTAAAGTAGACTTGTGCATCAGTCTTTATGGCGGAACATAGGAAAAATCCTGTTTAAAGGGCACTTTTTATTTAAAATCATATGTGGCCTTTAATAGACTGAAGCTCTGGTACAACTTGTGAAACCCAGGAGCAGTAAATCACAAGTACTGACTGATACTCATCCAAGGATTTAAAAACAAATAAAGCATTAAAGAGGAGCAACATTGACAAGGATATATTACTGTCTTTACAGCAAGGAAGCCTGAAAACTTTAAACTCATTAGCATGATGCTTATCTTCAAAATGAGACTCTGGGCCATCTGAGGATTTACAGATCAGTAAACTTTGTTACAATAGCAGGGAACCCGATTGAGGGTTCAGTTAGGGATAGAATAGCACAATGCTTGGATAAGTATAGCTTCTCCGAATCAAAGCAGCACTGCTTCTCTAAGAAAAAAAATGTGCTTCTTTGCCTTGTTAGAGCTCTTTTCACTGTTAATGCAGGGGACCTGGTGGAAACAGCATACTTGGATTTTCAAAAGACTTTTTGATAAGAACCCTCTTAAGGGACTATGAAAGTATAATTGGACACCATCAGGTAATGCACATTAGTAAAAATAGGCTAAGCTTCTGATAGGCTGATGGGCCCAGAATTTTCAAGGTCTCCCTGAGGAGAGAGTCATAAAAGTTGTCACACAGTGCTCTAAGCCGAGGTGTGCAGCAATAGCTGAAAAATAAAGGAGGGAGGGCTGGAATTGTGATAAAGAAAATTATACAAGAATGGGCTACACTTGGAAAACTGACACTGAACTTAGGTGGGGCAGACTGCTCCATGCTCTCTTTCCTAATACAAATAAGTGTGAGCCAGCCCTAAAAAAGGTGCTTTTCCCTCTTTCCAGCTTCTTGAGGATGCGAATTTATTGGTCAAAATGTGGATATGCAAGGGAAAAATGGGAGGAAGAACAAGGGAGCAGCTTCTGGACTTGCTCCTAGCAGGGATACTGGTCATACCAATTTTAGAGCAGCTCTAAGCAGAATTATACCTCAGCAAATTGTAGTTAGAAATAGGCAATATAATTCCCAGGAGTCTGTAGGCAGAAATGCTTCAAGATGCTTCCTGAGTAGGGAAGAGTAGTTTTTGGTACATTTGTAACTTACGGTGGTCAATTATGTATTTTCAGGAATATTATGTTTGTTTGCTGGCCAGTTCTTTTTAACAACCTGTGTTTTGTGCAGTTTAAGCACAGATTTTAATCAGTGTGCTTTTTAACATGGCTTGTATTTATTGTGGATTGACCAAACTGAAAAATCACAATAATAATATATTGTTTATGTATGACATTATTAAGTAATTGTATAGAAGCCTGATATAATAAGAAAGAAATCCAAATAGGGAGGTTAATAAAATTTCCATTAATTCAATGTCTTATTAATTTTCATTATTTTAAATAATAGCAAAACCAAATATCTGTTTCTTAATCAGTACAACCTCAGTAGATCTTAAAATGTTTTAAAAAGGAGGAAGAGCTCATTATCCTGTCTCACTGGTGGGAAAACAGAAGCACAAAGTAGCAATTCCTACAACCAGAATTTAAGCCTTTGTGTTTTGTGTCCCAGGGCTGGGAGCTACCTGATAAACTGTATCTCATAGACACTTTTTCCCAAAAATGTCTGTGGATGCAAGATATATTGTAAATATAGTTATTATACACATGTATTAATTTGGATTTAGTGATGTCATATTTTTCTACCTTAATGTTGGATTTTATATTTGGGAAAAAATCCCAGCACAAATAGGAACTAAAGGCAGTTTCCTCGTAATGATTTCTGGACAGGACCTCTGTTCAGTTCACTGCAAAGTCAAATAGTATTTGCACTTCCCAAAAAGCAGTGTTTCTGCATTATTAGAAATTTCATTTTTTGAAAGGTTGAATTTGAAAAGAAACATAAAATTCCTAAGCTTTCTGTGAAAGGTGCCTTCCCAGACCTTGTAGGTCTCTTTCTAGTGAAACTGGTGTGTTGCTTGATTTCAGCAGATAGTAACTAATGAAAATGTCAAGATTGTTAATTTTATTGAGGATCCTCATAGCAGTGATGCTGCAGCTTCTAACATACTGAAATTGAAGACAGACCAGCAGGAATTAATTTGATGAAAGTCTGCAAAACCTGAAATACATTAAATTAATCCTTCCCACTCTGTAAATCTGTATCTTCTGATGAAAAGTTGCATTGCTAGGAAATTTTTGTTCATCTCTAAACATTCTAGTATCCCTTATGGAGCCAGGTGTCTATAGAGATTATTTGTTCAGGATAAAGAACTTTTCATGTCTGTGTTTATTGTAAAGTTTCTTTAGTAATATGTTTGGGATTCTTTTCTATAAGTTAGTTGAACTGTAGTAAGTTAACCACAGTTCTAATGCACAGCAGAAATGTGATAGAAAAAATATTCTCTTCTGCATGAGCTAAAATTCAGTCCATATTTATATACGTGTCTAAGCATAACTCAGGATGCTCTAAAGACTCAAGATATCAATTAGATGTGGGATAAAGATCTTACAGTACTGCTTCTAAAGGTTATGCAGGGAAAGACTGTCCTGAAAACTAATTATGATGACTGTGATAATCAAATATATAAATGTCTCTTTAGATTCTTTAGGTATTTTCCAATACAAAAACAGGAAAGAAAAGAGTGTCACTGGCATAATCTATAAGACTTAAACAACTTTACTTCCCTATTATCTCCTGATGGCTGAAGACAATGGTCTTTCATTGTTATAGGATCGTATGGTCTCCCAACCTAGTACTTCTTATTCTGCTTGATAGCCCGCTCTTATTTGTCAAAATTCATCAGCTTGCCTACTCTGGGTAGCAGTCTGCAATTCCCACATTCTTAGATAGGCTACTGTATCCTCAGAATCATTTGCATGTCTCTGAATTTCAGAGGTTCTTCACCTAGGGGTTCTCCTGTTGTACACAGCATGCAAACAGCCTCTGGCAAACCAAGTTAGTTCTTATATTGCTACATAAGCAGAGTCTATTAAAAGAAAATAGTTTCAAAACTAGAAAACTTCTGCACAGTTTCAATTGTGCTTGCAACCCTACAGTACCTTGAGGTGAGTCACAAATACGTGCCATGAGGCTCTTTTCTAAAATGCTCCTTAGGTTTGTTGTTCTGTTTTCCTGGGCTTTGACCAGTCCTGAATGCTCATGAGGAGAGTAAGCTTGTATATCAGCATCCTCAACAGCTCTGAAATGTTTGGCAGTTTTTCTCAAGACGCATCTGAGGCTGGATGGCAACTCTGGAGATCACTAGTCCAACCTTCCTGCTCAAAGCAGGGTCAGCTACAGGGGGTTTCTCAGGGCCATGTCCACTCATGTTTCCAAGGATGGAGACTCCACATCCTCTTTGGGCCACTTGCTTCAGTGCTTAGTCACTCTCACAGTAGAATACTTTTCCTTGCTTTTAAGTGGGATTTCTTGCATTTCAGTTTGTGTCCTTTACCTCTTTTCCTCTCCCTGGGTACCACCAACAATAAGTTGACTTTGTCTTCTTTACTCCCCCATCAGGTATTTGGGTAAGACTTCTCTTGAGTGTTCTCTGCTCCAGAGTGAACAGTCCACCTCTCAGCCTCACATGATGTGAAGATGCTCCAGTCCCTTGGCAATTGTCGTGGCCCTGTGCAGGACTCACTCCAGTATGTCATGTCTCCTTTGTACTGGGAAGCCCAGTGCTGAACAAAAGTATCCAGATGTTTCTTACCGATGCTGAGCAGAGAGCAGTGATCACCTCCCACGAGTGGCTCCCAGTGCTCTGTCAGCCCATTTCTTCAGTCTGTCATGATCTCAATGTCATGGTGCTCAAGTCAGAAGCTTCCAGTCTTGGTCATTGTGGAAGTCTCCATTTCCTAACCAAACAAACTCAGGCACTGCCTATGTCTCCTTCAGTGTAGCTGAACATTCAGACTCGGCAGGGTCTTGGAAAAGTTCTGAACAACTTCCTATAATCTCTGCCACTCCACAGTCTGCAGATCTGCTCCCACAGCTCCTTTCTTGGCAAGAAGAAGGTCTCTCCACCAGCACACACCTCCGGTGGGCAGTGACCCCACCCTCCCACCCCACTCCCAGTGAGAGGCCCAGACATCCCTGCAGGTCTATGTCCTCCACTGGGAGCTTCATCTGGACCAAGATCCTGGTGGGACAATGCTCCAGCAGCTGCTGGGACTGTCCCTTAGTATGCACCATGCCCACCAGTCAGCGCATATGTGCTGCCCTCATCAGAGCTCCTGGCTCCTTCGTGGCACACTGTCAGGTGGTTCCACGTGTCTTTCCTTCATGCAGCATCCCAGACTTCCCTCTATTGTGTCAGTGATCTGCAGCCACCTCGGAGGGCTAAGGAGCTCTATTAATAACTGATTGAAGAACAGCTCCACATTTATAGTACTGAATGAGTGGGTAGCACCCCACTGGGACTGCAGGAAAGGATTAATTCAGAAAAGTGACAGTCTCATCTGGCCAATTTTGGGCTATAATACAAGGGATATGTTTTCTGTAATGAAAAGAGGAAATCACAATAAAAGAGCAAAATGTATTAGGAGTGAAGCTCTGTTCATTCTGATGCCAAGAGGACTAACAAAGGCAAAAGAAAACTTCTGTCTTTATCAGACAAAACTTTGAAATAGTTAAACATGAACAAAGGAAAATGATGCAAACTAAAGTAGCATGTTCTATTACCTATTAATACAGGTCCTAGTTCCTAGAGACTGAAAAAGGTTGAGAAACCGTGGTGAAGAGGAATAAAATGTGATTTATGCAGGCTTACATGGAATTCTCTTGAAAATTGCCTGACATGGGTGCTAAAGGGGTTTGAATAATAGTTCAAATATTCATGGGAAGTGATATAAGTGACATCTGATTCCAACATGGAGTCAGAAGAGCAATGAGAGAGAAGGTAGAGTTGTTTGTGTAAAACACAAAATTGACATTCATACTCTAACAAAGATACTGTAACAATTTTTAGAGGTTCCCTTTATTAATATTTGGCTACAGTATTCCATTTTGAACTACATTTTAAGATAACACACTCTCACCTAACTATGAAAATAGATGCAAGGGGATGAAATGCAGAAGATGATTTAGAAAGACGTAGGAAACGGGGATTGTTTAAACACCTAAGAAACTTAGGGGCAACAGTCTGCGCAAAACTCTTCATGCTGCAAATTCATTTAGCTTTCAGAGCTGAAACTAAGCCTGCTGGAAGCACTGGGGTGTCATTGTTTTCTTATTTTACCTGCTCTCTGCTCTCAGAGGAGGTTAGTTTTAAATGGCCTTGTCAAAACCTAATTGCAGTTTTGTAATGGCTAATTCCCAGGCTATTTTGACACTGAAGAATCAATTCTGAGACATGTCTACAAGGGGTTTGTTAAGAGATAGAGAATGCTGCTGAGATCAATCAGCATTCTAGTTTTTAAATCACACAGGAAATTCAGGTTAAAATCTCTGTTCTGGTTGATTGATCCCATGTCTCAGGGAAATGCCCTCACTAACCACCTTTATTCTTGCAAATGTGTGACTCTGTAAATTAATTAAATGTTCACTGGGTGGGAAAGAAGAATCATGTTGAAACCCTGACTCACATTATGCTGTGGTGTGGGAACTAAAATAAGGACTTCTGCCCTGTTCTTCTATATCGCAAATGAGTGCTCCAGCCACAGGCAGTTCCAGGTGGGACACATAACTTTGTACTGGTCATTTCAGGCACCACAGCTCCACGCACATACCTACAGGATTGTATCTAGCTGGGCAAACACTTGTGGTTTGATAATCAGGTTTGAAGGTTAATACTCCAAAGAGATAGCAGGTGTGGGGTGAGCAGCTACGTTTCTCACATCACCAAAAACCTCTCCAGCTTGGATATGTGAAAACAGGTGCACCATTGGTGGCCAGAACAGAGAGGCCCTGTGGGGATTAAGAACATGAGAACACATGTACTTTGCAAGACTAGAATCAAATTGCCTTTACTGACTGCATGAAGAAAAGGTTGTGAGGGTTCCTGCAACTGAGACAATCTCTCTTGCATCTGGCATCAATCTCACAAATTCATTTTTTTTAAATGCATGAAAAATCAGTGAGCTGAGGGTTGGGAGGAAGGAAAGAAAGGCTTAAGGTAATTAATGTCTAAGTTTGGCTATTTAAAGATCATGATATTTGTTAGCATCTGTAATTATTGGATGTAGAGCAGGGGAATGGAAAATGCTTCAAAGTTGGATTCAAGAAAGCTGATGACTGACCTGATGACCTTATGACTCTGACTTCCTTCAGTTAGAGTGCCTATGTCAAGGCTAAATTTTAAAGAAGAGATGGGGAATGCTTCACAGATACATTGAATTTCTTTGCTAGATTATCCCAAATTAGCCTAGTCACAAGAAGCTTCAGGACTAGTTAAATGTTTTTTCTGTACTCAACAGACTTTTTAGGCAAATAGGAAATGAAAATTATAATGGGGAAAAGTCAAGGAGTCTGCCAAGAATACAGGAGATTTTAAAGTAACCCATATAATACTACTCTTAGAAACCATTTCTTTACCAAGAGGGTGGTCAAACAGAGAACAAGATTCCTTTCCTGGAGAGGTGGTTGATGTGCCAAGCCTTTTGGACGTGGCCCTTAATAACAGGCTTTAACTTGGTGAGCCCTGGATTGGTCAGGCAGTTGGACTAGGTGATCCTTCTAGGTCCTTTCCGATTGAAACATTCTATTCTATTCTATTCTATTCTATTCTATTCTATTCTATTCTATTCTATTCTATTCTATTCTATTCTATTCTATTGTTCCGTTCCATTCCATTCTTATTCTTATTCTTGTTCTTATTCTTGTTCTTATTCTTATTCTTTTTATTCTTATTCTTATTCTTATTCTTATTCTTATTCTTATTCTTATTCTTATTCTTATTCTTATTCTTATTCTTATTCTAAAATGGCAGCACATTTTTCACTGCACTGCTAATGCTTTGCTGTTTACAAACACACTGAGTACAACTACAGATTCCTGCTGTAAGTCAGGTGTACAATGAGGTGACTCAGTGAGGGGATGGGTATTCAATGCTTCATTCACAGTCAACCAGCAGAAATACTGCCCTTGAATTCAGTGAGAACTGGAACAGGGCCTGCCTAGAGCTAGTCAAATGTTGATAGTCTACCACTTACTTGCCTTTTTTTAATGCAGTTGAAGTAGCTGATTGTACTATGAGAAAAATAGTATGTTTTTACTTCAAATCATCCCTTTTCTTTTTACAAGTACTTTCAATATTTTGCCTTGATTTCCCCTTTCGAAGTCCACAGGAATGATGTCACAGGTAGATTTCTATCTGTCCATCACTTAGGAGGTAGTGTAAGAAAGATAAATAACTGCATGATAACAGAATAACTGTAGAAAATTAAGTGAGACTTCTGCAAGGGATGGATACCCACCAAACTCATTTCCACTTACTTCATTTCAATTCAATCCTTCATTTTTTTTATTTATGAGCAGAGGGCAGCTCGCTTGTAACTGCATAAATTAAAGTGAAATAGTAAAATTTCATCAGGCTTGCACTGCAGAGCTTCAGGTCAAAAGAATTCAACCATGTTGTATAAATAAATATAAGGAAACTCAAGTCCCTCCAGAGTGTGGTTAGATTAAGCCCAAAGGAAAAAAGAGGCTCTCTCATCTCTTGTTAAAAATAATTATCCTTTTAAATATAGGTGTAGACATTCTATAGATGTAGACATCTATCTGATTCAGTGTTCTTTGGGTGAGAAAGAAGAGAATAAGAGAGAAATGAAATCAAAAAACACAGTTTTTAATCACTTTTACCAGCTTCTGCCAAGTCCACCATGCCATGGTAGTGCATTCTGAAGTTCCTTCTAGCCATGCCTGGGTAATTTCTGCATTAGTTGTTGACATAAATTGGGCTGTACAGCATAGAGAGATTTGAAGGGCGCTGAGAGGAGGGAGTTGGGGGGAAGAAATTGTTCAATCGTTCAATTGTTCAATCGCTTTATCCTTTTAAACTAAAATGTATCAGCAGTTTCTTAATAGAAAATTGCCTCATGGTTTCCATGAAGAGCAGTTAGCACTGTATGGAGACCAGGAGAACTGCTTCCATGTTAAAACTCTGAGTGGTTCACTCATTCATGCTTAGACAGTATTCATTCACCACTAGCAAAAGCAACAGGACTAAAAATCATGAAAGCCATTTTAATTACTAGTGTAGCAATTGTAGCATGGGAGTTGAATATAACTGTAGGTATGCTTTCTAGTCAGGAATTAGCTAACTGTTGCATGCTTTTTCAAGAAATAAGTAAGAAGCCATGAAACCTTAATAGATGAGAGTTTTGCATCATTTGTTTATGGAGGGAAAATAAATTGGTGAGTTGTAATTTGAAGGAAGTATCACATAGAAAACTGGAAAGCTGGTAGATCCTTTTCTTGTTCCCCATCTTCAAGGGGGAAATAAACAACAACCCATAGTTTTGTTTAATGCTGCTTGTACATTTGTGCTCCATATAAGCATGGTGTTTAGTTGTACTGGCAGAATAGGTGGTTTATACCAACTGCCTGGAGCTCTGTCAGTGCTATTCACTGCATTATGTGCTCCCTACCATGTCTTACACGTTACAAGTTCTGTTACAGATTCCCACTTTCTTAAATCTGTGTACACAATCTCAATATGCAGTAGGCTGCAGGCACACCTTTACACCTCTAATGACTTATCATCTCTTTCTGGGAATAAAAGCAGTGTCCAGAGTCTTCCTTCAGTCACATCACAGAGTCACAGAATCGCAGAACGGGTCGGGTTGAAAGGCACCATGGTGGGTCATCTGGTCCAACCTCCCTGTTCAAGCAGGGTTATCTTAGATCACATTGCACAGGGTTGTGTCCAGAGGAATTCTAAGTATCTCTGTCCTCCTGACACCCTCTCTTCAGATACTTAGATACATGGATGAGATCCCTTCTCTGCTGTCTCTTCTCGAGGCTGAGCAGGCATAACTCTGTCAACATATCCATGTAAGAGAGATGCTAATCTTTCTGGAGAGGATGAGTGATAATTAAGCTTACTTTCTGTCATCATATGGATGTTAAAAGATATTCTTTTCTTTAACTTCTGGTTTGTCCCAGCTACTGAATGTTAAGCTTTTCCCTCATGTCCCTAACATCTCCTAATGGGGTGGCTGTTACTATAAGGTTGTTCATTGCCTGCCAATCGCTTCTTGTCTCCAGTAGTAGTGCTTGTGAAGCAGATTTGTTACTCTTTGTCAAAGGGTTGTGTAAAACATTTATTGAAGCGCATTATTTTCCAGCCATAAAAACAGCTCTCTATTTTGATTCTGGCCCCTTGACACCATGTAGCATTGCTCAAGTCATACTTTATTGGTTTTAGAAGGGTGTATTCAGGAAGTTGCAAATGAAGCCACCTGTGCTGTAACAGAAGAGAATGCAGTGGCCGAAGATCATTTTATCCTATTTCTGATTTGATGCACTTAATTTTTTGTCGTATTTCCAGAAATTGACATCGACAGATTATTTGGATAAACTAAGTATTCAAAAAAACTTTAAATCATGAAGCTATTTTTCTTCTTTGTAAAAGTGTTTGCTCCAAAGGTTACTAAATAACATCCAATTTTCTCTACTACTGTGTTATAAATACTGATTTTACCCTCCAGTCTAAAACCAAATCTCCAATCTTAAAACTGAGCTGAGCTTTTATTCAGATTTGCAACATCACCAATAACCTCTAGACAGGCAATTTGGTTTCTGGAAATGGCATCAGATTGTGCATGTTAGTGTGGTCACGGTTTCTGTGAGTATAGGATTCCAGTCTGACCTTCAGAAATGAAGGGCAAGTTTCACAAACTGAAAATTATAAGAATACCTTAACTTGAAACTTGCATAATATGATTCTTCAAGACAGCATAAACCCAGGAGGACACAGAGGCATAAATTTCCAGTCATATGGACTACCTTAAATCAGTAAACAGTCTGGTTTGAGGCTGGTATATTAAGAAAAGAGCTGTTCCATCACAGGAATAGTTAGATGCTGGGACAGCCTCACTCACTGGAAGAATTGTGAAATCCCATTTACTGGAGGTCTTTAGAGCAGCTAAAACGAGTATCTGTCAGGCATGTCTGGCATGATTCATCCTGTCTCAAAGCAAGAGGAGAGACAAAGTAATCCCTCCAAGGTCTCTCTCAGCCCTATGTATCTAGAATTCCAAAATGGCCTGTTATTCATTAAAAAAGGGAAGTTTGTTTATAAGGTACATCTGCTATTGCCATAGACTAGCAACAGTGGCAAGTTCTCGAGGTGAGCTGTACCAGCGAGAGGTTTATAATGATGCCAAGCCCGTAGAGCTGACACCCTGCTGAAATGTGTGTGTGCAATAATTATTGTAGCAGCAGTCAAGTGTTCTCTCCAGCCTGCTCATGCAGTTTCAATTTATGATCAGTTGAATTGTCTTACTCTTAGTGATAGATATTTTGTATTCACTTGCAGGTTCTAATATTACTTGCCAAATACAACAGTTGCAGTTCAATGTTCTTCTGACCATGACAAAGAAAAGACCGATGAGGGGATTTTCAGCGAGTATTTCGTGCAGTTTAGCTGCTAGCACTTAATGGATAGAAAAGCTTTAATGGGACTCCTGTATAGCTTTTTTTATATGTTGTGCCTTCCAGAGACATATTTCAGAGCTTTGGGAAGTAACTCTGACAAGTTATTTAGCTTTCAAAGTGACCACGGCACAACTCTGCTATCTTATTCATACAGTTGTGCAACTGAATATGTTATCCTGGAAATTATTATTATTTTAATTCCTTGCAATATCTACAGCATTTATTCCAGGGACAACAAAATTTCAGGCTGGGTGCTTCTTCAGACTCCCGTACTGCTGGGACTAAGAGTCACTTGTTCTGATTTCTTACACCTTCATATTTTAAACCTTGGGGAATTATGGATTAATGACGCTAGTGCAGTCAAGTAATGAATTCTGGAATAGCCATGCGTATCTCTGACTAATACAGTACTTTTTATACGGTCATATCAAAGTACCTGGAAGCTGATGTTTTTCTCTTTGTTTCATTAGTCTCCAAGATTTTTTTGATTTGTAGACTCCTGGCAAGCTATCAGTGAAGTTCAACCTCCTGAAATAAGTTTCTCAGTCTTAATGTGGACCTCTAAGTTCTCAGCTCTCAGGATGTCCTTATCTACTTCCTTATCTGCTGGTTTTAGCCAGCTGGCCCTCTTTCATATCTCTGATGGGAAGGCATGGAAAGGAATCAATTTTCACAAGAACAGCTGTTTTCATTGGTTAACAACACTAATATTTTTCTTTTCTAGCATTGTTATTCACAATTCAGATAGAGGAAGAGTGGCACGTGATTTCCACAGTCTGTCTTAAAGGTTGAGTACAGATAAGGAGTTTCAAAAAAACGCTTCTGTGTTTAGCAGTCATGTCACAGAAGTCATTACCAGCAGACATGCCAGGCTACATAAGAAGAATTTGCAGCCTTTTTTAGCAATGTGGGAGAAGCCTCTGCAGAAGATTATGGGCACCAAATCTCTAAAGGAGCTCTTTGTATTTTATCCCTGAAGCACCTATGTAGTGTGTAGACTCTCTCCTTAAACTACCCAGGTGGACTTTGAAAGTAGGATCTTCCTTTGAGCATTCTGTGTAACCTGTGGAGAAGCTTTTAAGTATTCACTAACTTGAGGGAACCTCTGGTGCCTAACTGGGACTGAGAGCTACGTGTGGGAATGTCCTGCTGAGGGCCAGATTTTGCTTTCAGGTGTGATGAGGCACTGAAACACTGACTTGCAATAGATGTGCCAAAAGTGGCCTGGATGGTTCCATGGCTTGTGTGCAGAGAGGCAATGCAAATTTAATTCTTAGGGCCATTAATAAAGGCAGTTAGAAAATTCCATTTTTTTTTTTTTTTTTGTTTGTTTGTTTTGTTTTTTTTTTGTTTATTTCTATTCATAGTACCTTCTATTCACCTTCCTCTGCACAGAACAGAGCCCAGGAGTCAATCTTGTGCCACTGAAATTAATAAAAGGCCCTTAGTGGACTTCAAAGTATACCATGGCCCATGTTCACTCAAGTCTAAGGCATCTTGAATATCCATTCTGCTCAGAGAGATAATGTACCGTTTCCATCCAATTTCCTACACCAGTTGCAGGAACTCTTTCAAATGGCCACTCTCAGATCCATTCCATTTCACGTTTGTTTTCTTGCCAGTGTTGAGCTCCTTTTCCAGAACACCACTCCCAACACAGTTACAGTGGCTTTGGGAATGCTTATTCCATCACTGCCATCCAGTAAAGGAGTGTTGTAACTTTAAATGATAGAGCTCAGTGTGTGTCTGCTCAGTTTTTGTGTCAAGTTTATCCAGGGTCCTTCTTTACCAGAATGATTCACCTTCATGTCAATCCAATACAGCTAAAATATGCTTCCACATGATGGGTTCATGGCACCAGGTAATTTTCTGAACTCTGAAAGCTCTGATACTTCATATTTTAAGGGAAAAGTCTGTGTCATCTAACAAAACAATCAAGTCAGCCTCTTAAAAATGCGTTTTTCGATGCCCTCCCAGCCCCCACCTCTCTAGTTGGTGATTTCACTATGTAATGCATGGAAAATGGTCATGCTGAGTCCCTGACATTCCATATTGTACTTGAACAACTCTTTGGATATCTGTTAACTAATTAATTTGGCAGCCATAATAAGGAAATAAAACTATCTCTGGCCACAGAAGTCCAAAGAGTTTTATGGATTTGCTGCAAACAGAAGAGAATGCTAGGAAGAGTCCATTGCAGTTTAAATCTCTCAACTTGGATTTATTGAAGCTAACATTAGCCAACACCAACCCTTTTCTTAGTAGAAATTGTGAGAATCACAGTTTACATTGCTCTGTTAGGGCAGTCCTGTTCAAAATAGGCACTTAGGGCAGTTCCAGGCATGATGCTTGGGACATCTTGTGTGATAATATGTACTCCAAAAGGCCCTCATCCCAAATAGTGATTTTCCATCTTAAACTTTATGGCACCATGATATGGTGTCCCCTCCAGAGGAATAATCTCACCTTTAAGAGCCTTAAAGAAAAAGGGGTGGACAGCCTAGAACCAGAGCTCATCCTTTACTCCTGTCAAGAACCTAAATATGTTGGTGTGTAAAGTAAATCACAAAGGTCATGAACAAGCAACAAACCCCACAGTCTGTCCCCAAGGAACAGCATGTGCATGGCCATAAAAGTACCCATAGTTCTGGAGAGACAGGACTGTATTTTTTAAGGAGGGTGATGGAAGGTACGCATGGTTGGGCACTGTAATGGGGAAATCAAGTTAGGGTTCAGACAGCTGGGGTTTTCTTGCCTCCATATGTCAGTTCTGTAATATTTCAGCAAATTTCAGGGAACACTGTCATGAAAATATCTAGACCTGTGGCTGTACAGAAACTCCTGACAGAGGAAGTCAGGTGGAGAAGACAATGCCAGACCTCTCACTGGTGTACCTGCACTGCAAGGATGTGCCTCCTTGGCAAGTCCTTTTCAAGAAAAGGTCCCTGTGCAGGGAACCACTGTGGATGCCAGGATGGAAAGGCAGCCTGGCTCTGAGAGTGCAGCAGAGGGGAAGGCAGCACAAAGTGGGTGGCGCAAGCAACCTCAACCAGACAATGAGCTGGCTCAGGAGTGGGGCAGCTCCATGAGGGTCCTGGCTGTTTTCCCTTTAGCCTGGCACTGTAGCATGTGGGAAAGAAAGGTCAAGCTGTTGGCAGCAACAGAGATGGAAAGCTTGAGGCATCATGAATGTTGGGCTCTGAAAGGAAAATGTTTTCTGTCCAGCCAAAGGCAGATGCTACTTGAAATATACAAATACATGAATTCTGTGTGTTATCTTTGTGTTATATGAGGCCAAAAAGACAGTGTAGTGTCAGCTCTACCTGGCTCCCACTCTCTGGTGGCAGAGGACCTGGGTTAGTATTTTGGACAGGCAGGGGGGAATGGGCTGTGTACACTGCCCTTCAGCAGAGGCAGCCTGGTATGGGATTCTTCCATGCAGTGAAGGACCTGCCATCTGGGAGGGAGCGCTGCTTGTGTGATGGTGCAGCCAGGCCAGTACAAGAGACGACTGAGTACCCTGCATGGACCCTGTGGCTTTACAGAGAGCATCCACACATGGTTACCAGGGTGTGATGTGACAGTGTGAACATGCAGGAAATTTGATCTTGAGGATATGGCTGCAGAGCAGCCTGGATGCAGAATGAACCAAAGAGTCCAGGGAATTAGACCACCCTCCTTGCTGAAGTGTTTGAGCCATGTGCAGCCCGAGGCACCCATGATTACCAAAATATGGACGTGAAGAGGAAATACCCTGGAACGAAGACAGCTGTGAGTGGTGACATGAGAGGAAAGTGCTGGCGCAGCACCAGCGTACTTCTGTATCTGGTCCTGGTCTTGTCAGCAGGACTTATTAGCTTGGGCACAGTGCCACAGTAATGCTGCTTTTGGACCCATGCTAGATTATATCTGACCATTTCAGAGTGTTAGCAGAGGGAGTATGGTTCAGTTTGCTCCTTCCTGCGTAGACATGTCCTAAGGGACTTGGAATAGAGTCACTCCTCATGGTGGAATTTTCTCTGTTAAGTTTTAATCACAGAAATCTACCAAATTATATTGACTAGTAAGTGGCATAGCTCACTTCTGACTGATATTTAATAGGGCTAGTCTCTTTTTAGCAAGTCCAAGAACATTTCAATTATTTTAAATAAAGCAAAAATTTCTTTAATTTGCCAAGAATCACACATGTGTGGGATTTACAGTGTGGTAGATTAAGCTTGAATATCAAACGCCCTAGGCACGTACTGAATGCCACACTGAACCTTACAAGGGATTGATATAAACCAGTACTGAGGTCAAGTAGTTATACAATACAGCTCCCTAAGAACAATGCAGCTCACCAAGAATTCTATTTATTTATAATCTTCAGTCATGCATTCTTTAATATTTCGGGAAAAAAAATAAATTAAAAAAATTGTCAATCTGCTAGCAATTCTCCAAATAATAACAATGCATTTATCTTTATGCAATCTAAGGCATATTGTCCCATTGGGAAGGAAGGGGATTAGTTTAAAACACCAAAGGCAAATGTTTCAAATTATGGCTTAAAAGTCAAGTTGACAGGGAGGAAATGTACGGGGGCAAATGTGTACAATAGGGCAGTTAAACAAGAATTTCACAAGTAAAGAAGCAGAGGTAGAACCAATGTATTCTAGTCATGCTCCACATCTACGTGTCTGGGGTGACTCAGTTTGAGTCTAAAGACAGAATTTCATCTACAGTGTCTTTATATATGCATATGTGCAAAGAACTCCGTGTGCTAGTACCAGAAAACTTGTTAACCTGGTGGGAGTGACCAGTCATGCAATGGATCCAGCAAGAATTCAGGAAATGTATTTCTGTCTTAGAGGTTGCATCAGACAGCATGAGTAAGGATTCCAAATCCAGGAACTGCAAGCATTGCAAGTTCTCCAAAGGGTGCTGGAGGTGACCAAAATGTAAGACTTATGGTCCCAACAGTGGTATTCAATGAAATATGTCAAATTCAGTAAGATGGCCATTTTTTTTCAAGGAAATGCTCTAGGAAATGCATTGCAGTCAGTTTGCTGTTTTTCTTCTATTACACATGAAGTCCCAGAATACTTCCTCACCATCTTCACAGTGAATACCTTGATAACTAGATTGATTCACTCTTATTTTCTGGATAAATGTGCTTAGTCCAGAGGGAAACAATTTCACCTGGGGAAGCTACAGTGCCCTTTTGCAATGGCAGTGCTAAGTTTGGAAAGGAAAAGATTTTTCTTCCCTCTTTGTCTGGGGAAGGATTTGAAACAGTGTCTCTCCTCCAAGAATATAAACTCATTGGGGAAAAAACCAAAACCAAGAGGAGCCACTACAGATGCAGCCCACCATGGAGCCCAACTGCCTACACTCCTCTGAACTGTCCTTCAGGAAAGATTGAAAGGGGATTAAAAATGTGGATCCTAAAGAGTTTAGAAGCGAGGTGGATGTCAAGTCATGCAGCACAACCATCTGAACTGCACGGCCCCTGGGAGAAGCAGATTTTGGGGATCTTTGGAACACAAGGTGGTCATTACTCTGATGTTCGTAAGAGTCACACCTTTGAGCAGAGCAACACCAGGTGACAGCTGGCTTTCCATCTCCTTTTGCTGCTCTTTTACCTATTGCACAGTAGTCTCATACTTTTTCCCAAGTGATTCTGTTTTATCACAGGCTTATTGCAGATCAAGTAGACTGTTGCTCTGGGGAGTATGTGTAGATTGCAGAGCTCCGAGGCACCACAAGGAACAATGGAAGGATTTGGAGACTGGTATGAAATTGTTACTTAGCAGCAGCAAGTGAACTAACAAAATGAGCAAGGATACAGCAAGCCAAGGCTAAGAAAATAAAAGATGCCGAGAACAGAAAACTTTAATAGAGAGAAACATCACAAGAATCAATAAAATGGGCCAGAGAACTGCATCTTTCTGCATTAAGTGATGCAGACATTGTGAAACAGATGCTCTTTCAGTGTCATCAGCAACTTGACAAGCTGGGTAAATAATTTTTGCCAAGAAAAATAAAAGCATGTGCTGTCAGTGTGGGTGGTTGCCATGATTGCCATGGCCTCTGGTTCAAATGCAGTTACAGAGATGATGAAAAAGAAAATAAATATGGAAGTGGCTGAGGAAAAACAATTAGCTCCCCACAGATGGGCCTTCAGCATACCATAAATTGTAGCTTCCTTTTTCATCATTAGTTTGGGTGGCAACCTGGGAAATAATAAAAGGTGGAGAATTATGTGTACAACCATTTCCTGAGTCCTCCTCATAAAAAAGGAGAAACTGTTGATGTGCAATAAGATTGATTATGAGGAATCTGCAACAGACATTTCAGCTGCAAAACAACCAGACACAAAATTCCCACCTAACTGCTGCCTAAATATTGATACTTTCAGAGCTCTGACTCTGCAACCACATGCCATGAGGGCTCTGATGTGTCATCAGTAGTTCTCTCTGGACTTCAAAACCTTCTTCAAGACATTTCTACACTTGCAGCCAGCAGTTCATACACAAGCCCCTAAGGATCCAGGCAGGAGGCACTCCAATAGTTTGGAGTATCCTTCTCAGATAATACCTGGATATCAGGTGTTCACATAAAACATGAAAGGAGGAAGCCCTTGCTCAGGTCACTTTGTCTAGACATGTTTGCTCCATTCCCATCTTTGCCTGAAGAGAATAATTCCACATGTACAGCCTCTTGGATGAAAATAGGACATCTTCTATGTAGAGTCATAGACAGAATCACCTGAGTATCACTGTTCATACTCTACACACATCCTCCAAATCCCATAAAACCTGATAAAGAGAGTCAGATTTATATTGATGCCAATCCCACTTAAATCTTACTTTAGGAAGGTGAGAGGTAGAAAAGACATACACTGGACACTTGGACATCTTGTCTCTATCTCAAGGACAAACAGTGCATTTTTATACCTCCTCTATAATTTTCAACTCCTTAAGCATTTCAGCCATTGCAAATCTTCATCTCAGTCTCTAAGAAATTTCACTTACATAAACACAGAAGTGGATGTTTGTATAACTTGCTACAGTTCAACATAATCTGTGGGGTAAATTGTCAATAACTAACCAGTGAGTGATTATCAAATAAATGGCAATGTTGTTCCTTACTCAGGACACTTTGTGTAAGAAATAAATTTCGCTGTAATTACTTGGGATGCTGATTTGTGAAGTGTACTGAATGATGGTTGAAAGAAGAGAGTATAAAACTTTACTGACAGGATTCATCCAGTTAAAGTACATGCCTTGCCTACAACCATATTAAAATAGCATTGTAATAGGTGTCGACAGTGGTGACAACAGTGACAAAAAACTTAAAATCTCTGCTTTAACATTTGGTGTGAGACAAAATTTCAGGCTGTTTGTTGGTTCTTTATCTGAGGCTGAAATCCACTGAAACTGAGTTTACATATTTTGACTAGAAGGAAGAACAACAATAAACCACACATCCGAACTGTCAGTGTGGCTTTGTCCTGCACAAGAAAAATCTGCTGGCCTGGTTGGGCTACCCTTGGCAAAAGAGACAAGGTGGCACAAGTTTGAGCCACTGGCAGGATCTGGGGTCCCTGGCAGGAATGGAGGAACTGGCAAGTGGCTTGGCTTTCTGGTGCCACCCTGATGCAGGAGGTGTAAACTTCAAATTTTCAAAGTGTATTCCCAGTTTTAGGTATACCGGAAATTTCTGAATGTTTACACCCTTAATCCTTTTTCTATTTTAAGAAGAGAGTGGAAAGCTTTTACAGGAACACTTTTGAACTTCATCATTCAAGGTTTAGCTTTATCCTCCATCCTTGCATGCATATGATGACTTTGCTCCATCCTCAATGTAGATGAAACCACAGATTTTGCATTGTTCTCTGGTTTTGTTCCCAGACTAGGCAGAAATGTCAAATGTTTCATTTCAGAACTTTGCTATAACATCAGTAGAATAAAACCAAAGTTCCAACAGTAACACCTATTGTTCCCTCTGATGATTCAAAAAGTGTAATTAATACTCCTCATGAACAGAGCTGGCAAAGAGACATATTTAGTGGTCAGTTGGGAAAAAGGGGGGTCTCAAAAGATTTAGGGAAGGACAACTGATACCTATCTACTGCTCCTCAGAAGTCACTGTTTCACACAGGACGATATGGTTAATGCCTTTCTGATTCTTGAATGCCTGCCCAGTTTCTCTGTGTGATCCTATCACTAACATTGATAAATAGGTCTGCCTAAAGCAATAAGACCACAACATATTCACCTCCTTGAACTAGAGTAATTCTGCTGCCAAGCCAGAGCTCCCAGCCTTTCAAGGTTCAGCTAGAAGTTACATGTGTATTGACATTTCTTTTTACCTCAGGCCAGATGAGGGAGAAACAGTTTCTTACTTTGTAAAGCACTTTTCTTCGCACTGTGTGACAGCTTTTGATACTGCATTTTGGAAGGAGAGTGAAGGTGGTTTCCACAGAGATAGAGAGAACCTCAAACTTTTCTGTTCCCAAAGAGGGACTTCAGTCAAACAAACAGGATCAGAAACACTATTAAACATACATTTCCAGCAACCTACAGTGCCATTCCTTTGAAAGCTGCCTTCTGAACTTAATCAAGATCCTTCCCAGCCTGTTTGCTGATTCCCTGTGTAGGAGAGGAGCTTTCCTTAATACATTGCTTTGGTATACATTACTCTTTCATATCAGATCATCCAAGAAGTTTTGAGAAGGACTCAGGATAAAAGGTAAATATGTGTATCATGTCCATTCCATCATTTGCTGTTCAGAGGATTTAGTTGTAATGCTGCAGACAAAGGTTTGTATGTTAGGAAAGATTACACTTCTGTTATGTTTCTCAACAGGTTTAATTCTATTTTATGCAACCTTATTAATGTGGAAAGAAATCTAAGTTAGGCTTCTTTCTCAGAAGAGTAAATTCCCTGTAGGAGCCTGAATCTGATGTCTGCCTAAACCAGCATTGTTATCTTACAGTATAAAATAGATGCCTATATGCACATGAATTCTGTTCTTGGTGACAATTTGCATGATATGCTATATTTTCTATTCTTCAGCAAAGTCAATTTCAAATAGATTTATCTACTTAAAGGTTTGATGTTCATTCAGCCCCTTCCAATTACTCCCAGCAAGTCAAATATCTTTTTTAATGAACACTGTGGTGGTATCTCTTCACCTTTCCTTATCTCTCCAGAACTTTTGGGACCACATTTTTTTCTTTTTGTGTGTTTTTACTGAAACATTTAGGAAGTAGGAATTTCAGCATTAGGAATTTCAAGCAGAAGCTCAGAAAACAAGCATAACTATCAGCAGAACTATGGCATTTCTTCATATAAGCTTGTTCATTATTCCTATATTAATGGTATTATGTCTGAAGTAATTTGATGTCTTGAGTTTAATGCCAAGGCAGAGACAAGCAGAGTGGAGTGCACAGTGTGGTTTGTTCTACTCTCTGTCAAAAATGGTCAGTGTCAGAAATGTGCTAATTTCACTTGATTTTAATCCCCTAGTTATAGCATTACAGCAGTTGGAGATGGAACAGACCTACCAGATCTTGCTTCTGATTTATAGCCATGGATGAACACAGGGTGTTTGCCATATATTTCATCATTCTTGTCCTCTCAAATTTTAAATATAGCTTGATTGGTGGCTAAGTGTTGTCACTTGTCAAATTTTTAAGAGTTGTTAGGGGCAACGGCAATTACACAGAGGAACTGCAGTTTCAAAACCTGGTGGGAATGATTCTATTTTGGGCTCCAGTAGACTTTCTCTACTAGAGAAGGTAGACAAAGTTGACAGTATGGAAGAACAGTTGTAAAGCTGTAAGGTGTTGGAAGATCCAGATTTGTTCTTATAAAACCTGTCAGTTCAAGAGATTGATGTTTTCTTTCAAAACAAGCTCCATGAAGCTGTGAGTAGTCTCTCTCTTTTATAGCATACCCATGTGGTCTTGAGAAAGAAAGAGAACAAGTGAACCACAAAATAAAGTTAAAGACTTGTATACACTCCAACACCATGGCACAGTTTAGCTCTATATGTAAAAAGAACTCAAAACTGAGGCAATCAGTCTAAGAGTAGACTTTGTACATGGTATTCTCAGGGATAAATAGTGCAATATCTTTTCTGAGTGAAGACACTTTCATGGACATGAATGGTACCTTATTAAATCTTTAGATGATTTATTTTGATTTATTTTGAAGTGATTTTTTTAAATGTGACCACATAATCACACATCTATTTACAGTGCTCAGTTTTCTCAGATCTAAAGGCACAAGAGCAACCACACAGCAGTGACTCTGCAAGGAACACTGATCCAGGACTATGCATGGACATTTTACAAAATGAGACCTCAAGTGTTCTTGCATATGGTGAGCCCCTCATCCTGCATTTGGAAGCCACTCCCTGTGCATCCCTCTGTAATCTCATGTCTCTGACGCCATGTGTCACAGTCTCTTTTCGGTTCTAACACCTACAAATTGTCTGACAGCAATATGACTAGAACTCAGTGCTGTGACCAGGTTTACCTTCTAATGTGAGCTGGGTCTCTTGACCTCTAATCAGTCAGAAAACACCTCCTGGGGTATATGAGATGGGAGCGACTATGTGGCTGGCTTTTCCACAGGGCATCAAGTTCTCACTAAGGCAATGCCCAGACACGAGAAGAAGGTTTTACTGCAGTAGTGTAGCTGCAGCACCTTTCACTGGTTTCTCTGGGCTCTTCAAATGTATGCTTGTTTCAGGGATTAGAGTAGACCTACCCTCGGTTTAGATTAAGCATGTGCTTAAGAGTGCTGCTGGTGGACAAAGCATTCTATTCTCCATAGCACCAACACACCAACCAGCAAGATAGTTTAGCATGTAAGTCCAAAGGACTTCAAAGGACCCATTCTTATGACAAAAGGTAGTATATTCTGAAGTGTTTTCCTGGATGAGGGCATTTTGAAATATTTTTTTCATATTTCTTGCACTTGAAAGATCATAAGCAAAGCTGATAAGGCTAAGAAATATAAAGGAATAAAACCTGAAAGAAATATGTGAGGATATTTGGGATTCCAGACATAGAGTATCTTCAACACCTATTTTACGCAGCCATGCCCATTTGTGTGAGTATAAAACAGGATTTTTTTTATTGTAATTTTTGAATTGACTGTAGACTATGTAATACAAGAGAACATAAAAGAATAATGAAAACAACAAGACACAACTGAGTAAATCTCCTAAAAGTTTTCATGGCCTTTGTCAGAAGAACAAACACACCTTGCTTTCTGTCACTGCCTTCACATAAACATGCAATATTAGACCAAAATTGTTCAGAATTTTCTGTCACTGGATCCCCACAACAAAAGCATTAGAATCACAAAATGAATACAATGATACTGGTTACAAACAACAAAAACTGCTTATTCATTTTGCTAAATAAAATTGGAAATTGAAAAGGTGAAAAATTCATTATTTTCAATGCCAAATTCTTGCATGTTGTTAGTATTTTACTGCTGTTTTACTTGAATGATCCTGTAATGATGCAAAGGTAAATGGTAAGCCTATTCTGGCTGACAAGCATCCAAAGAGCTAATGTTGTGAGAAATAGACAGCTGGGGATGTGGCTTTTGTGTCTAAGTCCATTTGGTGAAAAAAAACCCTGTCTTCACCACAAAACCGTTTTAACTTTGCTGGATACAGGAGCAGTTGGATGATTTGTGTGATATAGTCAGAATGCTCTATGATAAAAATGAAGTATTGATTCAAGGAGATTTTAATTTAGATTAGTTCACTTAAAATGAGTAATAAATTGAAATGAACTCTACTGAGCTCACGTTCAGAATGAATTGTCTTGCCACCTCATTGAAACCTTAGGGAAGGAACAGTTCTAGTTATGACCCTAACCCAAATCATCAATTTTAAATAAAAATTGTACAAACAATTAGGACAAGAGAATGACAGATGTGATATCTGATTTGTAAATTAATTCTAGGGAAAGGAAAAAGAAGAAAAAATTATTTTTCTAAAATAAATCAGAAGGAAAAATATTAGTAATTTCAATACTATGCTTTAATGTTAACAGCTCCTCATGTGTCAAATGCTGTATTAATATTTGACAAAAACTTGTATATTACTACTAGTATTTCTTTCCAATAATACTTTTTTTTCTCTCTCTCTCCATCTATATGGATAGGATTTTTAATGAGTTATTCCTGTACTGAAGCATTTTACAATAGTTCACAGTTCTGTTTGCTGTCTTGCACTGATTTATCCTATTTTGCTTTACGTATTGTTTATCCATGCATATTTACAATAGGCGAACTCACCACCCACACTCAGCCTGTTGATGTATGTAAGCATATGTTCACACGCTTCAGTATATGATCTTTTCTTGACTCATTTCTAAAGCCACCAGTTCTCTGTCCATTTTTTTATTATAGTTCTGATTCAGGTTTTTTTTTTCTATATTCCTTTCCCTGCTGAATTTGTTTTCTACCTTTGTTGAATTGGAAATAAAAATTCTAAAATAGCTAACAGAATTGAACAAATATAAATGTATTTGACTTCTATTTTTTTTTTTTCTGAAAAAACAGCTTGAATCTCCATCTTATTTATTTTATGGGATTTTTGTTGTTGTTGTTGGCATTGCTAATAATAAGTTTTCCCTTTAGAACTGATGGTCTTTGTCTGACTGTCGTGTTTTAAGCCCAGACAACGACTAAGTACTGTGCAGCCACTTGCTAACTTCCCTCACAGTGGGGTGAGGGAGAGATCCAGAAGGGTAAAAGTGAGAAAACTCATGAGTTGAGACAAAGACAATTACCTTTGTATCAATAGGCAAAGCAAAACAAGGAATTTATTCACTGCTTCCCATGGGCAGGCAGGTGTTCAGCCACCTCCAGGAAAGCAGGGCTCAATCACATGTAACAGTGACTTGGGAGGAACAATGCTATCACTTTGAATGTCCCCCACAGCCGGGACACAGCCCAGAGATGGGGCATCCACAACTTCTCTGGACAATCTGTTCCAGTGCTTCACCACCCACACAGTAAAACATTTCTTCCTAATATCTAAACTAAACCTGTCCTCTTTCAGTTTAAAACCATTGCACCTTGTCCTGGCACTATCTGCCCATTTAAGAAGTCTTTTTCCCTCCTTTTTGTAAGCTCTCTGGAGGTACTGTAAGACTACAATGAGGTCTCCCTGAAGACTTCCCCAGGCTGAACAACCCCAGCTCTCTCAGCGTGACTTTGTGGGAGAGGTGCTCCATCTCTCTGATCATCTTCATGGCCCTATTCATGTGACCTATTTCAGGTAGTTGTAGAGAACAATAAGTTATGAGCCTTGTCATAATGCATGTATAAGAAAATATACATATTCCACTGTCCATAGCATGGCTACTTTGGTCTTTTCCTGCCTGTAGGTAGTGACCCTGAGCTCCCAGCTCATCTCTGCTTATAGAGTTGCCCTGCTATTGCTGCCCCCTGACAATGGGACTGGCAGGTGATTGACTTTAAAACAATGATGATTTCACTCATGTGCTCTCACAGTTCCACAGACAAGCACCAGTGGTCTGTCCAGCACCAAAGATGCCTGAAGTCTGTCGAGGGTTCCTAGAGGAGGAACTCACCTTGTCTCCTGGTTTGGGAATGTGTTGATTTCTGCATGTACCTTTCTGTATTCCTTTGAGCCTGACAGTCCTTTTTGTTTCCACCTCATTCCACCTCTGTGAGTTGACAGGATTTACTCACTGTCCTTTGCCACCTAGATGACCTGTGAAGTTGCACTTTGGTACATGCTAGGATTGTGATGTGCTGCTGATCTCTAGGTGTCTTAAAAACATTTGTTTCCCATTCATACCAGTCACAACATTCCTATTACCTTTCTCTACACGTTCTGCACCGTTTTTTTATGCACTGAACACTTCCAGTGGTGGTCAGATCTAAAAATGTATCAGGGTGCCCTTTCTCTTCTCCATGGAATAAATCAAATGGCACCAGCAAATTTTAGACACTTTAATTTAAGAAGAGATACATTTCCAGAAGCAGAGATAAAGGGAAAATTAATAAATTTTCTCCATGTCACAAAATAAATTCATGTCTAGACTTAGAATAGATTGTATTTGGCAACAGAAAAATACCATCTTTGCTGTCTGATTCAAAGGCTAGCAAGGATTCTGGATGGAAAAAAGCCACTAGCTCTTTGACAGCAGTTTCTGTGCTGCAAATGCAATAATCCGTGTAAGCCAGCAGCATTACAAAGAAAGGCATTTAGAAAAAGAAATCGGACATCTATTATCAACAAAATTTTTAACCAGGATCCAGTACGATTTGGTCCTTTCTGTGACCCTCATGTAGCTTCTGCAAGTAGTGAGAAGATCCTAAAATTGTTGGATGCTATCAACAAAATTTACAGTTTGTGTTATTTCTAGAGAATGTTATGTTTCCCTGAGGAGTTTGTGACCACACAGGTAAATTAAAAAAAATATTCTCCACTATTGAGGCCAACTGGTATGCCATCACCTGCACCTATCAGTCCCAAAGCAGGTTAGCCATGTGCAGACTGCCCATGGGACTGGCTGCTCGACCATGCCAACTTTTGAACCTTGCCTGGGAAATACTTAGGAGGGAGAAAACTGCCTTCAGGCAAAATCATGAGATTTGTTCTAAGAGTTTACCAGGGTAAATTAATGACTTATCATTCCCAGGACCTTTGGTACAGTTCAATTTCACAGTATAGACAGCCAGTGTGGAGTCAGTTCTTTGAAAAAACACAACATATCTCAGCATTTAGTGTTAGAGAAGTGGGAAGACAATCACTGCACTGTGTCCAGATGTATTGTGTCTAGTTGGTTTTTCTTTTTTTTTCTCCTCAGTGTCTGCTTCAGTCGTATTATCTCCAGAGTGGATATAATGCTATTTAATCTTCCTTCTAACTTTCTTGCAGGAGATTATGTAGCTATTATTCAGGTAATAATTAGATTTTCTCTAACATTAGATCAGATCCAATGTTAGTAGATACTTTGATTTTAATAGGAAAATATTTCTATTTTATAGATAGAATGAGCTACTTAGTAGAGAGGATCATGAAGTCAATACATTTGAAATCCCTTCCTCAGATTTGATCAAATGCTAATTGCAGAACTGCCTTTTGCACATGATAGTTTAACCTTGCATGTTTCCTAAAACTAAGCTTTTCCTAATTTTTTGATTCTTCTTTCCTTTCTAGTCTGAATCTTAGCTGCAGGGAGCTAATCTTCATTCTACTGCCTTCGTTATTTAACAGAGAAGCAAGTGGATCTGGGATTTTTCAGATCTGTATTTGACAAATAATTCTTTCTCCCAGTGATAGCCTGAAAAGTGTTTTGAGAGTAATTTGGAGACAGAGGAGATGCTGTGCCTGGAACTGGGAAAAAAAAAAAAAAAAAATTAAAAAAATCTATTTTCTTTCTTTTTTCTTCTTTTTGTTCACTTGCTCTTTTTAAACTTTCACTCCTCCTAAATCACAAATTGGGAACATTACTGTACTTACTCATCCTTGTCTCCCAGTGCCTCAAACAGTTGGATGTGTTTCTTAACAGAATAAATCCTTGTTTCATGGTAGTTTTCTTCCAAAACTCAGAGCAGCAAGGAATGTGTAAAGTTCTTGCAATTGCTAGGTTCAGTGATAGGAGCAATAGGCTCCACATGTGAGGCAATTAGAATAGCACTAGAAAATGAGACTGAATATAGAGAAGATCTGTTCAATCTCCTCAAGCAGTGTGAGCTGCCAGATATAAAATAACTGATGCAGTTGCCAAGATACCAGGATCAGGTCATGATTCATACAGCAGACAGCCATATTAGGAAATACCTTTAAAAATAACTGCAGTTTGAAGGAGGGCTATTTTTATCTATAATAACAAAACAACCGGTCTGCTTGTTATTTACTCTGAAAGATTTGCTAAAAGACTTTATCTTTCTATCAGACTAAAGTAGAATTCATTATAAAGTCATATGTAAAGTCAGTTCACAACAACCATCTCTGAATGGAAGACTGACATCCCACAAGAAAACTCAGGTGTCTGGATAAATCTAGTGGAATCCAGCACCTTCCTATTGATTCCCAGACTTTTGGTAAGATTTTTTTGCATGCATATAGATATGCAACACGATATATGTTGTTTCTGCAGGCCAAGATTCATTTGTACAAGTACAAGAGAAAAATAGCACTCCGATCCTGCTAAAAGATACATATTTTTGATCAGGGATTTCTAAATAATATGACAATTCAGTAAACACATACTGGGGAGCACATCTGCTGCTGCAGCAGAGCTCTGCTCAACTATTTCTTGCGCTAGCTGGGCATAAACCAGCTCAAGTGCCTTCTGGGCTGAGCTCAGGAATGAATGGCTTTTGGGATGGTTTCTTGCTTTGGATGCAGGATGGATGGTGGGTATGGTGGCCACCCTGCAGGCCATGCAGTGGAAGGGCCTGTGGTGAGGCTGTGTTGCCTTAGCAGAACGAGTGACTGCCCTGATTTTGGAAAAGCATCTCCTCAGCTGTGTGGGCACTGCCAGGTGAGGAGCTGCCAGGCAGGGGCAAATGTCATCACATCTGCCTGCATCATTTACAAATGAGGCTTTTAGGCAGCCGTGGTCATCTCATGGTCGGCGGCGAGAGAGAAGCACTGGAGAGGCTGAGCTGTGTCCTGTCTCTTGTGCTGTTGTCCTCAGAGGAGAGCAATGAGATGCTGCTCCTGCCTCAGGATCCCCAGAGCCCACTGGCTGCAGCAACAGGAGAGTGTCATGGGGAGCTGTTCGTGTACTTCACACTTGGCAGCTTACGCTGACCACCTCTGGAGACACAGTAAAGGACTAGGTGGTCCGTTTGCTTCTACCTGTTCTTAGAGTGTCATTTACTTATGAAATACCTCTGGAATTTCTATCTCTTTCCATTGATTTTATACAGCACTAAAGTGATTAGCTGAGACTACATGCCTTGGTTTTAGACAAAGTCAAATTATATCAATTCATCCTTAAAATCTTAACATTTGTACTCTGGGAAAAGCAAACATACAGAAGGTTTTCACTCCTTAACCTGCAAGTAAATCTATAGCATCATTGGGACTCAGCATGCATTTAAAGGTTCATTAGTGCCTTAATAACTAAGATGATGCTGAACCATTTTGGCAATTATGATAACATGACTGTGCATGAATAGAATAATTTTCACCACACTATGCTGTATGCTACAATGTGCTTGCAAAGTAAACCTGCTAATTCTTGCTGCTTAGCCTTTCTCTTCTCTGAAATTTGTAATTAGTTCAATCAGGGACTTTTCTGTTTAGTTGAACTGACTTTGATTTGAACAGTAGTTAAGATAGCATTATGCAAATTCATGGCAGATGTGCAGAAAATTATTTTTCTGCTGTTCATAAATTTGTCCAATCCCTGTCTTTGTATTCCTAAAAGAGACCTATTTCCTTTTTCAGTATTACCATGCCTTTTCCAGCCCACTAGATACATTTAAAAAGAGTTAGAGAATTCACTTTTAGCTAGGAAAATAATTTCCTCTTCCTTACCCTTCAAAATACCTGAAATGTTGGTCTACCAGCTCCCTTTAAAAGAGCTGTCTGAGAGGGAGCCCTCCTGCTCAAAGTTGTACACATAAAAGTGGAAATTCCTGCAATCTGGTTGTCAGAGATCTGTGCTGCTTCTGAAGTTACAACAGAAATGTTGCAGCATGAAAAAAAAAAGTCATTTTCTATGTAGATATAGAACAAAATGTCTAAATCCCAAGTTAGTAATGGAAAAGAGTAGGTCAGAAACTTCTTCATATGACAAGTTTAGGTAGGTGGTCTTCATGGATTTATGTGCAGTTCATACTTATACTACTTAGAAAAGAATTTCAGTGAATGGGAAATGATGTTCAACTATTGCTACTAATTGGAGACTTTAATTCTTTAGCCATTTGTTAAATCAATTCCCATATGTCTAGGTAATGAAATGTCATTCTGCCAACCAAAGCAGTTGTTATACTGCAATGCAGTGGAGGAAAAATATAATGTGCTGGTGTAAGGAAAATTTGTCTGGCTTCACCTTCCTCTTCACTCAAAGTTTTGAAAATATTGCACAACAATTCTAATAAAGATCCAGAGTTACAATGCAGATACAATACTTCCAGAGGCATTCTCATTATGGTGTTACAAGTATTAAAACATGTGTAATAGTTGGAAATCTTCTCTCTTCTATGCAAATGTATACGTTTTCATCAAGCTGTTCCTTATGCACTACAAAAAAATTCATCTCCAAGATAATCTTTTCTTCTGATCTCATTTTGTAAGAGTCCTGAGAAGATTCTGTCTGATGTTTCTCTCTCTTTTTTTAAAAAATAGCTTTCTAGGGCAAAAGAAATGTTCGTGGAAAACATCTGCTTTCCCTCAAAGCCTGTTTTGGTTTTTTTTTGTCAGGAAATGAAATCCACACTCAGAAACCTTTAATCCAGAAATGCAAAGTTCATCTGATTTATGCTGGCATATATTTACACAAAGTTCATATGCGTAGTTTTAAGACACTGCATAAGCACTCAATATTAACATGTCCCATGGAATTACCAGCCTCATTCCTGTTTATTCATGATATATGGGAATGAGGCATCTTTGCTTCTGCAGCTTCTGTCATTATAAACCTCAGTTGCTGCTTTCAGCCATATCTTCTTGTTATTTTCTTGCTGTCATCTGTAGTCAACAGTCCATCCATCACTGTTGCTTTGATGATTGCCAGAGCCCCTGCATCGAGACCACACTGTCAGTTTGACATCCTGCGTGTGGAATAACCTTCCCACTGAAGCAGGGACTTCTAGCAGCTCAAGTGCTGAGGGGGCAGGCTATTCCTTGGCAATGATAAGCATGCAGATGAAAAAACTCACAGCTTTCCTGAGTTACTTTTTTATTTTGTTTTATCATTTTCTATTTTTATTTCTCTTTTTGTGCGTTCTGATTTCCCTCCTATGTGTGTGTTGCTTCTGTGACACAATGTTTTAACAAGGAATACCTTTTGGAAGAAGTGAACATGATTTTATTTGCTCTGGTTGACCACCAAGAGCAGGAATGCATCCTGCTGTCTATATTAGGTCTGATTTCTCAGCAAATAGCAGTAAAATGGTGCCGTCAACACCAACTCTCCTCAATTTTCCTTAGTTTGCATCAAAGCAGTTTTAAAAGGCATGTTTAAACAGTATGTTTGCTTTCGTATTTTGTCATGTGAGTAACCCCCACACATACACCTACATGTATAAAACAATTGAGTTATATGCATAAAGCAGGATAAAGCAAGTCAGACTTGAGGCATGAGTGGACCTGACATGGAAGTAACCATGCTGTGTTCCCTGGCACGATTTAGCTTTGGAAGTGTGTCCTTGGATTGCTAGGAATTCCACAGTGGACACCCTCTCTCTACCACATCTATACAGTTTGGAACAATCAAGCAAACTCAGAGGGTTTCCATTTTAATCAATTGCAGTTAATTAGTACACATTCTCTTGTTTAAGAATAAACAAAAAACCCTCAAGCAACAGAAACAAACCACGGAGTATTTTTTAAAGTTATATTTTGTTTTTTCCTACTCCCTAATGCATATTTGTGCTTTTGAAAGTCTTATTTTGAACAGCTTTTTTTTTGTACTCAGAGCCTTATACTATTAATTTGCCTGATTAGTCAGTCCTACAGCATGGGAATAAAACCTCTTAGAACATACAATCTTGCAAAGGATCTGTTTCAAAATCATCTTCCCTTGTTGCATATTTGTTGTATTTCTCATTGATGTAGTCCGAGACTGCTCAGGTAACAAATCGTTCCTGTTTTGATGTTAGAGGAATGATGTTGCCACAAAGGATTTGCATATTTCTCACTGTAGCAGAGGTTTTCCTGGTGCAGTCAGTATGATGCACACACAACAAGGAGATTTACCATTCTTCTTACTACAGAGGAGTCAGCTAATGCATGTGAAAGGTGAGGAATCTTGAACATCTGCTCAGAGATGATAAAAATAAAAGTTGTATTGGGATAGAGCTTTGCTTTCCACTTTTTATTTAAAAAAAATTATCAGAAATCAGGAGATAGTCACTCACCTTATAGTTACAATTAATGAACAGCATCATCACTAGTAGACCAAACACCTGCTCACTTTATAGTTTTGCAGGTACACCTGCAAATGGAAAGGCCAAGTCCTCCAAGTAACAGAAAGTGTTAAAGAAACTCATAAGCAGCTTCTGTACAATCTTGAAGACAGACACAACATAAAGATGAAAAGGTCTCCAGAATGGAAGGAAAAGTATTTTGGAAAGGAGATTCAATCCAAATGTTGAAAGATGCTGAAGGGCTAATGAATACAGTTTGATGCAATTATCAGAAAGGAAAATTGCATTTAATATCTCTAGAGGAGAAAGTGCAGCAGAAAATAAAGGGAAAAACTGCACTTCATTACTGGAAAAATGATCAGGCTCATTTCCTGAAGACAATCAATTACTGACCTGCCAGTAAGTGGTCTGTCTGTGTCCATGGCATCTGTGCATGTCAGGCATTTATCAGTTCCTCTCAGAAAGTTTATGACTAAATCAGCCATTACTTGTTCAGGTACATTCCAATTTTGGTAAATATGTGTCATTCAAACATAAGAAATCAGGGAAAAAAAATCGGAATCATAGATGTCAGTTTGCAGTAAACATAAATGTCAGCCTCTGCAGGACTAGTTTTAAGATGTTGGGTCCAATATTGGCTAAATCATCCATTTTTTAATGAGGAAGAATCCCAATCTAGTTTAAATGGTTTTTTTAGAGGCAAGCAAAACACTCTCAAAAGGAAAGTGTTACACAGTCCTGGAACAGGGGTCTGCACAGGTGCAAAGAGTGGGAGCAGGGACAGAAATGTTGAGATGAGGACCACCCCACCACAGCAGACCAGCCACTCATCCTGGTCTGCCTTTGTGTGTAAGCAGAGCTGCATGACTGTCAGAAGAAGAGTACTTCAAGAAGAGGAAGAAGGAAAATGGTCATCTCCTATGCAATTGCCTGATTCCTTGTAATACAATTTTTGCGTTAAATGCCCCACAGGCCAAGGATACACTGCCAGCTTGGAAGACAAATTGCCCTCAGAAGAACCAAAAAGACAGAAGAGTAACACCTTTTGTCAAAGAAGACAAGGAGATTCTATTACTGCCTATCTCCAAGGTCATGCTCAAGCTACAGATATTGAGACTGGCTTGAAACTCACAAGACTGAATGAAAGGCTAGATTTATTATATTTACTACCTGATTCCTGAGCCTGTAGTAAGGAGACATTTGTGTTACATTCTCAAATTTTCTGATGGGCATTAGGGTTAGACCTTGTGGCTGCCTTTGTTACTTTTAACAAAAGGGGCTGAGACTGGCACTGAGTCACCTACTCCCAGAAGTAATTTTCCAGAGATAAACCATAAAATATTAAAAGAATCAATGAAATGCTGGCAGTTTTCAGGACCAGGTATGCTAAAAAGTGGCAGTAATCTGACTTTGGCTTTGCAGAAATAATAAAAAGTGCAATTTCAAAGCAAATAGGGCTGGGAGCAAGCAAGGCTTCTGTCAGATTCATGTTCTCATTTCCTTATGGCTCTCTCCCTCTTTCCAGATGGCTGCATTTCTTTTCTACTGGTCACAGGATTTTTACAGTAGTTTGAAGAAGAATATTCTCCCTTATCAGCAAGCTTTTCTTGCAAGGTGTCTTTTGCTGAGGAATTTTTGCAATCTCAAAGTTTCTCTGTGTCTACAAAAGATATCTTACAGGGGAAAATGTTTTGTTTTACATAAATGCTACCATAGACTTAAGATTTTAGACTCAATTTGTTATGTAGCTATCCAATAATAAGGACACTTCATGGCATCTGGGGAGAAAAGCTGCCCTGACAGAGTAATACGTTTTTTCTGTCCCCATTATTTGCCAGATATGGGCCAAGGTCTATTTTCAGTGGGGGTGGTCTGAGTCCAGACCAGTTCTGCTGAAGTGAAATCCAGTGGTGCACTGATGTGAAGGAAAGCATTTCAACTCACTTCACATTCATCTATTAACCTCTTATTTTTAAATTTCTTTGCTTTATTCTTTTTGAATGCTTGTCAGTGTGACTGTGGCCCTTGCAGGGTCCTGATGCTGTGCTGCAGCAGGAGTTTCACTGAGCAGTAGCCCTGCATGGCAGAGCCTGGTGAGGCACCAAGGTCCAGCCACGTGCTGTGCCCACCCCAGCACTGACTAAGCTCCCCTCTGCTCGGCTGCTGTGGGTGGGGGTCAGTCAAAGGGCAGGGCTGAGACAAAAGGTTTATTAAAGTTTAAATGACATGGTTGCTGTGAAGATATCTTTTATTTGTTCTGACATCTCCACTGTCAGCAGGAATGACAAAGAGCTCATCACTCACCTGCTTTCTGTAACGCTGAGGGAAATGGAAAACTGGAAGGGTTTGCCTGGGGCATCCAGTCAAAAAGAGCCACCGAGTTTGATGGTGTTATGTCAAATATGAAGAAACAGGCAAGGCAAGGGTTGCCAAGAGAAAGCTTAAAAGGCACCAAGACACCTGCACTACTGATGTTCCAAAGATGCCCTTCTTAAGGAAACTTTGTGGCTTGTGGTGAGGGCCTCCAAGAAGGAATCCATTTTGGACTTTTCAAGAGGGAATGGGCTCTTCAAAAGACAACCAGGTCCCTAATACTCACTAAAACCTGTGCCTTTGAGGATCAAAAACTGAATTTTCATCACTAAGAGAATGACCAACAGCAACAGTATTCACATCCTTTTTATGCTTCCCCAAATTCTCTGTTACCCTTGTGCTATTTCATTCTCATCCACTTCCTCACCAAAAGGTTTCCTGAGGTACTCAACCACATTCATCAGGCTTTCTGAGGTAGAAATATAAAACTGAATGTTGTCAGGATACCCTTTAGGCCATGCCTCCTTTGAACTAAAAAGAGCATTTTTAAAAGAAAAATTAGTCTGCTTTCTCATTAAAGCTCAGAGACTGAAGATGAATTGTCCTGCCTTACCCCCAGGCTTTCTCTCTTCGAGGCTTTTCAAGTCAGTAAGTACCACATCACTCCTGGCTCCAAAGTTTTTTGCTAAGCAAAACCAAGGATATCTAAGGACTAATTGGAATTTCCTTTGTCTCTACCAAGATGTGCTTCTTGCTCTCAGTCACACAAAGCATCTGGCAAAAACATGTGTCTTCAGTAGATGGTCATCCAAACACAGACGTCAGAGACTGGGACTTGTAAGGCAAACATCTTCATTACGGGTGCTTTTCTCCTGTTTCTTGCTAAGTGCCATCAGTGAAAAAACAGCCTTAAATTTGTTGATATTTGGCATCACCTTGAGGAAAGTAAAGATTTCAGCTGCAGAGTTTGAGACTTTTCTTCTCTGCTAATGTGTGCAGAGCAGAAGGGGAAGACTTCCTTAGGAACAAAAGTGAAGAATGGATTTCCATTAAACAAACAAAAAAAAAAAAAACAGTTTATAAATTGAATTTGATCTCCTGTTTGATACCCTGGCCATGGAAAGGACAAAGCAGTGACTACTGTCTGTTTGATATTGTTAGGTTAGAGCTGAAATAACTTTTATTACAAGTAAGTGACTTTAGGCAAGGATTTTTACAGCCATAACAAGGCACATATTAGTTGTTTGGGATGTCTTACAAGTAGATCAGATAGATAGGATAATCTTGTATCTTGACCCTTGTTATTTGGTATTGTAAGAGTTAAAGACTTTAATACTTATTCTCTTCTAATAAGTAACTAATATTTTGTATCACATCACAGTTACTGTATGAGCATTGTAGATGACCTTTCATTTCTCTTCATTAAGACACTGGACATATTTGACTGTAACTTATTGAGATCAATAAATGCTTAATGTGTTAACTTCTCAGTCTAATTTTATGTGACACCTTGCTGAGCCAGCAAAAAGAATGGAGAACAGATTTGGATGTGCAGCGATATCTGAGAGGTATTTATATACAACAGCTATGGATTTGTGGCATGTTTGCTGGGGTCATTAAACTATTTTTATACTTCTAAGTCCTCTAACTACCTATCCATAAAAGGAAGAAAGGGTTGTTTTGCAGTTCAAATACAGAACTTGATTTCAATAGATCAGTATTTAGTTCCTATCCATTCTATAGATTTCAACTGTGACCTTGATCAAATCACTTATTCTCTGCCTCTCACTTCCCTGCATGCTAAAGTAGGGATAATAACTCCTTAAAAATAAGAATGAATATGTCAGTGTTCATGTGACACTCACACTGTTATTCAGCTCAGTGTCTACCACAGCCTTGAGCTCAGACGGTGTTGATCAAATTGCATTTTGGCCACAGTTTATTTCAAAGGGAATTTCTTGTTCTTTTAATTTTTAGACACAGTCATAGATGGTGATTGGTCTGAAACTGTTCCCAAAATGGCCAGTCTGTACTCTGACAGACTTGAACACCTTTATTCACTCTGCCTTTGGTGTGGAGTCTCTTCTTTCCCAAACATTAAGTCAGATTCTAACTTATTTCAGAAGCTGAAGTCTTTCTGTCTGCCCAGCATTGCCACATATCCACAATTAGGACTTTATTTCATCAGTGTAACAAGGCACAGAAGAAGGAAAAGAAGACCCTGCATAAAGAATTTGTTGTTTTTTCTTCAATGTAAATTATACGTTGATAATGATTTACATAGTTCAGCCTGGTTTACAGCACGCCAGCGGGCATGAGTTTCTGCTTACCTGCAGAGCAGTTAAGACAAGGCAGTTATCAAACATGTTACACAGTTATGTTTTGTTTACAATGAAGACTGAATCATCATTCAGAACACTCCAGAAGCCCAAAAGGTTGCTGTTGGAAAGATTATTAAAGAGCCTTTGTATAATTGTGGTGTGCTAGATGTAACCACCAGGATGCATTTGGTGCTGTGGTGTGGTTCCTTGCCACTGACAGCTGTTGTGGGCTCATCTGTCTCTCCTTCATATAAAGTTATCTTTATGATCTTATGCATCTGGAACAGGAGTTGTTTAGTGTCACTACATCACAGGGTATGGAAGACACCTAGGAAGGTCATACCTGTGCCCTTCTCTCTGTTTCTTTCTGCCTACTTGATAAATGGCTCCTACAGGTTACTTCTCTTTTCCTTCCCCAATGGACAAAATTTCTCAATGGCAGCAGAGTCACAAACACCCACCACATGATAACTACATGGTACAAGGCTGAGCAAAGCCCTTGATTTGCCACATGGCATTGCATCAGTGATAGATGCAGTGATAAAGCAAATAATATTTTGGTAAAAGTTCTATGTTTAAAATCCCAGAAAGTAATGAAGGCAGCAGCAAACATGTTGCTCAGATCCTGTTAACAAAGTAATTGCTGTCTCCTCTCCGTCACAAGTGCCAAACCACTCTGGTTACCCACTGAGTCAGCCTTCATGCTACGTGAGGTGCTAGCAATCAAAATCTGTACACTCTGAACTGAGGGGAAGTTGCCTTTCTCTTAATGCCAGGGGAAAAAACCCACACAACCCAAAACAGCAAAAGTCATGCTGAATCCATCAGCCTGCCTTTGAATTCAAGTACACAGAAAAGTCCCAATAGACATGGGATCAGTGCAGAGAGCATCACTGGAATCACTGAATATAGCTGGCGAACTATAAAAAAAGAAAAATTGGAACCAATTCTGTCTGTGTTATCTCAGATGAAACCATCTTTTCTGCTACAGAAACAAACTATTTTAAAATGAAAATAGACAGGGAAAAAAAGATTAATTGAGCACAATTCAAGCATATTTCATCCTGAAGCAGTAACCATGATTGGTAATTGTTTGTTACTGGCAGCTTAAGTTTTTTAATTAGAATCAAAATCCTATTTTCTTGGATTCAAAAAGGAAAACTGAGAGCTTAGAGCTGTCCTGAGGCACTTCTTTGGTCTAGAACGGATCAGGGGAAGTCTTTAGAAGTACCCTTAAAATTAAAGAGAAGGCTATGTCTGCAGAGAGGGTTTTTTTACATTGAAGGGTTCAAAGTGCTTGTTGAAACTGTTCAGATTTACAGAATGCAGTGTAAGAGAAAAGGTTTTGAAAACTGAATATGAACTAACAGGCACAGTTTACCAAGGGTGAACTAGATGTTTGATCAGCTCCATCCTGTGCCAAGACTCTCAGAGATGCAATCCCTATGTCCTTTTGTGTTTCAAAAGCAATAAAAGGAGGGCTAAGGAGAGTCTCCATCCTTTATTGAATGTGGGGAGAAAGATAGTGGAAAAGGTTGAGTCATTTAATGCCTTCTTTGCTTCAGTCTCTTACTGTAAGACCAGTTGTTCTCCAGGCACCCAGCCCCCAGAGCTGGAAGACAAAGAGTGAAATTAAGTCCCCATAATCCAGGATGAAATGGCCAGTGACCTGCTGCCACACTACTTAGACACACACAAGTCCATGGGGCTGGATGGGATTCACCCAAGATCATGGAGGGAGCTGGCAGAAGAAGTCACCAAGCCACTCTCCATCATTTATCATCAGTCCTGGATAACTGGGGAGGTCCCAGCTGACTGGAAGGTAGCAAATATGACACCCATCTGCAAGAAGGGCCAGTAGGAGAATCCAGGGAGTTACAGGCAGCCTGACCTTAGTGCTAGGGGAGGTCACAAAGCTGATTGTCTTGAGTGCCATCACACATCACATGCAGGACAAAGAGGGGGTCAGGACATTCCAGCACAGGTTCAGGAAAGGCAGGTCTTGTTTGTCCAACCTGATGTCCTTCTGTGACAAGGTGAGTCACCTAGTGGATGGGGAAAGGCCTGGGTGTTGTCTAACTGGACTTTAGTAAAGCCTTTGGCACCATTTCCCACAGTATGCTCCTGCAGAATGCCTTGGACAGGTGAAGCAAAAAAGCTGGGTAAAAAACTGGCTGGATGGCTGGGCCCAGAGGGTGGTGGTGAATGGAGTTACATCCAGCTGGTGTTTGGTCACCAGTGGTGTACCCCAGGGCTTAGTATTTGGGACAGTTCTGTTTAATATCTTTATCAACGATCCGGATGAGGAGACCAAATTCCCATCTCCCCCTTCCCCCCCAAGTAATTTTGCAGCGAACACCAAGTTTGGTGACAGTGTTGATCTGCCCGAGGGTGGGAAGAGTCTACAAAGGGATCTGGACAGGCCAGATTGATGGGAAAAGGCCAACTTTATGAGCTTCAGTGAGGGCAAGTACACCAGGTCCTGCACTTAGGCCACAACAACTCCATGCAATGCTGCAGACTTGGGGCAGAGTGGCTGAAAAGCTGCCTGGCAGAAAAGGACCTGGGGATGCTGGTCAACAGTAGCTGAACATGAACCATTGTGTGCCAAGGTGGCCAAGATAGCCAAGGGCATCCTGGCCTGTGTCAGAAAGTGTGGCCAGCAGGACCAGGGCAGGGATTTCCCCCTGTATTTGGCACTGGTGAGGCCACACCTCAAATCCTGCATCCAGTTCTGAGCCCCTCACTACAAGAAAGATATTGAGGTGCTGGAGTGTGTCCAGAGAAGGGCAACAGAGCTGGGGAAGGGTCTGGAGCACAAGCCTTATGAGGAGCAGCTGAGGGATTTGGGGGTGTTTAGGAAAAGGAAACTCAGGGGGTACCTTCTCACTCTCTACAACTACCTGAAAAAAGGCTGTGGCCAGGTGAGGTTTGATGCCTTCTCCCAGGTAACAAGTGATAGGACAAGAGGAAATGGCCTCAAGTTGCACCAGGGGAGATTTAGATTGGATATTAGGAAAAATTACTTCATCAAAAGGATTATCAAGGACTGGAAAAGGCTGCCCAGTGGTTGAGTCACCATCCCTGGAGGTATTTAAAAGATGTAGTTGTAGCATTTAGGGACATGGTTTAGTGGTGGACTTGGCAGTGCCAGGTTAACAGTTGGACCCAAGGATCTTAAAGGTCTTTTGCAACTGATTCTATGATTCTGAAGCTGTAACATGGGGGGAAACAGTGACCTTGCTACTTGCATGTAAGCTGCATGTTGATGAAATTGCTAATGTTTTTAGTGAGAAAAGTCAAAAGAGCATCTTCTGAACAAGTACCCTTCAAAATCAGCCTTTGCCTTACAAAAACAAACAGCATCCATGCTACATCAGGTCCCCTCTAGCCCTTTCAGTAAATTTTTGACTGGAAAAGGCTCTGCCCCAATCTGTGAAGAATTTGCTTCAGTTAAGCTTGGAAGAATAAAGATAATGAAACACTTTGTGTGTATTGTGTCCCCTGAGGGAGAAGGGCTGATGCACATAAGAGGATTAGAGAAACAACTTCAGTGAATTGATGTGGGTTACATTCATCTTTATACTAAACTTTATATTAAGGCCCTAATTTCAGCTTCTGATGAGAATTTATGGGTAAGGTTGGTGCTTCTTAAAGTCTGTACTCCAGACTTACAAACACTCAACCTGTTCAGACCTTAGTGTTAGGATAGTTGTGTCCTGATGTAAGACTGAAGAAAGTTCTGATACAAGACCCCAAAGTTCCTGCTGAGATTTCATTATTCATTCATGGCTACTTCCTTTGGTCAAAGTCTAGTTTGTGATTATAATTTCAGAGTCTCCAGTACGTGAAAGGCATTTACGGACTGGACCAAGTCAATGGAGAGGCCACCAAGATGGTCAGGAGCTCAAGCATGTGACTAGGAAAAGAGATAGAGGGCTGGATTTTTTCAGCTTGGGTAAGAGATAGCTCAGGGAGATCTTACTGCTGTCTGAAACTACCTAATGGGAGGGTGCAGAGAAGACAGACTCTTCTCGACAGGATCAGAGGGCAATAGATGCAATAAAAATATTTGGGAAATTCCTCTTTGATATAAGAAAAACTTCTAGTGGGAATGTGATCAAATATAGCAATAAGTTGCCTCAAGAGGTATGGAATATCTGTCCTTGGAGAGATCTAAAATTCAACCAGAGTTGAGCAGTCTAACTCTAATTAGGCCTGCATTGAGCTGTATGTTGGACTAGGTGACCTCCTCAAGTCCCCTCCAACTTAGATTATTCTGCGAATTTATGAGTCACATCAGGATGATGTTTTCACTGATTGATTCAAAGGCTTGTGGTTTCCACAGTTTGAGATAAAGGCTTTCTGAAGTGTCAGCAGAGTGGAAATCAGAGGGGGAAGTAGTACTAGCTTCTGCTACAGTGGGTACCAGCATGACCTGCTCGAATCTTCATAGTCCTGAGCAATATGCAGAACACATTCAGGCAGAAGGAAGGGGCTGAGTGGCAGCACCACTGGTGATAGCTAAATTCAGCATTTGGAGCATAAATCTTTTGTTTATTTAGCTGTGCTAAGTCTCTTGAGGGGTTTTATTCAGGTGAAAGGATAAGATTTTTTTGACATCTTGTAAAATGCTGCATATTTCAGCTGCAGCTGCTGGTTCAGACCCCTAGGAGGACCAGAGAAAGTGATTAAGGCCATTTAGTGCAACTATAATAATAATATATGTATAAAAACTCTGTTAAGATTAAGCCTACTTCTGAAGTCTGATGGAAATCTATCAAATGAGGTAAATGGGAGTAGATAAGGCCCGAGAGCATTTCACCTGGATTTTCCTTTAAGAACTAAGCACTACTCTGTTTTTCAGGTAAATCTCAGTGCTTCATCTTATTCCACACTGGCATGCTGACAGCTCAAGGAAATATTTATACAGAATAGTAATTCACAGCACTCTTTTCCCTCCTATATAAACCTACTTCTTATTTCATTCGTTTTCTGCACACTCCCCATACACATTCACTAGCCCAAACTGTGTTTGTTACATAAGCTGTCAAGTTATCTGTTTAATGTTGTGTTAGGGATTTAGCTAGAGAAACAAATTCCCTTGGTGTGTGAGTAAGATTAGAACAGTGTGTGTATGTGATGGAGTTGTGGACTGAAAACTCATTCAATTTTAGTTTGATTATGAAGGCAAGGTTAAATGTGAACTATATTAGCAGAAGTCTAGGTATGACTCTTCAAAAACCCATGAACTTTAAAATCTCTTCAAACCTGTATTTGGTGCAGCAACATCACATTAAAAATGGCATGTCCTTCCTTGCTAGTTTCTCTTTCTTCCCTTAAGCAACTAAAATTGCTAAATACTTCAGTCATCACCTTTTCTAGAGCTATTTACTTTTTTCAAAGCCAAACCTTCTGGACACCTGCACAAGAAGACTTCCAGTGCACATTTTGAAAGGCTAGAGAGAGCAAGACAAAACCCCTCACTAATATCACAACTTGGTGTCAGTGATACCATTGCCACAGAGACACAGTGAAACTTTCCCAGGAGTGTCCCAAGTTTTGGTGTCTAATATGGACGTGGTAAAAAACACAGGGTGGTGCAAGAGACTATGTGGTAGCATTGAGTCTGAAGCTCACTGAAAACACAGTCAAGCCCGTCTCCTTTGTCTGCCTTTGGAGCAGTCAGGAAACATGAGCCAGGAAGGACAGGCCTAATGTCATGTATCTGCCATGAGATTTATTACCCACAGCCATCCTCAGACCACAGGTGTCCTGAGCATCCAGAGGCCACTAGGGTCAGCTGTGAATGGGGCATGTACGACTGGGTGAAACACACTTCCCATCCAAATGTCAGGTCTATAAAAGAGAGCAATGTAATTGAGGCTGCCACACCATATTCATGGTGTTTTCAGATGTAGAAACAAGTCAGCTGGGGTGGTCTCTTAAACTCAAATTCCCCACATGTCTGATGATGAACTGACTAAACTTAGAGGAAAGTCTGGATTTGATTTCACTGTAGAAAGAAGTAGGTTTGGATAGTCATTTTAAACAGACCCTTTCACATAACCAGAATCAGTGAATCCAGTCTGCTGGCTATTGCTACTTAAGTGACCTTTTGCAAGTATTTACCTCTAAATAGCAGTATAACCAGGGATGTGGACTTCAAACTTCTTTTACATATTTCACTACAAGAAAAGTGAGTAAATAAATCAGTACTTATGACCTGACAGTGGTCCATTGCCTTTCCTGTGCGTGCTCTTGTTAATGATCAACAGAATGATGGAAAAACATTTAGCAAGAAAACTGAGTCTTGAAGTCTTCTCTCACCAAATCTTCTTCTCCAGGTTTCTGTGGGAACTAGACTGCATTGTGCCCTTTGGCTATTGGATTAAAAACCTTTCAAACAAAACCATTTGCACTTTCAACAATACCAGTCAGAGGAGTCAGAAAAGTTGACAAGACTGCTGTTGAGCTGCTATAATGCTTTTTATCTCCTGCTCTTGTGGTACAAGGAATTGTTTGTAAACTGAATTTGAGCACTGGCAGCCACAAAATTTCTCTCCAATATGCTAACTGCTTTGTCTCATTATCTGCACTTTGTGATCGCAGACTTCAAACTCCTCTTCTTATCAGAAAGCGTGGTCATCTGCAGAGAGGGAAAGAGGTGATGCATACTTCTGTGTGGATTTGCTGTTATTGCATGTCACAAAACACTGTGTTTTAAAATATCACCTATTGGTCCTGGGTTGAGGGCAGACTAACAGAGCTTCGCACTACTGATTGTGCCTAGGTAAAGCAGCTTTGTTAAACACAGGTTTTTTCCGTAGGGAACAAATAATTGGTGACTACTACAGCTCATCTACCAAGTGAGGTAACTGTTAAGCATCAAGGGAGTAAAGCCTGCAGTCAAACAACAGCCTGTCCTTTGGCATCCGTGGGTTGCCAGAGATGAAAGTTCTTTCAAGTTCTGCTACACACCTGGGAGATTCTAAAAGCAAGAGAAAGCTCTGCCTGACATCTCAGGTACTGGCAACTGCAAGACAGGCAAAGCACATTTTCCAGGTCGTGTCTGACTGAACAATAACATGTAGCTTGACAAGTAATGTGAAGCTTCAGAATCACCAAAAATGAAGCTCCAAAAACATCACTTTGAGCAAACAAAGACCTCATCAGTATGTTTTCTCCACATTACTAACAAGCCCCAAGGCTAGTTCCTGCTATGAACCAATCAAAAGTTATGAAATATTGAAATCTCAACAGCTAATCAAGATGTTAGCATGTAAATGATAACACATGGGTCATGACATTTTCTGTGTCTTCTGGTCAGCCTTATGTTCCAGTAACAGTATGAGAATTCAAGGACTTAAGAGAAGAGCCTTTCAACAGCACACCAGGGTTGTTGAATACCCTTGTTTCTGAGTAGTATAACAGAATTCAGAGACATGGACTGTTTTGGTTTGTTTTGTTCAAGAAATGAGAGCAATATTAGGTTGGGCTTTCTCAGTTTATCAGAGGGTTTTTAAACCCCATAGAATTAAAGGTAGAGGAGGTGCTGGAAGGCAGCAGACTTTTTTCCTTATCAATTGTTTTAATATAGCAAAGCAAAGCACAATTTAAGCTAAAACTGCAAGAAAAAAAAAATCACTCCCTTATTTAACCAAAGCTTCCTCCTCTGATACATTATAATCCTGTTTATTCCTCAGTGAGTTTGGTTTGTAGATTCTTTCTGGGTAAAAGACTTTGCTAAAGTAAAACAAAATATGGAGGGAAAATTTCACCTTTTTATTCCCTAAACAAAAAAGATAAAACCACATACTGCTCCCCTTTTGCAAATCCTCTTTGAAATAGCCCAATAAATTCAAATGGTTTAGTGGTTCAAACTGAGAACAAACACATACCCAGTTACTCTTTTGAACAAATATGTAAAACATAGAGCTACAGCGATAAGGTAAGGTTACTGAGGTACTTTGTACTTACCAGAGCTTTAGCCTCTCTTATTTGATGGACTCCTAACCAGCTTTGACTTTTCATTGACTTTCCTCACCTTTAATTTAAGACTGCATTGACTTTTCTTGTCACCTTAATCCATTTCTAACATTAAATTGCTGCACAGCTAGCTATAATGCTACTCAGTATTGATTATATTCTTTCCTCTCCATAATGTTTTGTTACATACATTGAAAAATAATCAAAGAAGCTTCCTAGTGCTTTGCTGATTTTCTGTAGTTAATAATTCCACTGTTTTTTTGGTGCCTGTTTTTTGTTTTTGTTTTTTGTTTGTTTGTGTGTTTGTTTGTTTTTAAAATGTTTTCTTTAGTGTTTCATTGTTCACTTAAGCCAGGTCAGTGTTTTGGAGAAGGGAAAGCTGTAAATGCAATGTGGTGCAGTGCCTATACAGAATGTGTTTGATCCCTGGGGTTTGTCACAACTGACAGTTCATTGAGACTAAATCCTTACCAGGTCCTGGTAGTGGCTTTTCAAGACAAGAAAATCTTGTCCCTGTGGCTGATTCACAAATGGTGTCCAAGCTGGGTCAGACAAAAGGAGTGGGTGACAAGGAAGAACGAAAGCTGTCTCAGCCTTGGGACTTCCCAAATACAGAACCTACCAACAGGGAAACACAACATCCCTGGGGTTTTGAAGTTCATACTTAAGACACTCTGAGCACCCTTCTCTAATGACCAGCTACAGATGAGCTCCTCAGGAATGTAATGGTGCTAGAGAAGTGAGGCTTGACCACGTGTTAAGGTTTACACAGACAGTGCTGGGAAAGCCAGGACTCATTTACTCCATGTCCATGCCCTAAAATGGTGACAATATTTCCTTTTCACATGTTTCTTTTTTTTTCATGTACATTTTTACACCAAGGTAGGACATCACCTCCACTACAATAACTCAGGCCTGCTTAATAAGCATCTCTTTTTTTATGGAAGAATTGGAATTATAGAAGTGAAAAGATGAAACAAAATACAGTATTCTACAAGCAACTACTGTATGGAATAACATTGTTAGCTGAGGCTTAAAATGCTCCAGGGAAATTTAAAAGTTGCCTGAAGAATTACACAAGGAAAGACAAAATCTTTTTTTCCAGCCTCAGGATTTAAGCTTAAATTTATTGTTCCATGACAGGGTGTCTCCTCTCACCATTTAGTGGATCATAAAAAGAAAACTTAATTTTTCTAGTAAAAAAAGTGACTCATGCTTGCAGTGTAGGCTCTCAGTGATGTGCCTGGCTGGATCTTCAATGGTTTTTTGGTAGAAAAAGCATGGGACATAACCATAATAAATACAAAATGTTTTTTATATTTTTTTGTAGGAAGAGAAGTATGGTGTTCATTTCTCCTTGACTGTATTGTCACTATACAGGTTCATTCCCTTGCCTGAACATTATGCAGGGGATGTAACACAGGGCTCATGGAGAGCAAATCTCTTTTTCCAAAAATCTGCAGTCACTCTCAAGGCAAAAAGGCACACCATTGGTTGTCCTCAAAGTCAGCCTGCTTAAGTGGATACATAACTAAAAATAAACTATAAAGAATTTTAAGGTAATGTGTTCCAATACACACTTCTAATAGCACCTTTAAAAGAAGATTTTAGTTTGTTGTTTTTCAGGGGTTTGTGGCACTTCTTTTGTTGTTTTGTTTGGTTGGTTGCTTGGTTTGGGTTTTGGTTTTGTTAAGGATGAGTCCTCTCTGACTTTCTTCTTTCCCATAATATTAAAGTAGCTGTCTGATGCAACCTGGTCCTTACAGGTAAGTGCTGACAGATCTATTGTTAGGTGTCTGTTCCTGGGCACAATACTAAAGCATGCTCAGAGAAAGCAGGCTTGTGTAACAGATATGACCTCACAAAAACAATCACTGATTTTCCTCATTGTGTTCCCTCTCCTGCCCCTGGTCTGTCCAGCTCTGCTAGAGCAGAGCCTTCTGCGGGCTGAGCCAGAGCTGTGCCTGCTACAAACTCTACATGCTCGGAGAATGCAAATTAATGACATTAAACTACTATTGAAAAGCCTTATTGGCTCACGTCTTTTATACAATATTGAAGTCTATATGGTTCTTAAGCCTCTCTGTCACAGTTAATACCAGCTTTCAGTCATATCTTTGCAACTGAAACTCAGCAGGGAACTAATGGATGACCAGCCGTTTTTTGCTAATACACTGTAGAAATGACTGTGCCTGATCAATTCTTAAAAACACTCACAGTGAAGAAAGCACTCAGAGAAAGTAAAACATGCTCTTTTTTTAAAAGAGAACATTTTTTTTTACGATCCCTGATTCTGCATTTAATTCTGTAAGTGTAGTTTAAAGGGCAGAGAGAGCTGTTAAATTTCATTTCACATTCACACTCTTCTCCTGTCGGCACTCCTGTGGAATTGTTGGTGCTGCTCATGCATATTGAGGGGAAATGCGCCCCTTTGTAGGCAGAGTACAGCTCTGCAGCTCATTCCCAGCCATTTCCAAGATGCTTGGCACTGCGATAACATTGTAGCCCACGGGATTTCCCATTTATGCCCTTATAATTTTTTCTTCTATCCTACAAAGGATCTGCCTTTGCTAAAACTGCCTCTGTGGTAGAGGAGGGCTGGGTGCGACATCCTCATAAGCTCATCAGTAGTTTCTGCTGCTCCTTCAAAGTGCAACACACCCTTCAAAGCACAGCATGTCCTTCAAAGCACTGGTAACGCTTGCCTGTCGGCAAATGAGAAAGCAGGGCAGAAGCCAAAAGTTAGAGAACCAGGTTGCATGTTGCTGCTGGGAAGCAGATCGGTTCCAAGCATTTTGACATCAGAATTACTGCCTAGACCAAAAGCTAGCCCAGAGTGCCTTGTGCCTCTTTTTGGATTAGCAGGTTGTGCCATGATTAATGAATTCCTGCTCTTTCTCATTTAGACAGAAGGTGCATAAACTGTTCCAGTCAGCTTCAGTCTCCAAGAAGAAAATTAGTACAGAATATAACAACTCAGTAGGAAAAAAGAAGTCAGTGCTTCACCAAAGCCTGGATGATGGCGCTGCCCTTGCCATTCAGAAGGAGTCCCCATAGCCAAAAAACTTGTAGCTATACCATGCAAGGAGTCATATGGCATATGTCCCAGTAGGACACCTTTCATTGCATGCCATGCCAGTTTCTATGGTGTGTGGTGAGGAGAGACAGCACAGCACAGTAGAGCATGTGGCAGTGCAGTTTGGAAGGCAAAGCTTCAGAGCCCTGCAGTTAGAGTGCAAGCCATGGGGTAAAATGTCCCTGCTGCCACCAGGAATGTTTCACAATACAACCCTTATAGCTTCCATTTAATCATTTATTTTCATCCTTTTTTCAAAAATCAAAAGTCAAACTCTGAGACTGTAGTGAAAAGCAGATATATCTCTCATCAATATAACACTTGGGATGGAAAATTCTGACTGTGCACCAGTAACCATATAAAAATCGCTCTGCTGTGCTCCCATTCCAGACACTGTTCTCACTGGGCTGCTATCCAAAGCTTCCTTTGCTGCTGTGCACTCTTCCTAGACACTGACTGTCTGACACAAAGTCCAAGCAGAGAGAAGTCGAAGGAGGCAGTTAAGCAATTGGATGTCTCTAATTCTTTTCTTGCTTAAACTGTGTGTACTGAAGTGAGAAAGTATTTTATTTTTCTTAGCTGAAAAAGATTATCAGAAAGCTTGAGAACATGAAAGAGTACCATAAGCTGGAGGCAGTTCAAATAATTTTTTGTTGATGAAAGTTCTAAATAACTTTAGTACAAACTGCATATATAGGGGTGCTTGGCATGGGCCAATATGTGATGTCTGGAATGGCTGTTGCTCTTTGTTTTTATTAAGCCCCTGTCATGAAAAAAATCATTCATTATGCCATGTTTTCAACAAACTTGGAACAAAAGGCAGTTTCTTTCTGAGGAGCTTTTATCTAACTACACAGGTTGATGAGGAATGGGAAGGGCTATAAGCAGAAAGGATATGTAAGGATGTGCAAGTATATGCTGGCACTGAAATTTGAATAGGCAGGTAATCGAGCATTGATGAAAAAAGACAAATGCTGAAAATGAAGAAGGGAACAATAGTCAAAGAAGATGAAAAAGGAAGGAGAGCACATCTGCTGTGGTTGGCAGGGAGCCACTGGGGAAGGTGTGTTGGGGCATACTAGGTTTTAAAACAGAAGGAAAAATGCTCAGAGTCAAAACTGATATAACCTCTTGGCATTGAAAGAATCATATTGCACACCTACAGAGTCCTTGTTGCTTAGGCCACTGTTTGCTGCCATGGTCAGAGATATCTCTTTGCTTTCCTTTGGAGATGATGAATTACTGCTGTGATTTCTCACACTAAGGAGGCAATATAATCCTCAATTTCATATGCAATTCTCATAATCACATCTCAGACAGGAGAACACAGAATTATGTCTATGACTTTAGTTACAGGAAGAGACTATTCCATTGGTGTTAATGACAGATTTGGGCCTTAACTGTTCCCAGTTTGAATAATTATAAATAGTTCTGTCGTTGTTTGATTGTTATTTCAGCACACTATTGGCAATTAAGCTCTCTGTCAGTGCCAAACAAGCAAAGTTTTGCATTTTCCCATTTCATGATTTCAACTCCAAAATGTCTTGAGTTTCTAAAAACTCCTTATCTTTGTGGAAAATGAAAAAGAGAGAGTGCTTTTAGGGGACAGGAGAAATATATAATTTACAAGCTACAAAATTACTACTTTAATATTTTGAAGAAAATGAATACACTTATGTTCATAAAATTTCAGTATGGGCTAGCCACTAAAGCCATGTACTTGCCCACATGAACTGAACTCCATCAAAAAACAGTCAGGCATCGAAAATATGACAACCACTGTTCTATTTCACAATAGTTCCAAGAATTATTTAGAGATAGCAATTTTTAGTCAGTTTTCTTGTAGTTATTCTTCAGACAGTCAAAAGGATGTAAAGTTAATAAAAGCAGACAAGTCTAGAGATTGTCTCTGGACTTCTCAGCCTCTGTATATCGCAGTAGCATTTCTGCAGATATCCTTCCCAGCCAGTCAGACAGTATTCTGAAAACAACCTTGTACCAAGATAATATTCCTGAGGATCAGACTAGATATACATAGCAGAAGCATTAAAGATTCAGCTCCTTATAGCAACATTCAGAACTACAGGTAAATATTTGCTCTAAATTAATTTTCAATCTATCGTGTTTAAGTAAAATTCCCCTAGGTCTCTAGATTTTGCTAAAGATACGTGGTTAAATTCTTTTGCTTGAAATACATCTACTGCTGGTAACAAACCCAGACTTCTCTGCCTCCCCATTCCTGCCCTGACCCTTACTACTCACATACCCAGGTTACATTACTGTGGATGGAAGCTTCTGCCTCACCTCTTTCTTGAACCTTTATTACAACTTTCCCCCACTTTCTTTCATTAAAGATCTTTATTTTGGATTAACTCATTCTTTCCTCATACCTCTATATTTCACTGCTCCTTTTTCCAAAATGTAACTAAACACTTTCCCATCCTTTTAATTAATTTGCATGATAAGCTCAGCAGTCCTGGTGCTGACTGCTGAATCTTCTTTCTTTTCCAAACCCTCCTGTGTTGCTTCCATTCAGCTTTTTCACAGATCCACTACTCAGCGTGACTTTCTTGGTGGACCATATCACTTTTCTGTTTAAATTTTTTCCAAGATCCACTACTGCTCTTAAAATTCTGGTCTTTTTCTCTACTCTGACCTAAATCTCAGAACTGAATCTGTGTCCTATGAGGACATTTCTGTCACCCACTCATTATCTTCTATGTTGTCCTTGACCATAAAACTGTTCTGCAGAAGTTGCTATTATATTCAGGTCTGTGTCCTCATTTTATTCCAAACATTTGGAAAGACAGTTTTTTCATATGAAGGCCACACTATTAACTTGTGCTCCCTAACTAATGACAAGAATATATAGGTTACCTAACAAGCACAGCTGAGTTGCCTTTGGTAGGAGGTAACTATGCTAAATTATACCAGAAGAGAAACTGGCCAAAATACAAGTTAACTTCTCCATTTAGAATTTCTTACTGTGCTTTGATTTATCTGTGTCTTATCTTCTGGAGTTTCAGCTGTGAAGGGCAAGAATTGTCTTTATCCTTGTACTGAATACCACTTCTGTGGTCTCAGTTCTTTCAAGCTGGTAACTAATGAGATACTCATGAAATTCTTAGCGGGTGTTTTGTGTTAATATCTCATCTGATTTCAGTGGGAGGTTTACCTGACTAAGATCTTCCACAAAGCAGAATAATTTCTTGTTCCCCCTACCAGGTAACAAATGCCAGCTTAATACATCAATCCATCATCATATAGTTATGTATTATCCGTAGCCAAAAGCCCCAATAATAAATTCTAATCTCCTTCAGATGATAAAGTAGAAAATTAATGTGAACCTCTTGTAAATAAAACTGAATTCCCTAAGAAGCAAGGCCTCTTTATACCTTAATAACAGTGGACCTTCCATCTGTCAGTCTAGAAACTCAGTACCACTTGGTATCACATAATTTATTTTGTTCTAACAAACCTGTTAGTAAAGTGAGCCCTAAAGCTGTTGGAGAGAGGATGGGGGAGAGGGAAAACATTGTGTCTAGTTCTGCATGGAAAACGAAACTGCACTATTATGGCCAGGGGCAGAATTGAAGTTGTTTTTTGAAGCACTGGAGCATGCATTTTGAAGAGCAACCCTTACTTCTGCTCACAGATGAGAGTTTAATTCAGTTTATTGGGCAAAAATAGAGGCACTGCAGCAAGACCATACTCTTTGTTCCCAGTTTTGCTGTAACCACTGCCAGGTATGTAAAAGAGGAAGATTTAACACATTGTCCTGGTTCTGGTCAAGGCAGGGTTGATTTTTGTAGTAGTCAGGACATGGCATGGCTAAAGCACTCAGATTATTCTATACCACCTCACATCATTTTCCAGGGACAGGGGAAGGGTTCCCTTCCAGGCTGAGTAGTGTGACAGCACAGTGGGGTATTGTCTCAGTTTCCACGTGGTATAGTGGTGAGCACTTGTGTGGGAATCATTTACCTTTTTACACTCTGCCATTAATGTTGTTGCTGCTATTGTTAATTTTCTTATTTTGTTGCTGTTTCCAGTAAATTGTTCTTATCTCAACCCATAATCTTTACCTTTTGTGCCTCCAATTCTCCTCTCCATCCCACTGCAGAGGAGGGGGAAGGGAGATGAGGAAGGGAGTGGTGATCAGTGAGTGCTTTGGAGTGTTTTGGTAGGAACAATAAATTGGGGAATACCATCCCTAAACTACTACACACATCCTATTAGGAAATGTGGAAATTAGGTACCTGAAGGAGAGGCACTTCTCTTCCCTTTACAGTGAATGGCTGTGTGATGTGCCAAAGGGGTTTTTAAATTATCTGGTATAACTTCAGGGATGTAGTGTTACTGGGTAACACTCCACAGGACATACTATGAACTATGACACCAGACAGGATGTTCACAGTGGGCCCCATTCTTCCTTTGCCCTAATTTTTTTCATTTTCTAGGAGCACCTGGTCTGTTCTATTGTCACTACTCAGTAGTATCTTGTGACATGGACATGAAAAATCCGTCTGAAATCTTCTAACATAACTTGTCATGATTCAATGGAATACAAGTTATGGGTTGCCTTGATAGTAGAAAATACTACTCATGTTTGGCAGAAAAGAGTTTGCCTGAGAACTAGATAAAAGATAAACAGGGCTAGCTAAAATACAAAGAGCTATTTGCCAAATGTGAATGGAGTGAATTCTCTAGTGATCCATGCTGCAGTGTGTGGTACACATCTGATACTTTCTTTAATATGCAGGAAGAGGTGTGTCTGTCAAAAGGCAAGGAAAGCACATGGCACCATCATTTTCTTTCCCAGATCCTTTATCCCTTGTGGTAATTTAAATTTTCCCTTTCATCCTGACTAAGTGTTGAGCTTTGCTAACACCAAACTTACATTTCATTACATTTTGTGATAATTGGTCTGTTGGCAATTTGTAGGTTGATTGGTTTTTTGTTACCTGTAATTACAAACAGACACACTTAAATGTTGCTTTAGTGCCAATCTGCTGCTCTAGTCAAGAATAATTTAGATATTTTCCTTGTAACTGAAAGAAACTGCTGATGGACAGGCAATCAGGCTGATGGATGGATGCAATACATGTTGTCTCATGACAGATGAAACAATGAACAGCAATGAAAGGACCATGCACTGCTCGCAATGGCAGGGCTTGTTATGTCTGTTAATTACAACTTGTTGTTAATCAGGTACATATAACCAGCACATATAGTCTCCATTGACCTGCAAGAGGGGTGAGCGTTACTTGGCACAGAGCACTGCTCCCTTTAATCCCTGGGCTCTTGACAGAAGATACAGTCTTGTTTCTGATCCTCTCCTGATTCAATCTGAATGGTGATGGAGTAGAAACTGTAGTGCTCAAAGAGGGCTTGGGTAATATCTCTCAAAATCTTCTGGCTGTCCGTTGTGTCTGCTATAGATAGCAAGCAGAAAATAATCAAAACACATACATTTTTATAATACTTTAAAGAAGAGTGTTTGCTGACAGAAGCCCATAACAAGAAGTTTGTTTGGGAAGTGCTTCTTGTCCTTTTTATCCTTCTTTCTGGAACTTCCATGTCAGCAAAATTTGTTCATTCAGATGTGGTTGGAATATTTTTTGGCAAGAGCTAAGCTAAGAGTAATCACCATAGAAATTCAGTTTGGCAGAAGACTGGAGGAAAGCAGAAATGCTTAATAAAGATTAGTTCATCCAGTCACGGAGTAGCAGCAGTGCCAAGAGATTTGGGTGCCTGATAGATCCTCTGCCTTTGCGAAGTGGGGATTCCGTGGAGGACTTCACCTCTGAACCTGTCCTTGGCCAAACCCAGGTGGAATTTTCTTTTTTCTTAAATAGATCTTAATATATACAAAGCAAAGAGATGAGAAAAATTATCTGGATAGTGAAGAATTTGTCATCTGGCATCAGAATTACAGCTTAAAAAAATATTTTAAAATATTAACTATTGCCATGGAGCTACCTCTACATTCCAAACAGTGCTTAAAGATTGTTTTACAGCTAGAAATGCATCAGCAATGCAGATTTGCCTCTAAGTTTTTGTTATAGGGCTCAACAGTTTTCGAGTTTGGCAAATCCACTCCAAAATCAATTTGATATTGTGAGAAAAATCCAGTCGGAGCTTAAGTCTTCTAATCCATTTAAATATCTTGTAGTTTGCTTCCTCGCTCCACAACCACTGCAGTTCTCAGGTTTGGGGCTAAGTAGAGGTCCCTGATGTTTTCCCAAGATTTCTGAGAGCAGGATTTGAGGGCTTTTTTTGTTATTGCTGTTGTTTTTATTTTTCCAACAAAATTATGACAATTTTTTTTAACAAGCAATGAATATACAGTCAGTTTTATCCGAATCAGGAAAGACTGACCTTTACTAGACAGCAGCTGAATACTTACTCCTTGCCTACAGAAATTTACTGACCTGTGGCAACGTGAGCAGACAGGGCAGTTTGATTCATTGTCAGAGACCAAAGATGAAGGTTGTGAACAGACTCCACTTTCTCAACTGCTAAAATTCTTGCTTTCACTTCATCATAAGCAAATCCTTTTGATGTTCCTGAAAAGGAGAAATTGATGGGAAAAGAATAATTTCAGGGAATAGGAATTATGATAAATAAAGGAAAACCCATCATGAATCTTTACTCGCTTAGATGTGTAATTTTTATAAAAATATTCAATACTTTGGAAAGCCCATCTATTTCAGAGTTCACTGTGCTATTTAATCCTATCCATTGTTTGATACTTGCCTATGTTTTAGGAGATACCCTGAGGGTTCAGTTTACAAAGGATAAGCTATTTAGCCAGAACATGTCCTAGTTTTGCAACAACATCTTTTGTGAGTGCAGATTTTATGGCATCACTTGAGCACCTCTGGGGCATTTTGTCCTCAATATTTACAAAATAGAGAAGCATCTGTTTAGCAGAGAAGGGAAGACACATGTAAAGATTAAAATGGTTTGACTCAGGAATCTTAAATTTTATTAGATCTCATGTCTAGTCACTGAGTAGGAGTAGTCAGTAATGGTTTTCCTAGACAAGCCTTCTTACCATACATGATAGTGGTTACCCTCATTCAGAGTGAGGACAATTGTGACAGGATGAGTTGCAACATGAAATTCAGAGTTTAATTTAAATCCAAATTTGACTAAGAAGTTTAACTACACATCATCCCTGGAGTGAGACCTGGCAATTTGCAAATGCACATGAACACCTATGAGCTGGGATGCTCATCATGATCCACTTGGATCAGTAAATGGAAAAACATTTTTAATTCCACCAGTTATGAAATATAGTTATGATGTGCACAGTATCAGTTAATTTTGTCTGTCATACCATAACTGATATTTATTTGTAATTTTTAATGTCTTCAGTTTTGTATGCTTTGTCCAACCCATTTATTACAAGAATGGTATGCTATATGAAGTATTGACTTATGATGCTGACATGCTCATGCTCTTTTAGAGAAAACCATGGGCAATCCGTGCCTGCATGGCACAGTCAGTCACGGGCTCTGGGGCTGACAGCCTGGGACAGAATGGATGCATGGGATAAGAGCCACCTCCAACACCAGCTCCAACATTCAAAATTCTGGGCAGAGTGCTATTTAGGAGACAGGAGACTGGCTCCAGAGACCTCCCCAGGAGGACAGTGTAAACGGCCTTGCCGATTTTGGCATGCCAGCACTGCTTACAGAAGCTGGGAGTCACCGCTCTGAGAAAGAGACTCTTGAGCATCAGAGATTGCTAGGCCTTCTGGTAGTTTGATTTTTTTCAGTAATGAAGAAATCTTCTGATGTTTTGGCAGCCAAAATGAAGCAATTTGCTGCACTCTTGTCTAGGTGTGCTTTTACATGGGTGTATCTCTATCTCACAGTCACTGAAAGCAAACCAACCCTAGAATGAAGCTTTACTCTAAAACAATATTGGAAATTTTATTCCTTGAAACAGAAGTGCAAAGTGAAAGAGAGAAGTAAATAGCTATGCAGACAGTCACACCGAGTATCCATTCAAAGCCTGCACCATTAGAGCCACTTTTCCCTTTAATCCTTATGTCTTCATTGCTGAGAAAGAGGCTGTATTATATTATTCAGTGTGAAGGAGGCAAAAACATGACCCTGTGAATGCTCAAGTCATATGGCCTTGCAAATCGAATGTTCAGGCCCATAGCTGCCAGGATTAAATGTTGCTAAGCCTAGTTCTTCTTGCTGCTGATGTGCTGAGAATTGTCTATCGCCATACACTTGAACATGACTGGAAAGGTCCAATGACTTGCTTTTCTGGACTGGTGTAACTAAAAACCTTTTAAACTTCTGCCTCTTGTACTCAGCCTGTTCAGCAGAGCCATTTATTTTTTTGCAAAGACTTGTATTTCACACAGGTAAAGGAAATACACAATGAACAAGGTGAGTAGGCATATACCAAAAAGGTGATAAAAAGCAATGCTACAGATGCGACAGACAAAAGCAACTCAGAGCTCATTAACAAAACACAAATACACTGACTTTTGCAAAAACTGGCATATGTGTAAACCTAGCATAATGGTAGAAAGCAGTTTTAATTAAGGTTGTAAGTAAGTAGGCTTAAAGTATAATCAGAATCATGAGAATATTGGAAACTGATGCAGAAGTGTATTATTATAATTTTTCAGCGTATATAACCATTATGGAGAAAGAGATATAAAAAAGAAAACAACCCCAAAATATAAATGTATTGATTCTGGAATCAGGTCCTACCTTCCATTAGCACAATCAAAATATCCCTTAAAATGGTGATGGTAGTTGCCAAAACAAAGATGGAAAACACAAATGTGCAGATTGGGTCAGCTATTTTGTATTCTGGCTAGAAAAATATGAACACATCACTTTGTTAATTTCATTATTGTTGGTTGTTGTAATTTTCAATTACTTAATACCAAAGAATAATATTTTCCATTCATCTAGTAAAGAATGAGTGCTGGCCTCCTGTGCCAGTTAGGAAACCTAAGCACAGGGAATGAAGGTGCTACAGACGAAGAAAAGGAGAGTATCCAGTTGGAACACCAAGAAGCAAATGTTACACTCTAAACAGTCATTTCAGTTCCCAAGAATAATTCTCTTTGACTAAATTGCAATGTGCATCATTAAGACAGAGGAAATATTTACACAGTACCTAGTGTCACAATGCTGCGAAAGTAACACTTATCCTTAATTGCAAGGAAGGCAAGCGAACTAATAAAACTAACCTTAAAGAAGATGATAAGTGCGCTAATTAGCACGCTAATGCTCTGGAATAAGTCTCCTACGGCATGCACAAAGGCTGCCCGCAGGCTGGCATTGCTCAGAGCTGGCTTTTCCAGGGAGGCTGACACGTGTGGTTCCCCGGATTGTGCCCCGTGGCTGTGCCCGTGGCCGGTCTGGTGCAGAATCAGGCTTAGCCTGCAAGAGATGTAAAGCCGCAAATACCAGCGGATATATCGCATCTCTGAAAGTAGTGATGTCACACATACTATTACCCCTTTCACTTCTGAATGCTGAACAGTAAAATCTGACACATTAAGTAGAAATGCAGAGTGGCTAAGCAGATAATTCCAGCGTGTTTCAGTGGTTTGAATGCAAACAAGGAAGTCTGTGAACAGGGCAATTATAAGGCCTCATTTTCTTCTTGAATATTCTGACATCTAATAAAAAGTGAGCTGGAGATTAATCTTTTCCTGGAATTTGTGCATTCATAATTTGCCTTCCCAGTGTGGCAGCTAACAAGAGCAACTTTCAATGAGAAGCAAGATCTCTCTTCTTGACTCCTTTCGATATTCTTGTGAAACTCATAAACACAATATTTTTGAGGCCAATATCTCTCTATAGTTTTTTATTGAATTACAGACCCAGGTTCAAGGTTCAAATATTCTATGGAAAGGAAAACAAAATTACTTACAGGATGTTGGCGAGCACGGCAAAAGCAGAGGTGATGAGCATCACTGTAGCATCAATATCGTAGTCGGGGTGTAGCAGCCTCATGCTAGCCAAGTATGTCAACACACCAGTCACCATCCAAACAATTATCATAGACATCAATGCTCCCAGAATTTCTAGGAATTAAAACAATCTGATTTTAACAGTCAGAATTGAAATGTAAGAAATTTTAAGAGGCTGATGGTAATGGTTCCAGGCTTGTGAGCTTTATAGCCAGGAGACCTGCTTCTTGTATGTTGGCAGATGATGCACACATAGAATGGGTCAAAACCCCTTCTGGTGACAGCAAATCCAGGGGCCTCCCAGGGCAGCATTATGCATGTGGTGCCTTAACCCTGTTCTACCTGCTCCTTCTTTTGTCTCCTTTCCAGTTTAGAGTGCATGTGGCATTAGAAGAAATTGGAGCGATGAAAAAGATCATTAGGGGAGTTCTGGCAGGAGCAAAAAGAGCTATAATGGGAACTAAGGATAAAAGAGCAAATCTTGTGTAGTTGCCTGGCTCTGACAATGTGGTGTAAAAACCCCAAAGACCAGCCCTCCTTCTCCAACAAGATTACCCTGGTCACAGGAGCAGAGGCCGGGGGGAAGGAGAGAGGCACAGCTCACCCAAACCCACTGGCAGACATAATCGCCCTCCATTAGCCTTCCCTGTTTCTGCACACTTCTCATTACTTCACACTTCAGAAAGGCATTTACAGCCCCCAACGAGGTCCTGGCAGCAAAACTTATCCTGGAACTCATCCTGCCAATGCCACAAAATCATTTTTGTGCTACCAGCTGTGATGAGAACAAAAGAAGTTATTTTTTCCCTGGGGCAGCAAAATTTAATTTTGTCTCTATTGGCTCTGAGTTGGGCTCAAATAAATCCAGTCCCCAAGGCCACCTTTTATTGCACTGCCACAGGAGAGGTCCAGGGAAGTGCATATGAATGTGCAGCATGCTTTTAATAGGATGTGGGACTAGTAATTGCCATGTGACTTGAATGGGTAAATGAGAACAACTGAGACAATACCAAGGAAAAGGAAAGATCACTGTAAAGTGAAAGGCAGTAGATAGCCAGAATGCATTTTCACAGGCCTCCACTGACAATTCATGAAAGCAGCTTATGATTTTGAATATATTTTTATGAGTCACCCCTTTTGCAGCAGTCCAGTCTCCAAATGCTTATCAAATAACCATTTTTTAATAAAACTGGCAAATAACAAGGGAAAGTGCACTGAGAGTGGAACCTAGTTTTGCTCAAAAGTATGTAGAAGCTCACATAAAGGATACAGGTTTTTTCCTGCAAGTTAGAGGTTGAAACTGCAAACTTGGCCCAACTGAAGGTGTTGATGGGTGTATTATCGTGGGCATGAAAGCAGCCAAGAGCTTTTGTGAACACCTACATTCATATCTGTGTGGATGTGTGCATATCCTCCACAACAGAATATGTTAGAGTTCATCTTTACCTACATAGGTTAATATATATATATATACATTTTCAATGTAGCATTTTAGCAAAAGTTCAGCTAAGTTTACAGACCAGTTCAGCAGCACTAAATACTTCACTCAAGATGTTCTCAGTTACATTTCTTCAGAACTACCAGCATTAACAGAGCACAGCAAACAACAGTGTAGGATTGTGGAGGAATCTCTGAATCATAGCAGAGGGAAATTGAGGTGCCAAGAGAGCTTTTGTACCTGAAAGTAGGTTTGGCTCACACTATCAGTCTTACTCAATATTGTGTATCTATTTGTGTTGCTGAAAGTAGCTGCACTCATTCTGGGTTGGAGGGCAGGAGGCATTCAAATGGCTTCTGCTAAACCTGGACTCTGTCATACAATCTTTTCATGGCAGTATCAGTCTGAGAGAAGCAGTGAAGAAACAGCTTCCAGTGTGATGGAGGGCTGCACCTGCAAGACCTTGGTAGTCAGTGAAGAATGACTTTGCCACCTGACTGCCCTCAGCTACTCTATTAAGGTACCCACCTGCATATTAAACTGGAAATATAGCTGGGAAAATAAGCAAGAAACTGGATAAATATAATGGAATGCAATTAAATAGCCTCCAGCATTTGATGTGGGGCTCTCTTTGCAGATAAAAATGCAATAAAGAATTGATTTTGAATTTTGGCCTTGCAATAACAAAAAGAGGAGTCTACTTCAGACCAGGGATGAAGTTACATGAGGTGGCTGAACCTGCCTACATCAGCAAGAGAGAAGTCTCTCACTTTTTTTCCCCCAGGCTAAGAGAGCATAAACACAAAAAGTAATGATGGTTCAACTGATGAGTTGGTACTGGTAAGTAGTAGTTCTCTAAGGCTGAAAATTCAGCTGTGTATTGCCTACATAATGCCAGCCATGCTTGAGTCATATTGAACCTCCCTCTCAGCCAGGAGCCTGTTTCTAGCAGAGCTGATAAAATATACTTAGGGAGCTACACAAAGGCAGGATGAGCATGGCATATGTCTTCCCTGGGACTTTCTGCAGCTACAAACAACCTTGGGCTACAGATATCCTAAGTCAGAAGCTGCTTCTGGTCCTTTATATTGAATGTCCTTGAAGAATTTATCATCTGAGTCCTTGGTTTAGGTGCACAGGTGTCTAGAGTAACTTGAAATACACTGATATAGCCATGTATAGCTTGGCACAAGATGTGTAATTGACCCATAGAGTTCTGGAGTAGCAGCTGGATTTCAAACAGCACAAATCATTCACGTATGGGAAATTAAACTGAGCCCTAAGACATCCAGCAGGAGATTCACTTCCAAAGTGAGACAACTAAATTACAATGTCTACCTGTAGGTGTGAGCTAAGTGTCTAAGCTCTCTGCAGACAAGGAATGTCAAATTAATGGTCATTGACACAGCTCCCTGCTCCATTAGCTGATGGGAACATATACTAGCTTCTTAACCATGAGTGTCTGATCACATTTGAGATGCCCTGGTCTTGTGCGTGGCATTGGTGTAGTCATCTGTGGGTCTTGTGTGAAAGCTGCCATTCCTCAGACGCCCTAGGGATGTATCACTAGACTTCTATGTTTAGGCACCTGAATGGAGTCTAGATTTCTGTTGAATGTATCAGAGACTTGGACTCTGTGCTTATATGTGCTCCTGTAAATGTAGACATGGATATTTAGATGTCTAAATCTTGAATAGACTCTTACTCTGAGAAAATTTTTCTCATGGTTAATGTTTCGCTGTTGTCTTTTGTAAAAACACTTGTGGTTGATTGTCAGGCTTTTGGTATTGGACGTCATCAGTAAAAATACTGATTTTGATTAAGGACTGAGTACTTAAAAAACCTACCCATGTTTGCATCTGATAAAACCCAGCAGTGATAAAGAGATTTGCTGGGAGAAGATCTAGAAAAGGGTCGATGTTAAAGGATCTTGCTTTTCTACAAATGTAACATTATTGACTTTTTAAAATAATTTAATATTTTGTTTTATAAATGGAGTAAACACTCTTTTTCAGTAGTATTGCTGCTTTTATAGAAATTTGTGTTTCATTACAGATTGAGAGCTCAGTTCTCCTCACACTCAAGTCACTGAGGGAAGTTGCTGTTATCTCACCCAAGGCTAACACCAGCCCAAAACTATAGTAAATAATGAATTGAAAGACACACTTGTAGATAAGAGATGATGACACCCTTTACTTCTTTGAAGTTCACTGTCTTACTCTGTTTGTCATGTGTCCTGGGGGCTTTGAGAGCATTAGTGCACAGTCTCTAAATGCCTGTAGTCATGTGTTGGATATGAGCACATTTACTAGTCCCTGGATATGATAACTTCCCTTTCCCATTCCACATGTTCATCCTGTGAGATGTTTGCTACCTGCTCGGTGCCACCCAAAAGTTAGCTGTTTGGTAGGAGGTTTGGAGGCAAGCCACAACGAGAAGAGGCTGATCAGGAAGCTTGCCAGATCCACCAGGATGTGTGCTGCATCCGTGACCACTGCCAGGCTGCCGGCGATCTGCCCACCTGTGTGAGACATGTGTTTGTATCATGGCTCTGGTCAGAAGTTTGAGTCAGTCGGATCAAACTCAAGACCTGCTTTGCTGTGAATAAAAGGGAACACTCAGTTTTCAGTCATCATACACAAGACTCAAACCTCTTCAAAGATCGTTTCATTTTGCATCTCATTCATACAGTACAAGGCATGAATTGAAAGAATACATCAGCCAAATTTCTTTGTAAGAAAGAGAAAGAGACTTAAGAACAGTAAGTCTGTGATACATTAGTTCTGTGGTTATATTACTATTGGACTGTTTTACTGTGACTCTTTCAATATCAGATTTCTTCATGAAAAGCCCTATCAGGAATCACATTTCCAGTATTCTCCCACTATCTTTTCATAGAACACTGATATTTTTATGTATGTACAAAACTCAGAGATGTAGCTTATGGGATTCATTTCCTGTTTGTTATAGGAAAATACACATGTTCTTCCTAAGGTTTGGATGGCTGGATGCCTGATTGCTTTTTTTTTTGTCACAGGCAACACTAAAACATGGATACAAGGAAAGGCCCTGGTAGAATAGCTGTGATAAACAACAAACCATTTTAGTGAGAGCATGGAGAAAAATGTTCTGTTCTCAGGACTAATCTATCATTTTGCAGCTGTAATGCATGATTTAATTTTCCTGCTAGAGCTCAAAAAATGTGGCCGAATATCATTTTACTTCAGGGGGGTTGGATTTCATGTGAATTCTGAAATAAAAAAGCCAAATACCAAAACCAAACCATTTTAGGTTGCTGTAATCCACATTTCTTTTACCCAGTAAGCCAGGTATCATTTAGCCAAATTCTTCTAACCATGTCTCAGGGCTAAAGACAAATCCAAATAAACTAAAAGTATGCTCTAAACAACCTCCACTGCTGATGGCTACAGGAGAAGACAAGAATTAGAGGCAGGATACTGTCCTGCCAACTCATTACTGCAGCGGAATGTTTTCATCAGAGAGCAAGTATAGAAGAATGGAAATGTGAAATAATACAGCCAAAAACACCTAGTTTCCACATTTGGCAATACATTTCCATTCTTCACTCATTTAATTAATTTCAGCTCACCCATTTCTCCTGGCCACAATCCATATGAGTATCAATGAATCCTGAAAAACATCATAAAATGGCTCATTCAAATCTTTGGCAGGATACCACTGCCAAAGGGACATATAGACATATCTCTTGTTTCCTTATAGATGCAATGTCTTCATGACAGCAGGATGGACTGTCTATTTAGTTTCCTCCTGTATGCAGATTTTAGATTAGAATACCAAACACCATATGTTTTGTTGCCACAGAAGTACTTTGCACGTATAAGGCATATATTATTTTTCTCTGTTACCTCCCTATATGTCCCATTTACAACTGCCTGAAAGCTGCTTCCCAGAAGGGAGCAAGCATGGCTGCAGGATTTGGGGGCATCTCATTCCTGGCAGTAAAATGAAAAATTCAGCAGAATAGGTATTTCTCAGGACACACGCAGGTATAAATGCACACATACTTTTTGGTCATGACACAGCTCTTAGGCTTCCACTCTTTGCAGGGTAGCTCTATCTCAAGTGGGAGGCAGTTTTGCATAGCAGAGGGAAGAAGTCTTGTCTGAAAGTGCACAGATGTTAACAACCAAGGCAGCATCTACCTTTCAGCAGATATGTAGAACACAAGCTGCAGGCAAAACACTATTGTATTTAGATACTGTATTTCCATGTTCTGTAGGACAGCATTGCAAAAGCTTGCTTCTGACTTTCTGTCTTTGAAAAATGTTTGCAAATTATTGTTTTATGTATTGTTGGCTTAACTAATGCCTTGGGTGAGTTTTTGAGAACTCAGTCTGCTTATCTTAGCAACTTGTTTAAATCTTTATATTTTGCTTTGACATGAGGACCCAAGCAGGGTTTGTCTCTCTTTCTAGTGCCCAAATGGAAATTAATTACTCTGAAATCCACATTTGGTCCTTAACCACTAAAAATGCCTGGAAAGTACTTTCATATGAGGGCTCTACATAGGTTATTACTGGTTAGACCATATCTCCAAATCTATGGAGACTGTGATGCATCTGCCTTGGAAGAATGGAAGATAATTGTCTTTCAAAGACAGTTGGCATATTGGGCGCAGCCAACAGTGTCCCTTTTGGGAGAACAGTACTGGCCAGCACAGATGGTTTGAGCAAAAATATCATGGAAAGACCTAGGCATTCAGAGAAGCACAACTTTTCAGCCTCTCTGAGAGTGATGCAGCTTTGGTTCTTCTGTTCAGCATAATAATGCCCAGGGAAGCTGTTTGCCCTAGAACAGAAGGAAGGGGAACATATGCTTTACTTTCAAGAGTAAAGCCTGTGTAATAGTTGCAGAATTTTACTGCTTTGTATCAATACTCCAAACAAGTGGCCTTTATGGCTTACTATTCCCTACAATGGATGTTTATAACTTTGTATACTACAAGCAGTAGAAATTGTCAGTCACTCAATGGTCAATCATGAGGCAGAGGCAGTCTTGCCTAACGATTAAAAAAATTAAATGTATGGTTCATAATTACTAAAATCTCCATAGAGTGCTGTCTGTAACTGCAGTTAATAACTGGTTTGTCAAAATTTAATGGTCTGAAGCAAAATGGTCTTCAAGCCTGTTACTTAAGCTGTCACTGCAAAAAAGCTGTATGATTCATTAAGCAAAATGAAACATTTAGTTAACATATCATCTGTCCTTCCAATTATCCTCTAGCATTGCCGCATTCACCAAATTTAAGCCTACTGATTATATGGTTTTGTTAATAATGCATTACTTCTGGCACTGGGAATTACTGCATGGGGAGTAGCAGTATGCATGGGTTTTCATGGGGGAAATGCACGAGCTACAAACAACGGGGCTTCATGCAGATGGAGTGCGTGGGAGGGAGGAGTTAGAGAGGTCCCTGCTGGGTTTGGCAGCCAAGGGAGAAGGCAGAAATGCAACAACTCTTTCAGTGCCTTCACTTCTCACCTGTGGGGAAGACAAAGCCTTTCCCTTTCATTTTCATGGGGCTCCAGAGATGCCTGAGGTGGGAAAATAAGGGTTTCAGAGGACTTCCTGGCTGATTTTTGTTACATCACCTGGAACACATATGGCAAAAGTCTGTGGGATTCCTTGTATCTTCCCTTACCTCACCTCACTGCAGAGAAGGGCAGATTAAAGAGCCAGGAACTATCAGGCAGATATAAATGTCACAGAATCCATGGAGGGAGCAGATCAGTGGGACAAAATGAAAGCTAATGCTCTATGAGCAAGCCAAGTACTTATATTAGATACCGTAGGATGGGTCCAGAAGTGAAAGCTAATTAGGTAAGGGAATAATCTTCCATTGATCCAGAGACATATCAGCAGGCCAATTTAAAAGATAAACGTGCCCAATATAGATACATTGACTTAACTGTAGAAAAACAGATGGTGATTCTGGCCCTGGATTTCCCTGGATTTTTTGGAGACTTTTGCATTTATTATCAGATTCTGCTGCTAGCAACCTTCATCAGTGCTGAGGTCTCATTGGCCTGGATAAATACTTAAAATCTTTTAATCTTTTTTTAAAAAATATAACAGAATTTATTAGAAACCTTTTGTGACATGATGCTAAGACTTGTTAGTCACTTTTAGTAAAGCTTAAAGACCTAGAAGAACAGTTCATTTTTGAATTCCTCTCTGGATGCAATTCTTGAATGAATATATGAAAATATTTTGGTAATTCCACTTAACACCTGCACCCTCCCAGCATGATTCTTTTAATGAATGGTGACAAAGGAGAGTTGCTTAATTGCAGGTGGGTTCACCTCTGTGCACCACAGGTCCCTGCAGGCAGCGAGTGTACAGAAGGCATGAATGTGGCTGTACTGGGCACCAGACTGAGCTCTCTTTAAACACACATACTCCCCTGTTATCTCAGCAATCATGAAGAAGATGCAAATTACTGATGCTACACAGAGCTTCCTCCTGGCTTGGTGCTGCTCCCTCTTTCTGTTCTCATAGGCCTGTGAGTAGTCATGACAGTGATATGCTGGATTAGCTTCAGTAACTTCTGCTTCCTGCTGCTGCCTCTCTTCATTTAAATTCTTCTGAAGCCAGCTCATCCTTTGGGATAGAAAGAAACAGAAGGTTAAAAAAGAAAAACCCTGGTTATGTGGGCATCTAGCCCTGCAGACCCAGAAACTATGTAATTAATGCTTTCAAAGGATAAAAACAACATTGGGAACAGCAGAGCAGGTCATAGAAGAGGCTTGCTCACACAGGCAGGGCTCTGTGGGAGGGAGCTGCACATGAAATGACTGCTCTGGCTGTGTTTCCCAGATCTTTGGGCTCTCTTACATCATTTATCAGCTTATGAAGCACAGGGTGGCTTTCTTAGGCTGTGTATTTCATGCACACCATATGATTTTCAAAAAGTCATATCTCATGCAAATAGTTACCAAATTGACCATAGTATGGAGACAATTCTACTGAAAAAATCAGGGCTTTATTCCCAACAACTTTGTCAGGAAGACTGGTAAAAAAAAAAACCACCAAACTTCTTTTTCTTAAATATAATTGGCTAAAGATATTTCACTCCTTTCTTTGCATGCAGAATTTTTTTATCTCAAATTTCCAGATATGTACCAAAACTATCAATATTCCAGCAGAGCCTTAGCATAGAAAATATTATCCCAAAAATTTCAAAGTTGTTTTAAAAAATCAAGTAAATCAATTTTTTGTAGTATGCTGACCCCTTTGAGCCACTGATTTCATGGAAAGGTGAAAAGTTCAGCACAAGTGGCTCTTTGAGCATTTCTCCATCAAAAGGTGATTTTCCAGGGAAATCTGCTGCCAAAAACCCCTCAGTGTTGTTCCTGTCAGGATTCCTGCACAGGAAATATGGGCTGGGGGTAGAGACGTCCAGGGCCAAGCACACTGCATTGCAGCTGTGGGTGACCACAGCTGGATGACCATGACCTCTGGTGCTTCCACTAGAGCAACGCAGAGACTGCCCCAGGGGAGGCCCCAAGGTGGTTTATGAGCAAAGATGTTCCCTTCTCCTTATCTCCCAACTGAGAAGAGCCCAAAGGTTCACTCTCTCCTAGAAGGCTCAACTGAAAACCATTATGTCTCTTCAGGTAAGACATTTATTGCCAGAGCTGCTCCTGATATGATAACTGTGTCCTGAGACTGTGGCATCAGAAGGTGAATTCTGCTGAGATGCACATACATAACATCCATATAACCACGTGCTACAGCTGTTTGAGCTCTGTGTGTGCAGGGCTGACCTGGGAACACAGCAAACTCCACGACTTTATTTCAAGTCTGAAATTAGCCTGGGGTCAGGATGTGGGACTTGGCTTAGCTGCCCCAGTAATAATAACCTCCTTTCCCCATTCTCACTTCAGAGTTTCCTTCGGGACCCAGAAGAATTGTTTCTTCAGCTGAGTGAAGGAATTCTGTACTCCAGGAAGTAGCATGGAGACCAGTGACTTTCTATAATGTTTCTGCCTTGTTTGTGGAAGTGTCAAGATGCCTAAAATCTCACTGGAAAGAAATCAGCTGGTGGCTGCCAACCTGCAGTAGTCAATGTCAAGAAAAAAACTGTACTGAAATCACAAGCTTTTTCCAGCTGCTTTTTTTGGGCAGCCTGAGCAGACTGCAGCTGCTCAGCAGGTCTGAAATCCTGCCAGATGCCCCACACCAATGGGTGAGAGGCAAAAGCACCTGCAGGGCTGTGGATTCTGTGGCTTTTTGTGTTGATCAGCACCACAGAGGTATTGGCAAAAGGAGAAAAGCTGGCCTACCTTGGCAGCCAAGCCCTGCAACTGTAGATAATCAGCGTGGATTTGGTTTTGTAAATATTATTGAGATGTTCCAAGGATGCAATGTTCCCCTGAGTCAGCCTGTTTTCCCAGCCTGGCTAGCATGTGGTCTCTGTTTGCTCAATGGAGGCAACTGTATGTGAGGAGCTGGTGTGAAAGAGCAAGTGGTCAGATTTAATGCCTGATGCTTGGAGACAGTAAGTTTTCTTAGTCCTTTTGTCAGCATTTTCTTTATTTTCCTCACAGCAACGAATCAAATGGACCTGGGCTGTCTGGGGAGCTGGCTGCCCATCTGGCAGCTGGGTTCCCCACTAGCCAGTCCTTCTCCAGTCTTTTAGTTTTACATTCATCAGGGTCCTCATGTGCACTGTGTCACTTTTGTACAGTATTTTCCTGATGAATTAGACACAGAAGGTACCACAAATTAATTCCTTCCAGATGGCTGAATAAAATGCTGTAGTTCTCTCACTCTCCCCTGGAGATCAGGGCAGGCAAGATTTTCTTTATTGTGCTCTCTCTCTAGAGTTAACTTCCAATGTTTTTCTATAGTTTGCATGTAAAATTAATTTCCCCTTACCTCAATTTTCATCAGCTGGCATTGAATGTTAAAATCATCTTAATGACATGAGTCACGATCAGCTCAACAGCCTGTCAGGGCAGGGATGCCAAAATTACCGCTGCATATTTCTGAGCCACCAAATCCTTTCTTTGCTGTTAACAAAATAGGTCGCCTTGCCCTTTTTTTTTTTTTTTAGTCTTCAGGTCTCTCTGTCAGCTAACAAACCTTAGGACATCATGGAAGGGCAGGAAAGCACTATCCACAGATATTGTTGGACAGATGCAAAAGCAAACAGGGACAGCATAAACCCACAAATGTCACTTTTTTCTATCTAAAGGGCACCTAAATAAAAGTGCCCCAGTTGCCAGAGGTGGTGAACATTCACTATTCCCTTTGAACTCACAGAACAGCATCTGGCCCGATGAGCTGGGAAAACTCCTGCCAGCTCCTGTGCATTATTTTTCTCTTCCAAAAGCAGCCTGCCACTAATTAAAAGAATCTAAGAGGCAATTTTATAAAAGGGTGAATCAAAAGCTTAAGGTGAAAAGATCACCTCTGTTAAACCAGAAGCCCCTTCAGAGTGTGTTAGAGCAAGATGTAGCCTTTGAGTATCAGATCTCTGCACCTGCACATTACAGAGTCACAGATTAAAAAATAATCTTTTCTTCATTTCAAATTCTCTTTTCTTTGTTAAAAGAGATAGTCAGGGGAATGTCACAGAAAGGCTCCTACTGAGTCATGCCCAGAGGGGGGAAAGTAGGAAATATTAATACATATTGCAGATTCTACACAAATCATTAGCAATGGCTTTTATTACAACTTCCTTTTGTTTGTTTTCACTTGATCTGCTGGGTGCCTTGATCCGCAGGCTGATGGGAATAATTGCCATCCTCCTAGACCATTATGAGTTCCCCAGTCAAAAGAGCAAAATGTGGAATCACTGCACTTCCCACAGGAGATCATCTCCTTCACAAGGGAAAATAGTAATTTTCTGTTGCCTGAAAGGATAATGAAACAGCCTTCAGAGAAAAATTTATCAAAGCCATAGTCATCTCCCTTATTCTGGCACAATTCTGACTTCAATCTTGAATATTTCCAAGGCATTTAAGACCCTGTTAATAGCCTGGCTGTCCAGTTTCTCATTTTCCTTATTGTGGGCACAAAATAAAGACAAATATTTATATATTTGCATACATTTAGATGTCTAGTAAATGGGGATTCATGCCTTGGTTATTTTATTTCGACTCATTTTGAGGGCCTGGCCCTGTATGCAGAAATGTATTGCCAAAAATTTCCTTCTGCAAAACAGTATAGCTGCCTGGAGATAGACCAAAGGTGCATGTAGCCAAGTACCCACACTTTGTTCATGAGCATGAAGGAATACATAAGGGCAAAGTACCAAAAATGAACACGTCCAGAGAGGTACTGCTCCCCAGCTGCAACAAAACTGGAGGCTGAGAGGTGGCTGAACCAGAGCTCCTGTCTAACAGCGCTTTACAGATCTTTTTTTCCACAAACCCAGCTGACTTGAAAGTGTTGAGTTCCACAGTTTAATTATGATTTGTGTAAAAATAATGCATCCTTTGTTACTCTGAAGCTGTCTGCCTGCTATTTTAATTAGTTCTTGTACTGTTAGAAATAATGAATGACTATTCCCTGTTTACCTTCATCGCATCATTCATGATTTTATGTATCATTGTTATACCTCTGAACCATCAATTTTCTGAGCTGATGCCCTAGCTATTTAATTTCTATTTCATACCACTTACCATCTTGGTTCTAATTTTCTTTCTGAGATGAAGTGTCCATAATTGAAGTGGGCATAATGGAGATGGCGTATGGCCAGTACTGGGCAGACACAGTCCTTTCTGCAGGGTCCTAATGTCACCTCACAGGAGGGCAGAGGCAATGGGATTGGTTTTGCTGAGTCTGCTAAAATACTGTGTTCTACTGGGACCAGCTGGCAAGCCAGTACAAAGGAGACATAACCACAGGGCCCTCAGATGAAACACTTCAGAAGTCACAAGAAGCAACTACAGTCTTCCTGAGCATTGACTTCTGTAAAGCATAAGGTAGAAAGCCTTTATTTGATGAGGACTCTTTGATCTCATAAGGGTTTTCATATTGCCTGCAGGAAGGCAGAAAAGCAAGAAAATATTCCCTATGTGCTTGCTGTACAAATTCACTCTTCACCTGAAGAAATTATCTCCCAGGCTTCCTTCAGATGTTTGCCTACTGGTATGAGCCTGGCAGACAGGACTCAGTTATGAGCCTAAGACTGGTAGACAGGAACATCTACAGGTCACATTAATGGCCCTAAGGAATACCTACAGCTCACATTAATACCCTGTGTTAAAAACTTTTACATAAAGACAAGCCCTAAGGCTTTTACACATCTTTTTTTCTTTCAGCATCGCCCCTCACTTGTTTTTTTCTCTTATCTTGTCTCAGAGACAAAATAAAACCTAAAACCTTGAATTAAAAGCCTTGAGTTTCACTTGTGTGTGATAGTATTCAAAATCCCACTCTAATGACATATAAAGAACATAATCAGAAATTCATAAAACTGTGCTGGATCAAGCCAAAATCTAGTTCATAGTATAAGTGACACAATCAGATGCAAATTCACAGATTTATGAAGTGGGATATTGAATATTTCTGGTCAATATTACACTGATCTATTGCCAGCAAGAAATAAAATCATCTGGCCTGTGTTCATTCCTGGAAACTTCCAGAATTTGGTTAAGCCATTACCTAGACTGTGATAATTTCTTATCTAGATCATTAGATAGTTGATAGCAAATAAAAAAACCAGCATAATAAATGATTAATCATTGGAAGAACTTATCCTCTCTTACCACCAGCAGTGATTGTGAAAAGACCATAGAAAACTATTTTAGACACCTAGTTCAGACCAAATTTAAAGAGAGATGATATGAATGTCTCTTTGAATGACTTACAGACAAAACTTCTTGCATGAAGAAGGAGGTTCTGAGCACTCAGCATCACACCCTGTTATCATTATGATTCATACCCTTCCTCAAGGCTGGTGGGAAGTGGTCTCCTGTCCTGAAACTCATCCTGTATAATGTCTTTGTTACCTGAAGGAGAAGGTGTAGTGTATCCTGGTCAAGTTGACAGAGAAGGCCAACCTGGAAGTGCAGCTGATAGATTGGGGGGCAGGGCTGCCATAAGTAGACTAGAGGAAGGGGTCAACAGCAGCCTTCTGAAATTCTACAAGGATAAGTGAAAAGTCCTGACCCTGGGACAGACTTGTAAGACCACATCTAGAATATTGTGGCCAGTTTGGTGTCCCCAGTAGAGGAAAGATCAATATACTGGCACAGGTCCAGCAGAGGGTGACCTGGATAGTTGAAGGCTGGAGCACTTCTCCAGGGACTGGACTTGTCCAGTCTGGAGAAAAGGTGGCTCCGTGAGCACCTAGCTGCAGCCTGCCAATATTTTTGAGGAGGCTATTGAGAAGATGGAGCTTTATTACTGTGCATGGAGGAAGGATGATGTCATAGGTCATAAAATGAAACAAGTTCAGATTGAACATAAGGAAAAAACCCCCAAAACTGTGAGGTTCATTCAGTACTGGAGCAGAGTGCCTAGAGAGGTTGTGCAGGCTCCATCCTGAGAGATTTTTTCAGGGCTAGACCACACACAGCCCTGAGCAACCTTGTTCAGTGTCTTGGCTGACCCTGCTTTGAGCTGGAGGCTGCACCAGAGACCCTCCTTGAGAGTTTTTCCAGTGTGAGTTATCCTACAAGCCTACAACTGATCTGATTTTCAGAGGGCTCAGGCAAAGCCCAGCCTCTTGTAAGCCTTTCAAGTTTAGCATTGGAAACCTCAATGCATCCAAACCTGCTAGTGACTGCACACAAGCCTGGCATGTGCAAAACACTCTCCTCCACACCCTGAGGGAAGGGAAAGGGATCTGCTTTCAGCCTTCCTACTCACATGGTCAAGATAAAACTAGTTTTGGTTCCTGCGTACTGTAATGATGACATTTTTCAAAAAGAAAGAGGCTGGGGGATGGCAAAGAAACAGGCAATCTGTGTGCAAAATAAATTCTGTTGAAAGCATTAGAGCTGTTCATTAAGCCTACACATGGGGAATGGTAAAAATGTGGTAATTTATACCAAAGGCTTATTGCTACTGATCGGCTTAAGACACCTGAAGCTGTGCAGGCAGCTGGTCTGTGTAAGCCCGAGCCCAGTGGGCAGTTGATGGGTTGGCTCCATCCTGCAGGCTGGCACCCTGGGTCACTGGGCTTGCACCCCAAGCTGTTGGGCTGGCATCATGGGTTGCAATGGGGAGCAGGACATGGGCTTCCCTTGAGCTGCCAGCTCTTCCCAACAGAAGGGAGACTCTGGCTCTCAGTCCCTATTTCTGGTTATTTCTGGGACTAGACAGAGTAATTATACTGTGCAGTTAATCAAATTTCATCCAGGAGAAGAAGCCAAACTGACATGAAGCACAAAAGCCACAAGCCTGGATGACAAGTCCTCCTTGTTTTGGAGAACGGTGTTACCAGCTCCATTGCTCAGGCACTTCAGGACTGGAGAGCCCTCCTGGGACCAGCCCTCCAGCTCAGAGGTGTTGGATGTAGCTGCAGCCATCAGCCCAATGATTGCAATTGCTGCAGCAATTCACCCCAACTAACTTAAAGTCTAAATTAAGACATAATTATCAGAAACAATTTGATTCCTCCAGAAGGGGAGTCAGCAGTCAGATGGTAAAATCAGCTGCCAGGCATTCTTGCCCCCAGTGTGCATCCTAATCCTCCTCTTACCAGGAATATTTGCTGTTATCAGTGATCCAGGGAAACCAAGGGCTTCCTCATAAGGCAGTCTTAACAACTGTCCCTGTCTCAGGGAACCATGTAAAGGGGTTGTCCAGAGTTGCTCTTTGTGTCCAGAGGCTGTGAGGGGCCAAAGAACCTCAAGCAATGAAGCTGGGTCTACAAAACTTCAAACTTTCAAAAAACCCAAAAAAACCCTCTGAGAGTCTTCAGCAACTAAAATGAACTGCAGAATCATATGGGATATTTTTGAAATATAAATATTACACAGAAGTAATTTTGGACAGTACCATGTGTATTTATGGAGCCACGTAAAAATACTTAAATAGTGACCAAGACAATTGAAGGACTAAAATATGATGTCAGTGACCCCAGTATAAGAACATGAAGAGACAAATTTCCATTTGAACTGACAGCATTTATGCCAAGTTTCTGTCCCATGCGTTTTAAGAGAGTCAAGCAATAAATAACATGAAAACCAATGAGATAATGGAAATGTCAAGAGGTGCTAAGCTGCAACTGAGCAGCTATTTTCTTTTAAAAATACTTACTGGTCTAAGCCAAAAGGAAGAATGAAAATAAGTTAAACTGCAAAACTATTTTCTGATGGACATTTATACTGATTTTTTAACATAAGCTGCAGCATACCTTATGTTTTCAGAGGATATTTCTTCACTCAAACAAGCATTTACTCACAAGTTCTCTGGCACATGAGAGGTACATCAGCTCTAAGTCCAATAGACTATCCACAGGAAGAAAGCATCGCCTTTCTTTCAAACGAAATGGATGATTTAGACATTCAAGCATGAAGGAGCCTTGAATCAAACACGGTGTCAATAGCACGATTATAATTCAGCCTAAAATTGCAGCCTAATCCATGAGGTTTTGCATCCTACAATAAATCTACTAAGCTTATAAAATACATAGCAGGAGACACTTGCTTCAACAGTAGATTGGTTCAATCCATCACATACACAGACACGTCAGACTGCTGTGTAGTAAATGCTTCAAAGATTTAATAAGAAAGTTTGGGAAGGAAAAAATCAAACAAAACATTTTGAAAGTAGTTAAATATATTCCCTCTATGCACTGTGTAGCTCTCCAGGCTTTGACTCCTGCAGACCATCGGCAGATCGGTGATCTCATATTGCTCAGAGACATAGTAATGGCAGTGAAGGAAACAAAGAGTTGTGTTACCTGTCTAGGGCCAAGGAGTACTTCTTGGTGTCCTTTTCACTCACAAGACAAGCTCTTTCAAGACCCTTTTTGGTAGCCATGAGAAAAGTCGATGGAGTTTTACTTAGGTTTTCCCCCTCAAACTCTCTTTTCTTTCCTGGAAGCAGGCATGGGCAGAAATGTCCTCTTGACTTATGCAGAAGTCTCTGCCAAATATTTTTAAATGAAAATGTTTTAATAATCTCCTCAATAAACCCACTGTGAGAGAAAGCTGCTTTCCCAGTACTGATGGCGTCACTACCATGCCAACCAGTAACTTGCTGAGCATGGCAGATTGGATGTTTCGGGCCTTCCTCCCTGTTTTTCTTTTCTTCCCCTCCATGTTCGGTGTTGGATACGCTCTTTGGTCACGCGGTGGGTGCGTGCCCTCCCAGCTGTGGGCTGGGGGTCAAGTACAGTGTGCACACATCAAAGTGCACACAGGTACTGGCATGGATGCACTGAAAGGGAGAAGGAACGTGATTAAAACAGCCTGATTTGCCTCGCAACAGTGAAAAACCTGTTTGCCTTTCTGCTTCCTTGGCTTGGGAGGAAAGTAAACCTCCCTCACTCCAGCTTTGTGCAAGCCTTTTAATCTAAGCAATTGTTCTAAAGACTGATTTCTAGCCCTGTCATATTTGCTCCTAATGGTTCAAAACAGAAGAGACTGCTTGTTATTGCCATTTGCAACACAGGTTATTGAAATCTATATTCCAGCAGGAAGGACTGAAGGTTGTTATTTCTGCTTTATTCAGTTTGTTAGTTCTATCAAACAGCCACAGTCTCCAGAGGAGAGAAGACCTCCAGCCTCACCTCTCTCACAGCCTGACCTCAGACATTCACTTCAGCACTAATGGGAAATTTTGCACTGGCACTGTCTGTGTTTTACCATATTTTTGGCAAAAAACCCCCATGATTGAGATCTCTACCTGTGCACTGCCTTCGCAGGAGAGACTAGCACTAGTCAGTGAGCAAATGCTGGGGGCTGCACTTAAATTTTTCAGTCTTTTTTACCACGGGTAGGCTAATACGGATATGATGAGCTGGGATCTCACTTCCCCCAGCTCACAGAACACACACTCTGTCTGAGATTCATGGGGGAGGGGAGGCACATTTGTATGTGATACAGATGCAAAAAAATGGATTTATGCCATCAGATATCCACACACGGCCTCACTTATGTCAGCTGTGCAAATGTTTCCCCAGAACCTGTAAGCCAAGGAGCTGAATGTATCCCAGGTAGTTTTATGAACAGCCACAGAAGAAATGCATGGGGTTTTTTCCACAATGTGCTGTCACCTTTGCCTCTCTAATGCTCTTTCCTTGAGAGCCTTTTCCCAGGTGCTTAAACCTACCTATGCACCCTTATCAGTCCCTTTGGTGGAAGAGATCAATTCTATGCCTCATGCCCGGAATTTCCTATCTCCTTCTGACCATTAAAAGGTTGGTCTTTAATGGTTTTTAAAGTTGCTACCACTTACTGGACTTGGCAATATAAATGGCTGGCAAAGCTGGTTTGAGAAGAAAAAATCACATCCAAGGGTGAACCGTATGGACTCAGGGCATTTTCAGAAATTTTACAAAACAAAATACCACACTACTTACCACCCTGGAAAGGCCATTAAGTAGCAATTTTATTCTGCTGCCAAGAGGGAGCAAGGGAGGCAAAAGAAGATGGCTCTCCAGCTATGCACTCTGGAACCTGACACAGGCTTATAATTCACGTCCAACAAGGGCTTCTGCTGGCTCCCCTTCCCGTAAATGTCAGTATTATTACAGTGTCACTGTGAGCTTCTCAGTTCATCTTTCCTTTAGAAATTACCAAACAACAACATCCTGTTGCAGACTGGGGATGCCTGAAAACTAAACCTTGCCTGGGATCTGATTTACAGTGGATCTCAGTCTTTCTAAGGTGTTAAGCCAAAGTATCAGGTCTAAGCACCTTCAATATAAGGAAAATTTAAAATCTACCTCAGAAGATTACAGATAAAGCCAGTTTCTGTTTCAAATCACCGTAAGCATGTAAATTTTGTTAGTGAGATAGATGAGTTTCCATCATTTTGCAAAAGGGTCTTGAGCCTCAGGTGCATACCAGCAAAACAAAGTCATAGATCATTCACAGCATTTAATCTAGACTTCTGCTTTGTGTTTATTATTGTCGGTGCTGATGATTGTGCTTCTCAGGAGACAGGCTGTGAGGCAGGATAGAAAAAAATCTCTTCAGAGCTTTCCACAAAGACTTGGGTTTCCTCTTTGTACGGACTCTGAAACTCATTAAGAGAGAGACAGCAGCTGTCTGTGGAATTTCTGTTTCAGAAAAATTATTCAGACCATCTCAATAAATTCATCTTAGGCTTTCAATAATGAAGCAGTTTGTTTCTGAGTCTACATTAAAAATGTCATATATCCAATCATAGCAGTTCTAATGACCCTAGTCAAGGACATCTCTCAAGATTTACATCCAATACAGACATGTGAGGCATCACACTGGCTTTTGCAAATGCAACCTTCTCATCATTATTATCCAAAATCTCCATTAGTAAAAAAGCATATCCTTGATCTCATTTCAACTTTAATCATTCACACTTTAAATATGAAAAAAGCACCAAAAAACAACCCCACTCATCCTGTCATTATGGGAGTAGATACTGACAGTTTAAATGTACAGAGGAAAAGTCGGTGCATGTATTAATTGAAAATGCCAGTAAAGTCGATCATTTTTATGAGCCATGAGACATCTTAGAGATCATCTGCAAAGTTCCTCTCTACCTTTTTCTGGCATCAGCTCTAGTAGCTCTGTACTGCGTTGCCTGCAACCCAGGGATCCAGGCATTTGTGATTTCTGGGGCTTGGTTATTACAGTTTTTACATTTACAGTGAGAATATGGTTTTTCACCCAGTAAAGCTCCAGTGCCTTCAAGCCATCTGTCATTTTGGGATCCAAGGCTGGAGGCAAGACAAATTGAAAGAAAAACCACTTTCCTCTTCTTGTGAACCTATCAATGCAGTAACATTTTATAAGCAAGTGTCAAAGGGAAAATATCTACCCTGATTTAGATCCAATTTAAAAATCATTAAAAAGATGTTAATGTTAAATATTTTAAAATACTAAATTTTTAAACTTCAATATATTTATCTTTCATTTGCTGCCAGTATTTCAAAAGAATGGAGACTTTTGACAGTAACTGACTGAGGGGTAGAAGTCATCTGCAATGTTTTAGATGGGATTTTAAATTGCATGAAGTCATTGGGGAGAAAAATACTTTTCAGCCTCTTGTCAAAGAAATTTAAGTTTGCTTTGGGAGTGGAGCTCTAGCAGAAACACAGTGTGGTACTATTTTGTGGTGTACACCTCTGCTTCCAACAGTAAAAGTCTATGCTGCTACCAAATCAAATGGGAATCCTTCTACAGAGCCTGGAGCTTCAAGTCCGGAGTATCAGACAGCTATTCCCCACAGAGGGAAGTGTCAAACCTCAGAGTTTCTCCTGGTGAAGCCAATGGTACGAGATAGCCCCTCCCTAGACCGAAATCTCTGGAGGAGCTCAAGACCTTGCTATGGACAGTGAGAGAACCCAGGGTGCCCAGGCTGGGCAGGGAGCACCGTGGTAAATACATGAGGAGATACAGATGAATCTAGACCCCAGAGTGGGAATCCTGAAGGACACCACAGACATGAGTCTTGCACAGCTACAAACTTCCAATGGTCTGTTCCAGGCCTCTTGAAGGTTTTCTTTCTCCAAGCTGTGATATGAATATGGGCCTATTCTGTATAGTAGCAGAAAAAAAGAACAATATACGGTTAAACATTTTTTGTCCTTTTTATCTTCTTTATTCAAACTTTTATTTTGATCTCATTTTCTTAGGGCCAGCATTTCAGAAGTGTCCTGAATTAGCTTCCCAGGGTCTCAGCTCTCATGGTTGAATCCACATTGTACATAACCCAGATCTCATTAAGTTCCTTGGAGGGACCAAACCTTCAGAAGCAAGCACTGCCAAGAAATGTTATTTTGATACAAAGCTGCTTTGCTTTTCTGACAGTCTGGCAAGCTACTTTGGTGTCTGAATGTCCCAAAAGTCCTGTTCAGGAGTAGCACAGTCTACCCTGAGAAGTTTTTCATTCTAGGCTGTAGCTTAAGAGAGTGCAGTTGAAAACCAAATGCTAATGTCATCTCAAATGTTATTGTCAAAGAGTGTGTCAGCTTTTGTTATAAAAATATATTATCTTCCTCTGAGCACTTAGTGGTTTTCTCTCTCTTTTCCATTGCAATTGCAAAGGGCTTCTGCTTGGTTTTGTTTTTATGCCTGAAACTGGTTGGGGAATTAAGCTGGTAATTGCATTGCTAACAAGTATTTCTTAGATACATTTATTTTTCCTTGGGGAAAGAGACAGTTAGGAAGAGAGTACACATATTTTGGCAGCAAAAGAGACAGCTATGACATTTGGCTCTTAAGTTACTACCTGGATATCATTTTAATTGTTTTCTTCTACTAATAAAATATAGTAACTTTACTGCATTAGTTCGTTTATTACACTGCCAACATATATTTTGTTGTCATGCTCTTCCTAAGTATATTTGGTTCATGAAGATACATTACAATGTATACTGAGAGCCAGTTTGTTAAAGACACAAGGAGTTCTGCATTATTTCTCACCGGTGCAAAACTAATTGGTTTTTCTCAGCTGCTGCATATATATTTATTTTCCATTTTATCATCTCTATAATTGCAGTTTGAATTAGGAAAAGGACAGAGTGACCTGGTAAAAGCATTTGCAGGGACAATCTGCTTAAAGGCTTCCCAGCAACCAGGATTTCTCAAGCCTGTCGAATTGCAGTGTTGTTGAACAGTCCTCACGTCCTTCTTGCCTGGGCCATGCAGGCACTGGACATTGCTCGAGAACTTTTTCTTTCCTGCATGACTTCCAAAATTTATTTGCAATAATGTGTAGTATTACTGGAAAGAAAGAAACCAGGTCTCACAATTCAAATGTTCAAGAACCATGAAACTTTGAAGGAGTGAGCTGGTGTTTTTCTTTAATTTTTTTTTGCTTACTCCCTGTCTAGTTTCTGGGTATGTACAATGCCCTCAGGCTGGGTGCACCCCATCTGCAGGGTGAAGGCTCCTGAGCCACGCTTGTGTCATTGCACAGGGATGGCATGCCTGAAACTTCCTGGTGAAATGCAGTCCACATTGCTCTGTCTCCTGGAAATCGCTACCTGAGTAAGATTTTCTTTGCAGCCACATATTTTGTCACTCTTTTTGCTAAAGTAAAACTGAAAAGTCTAGCATAAGTCCAGGACTGGGACTTCAAAGACTGCCACTCTTGCACCACATTATGGCACGTAGTGATGCACCCATGATGTAATGGATCCAAATGGGACACGCTGGCTGTGATTCAAGGCAGAAAACATCAGAGAATCCTGGATCCAGGATCTCAGAGGTGTAGCACATATGTGATCCCCAGGGAGTGCCCACCTGGACTCCCAGACAGGCTGAAGGGACACTGACCTTGCAGACTGAAGCTCAACCTATGGAAATTGTTGAAACACTTCTAGTTTAGGGAAGCAAATCACACTAGACAAAGTATAATTTTAATGGCATTTTCCACACATGCATACCTTTGAGCTGCCTACCGTAAGTCTGTTTCCTGCCCTGATTCTCTGGATACCTTTTATATGGTGCATATGAAGCATCTGGAAATTAAATGAAGAGTTAAATAATGGCTCTCTTGTGTATGGAGCACAGTAAAAATTATGCAGAGAGTTTTTATAACTTTTTTAATATAATGAAGTTAAAGAGACTGAATGCTGGTTTTATGATATGAAATTTCCAGAATGCTCCCAAGTCAGCAACAAGCTATTCATAATCTTTTATTATAGCATTGTCATGATGACTGTAATCAAGTCCCTGAGCTACCTGATGATACCAGGGGTAGCATCAAGCTGGTAAATAAGGAAAAGTTTGCATTTAATATGACTCAGGCTCTTGAATTTTTTCTAATATTAAAAGCCTGTTGATAAATTTGGATCTAGTTTTCTCTTCTAAAAATATTTGGGTTTTGTAGATATCTGTAGGATGCAAACATATGAGCTGATTTGGTAAAATACAAGTTAGTGTTCCTACTACAAAAAAACCTCTTCACCAGCCTCTCTCCACACTCCCCCACTGTCTGAGGTTTTCAAATACCAATAAAAATTTGATCTAAGCAAAATCTGTCAGAAAAGCATGTAAGTAAGAGCATGCTGATTATTACAAAGGTTGGTTGCACTCACCTGCTAGGTTTTTTCCTGCATATCAATAGTAGTACATTGCAGTGTCAGCTGGACCCCAATTCCTACAGAGCTTCTGAGCTAACCTCATACCAAGTGATGAATCAGAAGATTTGCTTTGATGCCCTGTTCAATGTGTTCCTAACATTTTGAAGTGCCATCTGTAAAAACAGGCCTTCTGTTGGTGTTTCCACACATCAATAAATTAAGTAATTGCTCCGGGTCATCTGTGTGCTAGCGTTATGAAGACAGCAGCGTGTCACAGTCATAAGATTTGCATTTGGAAAGTGTAAGTCTTGCTCACTTGCTAGCACCCAAATCAGAACAGCTCTTCCCCTTTTTCAGCCCCATGGCTGGGCTGTCCATTCTTGTAGAGCTTACACAGCCTTCTCTTAAAACCTCCAATGATGGATATTCCTCATGCAGTCTATTTCTGGGCTTAATTACTTTTGCTATTAGAAAGCTTTTCCAAGTGCCTAACTTAAACCTCACTGTAATTTAAGACATTATTTCATACTGGAGAATTATTTCCTTCCCCTCTACAGCTACCTTTTATGTGTTAGAAGCCGCAGCCATGCCTCTCTGTGTTTTTCCTTTAGCAAACAGCTCCAGTTCCTTCAGGCTGTTGTTTTGGACCGTTCTCCCCTGGACACTCACCAGCATCTGCATCACTTCTGAGCGGCAACAGCCGGGCACAGGCTCCAGCTGGGGCCATGCCAGTGCTGAAAGAAGAAAGATTTCCACTACGTGTCACATAGGCAAAATCCTGCTTATATATCTCATGGCAATGGATACTTCTCTGGAAACAGTATAAAGTTACTGACTTTGGTTCATATTGTGATTTACTAAGTGCTCTCTCCCCACAAACAGATCTTTTTCTGTTATACTGGTGCCTACCCCACTTTGGCTATTGCATATTTGAGTAGACAATTACCACTACCTGTGTATAAATACCTTTGACTTGGTCTGATTGATTTGCATCTTCTTCTGGTTTTTGGGTTTTTTTTGGGGTTTTTTTAATAATTTATTCAATTTGTCAAAAGTATTCTGAATTCTGATTCTATTTTTCAGTCCTCCAGGTAACCCTTTCCAGACTGGGGTCATCTGTGACATTAATAAGCATATCCTCTATGCCTCTGTCCATAGCAATAATGAAAATATTAAATAATGCTGGAGAAGGACAAACCACAGTGAAACCCTGACTGAATTAAAATGCATTAGAATAAATTATTTTCAATTGATCTAGCACGGAACTCACAGATGTGGATGCCTAATTGTGATCACCATGGCAATGCTGCAAGTCCAACAGAAGCAATGATGGCACAGTGAAAAACTTTGGAAGTTGTCCTTATTTTCTAACAACAGTATAAATCCTTTCCGGAACCATGCTTTGACCAAGGTGACAGATGGTGTCCTGGAAAAAAGCCTCAGGAATTTCATTAACACCTGTGCCCAAGAACATGGGGAAATGTTGGTCTGTATCTTTATTTTTCTGAAAATTTGTCCTTCACATTTGCCACATGGAAAGACTCAGGTCAAGGCACTGAGAGTAGATTAATTGTGGGGATTTGCTGGCTGCAGTTTCACACCAATATCCTGTTGGGTGGTGAGCACATGTTCCTGCTTGCATGGCTCTGCATGGTCCCCATTTACATCACACTTCCTTCTGCCCTGAAACTCACAAGATCCTTCACTACAGGGCCTGCAAAGAGATTTGTTTAAAAATAATTTTACTTTAAACTGAGATTAAAAATCTTTTATTTATTTTTTTTTATGAATTATATTTTCCAAATTATGGAAAATATATCTCCTATGCATTTAAGAACTTCTTCTGTTGAAAGAAGTAAAGGAGAAGAAAAAACAAAGGAAAGGAAAAATTGCTGTGAAAACCACATCTGCCTTGGTTGCAATGTTATTTTTCTCTGGGGAAAAAAAAAAGGTGTTTCAGAGAAAAATTTCAAGTGTTTCTATTCAATGTCATGTCATCTGCCTTTGAAGTCCCCATAATGACCTTTGCTGTGGCAGTTTTTGATCAGCAGACAGCATATAATGGCTTAGTACAGGAGATGTAGCAGTATCAAAACCAAGGAGCAATCATCTTTCGAAGGCATCAATCGACAGGAACAAGTTCAGCTGAGGGGTGCTGAGATGCTCGGGGGGTGAGCACTTGCCCTCTGAGGACAAGCTGAGGGAGCAGAGGCTGGTTCATCCTGGAGAAGACACAGCTTGGGGAGTCTCTAAAGCAACCCCTAGTGCCCACAAGCTGGTCATCAAGGAGATGGAGCCAGGCTCTTCACAGCAGTGTCTGGTGGGAGGATGAGAGACAATAAGCATAAAAAAAAAAAAAAAAAAAAGAGAGAGAGAAATTCAGGCTGGATATAGTAGGAGGGTGGGAGAGACCTACTGAGGCCCCTTCCAGCATGAATTTTCCATGATCCTGTGATTTGCACACTGACAAGGACACAGCTGTGATTTTAACTTCTACTTTGAATCTCCTCATGCATTTACCTCTGGATCGCACATGTAGTCAAATATGTTATTTAGTGTTTTCCATGGTGTAAATAATCTGAATAGTGCCTGTGACACCCAGTGAAGAGACTCTAGTTGTAATGTAAAAGTAAACAGCCTGTTTTAAGAGAGAGAAATATGTCATGCAGTGTGAGGAAACATCCGCAATTAAAATAATTGCTGTTCTGGAACATGGCACTTATTCAGGAAAAGCCATAGGTAGGTAGAAACAGTTATAATGCATCATTTTCCTAGCACCCAATCTACGGTAGTTTTACACCACAGATTTGCAGTTTAAAACTTTTGAGTGCCTTGAAAGATGATTTATCTGATCTATATGGTACAGTCCAAATGTTCTGTGATAAAAATGAGCTATTGATCTGAGGAGATTCTAATTTAGATCTGCTCACTTAAAAAGAGTAATAAACTGAAACAGTCTGGGAAGCTTATGTTTCAAATGACTTATCAAGGAGTTAAAAAATTTAGTAACCTGAGCCAGCAATAACTTTAACAGTAGCCAAAGTCCCAGTTTTTACTGAGCCAAATTTTCCTGAACTATTCACAGAAGTATGTGGATAACAGTTCGTTCTGTTACACTGATGTCCAGAGAGATGCTCATTTGTAGTAGATCTAATGAAAAGAAATGAAAAGTAAAAGACATTCTGGAGAGTTTGAAACATAACATTAGCAGCGATAGTGAGTAATAGCTTTTTGGGCATAAAGTGTTGTAAGTGAAGGATGAAGGGGTCAGTCCTATTTTCTTATAGATTTTCCTTTGCTGGAACTTGAGTTTTTGCCAAGGATTTGGTGAGATTTCTAGAAAAAAACTTTATTAATGTTTTATTGCTGAAAATGTGACTAAACGGGTACTTTGGCCATCCAGTTTTTCACAGCCACACTTTTTTTCTTACTGCCTAGGCTGGATAGCTCTGATTTTTTAATGAGGTTTATGCAATGAGTATGAATTTAGTGGATTCAAACACTATAAAGGTGAATTCACAAATTGCTATAAGATTGCACTCAATTTTCAATAACTCACACAGGCTGTATCCTACACAGTTAGGTGTACTGTGTGATATTCCCATTAATGACCTGGATAACAGAAAAGTGTGGATGTCCTCAAATATAAAAATAATGAGCAAAGGAGGACTGAAAACACTTGAGAGGGTTAGAATTTAAAACAATATATTAGAGAAATTATCTGAAGTCAGGAAGATGGAGCATGGTATAGAGAAGAGCAAAAAGTGCTACACTTGGAAAGTAGAACAAAATGAAAAAGGAAAAACAATTCAGCGATGGCAGCACAACAGAAAAGACGATTGTAGGGAATTGTAATCTAAACATAACTGATGTCATGCTGTTGCCAGAAAGGCAGCTTCTATCCTGGAAAATGGACAGCAGTTCTCCTCTCACCAGCACTTGTAAAGCCTGGTAAGGAGTGTCATGTCCTTGTTTAGATGTTGCATATCTGCAGAGACAAAGACCCTCTGCTTGATGTTAAGAAAAGTGACACTTTGAAAGTATTTTCTGTAGAGCATGATTGAAACACAATAGGTTTGACTTAGCTAGGCAGGCTGGTAGAAAGGCAGAAGAAAGGTTGCAGAGGTTGTGCAGAGGACAAGAAGGACAAGCAGCAGATTAGGATAATTTGCAGCAAAAGAGAAAGCCAGGCAAGAAACTGTCTAGTTAGAACAACAGTTAAACAATGGAACAAGTAAACAAGGGCACAAGCCCTCTGTCACCAAAGGTTTTGAGAAATGTTTAATACAGATATGAATTGCGCCTTCAAAATGTACCCTGTAAGGGGAGCCATGAGTTCCTAGCTCTTAATTAGACACTTGTCAGTAAGAGGAGTCCCAAGCCAGATGGCACAGGAGACTGCAAGAGGTCTTACCCAAAGTTCCAAAGACAGAGTCCTGACATATGTAGAGTCCATGTTTAATTATAATATTATTGATTATTAATAATATTGATTGTTAATATTAATATTCATTAATGTTATTAATTATTAATTTAAATTTAATCCATGTTTGGTTATCCATTATAAGATTTGATTCAATTGTCCACGTCAGAAGACTGCCTAATGCCCACCTACCTATAAGGTGGTAGAAAATATTTGCTACAGATCCCACTTTCAGTAAAACAATAAAATATGCATTAGTGCAAGACCTGAAGTCCAAAACAGGAGTTTCAGGAGAAAGATACAGGTTCTATTTGCTTTTCATGACAAAGGAGGGCTGCTCCAATGGAGGTGAAATTGTGTTTCTCTTTTCCGTGTGTTGAGTGTGTTGGGGACTGCTTTATGCACATTCCCTCTGTGCCCCAGGAGCACTGAATCACTGTTGCACAAACATTCACAGAGCATTTGTTAAAAATAAAGAGATTTGAGGGGTTGTTTCCATGGGGTAATGCTCCAGTCCCTCAAACAGCATGGTTGGTTACTGTCCAGATGGTGATGGGAGTCTCTGTTGTGAGGGTCCTTGCAACAGCATCTTCAGCTGGACCTGGTTACACTCCCCAAACCTCTGCTCACTTGTTATGATTCATCTGGACAGTGGTCCTGCATAGCCACTGCAGCACATTCATGTTTCTATTGCTGGTATTAAATTACACACAAAATATCTATCTTGACTCTGTACCAAACACTGTGCTGCCCAGTTCTGCATCTGCACAGCTTCCACTATTTACAAGTGTATTACCTATGCACGGTCTGGTCAGTTCTGCAGCAAAAACCGTCTAGAGGGGTCCTTTGGATGGGCAGGTTCTTGTCCATGTTAATCGACACACCTAACAGCTAAACACTGCCTGTCAGTCCGTGCAGGCACAGCAGGAGCTGCCCAGGGGAATCTCCAGGCCCGTCTGACACTCCTGGGGGCTCCTGCAGCAGCTGCCCCACAGCCCTGCTGTGCAGGGGCTGGGAGCTCAGGCGCTCCCCAACTCACGAGGCAGTGTCAGGGCTGGGGCAGACCCCTTGTTTCGTGCATGCAGAGGCTGGCTGGCAGCTCCGGGAGCTGCAATTCAGGGTGAAGTGTGCTGGCTGCACAGCCAGGCACATCCCTGATCCCCAGCTACACCACACTGGCAGCTGTAGGACAACTTGAATTTCAAACAGGTTTCATGTACGACTGAAATTCCATGGCTTTTTCCTCACACACATTCACAGAACAAAGGGCACACGCTAAGCTCCAGAGTATAGCCGTGTGTGCCGAGCATCCTCTGCGCCAATTATCACCTCATTAATTCCCGCGGCAGTGCTTTTACTCTTTCCCGAAAGAGCACATTTTCTATGCTTTCACTACTTGTCATCGTAAACTGAAGCTCTTTGTTAAAAATCTTCACTTGATGGACAAATTTAGAAGCACATAAGCCTGATGAGATAGCAAATTAATAATGGCCTGCCTGCATCAGAAAGCAATAGAGATGTAATTTAAATGACTGTTTCCGGGTTGGTAGATAAGACCTTTCATACGCTGTATGCAAACTAAACTTCCTGACCCAACAATGATGTCTGTCAGCAATAAGCACAAAGCCCTACTTGTATTTAATTCTTGTACTCATTTCTCAGTCTGGGGAACTGTACATTTTGCTACATCCGTGAAGATTCCTTCCCCATGACTTTTCCTACATATTTAGTGTAGAGAAGACAATAATGGTACAAAATTCAGTTCAAAACATTGAAGCTTCTGCTTTGCAACTCCACCAGGCTTGTGAAACCTTTGATACTTCTCTTAACATTATCCATGCAATTAAGTTAAATTAATTTAATCACCTGCACACGAAATGGCTTCACATAGTGACTCGTAGTTTCAAAATAAAAGGCCACACTGTATTTTGGAGATTTGGATGGGGACAAAATAAAATGAAAGATATTTTGAGGGGAGTTCGGTGAGGGAGAGAAGAAATGTGCCTATTATATAAGAAAATACAGAAATGTCTACTCCAAGGAGGTAATGATAGATTTTTGGGTCTGTGATCAACCTATTCTCCAATTCTTGGCTGGACACAGAGTGGAAGCTCTGAAGGAATGACAGAGATCCACACTAAGGAAAATTCAGAGAATCAACGATAAAGTAATGCTCTGCTTTGTACATAAAACAAGCTATAGCTAAGTCCTTCCTTTTTTTTTTTTTTTTTTTTTTTTTCCTAGTTAGACAGTAGACAGCAAGGTAAATAGTGGCTATAATTTTTCTGGAATCAATTTTTCATTTACAAACCACAGTACAAGTCCCCTCTACTACAGCGTGAAAGTATTAATAGTTTGAGAACAGATATCATATAATCATTAAATCATAGAATCATTTGGTTTGAAAGGAACCTTAAAGATCATCTAGTTCCAATCCCCCTGCCATGGGCAGGAACACCTCCCACTAGACCAGGTTGCTCAAAATCCCATTCAGCCTGGCCTTGAGCACTGCCAGGGATGGGGCATCCACAGCTTCTCTGGACACCTGTTCCAGTGCCTCACCATCCTCGTGGTACAGAATCTCTTCCTGGTATCTAATCTAAACTTGCCCTTTCAGCTAGAAGCCATTCTACCTTGTCCTGTCACTACATGCCCTTGCCAAAAGTCCCTCTCCAGCTGTCCTGTAGGCCTCTTTCAGTACTGGAAGGTGCCATAAGTTCACCCCAGAGCCTTCTCTTCTTCAGGCTGAACAACCTCAATTCTCTCAACCCATTTTCAGAGGAGAAGTGTTCCATTCCTCTGATCATCTTCACGGCCTTTCTCTGGATTCACTCTAGCAGATCCATGTCCTTCTTATGCTGGGGAACACAGAGCTGGACACAGTACTCCAGGTAGAGTTTTGAAAAGTAGTGTAGAGAGGAAAATGACGTCCCTCAACTGCTGGTCATATCACATCACCTGAAACATCAGTGACAGCTCTTCTGAAGAGCTAATTCCTTCAGGATTTAATTTCCTATGCATCCACTGGGAAATGCAGTGAGACAAGGTTGAATTTTTAAACTTAAATATAGTAGGACAAAGGAGACCTCATGGGGATGAAGTTCCAAGGATTTCAGTTTCTCTAGCTGTAAAATAATGTCACTGGTCTTCTCTGGAAAACATTTTGAGATAAAAGCAATCTAATAGCATTGTAGGAGAAAAACCAATTTGGAATCAGGAAGTTGCAATACTCAAGTGGATACTCCAATATAAGTATCCATTGGCTGCTAGAAAGATGCTTTTAAATAAATGGAAATAGCATGGTTTTATAGTATTTCAAAGGGGAAAAAATCCCCTCCTTCTTACCAAAGAGCCTTACTCTTTATGTGAGCCTAGGGGATTTCTACAGCTTTCAGCATCACAGCATCTCAATAAAGGATTATGTTTATAGTCCTAAACACAAAGAGCCCCACAACTGCCACTCTGCTTCACACTCAGGACTTCACAGACACAACCAGAAGAGAGTTCCAAAGCCTGCTGGAAATGACTATACTCATTCCAGCTATTTCAGCGGCCTCCAAGTCAAACCTATGACAAGATCTGTATGTAGGTGTTGTGTAGCACTATTGTCACAATGTGTGGCTGGTAGAGGCTGAGAGTTCCAATAAGGATGGGCAGAGACAGGGTTAATGACCTACATGAAAGCACCTGAAGTAATAATATACCTCCAGCCATACAGGTATCTGCCTTTCAGCCCATTAGGAGTAGTGACAGCAGCAGGACAGAATACTAAATGGACACAGAGACAGAAACATTAGCCTTGTTAAGCTATATTCATTAGCAGTCACTTCTGTGGATTTTCAGAGTATTTTGGACACTGGGTGTAAAAATGCAGCATGTTTTCTGCCCATGCAAAACTGCTAGATTTTTAAAAGCAAAAATACCAGTGTTCATATTTTTACAGCAGGAAAAACCTTGTTTTCCACAGCTAGGAAAGAGGAAATAAATACCCCATGAATAGCAACCAACTTAAGGATTAAAAACTAAATTCCAGATTAAGGAGGATTTGGGCCATTTGATGCATGAAGGATACATGCAGGAGATTCACTCACACTCGCGGCTGGGTGTCTAAATCAGCCTGAATTATTGCAAATGAATCCTAGTAAGAAGGTGTCCAAATGCAGTGTAAAGTTTATTTGAATTGTGTTGTGCTGGAGGGTGTTGGGTGCCTGTCCCATTGCTTGCAGTTCCCACCTGTTTGTACTTGCAAGCTGTATCAACACCACTCCACCCCTTGCTTTGCCATATTTTGTCAAACAGTGTTTCATCTGTGTGTTGCTTTCTCATTGTAGACCAAATTTTACTCTCACTAACAAAAGGCTACTCGCTTGACATCAGTGCAGAGGAAACTGGCAGCTTTTATACTCACTGTGCTGCTGACTGTTTAGACCTAGTAAAGGTACTTGGGAAAAGACTAGGCAGTCTATCAGCTATTAACTTACAGACGATTTCACACTTCATATGCCTTTTCTCTGCTTTCAGAACTGTGTTGCTCAAAAAGGCTTGTCAAATTTTAGTGACTTTTGCAGCTTGTGCTCACATCGCCTGCATTAGTTCACTGAGTATGGATTTCCAATACCTCTTTTACATTCTCATAGTTCTTACAATTAGACTTCTCTTCTATCATCATCTGAAATAGCCAGATGCCAATTCTGTTCTGTCCTAATTGCTGCTAATGACTTATTGATGCAAGCAGTTGCTTTCCATCTTTTTGCCCTCGAGGTGTTTATATATGGCTCTTTAATGCAGTATCAGGAGAAATATTTCTTAGTGAGAGCTAGGGTCTGGTGTAGTTTTCTTGATATTACTACAGTACAGCTTTACAGAATACTTATTGAGATGGTGGAGGTCAGAATATTTAGAATTACTAAGGGCAAGAACGTAAAGGTATGGAAGTACCTGAAAATGTACATAGCTGACTAATGAACAGTCCTGAACAGTACTGACAGTAAAAAAATGCCCAGACATCTGAGCTAAACTGAAATCAGTGATAATGATCTGTGAAATATATAGCAAATGAAAATAGGAAGTGCCAGAGCACAAATGAGATACATGTTTATTGTAGGTTTTTAATTCTAATATTTACATGTCTGAATCATAAAAGTGGGACTTACTGTGCCAAGAGAGCAAAATATAGAAAATTTTTAAAAGACGAGATTTCAGAATGATAGTAGTTGGATTTGTGCGGGCAACACTTTGACTATCCAGCAAAAACTGATATTTCAGACATTTTTCTATGCTGTAAAGCAACAATAGAAAGACTCTGGACCACTTTTTCCTGAATGACCAGACAGGTCGACTCCCTAAATGTGTTTCTGTTCATAACAAGTAAGAAGATCACTACTGAACATGCTACAAACATGTTACACAACTAATGGTACACAAGAAATACATGCTACTCTATGCTTATGGCTATGTTGGAAGTCAATATTACTAGCAGCATTACAAGTAAGACAAGCAATTTCATGACCACACATGGCTCCTGTTTTACTGCACAGCTCTGTTGACATTACAGGTCTACATCAGATCAGATAAGGCAAGAACTGGGTCTGGAATTTCTAAAGTCATTCCTATTCAGGTCACTGACTTGGGATTTCTAGAAGGCTATTACCTTTCACAGAAGTGAATTGCTCAGTAGCAGCTCTATACAAATTTCCAGAGCCTCTCACTACCTGCTCACAGTCTTGCTACTGGTACAACTAGCTATGTGAGAGGTCCTGATTGCAGGATTATGCATTGGAAAGCTATGATTAGACTTCTGGAAGACCCAGCACTTCACCACAGAAAATCTCATTTGGGCTATCCTAGGAGAGTTAATACAAAAAATAAAGCAAGAGTTTGAGGCACTCAGACTAGTGCTTGGTTGGCCACATGTACCAGAGATCTTCTGAGGGTTTTGTTCTGAACTGCAGAACAACCTGGGATAATAATCTTGAAAAATGCAAAGATGACAGGTCAAATAGGGCACAATTTTCTGCTCTGAAAAGGAAGAATGTGTTTTCTGTTTTCAGGACTGTAATCCTTAGAAAGAAAATATAAAGTGATCTTTCATGTAATTGGTATGGCATTGTATTGTAAAATTTTTTCTAAATAGTTACCTTTGTTTCTAAAGAACAGGGCTAAAAGTGACATTAAACAAATTAAAACTCACTGAGTAGTTAAGAAAGTGGGGTTTTGGTATGCACAGTAAGAAATTCTTTTGTCAGTTTTGCAAACTATTCCATTGTTTCAGCTATTTGGACTAGTTTCTGGAATTCAGCAGCCCACACAACACACCTTTAATGCTTTGTTTTTATTTTAGCAAATTCCAGTTTAATTTTTAATTTCTGGATGATTTTTTTTTTAACTTTTGTATTTCATTAAATGAAAATTCTCATAACAAAGTTTTATTTTTTCAAGTTATGTTTAATGTTTTCATGCTGGTTTAAACAAGGACAGTAGTGGCATCTGTCAGAGAGATGCTGCCAATAAAAATTGGTGTATTTTTTCCAGAAGAGACTATAAAGAACATCTCTGACTATAATGTCATCCAGAAACATGGTTGTAAGAGAGGCTCATATCTTCGTGTTTTCTCTCACCTTGAGATTTTTTGTGATGGAAGTTAGTATCATAAGAAAATTCAAGGTTGTTTCCTTTATAGCATATCCTGCAAATTGCATTGAGCAGCAGGAGAGAATTGTTCTTAATAGTGTAAGAAACTGGAAGGTTAATTTTGGAAGCATTTCAAATGTTGTACCATTCAATGTTGTCCCTTTCTGTCAAGCATATGGTAGATACTCCTAAATGAAACAGAAGGGCACAATAAAGTTCAGATTACTTTTAATGCAGTGATTGGTGCTAAAGCAAATCGTGTTAATAAAAGAACAGGACAATTATGAAAAAAAACATCATCGTATCTGGACTACAGCTGCTCACTGATATAAGTCTTCCACAGAAGAGGCACTGTTTAACCTCAGATAATGGAAGGTGAAAAGAGAAAGTTGCCCTTTCATAAACACCTTTGTTCTAGGCATGGTATTCACTGAAGCTTTCAGGGGAGGGCTTGTATCAGCTAGTATTTGTATGAGTTATTGAGTCACTCACAAAGGGAGTTCCCTCCTTTTCACATGTTCTGCCTTCCATTTCTGAACTCATCCTTTATTATAACAAACAATTCATGGGTTAGTCCCAGTTTGGGATAAAGACATCTAAAATTAGGTGTTTGCAAGTAAATGTCTCTAGGTGAGCTTGGTGCCTAAACCCCTGCTGTAGTCAGTACTCTCAGTGGAGGTTAGGGAGACCCAGCTGCCAACCTGGTGAGAGCTGAATCTCTCTACTGACTCTCTCTATGTCCCTTAATTTAATACTAGTTAGGATTGTATTCAATTAGTAAACATAGGCTTCCAGTGCCATTTCAGGTGGCCTAGGAAATCTACACAGCTGACAGATAGAGCCATGACCTGCAGGAGACCTGTGCTCTTCTAGACTTGCAGCTGAAGGCCAAATGACCATCTCAACAAATTCATGAGGGCATCTTGAAAAGCACTAGGCACCTACATTTAGGCACCTGAATCAAGACCTTACATTTAGACAACTTAATTTAGGTGTCTCAGTCTTGAGCTGAACACCTGTACTGCATACAAAGGATTTTTGAATCTGAGTTACCTTTAATCACTGAAGAAGTCTGCAAGAATCACATGTTCCTCAGAGGGAGGTAAGGACTCCTCCTGTAGCAGCCAATTATGGGGAGGATCTTTATGGATACTAAATCTTTCCATGTGCAAAGCACTGCTGTTAAGCTTAAGAGGCTAAAGAAATCCAATCACGGAACTGGAGAATTAGAGTGGCAATATAGAGTTTCATCTGCTCATGCAAAGAGAGGATACTGACTACTCCTGTTAAAGCGGGGATTAGATAAAATATCAGTGTCACAGTTATTTTAAACAGCCTTAATGCATTTTTTTTTCCTAACTAGATGAGTCAATAAGTGGGAAAACGGGTTTCCAGACCATCTTTAGCAGAATACCATTAGAATAATAATTAACAGATAACAACCCACATATTCTTAGTGAATAAATGTTTAGTGCAACAAGACAAATAAAAATAGAAAAAGTCTATGCAAATTCCAAACAACCATGGGCTCCTTCTTCCCATGGGAACTCAGAAATAATTAGCATCTCTGAAAATTAGTTCATTTATTTTGACGGCTATATATGATTCAGGTACTTCAGTGTAAATTGAGTATTCCATATCTAAAGGTTTCCATAAAATACTGCCATGGTAATAGAAGAAAGACATATTTTGGATTCCTGGAAGTGGCAAGACAGGCAATTACTCTGATTAATAAACATTTTGGTAGTACAATTTAGTACTTAACCTCTGCTGGGTCATGGCTCAGATAGACAAGGAAATGCACTGAATTTGCTGAATTGTCAAACCATTCTTACTGCTTTAACAATATCTTTTCTCATCTTTACATTGCTTTCTTCTCCTGAGCTAAGTTTTAAATCTTGGTAAGTCCCCAAAGACAATGGTACCCAAGTTTCAGCCTGGTTGTGGTTACAGACTTCACCCACAATCTTTTCTCCACCAGAGCTGAGAAGCTGCAGTCAATCAGCTCTCCACTGGCGTGGGTTGTTAAGGCTATCTTGCCCCAAGTTAGAAATCATACTGATGGCTTCAGCTTTCTCTCTCAGTAAAAGAAAGGAGAAGACAACTACAGCCTCCTTCATTTAACTCACTGCCTCATTTCTTTCCCAAGAGTAGCCACAGCCTGAACAAAATGGTCACAGTGACCAGTTTTCTCACAACTAGTGCAGAAAGAGCAGCTGAAGGAAAGGTCTTCCCAGGAGGTTTTGTGGTAGGACCATTGAAACCAGTATCTCAGCAGTAATCTGTCTCAGTGTATGAACGAATTTCCAGAAGAAGTGGCCTCTCTTCTCGGAGCCTCCCATGCAAGCATGTTTCTCCTTAATGTAGTGGTAAGTCAATATGTGCTTTTATGCAATGTGTGCTGAAATCACTCTGGGTTTGGTAAGGAGCAAATCTCCAGTAGGAGTCATAGCTGCTCCATGAAACAGGAAAAGCAAGGTCACACAAAGCTCACTGCCTTCTCTTCCATCTCCAGAAGATGGAAAGTAGCCAAAGAGATGAGAAATATGTTGTGTGGGAGCGTGCAGCACATTTTCAGGCGATCTTCACAGGTCTCTTGCCCATGGCATGAGTGACGTGAGCTTCATGCACCCACACTGTGGAGTTCTTTTGTTGTCTGAGGAACACTGTCCACCTTCTGTTGTACCTATTGATGGGGTCTTGGTGACCCTGCTTCATGGTCCTGCTTAGCTCTGATCCTTCCAACAGCAAGGGTTTGAAACTTCAGACATTTTCAGAGGCCCAAGGATCAGACAGGCTTGGTGCAGTTTTGACATCAGACCTTAGGAGGAGAGTTACTTCGGGTGCATGAGGGGGTGGTGAGACATTTCAAGTAAGCAGTCAGATGTATTCCTGTCTTCTTGAACCTGCACAATGACATTAGAAGAAAGAGTGTTATGAGTATGCTTGAAAGGGAAAGACAAGTTTCTAAAAACTTTCAAAGAAAACAGTCCATAAGGAATTCTGAAAGTTAAAAAGAATTCAGAGGGAAACTGTGGGAATGATTTGTGACCTAAAGAGAGGAAACCAAAGGAGGTGAACTTAGCTTTTGAAAGCCAAAGAATATTGCAGAGTGGTTAAAAGTGTCTATAAGAGAAAGATATCAGATAATAGCATGATTTCTAAAGAAATAGCAGGTCATTCCTTAACAACAATATCAAATGGCTGGAGGCTGAAGTCTGAAAATAAATTGAAGAATTAATTAAACTGCCAGCTAAAATAATTGAAAACAGAGCAATTCCATTTGTTTTCCAGATAAATGACTTTGCAAACAAAAAGTTTTCTCTGTGGAAATGTGGATGTTTTCTATCTATTTTCGGTACAAATATGCTGTTCCATGCCTTTGTGGATCAGCTTTTACTAGCATGTTGCTCTGTTGACATGAAGATTACATTTTACATTATGCTTTGTTGTAGAAAGGTCTCAAGATATCTATACTTTCTTAACAAAAAGAGAAAGACAATTACAACAAAATATGTAAACTTATCAGATTTGATTATGGTGAGTTTGAGCAAATCACACCTTCTGTGTTTGGAGTCGTTTTCAGAAGCATTCTGAGAATAAATTACACTAATTTCAGGATTCAAAATAATTAAAGGGGAGGGAAATATTTTCTAAACAGTTCTAGTTAGTACATGCTAGCTGATTAAGTACAAGATCAAACACTTCTTGCTCAGACCCCTTTTAATCAAGACTTGTTATCTTTTTAAAATATATATTCAGTTAAAAAAAAAAAAAACAAAAACAAAATCTTGTGTTTCTTTCATAAATATGAAATTCTGTTTGAATATACAGCCATACTCTTGAAAACTGGGCAAGTAGTACATCTGACCTTCCTTTAATTAAACTATGAAAATACTGGAAAATTGTAGAGTCCGAGAAGTAGAAAACTATTGCAAAACTGACTGTATTTTTTAATCTACTTATCCATGCCAACTTTTCTGTCAAATACACTTCAGTGAATATAATAAGTTTGTATGTCTGATGGTATTTCATAAACTTCATACAAAAAGAGTGTGAAGACCAGGCAGTTAAACTTCATGGAGCATAGGTCAATTTGCAAAATGAAAAAGAAAAAAGAGAAGGAAGAAGAACAAATGAAAAAAAAGACAAACCTTCACAGAGAGAAGGTACCAGTTACATGGAAACCCGGTTAGGTCTTAATTTGCTGAAATTCTTTCTTTTGCACTACTTACATGCTTTCTTTGACGTGGTTCTTAGTAATGCTCTAGGGAAAAGTTACACAGATGGCAGAAATTTCCTACACGAAGAATTTACTGTCATTCCTCCCCTTAATAGATGGGAATTTAATATTCATTAAAAAGATTCCAAACTTCAGTCATCCCCTAATGATCATGCAAATTCCCTCATCGATGCATAATAGAACAAAAGAGATCTGTGCATTAAGAATCACTTCTACCACTTCCTATGGCATTTCATTAAAATGTTGTATTTCAAACAACATTTTGCAAAAGTTACTTATCAGATTTGCTTATGGGACACATCAGAATAAGGAGGAAATGGCAGATGCTTCCCTGCAGTTCTGCTTTGTTTTGCTTGGCTTGGCCAGACTTGGATGTGTCACAGGTAAAATCCAGCATAAAATATTTACGCTTGGTGTTGATTTTATTTCTGCAATACAAATGAAACACCAGGACTCCCTTCAGGATGTGGGAAGATTTCATGAAAATCCTTGCAGACCTGATAGCTAGAAACAAGCAATAAGAAACTCTGTGCTATTTATGCCCACACTCTCACTTGACCAATGACAAGAAGGTATGATTGGTGCTGGCTGGCAGTGATTTATCTGTCTTTAGGTTACTTCACATAATGTTTTCATTCACAATAGCAAAGATCCCTCAAAAAAGAAAAGAAAAAAATTACATCATAAGCCCTGTCATCTGCCCATAGTTAAGGACAGTGGTGAGTAAAAGCTGCACTGAGTTACACTTGAGAAGTAGATGTTGACAGGAAGAATCTCAAGTCATAGTTAGGCTGGGAAACTGGACTGCCAGTGGGAGGGAAGGATAAGAAGGATTGGCATCTGAAATTTAATCCAATTTAGGTTTCTGCTCTGAATTGTTCTCAGGATGGTCTTTCCCTTGATTACCTGGGGAGTCCACAGATTAACATTATAATTTAGGTAATGTGTCTTAAAACTCCTCACACTGACTAAGACCTCTTCTTTCACGTGCATTTCAGCTATTACATGCCTGGGATGGTGCTGGGGAAATCACATATGATTGCTGTTTTCCTCCTGCTGGAAAAACCTAAACTTTAATTCACCATGAAATAAGACCATGTGCTTAAATGATAGATAAAATGGCTGTGAAGTTGCTCAGGCTTTGTGAGAGCTGAAAAACCCATGAAATGCCTGAGGAGAATAGCAGAGCAGCAGGCCTCTGATGGTGTGTCCTTCTGGTCAGTGTACCATGCTCAGGGGTGGGGAGAGCATCGCTCAGGTCACATCACACTGGGAACGACCTCCCGCTTAGACAGGACTGATATGACTGCTGTAAGAAGATGTCTAGAGCAGTTCACTGAACAGCAATAATATTTTTTAGGTGAGAAATGCAATGTAAACCCCTTGACCTTGGTGTGCTTATCCACCTCTGAGGATAGGAATTTCATTTTCTCTTTGTTTGTAACAGCATGCTGAAAAATAACAAGTCAAGGCTCTGGATTCATCTCAGGTGAAGTTCATTTATCAGGTACCAAGTTGCTCTAAAAACAATTCAACTTCTACATAACAGAGAGTCAGTAAGCATTAGATTTTTTGCTAACTTTCTGCCAAAGTCTATGAGGGCAAGAACATTTCAATATCAGGGTTTTTCTTTATCTGATGATGACACTATTCAAAAGGGAGTGAGGTTGAAGTGTGGAATACAAAGTCATGCTTGAGTAACTTTAATCATTAATAACTTGCTGATTTATAATTGGCTCAAAATCCTCCCAGGTTTCAGTTGTTAGTTCAATGGATTAACAACACAAGGACACTGACCTGCCGTGTCTTTGCAGGAGGAACTTCCTGAGTGGAGATGCAGGAGCACTGAGCTCATTATGCATACTGGGCAGGGGAGGATCAATCATACTTCAGAGAGGGAAGATGGAGAGCAGAAAATGTGACAAAATTAATGGAAATGCTTTTTTTTCTTTTTTTTTATGTTATGCTTTCTCTAAAATGTGACAAAAAAGAGGAATCTGAGAATCTGTGTTAGGTCTGAAAATATGACTAGGGTTAAAACCAGATTGTACCATTTTAAGGGAAAAACATCACTGTAAGAATTGCTTTGCATCATCAAAAATGTCAGGCAGAAAAGAGGATACAACGAAGCAAGCAATGGATTTAAACCGTATCAGCTTTGAAGAAAGAAAAGATCACTGCAAGAGTTCTCCAAGAAAAGAGATGCTTTGCCAAGTTTATTTTCATTCCTGGTTTCTACGGGTAATAGAAGAAATATGATTTGCACCATCTTCTTGCTGCAGTTTAGATAAGTGACAAATTATGGCAAGGTGTTTGCTGTGAGACACCAACACAGCTTTTGTGGATCAGCACACTCCCGTTCTCTGGACCATGAGCCAAAGCTGTGGAAATAGGTGTCTCTAATCTGGCATTACCCCTGCAGGGCTCAAACAAGTCAGGCTGGTTACTGTCTTCCATCAGCCAGGGCCCTGTCCCAGAGATTAATTGCAAAAATTTAAACTAAATAAGGAGTTTGACCAAAGCTCTGCAACTCTAACCCAGTTAGATTGCTGTCAATTTTTAGTATACCCACTGGCAGGATCAGACTTTGTAAGTTAAATCCAGCTGATGGATCAGTCCTTCAATTGAAAAATGCAGTTGTATTAGATTTTGAGAGTACAATTTGATTGCATTTTTCTGAGGAAAAATTCCAGCTGGCTTGCTCTGGCAGTGTCAAAATGCTTTTTGTATTTATGTTCCAATTTTATTTAATAAATTAGATATTGTGTATTGTAAGAAACTTTTTCCTAATACATAACATTATCACAATGAAATGTTTTTTGTTGTTTTTGACTAAAACTCTGAACTTTGACTGAATTGGAAGTTTCACCCTGGTGATTCTAAGTTTTTGTTTAGAATTGAGAATAATGACAGAGAAGTCATTCTTTCCTAGAGAACAACAACAAAACCACTGTTTTCCATCCAGGTCTACCACTGACAATGATTGGAGAGAAACTGGAGACAAAACTGAAAGGGTTTGAAAAAAGTGGGGAAGCAATAATATTTATGACATGTTTCTATTAGTATGATAGCTCATTCTGCTCTGTCAGATGCTAGGTTGATAATCTGCTGGAAAGTTGCTAGCTAGTAATGAATAAATTTTCTTATCTAGTATATACAGATGTTTTCATCCTTATTGCCTATTTCAGGGTTTATACCTTGTCCTACTCGCGTATCTGAGAAATGCCCACACATATCAAGCCTCAAAGTGAATTTCTTCCTGGAACTCAGTTTCAGTACTTTGCCCATCAGTGTCCCTGGTGTAGAGTGTGGGGGTGTTCTGCCCTTATTCTGGCATCCAAAACTTACACGGTCAAGTCTACTCTTGTCAGATGAAGTGTCATTGTCACTGGAGATAAATGGGCTCAAAGGATCTAGCAAAGGTAGACATTTACCACTGACTTTCATCAGGAAGATTAAGGCAAGTAAATACCAACCTGTGATAAACACAATTTCTGAAATGTGTAATTTTCTTAAGGACAGTACAAAGAGCTTTTGTTTTAAGCAAATACAGAACTTTTTTCAGGGATGTTTGGCTGGAGGGTCCTGAATCGTCATTGAATGTCACCCTGAAAATGGAGTTTACCCGGGTACACAGCACAGTTCCTGCTCAAAGGAAGCAAACTATGTAGATTTACAAAAGACTGGCATTTTGCACAACAGAACTAATGTAATGCCATCATTTACAGGCTGTTGCCACAAAGAACTGTGGATTTATTATTTGAGATGCAAAAATTCTATCTACTTGTTCCAGGGAGAAAAGGGGGTCCAAAGGGACGTGGAAGCTGAAACTGAGACACCGCAAAAAACTTAACCCAAACAGTAGTTTTATTACCAAAAGTGGCCAAGTAAACAGGAAAAAAAACCAAGAGAGAGAGAGAAAAGAGAAAATAAGCCCTCAGGTGCAAACACCCAAATTGCTCAGGTGTCTCCCATGGAGTTGTCTCACTGACCCCTGGAATGCCCAGACTTCCCAAGCAGTGGCTGCATCCTCAAGGCTCAGCTGGCTCACAGGTGATGGTGGGTGTCCCTGCCAAGGCAACATTGGCCTGTCATGTGGAGCGAGTGAGCACCAAGCACAGGCCACCTGCCCTTTTTCTAAGTTGCCGAAGTGACCTCAGCTGGGCGGGTGTGGCCATCCCTGCCCAACCAGGGATCCTCGGCACCTCCCCCCAGTTATGTCAGTGGGTCCCTCTTGTGCATGTCTGGGGGAATTGGTGCCTGTGTGATATGGGTCTTTATTAAATGGGTCTGGGAGTTTACTTCATCCTCCTCCTCCTCCTCTCTTTCTCCTTCAAGTGCCCTTGGAGGGCCATTAGCCAATTGTGAGAGCCCAGTTAATTTTAGTTTACACAGAAATGCCTCCTTCAAGGCCAGAGACCATCTTTATCAGCCTGTTTTCCCATAACTTGGCAGGAGAAGCACAACTCCTCACAGGTGGCTGGGCCAAACACAGACCAAAAATATCATCATCTAATTCCACCCGAATACACTACTGGACTCAGTTTCCCTAAGTCTTTACACTAGATTCACAGACAGTTTCAAAGCTCTGGATTCAGCACTTGTACCTTTTTTTACTAGATAAAACACAATGAGAGAGCTCATTGAATCAGATAATTTCCTAAGAAATATTTACATGAGAAAAGACTTGATTGCACACATCCACCACAGATGGAATTCTTCTGATGTCTACATTGCTGTTACACATAATGTACTTTACTCAACACTTGCTTTAGCTTTGATGCAAAGACGGGTTTGCATTTGTTCATGTATAGCCTACAGTTTAGCAACAACTCACAATTTTCAATACTTAAAGGAGGAGTCTTATGAGAAAGACAGGGACAAAGTTTTTAGCAAGACCTGTTGTGTTAGGACAAGAGATAATGGTTAACCTAAAAGAGGGAAGGTTCAGACTAGATATAAGTAAGGGACTGTTTACAATGAGGTTGGTAAAACACTGGCACAGGTTGTCCAGAGAGGCTGTAGAAACCCCATCCCTGGAAATATTCAGGGTCAGGCTGGACAGAGCTCTGAGCAACCTGATCTAGTTGAAGATCTCCCTACTCATTGCAGGAGGGTTGGAACCAGAAGGCTTTTGAAGGTCCCTTCCAGTCCAAAACATCCTATAACTCTACGAATTTATCTGGTTCCTCTTTTCCCCCCATTTATATCACTATAACTGAAAACACTTAGCTAAGGATGTAATACCTTTATAGGTAACCAAAGCATGGTAAAACTACTTATGACCACCCAGGTAGGAGGTGGCAGAGTCTGGCTTGTCCAAGGCCTGTGTGCAGTTGTCCAAGCAATGCTGCATCCAATATCTGACTGTTATTCTGGACTTTTCATAAAATCATGACAATAAAATCAAATAACAAAAGATGGAACATGAGTTGAAGGTTGCGATGCTGCTGGAGATGGTCAGAATTGACACAAGTGACCTGTATCATTCCTGTGGAATGACAGCTAAAAGGTGAATGGAGGGTGATGAACTTTATCTCAAATATATTTTCTATGTGAGCATATAACATGATCCAGTGCACAACATGCAACTTTATTTCTAGCTGTGATTTGCAGGCAGTCCATTTTTTTGCTCATGTAAGAACAGCAGAATTATTAATATTTCCAAGTGTATGTCACACAAAGAAGAAACAAATGTATATTTATATTTATCTTGCTTTGTATTTATGGATAAAAGTCCTAGGGACGCTCCTCTCTAACAGACAGCTGCAGGTATGCACAGGAACCTGGAAAAAAAAGTTTTCCTAATTACAAAGGTGAGCTGTAGCAACACCTTTTTTATTGCAGGGCAGTGACACTGTGGCAATGAGTGTGTCCCAACAGTATGCAGGGACAGAGATGCTCAGGAAAATGAGGGACAGCAAGCAAACAGCATTTAGGGACTTTCAGATGTGTTTACACTGATCAGTTGCTGCTCATCAGGAGATACCCCACAGGAATTCCTAAGTCCATGGATAACAGGTCGTATTTCACATAAGAAATTATTTCAGCCTTCCTCCAGCCCTGTCAAAGCAAGAAGGAATAGAAAGGCTAGAATTACAAGTGACCCCAATAAAGTTTGATCTTGGCTGGGAAAACCATGGTGAGAGTAATAAGGGCTGATGTCAGAAGGCCCTCTGTGAGCTCCAAGGATGGGATTTTCAGGGGCATAGTCGCAGCTCACTGCATTGCAGAGGCTCCAGGCAGCTCCCACCAGCCCGTCCTGCTCCAAGGGCTCTCCAGCTCTGTTCAGATTATTTCCCTGTGCTGTTTAATTACAAGATCTTACTGGCTCCTTACACACTCCCAAACTGCAGGTTCATTATCTGAGCCATCTCTTTACCCAAATTCTCTGCTCTGAGGGATCCCACACAAAACACACAGTAAACATTCACAATTGCACCAGAGCTCTTTTTATACTTAAGTCAACAAGCACTTTGTAAAAAAGTCACAGAAAATCTGGTTATAACCAGGAAGTTGTGAAATAAGTGTAACATGAAGAGAAAGCAAAGGAACTGATTTTATGAGTACATTAGCAGGCAGAAACACCAAACATGGAACCCTCCACAGCAGTGACATTTCTAGTCTAAATCAAGATGATAACCACAAAGAGACAACAGAGAGATCTTGCTGTTCCTGTGATTGCTGAGGCTGCTATTAGGACTCCTGCCATTCAGCAAAGCAACGGTTGTTGTCCTTGGGAGCACCAATTCAGGATCCGCTTCAGTGGCTGTAATTTAATAGTAAAGGCATCAGAGGTTGAAAACTGGAACTTGGCAGGCATGGCTGGAAGAAGAAGGCTTTTTGTGTGCGAATCACTAAACCTTCAAATTCCTTCTGCAGCTCTGCTTCCCTCAGTCATTTTATTTCCAGGAAATGTACAGCCTCAGCATGTCAAAAATGAGAAGCATGGAAAAGCAGCCAGTGTTAAAATCACAGAGCTTTATATTGAGCTGCAAAGTCAATTTGAGTAAAGTTAGGGGGCCCAAGGAAGCAGAGCCCTTCTCTCTGCCCTCTTCATGGATGCTTCTCTTGAACGGGGCTCTGGACTGCAGGCTATGCACTCACGCTTGATTACAGATTTAGGCAGCAAACTTCAGGCTTGAGCAGTGTGATGAAACTTGTGGCCTCATATCCAGGGCTTACGGAGATGCTGTGGTTCAGATGAGTCACAGTATGTTTGCATTCCCTGAGCCCTTGGTGAGCATGAGGCAGCAAGCATCAGCTCCACCTGCAAAGCGCTGGGCTGTGCAGAGCTGGAGAAAAGCCTGTAGCACCTGCAAGGGACTTACCCAGGTGGGCATTACCCACACCAACAAGAGCCAGGAGAGCCACGCCAGCTCCAAATGAGTCAGCGCTGCTCTGATGCTTTCTAAGTCACTACTAAATGTCACAGGGACAGCAGCATCAATCTTTTCTTCACCATCCCCCAATTCACATATGAAATTGGCATATTGGGCATTTTTCCTTGATGGCCCAGCTTTGGGCATAACTTTCATTTGCCTGTGGAGACTCTGCATCACCCACAGACATGTGGGAGCTTGGGCAGCCACTAAGCCCACAAAACAGGCTAGTGAACTTTGTCTGGTCCCAGAGAACGGCACCCTCTTACACTCACACTCTTCAGTTCCCATTTAAATAAAACCTCTGTCAGGGCAAGAAAGCACTAGTGCTGCTGAGCCTTCCCAAGGCTCCTCTGTCAGGCTGACAATCAGGATGCAATTGACACATTCTCAAAAACACAGCATACTCTGTGGTGTTAGCTGGTGTTTAACATATTACAGTGATGTGTTTTCCTGGGATGAGAAGTGAGATGATTAGCACTTAGGTCTAATACCTATGGCATTTTTAAGCACTTAGTTGAATGTAAGATGTGGCCATAGCTGAGACAGGTGATGGTGGTGAGTTTCTCCATGAATACAGAAGGCAAAATTCTCCACTCCTGTGGGCAACAACGTGAACACAAATAGAGTGGCTGCCACTCAATTTTGCTGTGATAGAGTGAAATCCTTAAAATAAAGAGAGAAGCTCAAGTGCCCATGTGCATGTAAGCCCTCAAGTCCACCCCAGTGTACGTGCTGGGGGGGCAGCAGCCAGGCCATACTAGTCTCCAGCTGTGCTGGCCAGGACCTTGAGCAGAGCCCAGCTGATGAAGGACAGGGATGATATCTCCAGCCAAAACTGTTTTATTCCCCATAAATAACCTGTGTAAAAAAATATATTTTTTTAAAAAACTCACATTTTCCAAAGAACCTAGTCTTCACTGAAAAAAAAAATCAAAATTGGCTCTGTGACTGATGTTACTATATATACCAAAAATGCAAATACATCTCCCTTCCAGTGCAATCCTCAGAGAAGAGGCAGGGTTCTGCAGACACAACCTGCTATTCAATTTATAGAAGCTCTAAAATAAAAACAAAGTACCTTCTGGAAGGGCTCTGTAACACAACGGTGCCTATGGTTGATGCTGAATCATACTCTGCTGAGCTTTAGGGAAAAGAAAAGAAAACACAAGTGACTCTGAGCACCACTGCAACTGTAACTGATATTCTATTTGAATTAAATATTTCATTTACTCTGTCACAGTGACTGTGACCTTTTCAGCTGCAGTTTGGCTCTAAATGACTGATGTTCTTCACGTTACACACATGAGGCTCAACAGACTCGGTCTGTCAAAGAATGAAAATAGCTCTGTGGGTATTTTGTCTCCCTGTTTCACAGAGATATAACAGTGAATGCAATAAAAAGTAATGGTGTGGAAGAGATCATGCTGCTGCTTTCCAAGGGTCATGTACATATGGCTGATGAGAAGCCCTGGCATTTCCACTGTCTACTGAATTAAAAAACAGTGATGGGCAGCAGCAGCCACCTGAAAACGTGCTGCACAGGTCCCGTGTCTTCAGTGTCAACGTGACCTCAGCAGAAAGCTATTCCTGGAAGCGAACTTTCAGAATAAATGTACTCTGAGTTGGGTGAACTCTCAAAGTCCTAATTTTTCTTCATTGTCTAGGGTCTGGTACTTACAGGTGGATTGAAATTATGTTATGGAGATAACAGTCCACCTGTCCCCCCAGTCTCAGCTGCACACAGACCCCCATCAGAAGGGTGCACTGCCAGAGGTTGGAGGGAGTTTCAAGGTACTTGCCCATGCCCTGATAGCTGATGCTGGCGATTTTATTTCTCTCTTCTCAGAGAACTGCATCATCTCCCTTCAGAAAAGAGAAAGAGCACAATTTTTTTAAGCATCTCTGCATTAGTGAGCCCCAGAGCTTATTTTGCTGGAACAGCAATAAAACCTATTTTCTTTTCTTATTTTTCAGATTAAGTCCTTTTCAAAGCACCTTAAGGAAAGAAATAAGAACCTTCTCTGGATGTCATAAGTCCCTACAGCACAGGAAGTGGCACCAGGTGCCACAGCACGACACAGACAGCCTGGAGCACATGGGGGAAAAAGACCTGGCAGCTGGAAGAAAGGGCACAAAAGCTGCCACTGGCTGGTTACTTCAGCATGCCGTGGGGTAACCTGTGGTCACCTGTGTCACTGTCTTGATCACAGCCAGCAAAAGGCAGAGCTGGATGCAGCTGGATGGCTTGGGGCTGGAATTCAACACAGGGAAGGAGATAATGTGGAGGCAGAAACAGCTGAGCTGGGATGAGAAGGGACAATACAATCTCTTTTAGTAGCTCTGATGGCTTTAAGTGGTTGTTGAACTATAGCCTGATTTTAACACGTAAAGATACACCAAAGATCGATCGTTGTTCAGGAATGAATGGGCTGAGAGTGTGCACAGACCAGTGTCAGCTGTGCATGGAGTCATGTAATCAGCAACAGAAAAGTACTGTGGCATTCTTTGCAATTTTGTGAAATCCCAGTTTGACACAGAAGAAAATATCACTTCTGACAAGAGTCCGCTCACTTTTCCAGTGAAAGTGCTGCAGTGTCTGCAAAATGAAGCAATTGGAGAATACTACAGGAAGAGGAAGGGTCAGGATGAAGAAATTATTGGGGATGGTATATCTGATATGATATTCACAGCCAGTCTCAGTGCAGATGCATCATCCCATGGATGTTCACTGAGCATCAAAAGACTTTGTTATAACAGTCTTAACACTGTACTTGCATGGATAAGCTGGAGAGATGAGAAACTGATGGAGAGTAGCTCAGTGAGACCCCTCAGAGTAACATGAACAGGACTCCGAACCAGACAAGAGGCTGGGGAGGTGGGAGTCAGCCTTTCCTACAGCACTGAAGGGGAGAGCCAGAGGACAAAGTCCAGCCATTAGAGAGCCACAGAGGAGACCAGAGGAGCCACCAGTGGAGGTAGACTAAGCTGAATTACAATATAGGCCATAATATTTAATTCCATACTCTAGAAATAAGAGGAAAGAAAACTGAGGAAACAGGAAACTCAGAACTGGAGAACTTCAACATGCGGCAGCTTCCTCACACGGGGCACCAATTGTGGCAACAGAGCAAACACATACACACATACAGACACACACAGAGGTAGCAAGAACCAACAACAACGTCCATCAATGACAAGAACCAGAACCAAAGGCAAGAGCCATTTTATTAAAAGAAGGCTTCTCTTTTATACTTTTTCTTATCTGTCCACACATAGACATGTCACACTCTGTCAGCCAAGCACTTCTGTCCACGAGTCTTAGACCATCTCTCCTCATGCTGGTAAGACTCAAAATACATCTTGTTTTTCTCAGAGGTTTTCCTTCTTTCTTCTACCATCCATGCTACTGCAAGGCCATAGACTTGTTTTTCTCCACTTTCCCATGCTCACAGCTGCATCCTTCCCAGGCCCAAGCTGTCTTTGGCCCAGGAGTCTTCAACACTGTCCTAGTTCAGCAGGTGGGACCAGTTATCACTGTGTGGGGGTGATCAAAGCTATGTATTCTACCCCCCTCTATTCATTTCCCAAGAACAATGGACCAGCCGCCCAGGGAGTCGCTAGCACCTTCACACCCAGCCTGAGGGGGCGTGGCTGCTAATGGGCCATCAGCGGTTCAACAATACCCCATGACTCAGAGTTAATCACCCATTGTGTGAGTCCCCGCCCTGGGGGAGGGACTGGGTGCTCCCTGAGGGTACATAAGGGCCGGGTAAGAAGACCTTGGGCATGTCTTGATGGATCCAGAGGAGCAGCAGGACCTCAACAGGAGGAGACCACCACTCTCGACCAGACCACAGCCACCACCGGCACCAACAGGTTCTTCACTTCCTTTTGTTTTGGACTCAGGGGAACCACGCGGGTCTCAGCACAAGGGCTAACAAACCCCTTTGGGCTTGTGCCCCAGGTCAGTGGATCATACTGCTGGGTTTTGGTGAGTTGAAAGCAGTTTCTCTTTGTGCCAGTGTATTTATTGTAATATCTTTCATTAAACTGTAAGTCTGACTTATAGTCTCTCTTGTGATGGGTCCATTTCTCCTGCCAGTTTACCTTTAAACCAGCACAAACACTCACAGTCACATAGCATATTGGCATTAATGGGTCCAAAGAGAATAGAGTCAGTCTCAATGGGCTCCAGCCAGTACTTTGGCAGACTTGTCTTTTGTAGTGGACTTCATGTGCTAATCCTTTGAAGAAAGCATACAAATTCCTCATCACATATGGGGGAAGGAGTTCCACAGGTTTCCAAAGAGAGAGCCAATCTGCCTAATATGTGTACCTAAATTCATAACCCATTTGGCTAATTGCTCATAACTGGCACAAACTCACAGCTACCATGGCTGTTGGCCAAAGAACAAAGTCTTGTACTAATACTGATGGTAATCTGGGGGTGGAGAACATTAACACGCAATACCACAACGGTCATGTCTGATGGCCACGGCAAGCCCCATCAGCAGGTAAAAGGGTGTTAGTGGTCGGCTCTGCTTTCTCATATTTACTTGTGTCAGCAGTGTGCAGAGAGGATGGCCCTACACAGTTAATTCACCTGTATATGCTGACTGCAAAAACTACATATGCTGCAGGTGAATAATGCTTTATATTAAAGCAGAGTGTGAGGCAAGAGCCAGGCTTACCTCCCACGCTCATATCTTGTGATATCAATATATGTGACTCACCCTTTAGCTGCTCCTATAAGAAACTAAGGAATATTTCATAAAAACCTATCCAGAGACTTATTTGTCTTCAGAAAAAAAATGTTAAGCCATGCATCCTTTTTTTTTTTTTAATAATTCAAGCTTTCTCTCAGAGTAATGCATTCTGCCCAAAGCTTTTTGTACACTCCTAAATAACATACAGGTGTGTGGATTCAGTGAACAATTATTCTTTGTGCTTTCCTATCCAATTCCATTCTTTATTTGCAGAAGCAGTTTTCTGTTAGGAAATATAAAGATAGTTAACTGTACCCATAACCCTTCTTCTGTGCTATGCAAGACTTTCTATCCTTGTTCTTTTCTCTTTACAACTTATTCCCCTGCACCAAGAAACACAGAACATTATGTACCCTGTTTGTAGCTCTCACTGATCTCCTGCTGTTTTCCAATATTGTGGGTGTTGTTTACTTTCCCCAGTTAAAAAAAAATCAAAATGTTTTTCTTGCTTCATCACCACTATGGTAAAAACTGCCAGGAACTCCTTTGCGGACTGTAAAATCAACAGCTTGTAGATGTGCAGTCAGAACTTGCAATGGTTAGTTATAAGGTGATTATCCATAGCAATTGTCAGCTTGTTTCAGAGCCCAATTATTAGGCAAGCAGACTGTTTATTTTGTGCATATTTGCAGAATTTTGTTAGGTTTTGCCAGTAGATAATTGTTGCTGATTAGTGCTCTCTTATCTTGTCTAAAGAAAGATCATGTGTGGGCCACTTGCCACAGACATGTTGATTGCCATAAAAAACCCAGCATGGGTTTCAGTTATTTATCACTGTTTTCCCATGTTTAGAGGAGATGAAATAGCTTTTGACAAATGAGGGCTCTCTTATGGCTAAAAGATAGTTCAGTATGTCACCAGCTATATTTAATTTAGTTAGCCCTATTGCACGTGTCAATTATGCTCTCAAATTTTAGACTTTGCCATCACAATTAGCATTTTGACTGGCACTTTGCAGAGCTGCAGGGGAACAGGATCCCTGCTCAAAAGAAACTTCCAATCCATGGGCTACAACAGGAGCAACCAAACAGCATGACACTGGTAAGGCAGGCAGAGAGATGCATGTGTGAAAGACTGTGTGATGCTCTGAATGAAGAGCAATGTGAGCACCAGTTTGCCTGTCTGACTGGGTTGTGAACCTGTGCTGGTGCTGTAAGTCTGATAGGGAGATGTCCTTCCTGGCTGAGCCAGTGCACTGGGTGAGGTAACAACTGGGAGTGAGGCCGAGCCAGCCGCTGCTGAGGCATGTCATGAGAACACGGGCCAGCTGGTGTGCTCAGTGACTGTGTGAAATGCACAGCCTCCCTCCTTAAACCAAAAGAAGCTTAATGGTGTAAATCACTGGGTGAAGGATTTTAGGTCAGTCCCAAACACAAATACAGGCTGGGCAGACAACGGATTGAGAGCAGCCCTGAGGAGAAGGACTTGGGGTTTTGGTAGATGAGAAGCTCAATATGACCCAGCAATGTGCAGTTGCAGCCCAGAAAGCCAGCCATGTCCTGGGCTGCATCAAAAGCAGTGTTGCCAGTGTGTCAAGGGAGGGGATTCTCCCCTCTGCTCCACTCTGAGACCCCACCTGGAGTACTGTGCCCAGCTCTAGGGAGCCCAAATAAGGACGTGAACCTGTGGGAGTGACTACAGAGGAGGGCCAGGAAGATGATCAGAGGGATGGAGCACCTCTTCTGGGGAGACAGGCTGAGAGAGTTGGGCTTGTTCAGCCTGGAGAAGAGAAAGCTCCAGGATGAGTTTATAGCAAACTCCAAGTACCTAGAGAGGTCTACGGAAAAGCTGGAGAGGGACTTTTGACAAGGGCAGGTAGTGGTAGGACAAGGGGTGACATCTTCAAACTGATAGAAGGCAAGTTGTGGTTAGATACACGGAGGAAACTCTGTACTAAGGGGATGCTTGGGAAACGGAGCCCGCCAGATAAACATCCAGGTCTGGAGCGGGAAGCGAGCAAGGGAGGAATTCGCTGCGAGAATTGCCCCACAAGGTCCCCGGTTATTTCCTCGCCGAGGGCCGTGCCGAGCCGTGCCGGGCATCCCGCCCCGGTTCCGCCCGGCGACACGAGGTGGCAGCAGCCGCTCGCCTTTGGGCAGCCCGGCATCCCCCGCAGTGCCGCTGTCGCTTGTCTCGTAAAGGTGTTCTCCACCTCGTTTTCCAGCCATTTTGTGAAAATCAGTGTTCCGATAAGGAGCGGAGAAACAGGCGTTTTTTACCCGATCTGCCTTAAACTGTTTGGCGCACTGGGGACAGAGCTGGGTCATGCTCCAAGCTCGGCTGGAGCTCTACTCAGGCCAGTCATGTCACTCGGAACGAGACGTAGTTAGAGAGAAAATTAAAATCCCACTCCGGAAAACCGCTCAGCTTCAACCCGCGGCTCTGAGGGCTCGCTGCTTGTGAAATGCCATGTGCGGGGTAGATGTGACTGAGACTCAGCGGTGTGTTCCTGCTGTGAGCGCGCAGAGAGCACCGGCAGCAAGGAGCTCCTGCTCCTACCCCACCGTCACCTGCCCTGTGCCCGCTGGGGAGGGGCGGCCCGGTTAATCTTTTGATTTACATTCTACTTTTCCAATACTTCTCATTTAATTGCCGTGTCAGAGAACACCCACATCCACTGACTTCAGTGGAATTCAGCCCGTGTTTTTATACCATTGTCCAACTGCAATATCGCATTTCGTTGAGGAACTCTTTTGTAATTGGAAGGGCATGTGAAAATATATTGTATTATACAGCTACTTCCAGCACAAACAGCTCAACCCGTCTTGAAGAGTTTGAATAAATCTTCAGATCAAGTTCACCTCCTGAATGACCCATAGATCAGTGCTGAGCTCTGCTGTGGTAGTCAATTATTTATTCATGATGTTTTCCCCATTCTCATGACAAAAGAAAGATTTAAAGAGCCATTATGGTGTTTATGGAAGTGTTAACCAATTAAAAGCTCAAGGTTGCATGCTATTTCTTCAGAATAACAAAGTAAAAAAAATCAGGAGAATGATTGATACAGTTAATATATTTATTGGCATTAGTACATTCTCTTTTATTGCTGGGATCAGGGTGACATCATTCATCATAAAGACAGCATAATTGTCTCTGAATGTTATAAAAGGTGAAATTCATTCTCCTGGAAATTAAAGAGAACATTGCAAAGCTTCAGTTAAAAAAAAAAAAGGGTGGGGGTGGGGGTGGGACTGAATGATACCGATGATAAAATGTACTGGCTTTAAATTTCTGTCCATAAACCTGGAATAAAGCTACTGAGAATTAGTCCAAGATGAAAATTGTAATGCAATAACCTGAAATTAGTTTAGGTGTTCCTCTAATCTCATTTTTCATGGTGTAGGACTATTCATCATAAAATCTGTTTTCCTTCATTGGCAGTATTTCAGCTGTCTACTCACTGAATGAAAACAGTGAAGGAGTGAAGACACAAAATGAAATATATGTTATTTGTTCTGGCAGAATTATCTCATTCTCAGCAAAGCAAAGTAGACAGAGCACCATCTTCTCCCTGGTATTTCCTCCCCACCCTCAGAACTACTCTGATCTCTTTGCTCCCTTTTTTCACATGCAAGTTTGGCTTTAGGAACAGGCCTTGACACCCTAACAAAATGTCTCTCTCATGGGATTTTGACTTTGCTTAGATTTAGCTTTTATCTCCCTGGTTAAGTTCTTATCTACAAAGAGACACTGAAGACCTCTGTGCTATTCCTTTGACGATAACTCTGCCAGTCTTGCCTGCATCAAGTAAATCTCATCCTGTGAATCTGGATGGAGTCCTCTTCCAGTCTAATGTTGCCTAAGAAATGGGATGCAAAAAAAGAGAGGACAGGAGTAAAAAAGGCTGAAGGTTCTTACTCAAGACTCTACAGGTTCCACTAAAGCTATGTGTTCCTCCTTACCTGAGCAAACCTTTCCAAACCTGTCTCATGCTTTCACTGTGTTCGCTGTGGGAGCGTCATCCATGTATGTTATCCATGGGGAGGGAAGCTCCCATTGCAAGGTGGCCTGCATAGTTTTTCATGTTGTAAATCAAGGTGGACATTCACAGTGACTTAGAACTAGTCTTCTGTATTATGCTGTAGCTATATATGCCTGGCTTAATCCAAGTATGTTTAAAATTAGCCTTTAATCTTATGCAATCCCCAATGTTCCCAAAAACTAAATTGTCAGTGCAAACCCGACCATCTAAGTAGTATTAATTAACACCAGGAGAAAATCACAAAATATTCTCTTTGATCATTACTTGAAGACATTTTGTGCTTAACTTTAGTTTCCTCTCCTGATTTGAAATAGCAATTTCAGGTTATAGCTCTTTGTTAGAATAATAATTAAATCTAGTCTGTGCATATACATTGTTTATCTAAAGGACACTAATTAATGCCTAGGTTAAGGGACTAATTGAGATTAAACATTCAAGCAAGCAGTCCTTAGATCCTTCAGGAGGCAAAAATTTCTATTAAACCTGATGGTGTCAACCCAAATCAGTACTCCTCATTGTTTTCTCTTTTTTAAAAAGAATCTCTAAGTCCACTTCCAGTTTCTCATCTCAAGAGATACAGCTTCTTAGACATTTCTGTGAGGGTTTCTCTGCCCTGTAGATGTTCAGTAAGTCACCAAAAAGGTTCAGACTAAAGGGACTTTTCAGTTGATGGTCAGTGCAGGGTGATGGGACTGACCAGATGGAAGAGGCAAGGACGTTGCTTCTGAACTAGAAATGGCAAGAGGAATGGGATGCCACTGGCATTTTCCCTCAGAAAATTCCCTTCACTGATCATTGTATCTCCACTCCTTGGACTTGAAGTGGGGCCAGCAGGCCAGCTGTACTGCACCGCCGTCCACCACTGAGCAGATAGGGTATCACAGCCGTGCTCCGAGCCTGCCCCTGGCTTTATCTTTACATGTAAGTGAGAAGTGCAAGAGGAGTATCACCATGGATGTGTGGAGAAGGCATTTTACCCTTTTATCTAAAAAAGAAACAAAGGAGACAGTCTGCCATTAAAGCCAGAGGCAATTAATCTGGAGTGACCAAAAGGAACTCACACCGTGTCTACCCTATACTATAGCCAAAATTTTGAGATGTAGAGAAAAAGCACAGTGCAGTTTCAAAGAAATTAGTTATTCTGGGGTCAGGTCTTTTGCCTTCTGAGAAAATCTGAAGTAATTGCATTCCCCAGTGCGGCTATTCCAGGTTTTAGCACATACAGTCCCTGACTAAACATGGACTCTGCAGCTGTCCTTGGTAGGATAATGATTACAAGAGATAATCTTCATGTTTCAAGAGGTATTGCTGACAGAACTCGGGGAGAAATGCCTTCTCTCTCTCTCACACAGTAGCCAGAGTATTTCATAGCTATCCAGATGCATTATGAGAACTTTATGTCTTTCTCTAAAACAAATGGTGGAAAGCATTGTCAGAGAAAGCACAGATGGATTGTGTTTCTCCCTGCCATGTATCACTATGGTTAGCTGAAGATTAAATTTCTCTTTTGTATTTAGGCAATCTTGCTTTTATTTTCTCACTAACAGCAGCTGGAGGAAAAATGCTATAAATCTGTTTATTATGCATTCTCCACACGACTACTTGGTATTTTCTAGTTCTGCTGTCATTTAAATCAAGGATTGAACTCAGTGTTAGTTAAAAAACTCGGGGCCTCTTTGACGGTCCTCCCCCTACTCCATCAGTGATCACATCACAGAAGCACAGGGCAGAAGGAGACAAGGTTACAAACACTGGCACTGTTTCATATTGACTATTTTACTGTCTCGGTGTCTGTGCTCAGTTCTTTGCTAACTCCTAAAGATTTACATCCCAATCCATCCAAATCATTGTGCAGGGCTAGGTTAACCTTGACAAAGCTGTATCCTTCAGTGCTGAATTTACAGTTAGAAAAATTGAGTTTCTTCTTACACAACCTAGCGATTTCTTTTCCAAATCTTCCACATTTAATAGCAACACACAGCAAAGTTTTCTCCTGTAGACATTACCAAGAGAAAGGTGGACAAATAAAGTGAACTCAGCCATTGAAAGTGCTGTAGCTTTACTCAGAGAACTGATAAGGATGTTTAAGACATACAGAACAGAGGAACTCAGGTACAGGTGCACTGCATCTGACTGAAATTATCATGTTCTTTCTGTTAAAAGTCAAAAACAGAGTAGTTGGTAAGCTTTATGTGTTTGCTGCTAGGCAGAAAATATATACCCTCTGTTGTTTTCGTAAAAAATAATTTATTATCCACCATTTCAAGCCACATACCAGCTGCTGATTATTCAAGTTCTGTAATTGTTTCAGTTCTTAACACTTACCAGCCATTAATCTCAAATAACAATAACCATTTATTACCAAAGAAATAGATAAACGGCAATTATAGGAAACTTTCTCTTCCAGGAGGTCCTAAGAAGTGCTTGCATCATAGAATGCAAGTGTTTAAAAATTTAGGTGCTTGTGACAATGGCTATTAAGTTCTATTTCTGTGAGTGCAGACAATGCTCAATTCTGTAATAAGCAACATCTCTGTCAATAGCCTCTAGGTGCTGCCACAGTACAAATAAACAGGGATCTAGTGCTGCATTTGTTTCATTGTTCAAAAGAGACAGTAATCTTCACTATAGAAAAGTCATATTGTAGCAGGGTTTTAAACAGGTACTGAGAAGTAGTATTTTTCCTTTGCAACTCTTTGGCCAATAGTTTAATTGTAAGAATTTCTCAAAAAAAAAAAAAAATCCATGCATCAACATCCCCTCTCTAAAGAAAAACCACTTAAATACATGGTATGTAGAAATGTCAAGGTACTTTTTAAAAAATTATTAAAAGGTTAAAACAAAAGATTAACGTTCAACTTCAATTTGAAGCTATTTCCTGACCTACCAAATCTCATCTACACATAGAGATTTGGTCTTCTTTAATGCTTGCAGGGAAGTCTCCCTCTCTCTCCCATAATTTCAAAAGATGATCAGCTGCAAGGACTGGAAGCTGGTGGAAATCATTTTGGTCTAGACATGGAGACAGGTTTAATACAGCTGTTAGTTTAAAAAAAAAAATTTCCAGTAGTGGTTTTTATTTGTAGACCAAAGACTTAAAAAACCAAAGGAAATCTTGCCCACCAGCAGCTCTCAAGGATTTTGCTTTAGTGCCCCATCCCTCAGATGGGATAAGCAGCACAACTTCAAAGAAATCCTGATTTACACTGAGGACCAGGTCTGAAAGCACTGCTCAGGGGGCACTCAGGGGGTGCCACTCAGCATTCAGAGGCAGCTCCAGACCCAGGGGCTGAGTACCCATCCCTGTGATCTGTGGTAAGACCTGTTCCCATTATCTCATAGGTAAGCACACAGAAAATCTGTAGAAATTGTTTTTACATTAAAAAACCCAACCTCATTTACATATATATCAGTCATAACTATAACTGCAGCAGCAAATCTTTGGAGATGCTAAGTCTGGGTGACTTACATCATGCCAGCATCAGTTTCCAGCCTGACAGTGTCAGTGCACACTGCTCTGAGCCCAGCACTGTCACTTCTAGGGAGGTGCCCAAGAAGGAGCTGGCAGTTTTGCGTGGGAAAGGGCAGATGTCACGACAGCTCCTCACCAGCACTGTTATTATTTATGGTTTGGTGAGGGGGAGAGGGGTGCCTTGTTTCTAATTTGAATTCATCTGCCTTCTGGTAAAATCGCTCTCTGTGAGATTTAAGAGTCTTTTGGAGTTTGCTTAAAGGACGGGTGTAAATTTGGTCTCAAACATGAATGAACTTCAGCAGGTACTGGTGTGCCTCCCTGGATGGCAACTTAAATTCTTCCTCTCCACATCAGAGCTCCTGCATCTGAAGAGACAAGGAGTTTGGTCAGCAACTAAGGCCCGCATTTGGCAGAGAAAAGCCTCGCAGGACAGAAAACTTATTTTCTGATGTTAAATTATGAGAAAGATTCTTGGTTCTCTTATATCTATTAATGTAAGGAATACTTTTATTAGATGAAATTATTCTTCAATTTATAAAAAAAAATTCAAGCTTCTCCCACCTTTCACTTCTAGCCTTAGAAAAACCTGTTGTATCTCCTTGCTTATCCTTATCAGCCTAACCACAATGTGTCCATGAAGAAGATAAATGCTGTTATTATTTAAAATTCCTAGCATCAACTTCCAAAAATGCTGACAAGTCACTACTCCCAAGAAAATGTATAGTGGTTAATTAAAAATGAAATGTGCAGAAGTCATCCAGGAGATTACAATCAACAGGAATCACTGAATGAACACTTTGTTCCTCACTGCTGAGACAGGTTGTTTTCCAACCCTTCCTCCTCCTCTCAGAGGGATGTTGGGATAAAGATGAGCACAAAATAAAACAAATGAAGAAATGTGGCTTCAGCCCCAGAAGCAAATAAATCATCTTACACAGGCAAGCATTTGGAGATACACATTTCCACCTTTTTCAGAGATGTGCTACTGGCCAGGAAGGGCTTTTCTCATTTTATTTAACCTTGAGTAGAAGACAAACTGAAGAAACTCACAATAAGCAAAGGGAGGTGATGATGCACCTTGAGGCATGATGGGGTGTCCCACACCATGTAGTATGGAACTGGGAACTCTCCACTCAGCAAGTCACCTGCTGGAGACCCTTTGTGAGCCATGGAGGAGGAGGAGCCTCTCAAGGGGATCCATTTTCCCAGCACCAGGCAGGAATGCCTGGGTGTAACAAGACATCTCTGTACATCAGAAATGGTTTTGAACCAGTCTCTGCATGGTTGCTGCAGCGATGTGAGGGTAGCTCCACTGCTGATTCAAGGGGTAACCAGTTTTTGCAGATGCAGGGAGACATTCCCTCTGCTTTATTAGCATTGCCTGGTACCACAGGGAGCAGCTTACGCAGAGGGAATGGGAGAAGAAGGAAAATTGCCAGAAATGAAGCTATGATCTCTGCTTCATATCCTCAGAAATGCTCCCAGAAAAGTGCAAAGCTCTAGTGGGTAAAGTCAGCCCAGAGAACACACAAAGTTCTCATCAGTATGTCAGACTTTCATGGACTCTGGTAAAACACCCCATTTCTTGAGCGTGATGTCTGGAGGCAACAGGTAGATGTCTCTGTATGTTGCTATGTGGAACCTCCCTCAGGCTTCTGATAATGTTCCTTTTGATGCAGCCCAGGAGATGGCTGGTTTTCTGGACTGCAAGCACACATTGCCAAGTCATATTGAGCTTCTCATCAACCAACACTCCCAAGTCCTTCTTCTCAGAGCTGTTCTCAATCCATTCTCTGCCCAGCCTGCATTTGTGCTTGGGATTGCCCTGGCCCAGGCACAGGACCTTGCCCTTGGCCTTGTTGAACTTCAGGAAGTTTGCACGGGCCCACTTTTCAAGCCTGTCTGGTTCTCTCTGGCTGTCACCCTTTCCCTTTGGAAGTGTGGACTGCACCACACATCCTGGTGATGGTGGCAAACTTGCTGAGTGTGCGTCAGATCCCAGTGTCTGTGTCATCAACAAAGATGTTGAACAAAACCAGTCACAATACCAGTCCCTGAGGAACAACACTCATCACTGGTCTCCATTTAGGACATCTTCTAGATGTTGCAAAGAAAAAATGAGCAGTAAATGGGCAAACTGTGCACCCATAACACCTTCTTTTTTGACTTTCCCCTATTCCTGTGGCAGTTATAGCTAGACATGTTGTTTGGTCTGAGGTTTTGAAGAGGGAGGGAGTTGTAAGATCCATTAATCAGGAGCATGCAGATGTATCTCATCAAAGCAGCAGCTTGTCATGGTTTTATGTCAGTTCCAGCCAATGGAGGCAAGAGCACCACCAAACTGCACAGACTAGCCCCACACCTTACCTGTCTGCTTTTAGTGCTGAGATCTTTTTCACACCACAGGCCTATCATGGAAAACACAAGTTTTCTGAGACCTATTTTATTGTTTTAAACAAGGTCGTTAGAAACAGAAGATGCTGTTCATCACACCTGATATGCTTCAGGGAAGTAAATTTCAATGCACTGTTTGGATAAAGTAAGGACAGCATTTATTAACTCAGCTGAACCTCTTCACCCAGCACAAGCTGAATTGCCCAAGAAGCCATAAATTTCAGGGAATGGGAAGCTAAAGCACTGAAGTTATGGTGTTCCCATTGGATACTGCAACTGAAACTGTGCTTCATAATCCTCCCAGCCATACTCAACTGTTTCCCCAGCAGAGGTCTTGTATTTCTAATTGTAAAGGGAAGAAGGCAGGGTTTCCATCATATTTAAATTTAGTGCCCTTTCTTCTAGAAAAAAAATAATTATATGATTTACAGATACATTCCCAATTTAGATTTAAATATTTTCATTAGAATATATCATTATAGTATTGTATAATTGTAAAGTATTTTATTCTAAATCAGTTTATGGGTGCTCTTTAAGGAAAAATATTCTGGTTTCACTATTCAACTTCAAATCAATTTTCCAGTTTTTATCTAAAACAACCAGTATAGGGGGGAGGAAAAGCATTTGTTGGGTAGAGCAATGGCTTTTCCACGTACCACAGTATCATCTCTCCATTTTTCTATTATTATTCAATTACTTATGATTTCTCTTCTATCAGTAATACTCTCTGATCTGTACCATAATAGCACTTTCTTCTCAAAGTGGTTTATGTTCAAATGAAGATAAAATGCACTGGAAAATTCAGAAATGAATCTTTATATCTGTGGAGTTTTGGTGGGAGAAAGATTTGTTCTATTTAGATACAGAGATTTCTCTGAGCATAGACCTAAAAATACCTCCTCTGACATTTATAAAATTTTTTTGTTTGGTGTTATGGAAAACTAACTAAGGCACAAACAACTTTGTGACCTGGAGTTCTGAAGTTCTTTCTCCATCAAAATGGACAAAAAGGAGTGACGGCAACTAGGGAACTCAAGAGCAAGACCAGCATATCATTACTGACAAAGAATATCTGTAGAATAGGAGGCATCCACTGAGAAGAACTGTGCTGCACTGGTGAAAGAGAAAAAAGTTGAATGTAACAGAGTGTGCAGAGGAAGTTAATATCCATGGAGATGAGTGGTATGTTTAGACTGACAGATGAAAAAGACAGTTTTGACAGACAGATTAGATGAATTAGAGTAGGATGACGCAAGTATATAGGGGATTTTTTTAGCCTTCCTTTTTCACTTCTACTATTTTTCAGTTAAGCACAATTTTCCCTTACACAACATTTACAATCTCAACTCCAGTTGAACAAGGCTTCCATCAGGCTAACACAAACAGTTTTTCAAAGACAGAAGGACTTAACTTCAGGTACGGAAATGCCGGAAATCATGTCATTCCTCTTGGGCTGAGTGCTGGACTTTGATCTAACACAAGATAATACATACTTACCATGGTGGAATCATGGAGTCACAGAATATGCCAAGTTGGAAGTGACTCACAAGGATTATTGAGTCTAACTCCTGACCCTGCACAGGACCATCCCCAAAAGTCACACCATGTGCCTGAGAGCATTGTCCAAATGCTTCTTGAACTCTATCAGGTTTGGTGCTGTGACCACTTCCCTGGGGCGCCTGTTCCAGTGCCCAAACACCCTCTGGGTGAAGAATCTCTTTCTAATATCCAACCTAAACCTCCCCTGACACAACTTCAGGCCATTCCATTGCATTCTGTCACTGGTCACCACAAGGAAGAGATCAGTGCCTCCCCCTCCTCTTCCCCTCGAGAGGAAATATGTGATGAGTTCTCCTCTCAGTCTCTTCTCCAGGCTGAACAGGACAAGTGAACTCAGCTGCTTCTCTTAAGACAGAAAGTGCCTTGTCTCAGTGAGGAGGCAAGATCTTGCTCTTACCCTAAGGTCAAATCTAGAATGAACTCCCCAAAATATCTTCATTTATAAGTAGGACTTCCAAAATTTAGGAAGGAGAGATGTGTTCACCATGACATATGTTTGTCGCACTTGTCACTTCCCTCATGTCCCCATGCATCCACAGGTCTCCTTTTCAAGCACTGCTGTTAAATTCCTGCATGGATTTTGTTTAAACCTGACGGCACAGAAAGCCCTTCTGTATAGCTCTGGAGAAAGACAAGGCTACAATAGATGGAAATCATTACAATTCTGAATTCTAGAGGTTCTTAAAGTCAAAACCTTTCTTGAAATGTAATAACTTGTTTTAACTGATGAGAACAAAGAGAATAGAACCATATGCCAATTTGTATAACATTCAGCCCATTTAATTGAATTGATTTAGAGAGAGAAACATGACACCACATCCCACTGTAGATAGAGCTCCTGGGTGCAGAGTGGACAGCAGCACCACCCTCCTCATGCCCACCTGCCACTGCCCAGCTCTGCTGGCATCTCTGCACTTGCTGGGACCACCATCCTCATATCTTCCCTGTGATGAAATTGTCTCCCACTTAATTTACACAGATGTTTTGCTGTCCACACCAATATCACCAGGATTTCAGCCTCCAGCTTTCCTACATTGCATTCTGCATCTCAAATGGGCTCTTGCCACTATTCCTGAACCCTGGTTCCCAACGCTTACATTTGAGATGCCTGATATGAAGTTTCTGACTTTGTGTTTTCCTGGAGTCATTCATCTAAACTGTTCTTACAGCTCAACAGGGCTGGGAACATGGCTGTGCCCTTTGTGAGACTGCTCACTGCTTGGCTTTGGGAAGGACAGACCAGGCACCATGCAGTACCTTCCCAGCTACAAGTTATTCCAGCTTCCCCTGCTGAGCTGTTAAAACTCTGCTCAATGCTCACAATTTCTTTCACGTCCCTGGACACAGCCAGCTCACAAATATGCAGCACTATGAAAATTAAATGGAATTTAATAGCTAACTAAATATCACCAGGGGCATTTTCTGATTGCATTGCACTGGAAGTGGCACAGCTGCTGCCATGTGCCATGTAATCTCTCGTGCTGGAATGCAGCAACAGCTCTTTGAACAGACATCAATGACAGATGTAAAACTTGTCTTTACACAGCAGAGATGTCAAAGACTTTTTGCTGTTTAGATTAATGTAAGAGTGAATAAAATCCTCTATCTTCATCTTGCTGATCCTGAACACCTCTCTTTGGATGTGGTAAAGGAGTCAGTAGATACTTTTTGAAAGTACTACAAGCTTTTAGAAGTGTTGAAAGCTTAAGTGATTTCTTCTTTTTTATGTCTGCAATACCTTTAAATTCTTTTCCTCTTGTTATGTTGAATTTTGGCCTTTTTTTAACGTATGACTTGTCCATACAGTCACTTCTTTTTCTCTGTCTGTAATGAATTTAGACACAGCCTGCAAATAAACTGCAAGAGTTCTATACATTCAGCACAGGAGGTCTAGGAGGAAACAGAGATAGCATTTAAAATAATGAGCAAGTTGTAAAAAGTGATGCTTTTCGTTTGATCATTTGAGAAGATTATTTAGAAAATTCCATTCTGCATCAGTAATGAGATGAGATGTGAAGAACTGTCTTTGGTTAACAGATGGACTTGATTGTCTGAAAGGTCTTTTCCATCCTAAATAATTCTATGATTCTATGCAAACTCCCACTCACATCTAATAGAGGCTCATAAAACTAAAGAACAACTGTCCTGTTGCAGATTGGTTGCATGGGATGATAAAGATTTGAATATTCAAAGTAAGACAAAGATCCCAGTCCAATACACTTCCTATATTTCTGCACTCCAGGAAAAAAAAAAGAAAAAAAAAGAAAAAAGATTATATATTATCGTTCTGGCTGATCTTTTGTGGACAGAGAACACTGAGGGATTTCAGTGTTCTCCTAAGACTGAATAAGCACCAGCTGCAGATGTGGACCTCTCCCATGTAGAGACTGACTGTCTGCTGCCTTATGCAGGAGGTGGGAGAGCTTGGGGCATCTGTCTCTTGTTCTCATCACTACTGGAAATAACCCATTGTTTCAACTCCATTACTCAAAGTGCTCCTTCCTGCACATCATTTTTAATCTCATTCTTCAGGACAAGGTATTAAGTGAAGAAAGGAAGACACAAGGTTCAGAGTGTATCTGAGGCTCTGCAAAAAATAGAACTGGGTGAGATAAAGAATCATAGAGCAATAGAAGGATGGAAAGGTTGGAAAATACCTCCAAGATCATCAAGTCTAACCTTTGACCAAACAGCACCACATCAACTAAACCATAGCAATAAGTGCCATGTTCAGTCATTTCTTGAACACCTCTAGGGACGGTGACTTCACCATCTCTCTGCACAGTCTGTTCCACTGTTTGACAGCCCTTTCAGTGAAGAAATTCTTCCTGATGTAGAAGAAGAGAGCAAAGAGGATGGCATGGGGTTACGTGGGGAACTACCAGGATGTTGTTTAACTAGAAAATCTAAACAATTCCAAACTGAGTTTGCCAGCAAATAAGATATAGGATCAGCCTGAAGAATCCTTGTGTACATCCTTATGAGAGCATCCCCACCTGTCTCAAGCATTCCTGTGAATTTTCTTTGGAAGTCCCTTTTCATGGTATCTCTAGCTCTGGCTTCTCATGCCCATGTCACCTCTTCTCAGATCTTGTCCAACTTTTCCTTTCCCTTGCTTAGATTAAACTGTACATGTTCTGTCATTCTTCCAGATTCTGGGCATGTAGGAGAAAGCTTTTGCACATTGCTTATTCATTCCTTCTTTTCTGCTAGGATTTTTCCATGGCCTTAATGCCATCTTATGCAAGCAATCCTAGGAGCCATGCCATTTTCCTCCACTGCATCTCCCCCACTGTTCTTAGTACTTGCACTTGAATCATGAATTATCCAGGTTAAGACTCTCCACTTTTTGTGTCAACCTTTCCAACCTAAATCTAGAGACAGTGACCTGTTAGGAAACCGCTGATTCCATATTCACTGAGCCTACACATTTTAGATCATAGGGTTTTTTCAGTCAAGGGCATTGAAGTCTGTGGTTTGCAGATAACACTGGTGTGCAAAAAAAAACCTCTCTGAAGATTAGATGTCACAGAAAAGCTCTACTTATGACTTTATTTAATTGGGGGGGGGGGAGGCAGGGACGGGACAACACTCTACTGGTGGTCACACCATGAATATTTTTTTATAATATTAATAGTCTAAATACTGATAATGTACTTTTAAGTATAAACCTGGCTTATAGTATTACAGATACAAAACCTTCATAAACTCACCAGAACTCAATTTTAACACACAGAGATTTTCCAAAGTGTCACACTGGGCATTCAGGGCACGTGTATAGTCTTGTGGTGTCTTTTTACGCAACTAGAACGAATATTCTGTTTGCCAAAGAGGACCCTGACGTGCAAACTGAAGCTTAATGGCTACACTGCAGTGGAACAGTACAAGTTGTTGCATTTTAATTGCCTGTTATTTAGGAAATGGCACAACATAATGAAGTGCTTGGATTCTGGCCATGGCTCTAGTCTCCTGTGTGGCTCTGTCCTCAAAGCTGGATACCAGATATCAGAAACCAATTCTTGCTTTTTATCTTTTAAAAAGATTTGCAGCTACAATTTTAGGACAGCAGTGTTTTCAAGAGCAAATTGTCTGATGTTTGTGGATGCACAGGGCACAGAGAATTCCACAAACATGACCTCAAACAGTTTTTGTGCACGTTACTGGGTTTTTACCCATAGTTGAAAAGATACCCTTTACCTTTCTCCTTTCTCTTCCACACTTCTCACCCTATTACACATTTTGTATATGTGTCCTTTCAGTGCAGGTATTTTGCATTATGCCTTGCTGAGTTTTCACAAAAAGAAGAGCATCCGTCCCCATGTGCCAAACACGTTCCTGCTCTTACATGGTGTTAAGCTACTGGGGCAGCTGTCAGGTAGTGCTCCTCCTTTACCTGGTTTTATGCATAGCAGGTTTCTTGTCTGCAAGCCAAAGTCTCTTCTCTTGCCCTCTCCAAGCCTGCAGGGACTGGGAACATTTCCTTTCAGGTGCTGAAACCTCCCTTCCCTGACATTGTATGATGGGAGTTGTGCACTTGAGTCTGTCTACAGCACAAAAAAAGTAAGTACAGACCTGAGACAAATATGGGTTATTAATTGAACTTCATAGTGGTCATGGGAAGCAAGAGGTTATTAGCTTAACTGAGGCATGGGGAAATTGAGGCAGCCTCCCAAGGTCACGCGGTGGAAGAGAATGATGAATAAGCTTGTAGTCAAGACCTCAGCTCTTATTTCCAGACAATTTTTGCCTCTTAAGATATGGAATAGAGCACCATTGGAACTGTGGTGTAGAATTCTATTAATAATCAGTAGTCAAAAATATGGCACATCTAGCAATAACAGCTGGAGGAAAATTTAGTAATTTCCTTTTTAATATATTTCCTTCAGTTCCACAGTGTTTGACATTAATTAAAAGAGACCCCTGAGCAGTGCAGAACAGCAAAAACCTCAATCAGTCATAGCTGAGAATATGCTAAAACTTGGTGTATTAAACTTTCAGGCATGGCTTTTTGTTTAGGTTTGAGGGTGTGCTCTGCTTTTTGTTGGCTTGGTTTTGAAATTCGCATTTTTTGGCAAATCAACTGAATCACCTGAGGGGTCTCAAATCCAATCAAAGACTAAGTGGTTCCTTCAAGATTTTCTGCCTTGTTAGTTTTTAATTCCAGATCAAATAATTTATGTGAAACTTCACCTATATTATAGTTCACTGATGCAGTTAATTTCAGGGGGTTTTGGCAAAATAAACCTCCAGTGAAAATATTCTTAGTTAATAACTGGCATAAGAAAGACAATAGTATTTTACCATTGTTATAAATTGTGAGTTAATTTCAGAGCTGAAGTGAAAATAACATTATTTCAGGTTCCAGGCCCATGTGGCAGGTTGTCTGCTGTGAGACTACACCAGGCCTATATAAAGATATTTGGTCAGGAAAAGGCAGCATCTGCTTTATCATGGTCAACTTTGGACTCGCAACTGATTCAGAGCTATAGCCTACCCTGATGACCTCTAGATGAGCAAACTTTCAGGTGGATCATCAACTCGTAGGTAGGCTGATCTTCCTCTTCTAATTTGTGATCCAAGCTCAGCCAAAGGCTTCTCTGAAACAAACTGGTCCTTCTCTCCATCCCACCCCCCTCACTGCTCAGCGTGGCCTGGTTTCACAGATTCAGTGTGTCCAGGAAAGTGTGTAAATGTGTAGTGCTTATTGGAGTGCCATTGCTTTGGGAGGTCTGTGCCTCAGACCTGGCCTGTGCCTAAGAAGGCAGCACCAACACAATCTTTAGTCACTCTTAGAGGTGCGCACATATGCCCTCTCCTCCTCACTGGCTCCTGATAACCATCAGCCTCCAGGCAGTGTTCATGCAGTTATGATGATGAGGTTCACAGAGGTATCAACTACGAACCTCCTGCATCAAGAGGCTGTACATACATCTCACATCAACAGCTCATATCTGCTTATCCATGTGGATCCTTTACAATTAGGGAAGATACAGCAGCTTTTTTGGAGTGGGAATTTTCAGACAGGAATTCAGGAGGTGAGTTTGAAACCTGTATCACTATGCCAAACATATAGAGATAAAGAGAAAACAGCTGAAATGATGTCTGAATGCCAAACTCCTCTTGATTTCAAGTGAGATCCAGACATGTATTTCATATAAATGTAGATCTGTAACAGAATGAAGCAGAACATCCAAAACTCACAGTACGTGACACTGATCCAATAAATAAGTTTCTATGGCACTACTGAAAAGATACCTCTACAGGAGAAAATGCATTATCTGTGAAGCCGAGCAAAAGCTCCAAGGGTTAAAACTTAGCTTAAAACACTAACACTGAGAACTATCTATGAGTAATGCTTAGTTAGAAACAAAATTAAGGTCAGTATGTCCCTGAAAACGTGCACATAGACGTAAAAGTAGACAAAGAAGATGCGTTAAAGAACAAAACAAGGACACCGAAAGAGAAAAGAACAGAACAAGAACACCAAAGCAATAAAGGACAGAACAAAGGCCTAAGTAATGATGAAGAAGAGTAAAAATACGACCCCCGAAAGATGAAGGCAACAGGATCTCCCACCATGAAACACCCCAAAAGAGATGACCATGCCCAGGCTCCACCTACTCTCCACCTACTATGAATATTATAATCAAATGTTGCAATATTATGAATATGCATAAAAAATGTTGTAATCCTTCACAAAAGTTGTATAAATACTCTTGCTTTACACTAAAAGCTTTGGAACTCTTTGTCTGGTGCTAACCGGGAGTTCCCCAACGTTGCAAATAAATACCTTGCTGTTTATGGACTAAAACTTTGTCTCTAAACAGTTATTAATCGGCCGTTTTTCCGACATCATCTGGACAAGTGTTGGCAAGACAGTTAAGGGAGCTTCATGCCATTTCTAAGACCCAAAGCAGAAGCAGAGGGACAGGTGAGCAGCAAAGTCACAGGGTACCACGGCCAGCACCCCTTCCAGCTTTGTGTGAACCTGTCTGAATCCCCTCTTATCAGGAACAATCTTTCATAAATTGTATCTTTGGAAGACTGCTTACAGAAGCAGTTCAGTGCTATGAGATATATATTTTTATTATATATACACCTACATACATACATACACATGTGTACATAACCAATAGCACATCAGTTATAGTTTTGTACATCTCAAATCAGTAATCTCACTCCATTGCAGTATGTTCTCTCTCCAGCCATAATGCTGCCAAAAGTCTAAAAATCACAGGTTTTAATTTGCTTATATTCTTAGACATACAATGACAGACTTCACCCAGGCACACCCAAAAGAAGAAATATAAGACCACAAACAAATTAAATAGGTAATTAATACAACAGAGCATTTACTTTGGAGATCAATATAGACTTTGATAGGAAAATTATGTCCTCCCCCAAATATAGATGATGAAAACAAACCCAAAAACAAACAAACAAAAAACCCCAAAACAAAACAAAATTTGAAGTATTGCAATTTACACAAGCAGCAGGTATTCAGAATTAATGGTATTTCTATTTCTAACTAGGTGATAGTTGGTTCGGGGGAAAAGGTGTGGGTTGGACACATTGTGATTAACAATTTCAGAACACTTCCGTTACGTTAAAAATTCTAAGTTAATTAAAGAAGACTAGGATGACACATGATTCTATAATTAAGTAGGCATTAAGATCTCATCAGCAGAGCTGAGCAACTCTGCATTCCACAGATCAAAGAGGGAGATGGTGACCTACATTTTCTCCTTCCTGACAGCAGGAACTGGTAAGCAGTTTTTGGTAACAGACCCGAGCAGGGTGGAACAGTGTTCAGCTGTGTTCGGGGGAGACTCCAGACCAGCAAAAACAAGATCTGTCCAGCATGACACAGAGTAAGGCTCTCCTCTGAGAGAGATATATTCTGTAGTTCTTGAGGTGCAGAAATTGTGTTTTTAACAACATAATCTTAACACAGTAAGATCCTGATTCAAATTCAGATGAAATTACACATTCCCTCTGACTTCTGAAAATTCCAAAATCTTAAAAATCTTTCCATATTCTCCAAAACTGATTTTTTGAAAGGTGCTTTATTTAATAACAGTATGTACAGCCTGTCAAAGGGTTAAAAATGCCTGTCCACAATTTTGGTAACAGTTTCCCCTTAAATCATGAGGCCAAAATCACTTCTCTGTGGCTAAGGTGTTCTCCTGGCAATGGGACTGAGAAGCTTTTCTCCGATGTTGGGCTCCCAACAGTCTCATTGACATTGTAATGGGGATTTTGACCCTGCATTATGAGCTATGAGTCAGTTACTGAAATCTAAGTGTTTCCCATTTCTGCATAATTCTTTAGGCATAATTTAAACTTGATAGAAAAAGGGAAGATGTCCCATTTCCATCTCAGTTCCTCCATTTATACTGTTCTCCAAAACATATTAGGCTTCTGAGAAAGAGATTAGCTTGAAACACAGATTAATAGTTTCTGCAGAAAGAAAGTCTCTTTTCTCCAGATGATATCATCAGTAACTCAGTCTACTGGTTAAATCTTCTCTTTTTTTCCCAAGCAGACCAGCTGCACCAATCCATTTCCAGGACCAGCCTGACCCACAAACATGACGGATGAAGTTAAAAGAAGTGTTTTTTTCCTAGGGATTTGAATTTTGCACACACTATTGTTCATGAAAGTTCAAGTGAACTCAAGAGTGATCACTTAAATCCCAAAGCACAGAAGATGTACACATAACCAATAAAGAGAACTACACTGCGGTACCAAACCCAGCTGGTTTATAAATCTGAGACAGCCCTCGCTGTAACAGAGCACCACTCCTTGGGTGCAGCTTTGTTTCCACTTACATTTCTGACATAATAAACGAGGCCAGAAGAAAAGACAGGGGAACCATGGGAGTTGTGCTTCACCCTGGAATGGCAGCTGAAGACCAAGTGAGGTACCCGAGTAAGCCAAGATGTCTGTGTTTAGGCAACACATTGACATCCTTCATGTTTCAGTAGATGATCATGGGTTATTTTTCTACACTCCTTCACAATCCGTGTTCCAGTGCTGAAGGCAAAATTCCACTACTTTTTTGTTTTACCTTTACATCACTTCTCACCATCTTCCATTAAAATAATTAAGAAAAGAAATTACAGGGGTGGTAAAATGCATTGCCAAAATTACTCATCTTTGAGGTCTGCTGTGAATTATTTGTTCTTGTATCTCATTTGAGCCCTATGACTCTTTCAGCAGCCAACGTTGCCCAGCAGTTAAAAAATCAATAGAACTCCTACTGAGGAGTAAGTGTGTTCTCATCACCTGTGCTGATTTGTTCTGTAACCTCTGACAGGACCACTTTACTCTTTGGCTTCCACTTTGATTGTGAAATTGTATGGAATAACAGCCCAAAGAGCGTGGTGCTAATTCTCAGTGTTGGGGAGCAGAGTCTCCTCTCCACTGGCAATGTCCAGCAGCAGCACATTAAGTTTATTTGCCTCCTTTGATCATCCTGCCCCTGCCCACCTTGGCCAATGCTTTTTCTGGAGAGCCCCATGAGACCCACAGGGCAGCATAATGCAGCTGAGAAGCAAGCTCTGGTGCATGTCTTGCAGTGAGACCCCTTTCCCCTGCCAAATCCCAATGAAACTGTGAGCTGAACAAGCATTTTCCAGCACAAAACTCGCTACAGAGCTAACCAGGACCCATGGTTACATTATCACTGCAAGTTGGAGCCAAATCTCTAAGTATATGGGTAACTGCAAGCCTTGCTGGCTTTAATCATCACATTATTTCTGAGAACTGTGATAGCTGTGTTAAAAAACAGGATCATTTACATGGATCCTTATGCAAGATCATAAACCAGATTTCTTCCAGACTTAATACTGCTTCATAATCTCTAACAGTTAGCACCCATACTGTTTGGATTGTGAGAGAGCTAATTTGTCACTGTTATGGCTTCCATGAGCAGTAGGATAAGAGCAGCAGTTTTAATTAAAAGTTTATATGCAAATATATCTCACAATTTCTGTGTGACAAATGCTTCTCCTCATCCTGTGGCTTCCCTGCTGCTGGTCAGAACAAAATTCTTGCCTTTGCAAAACTGAACATTTTTGTCAAAACACAGGGAGACTGCAGTGATTCCCACATCTTTTTCTTGGACTTCTGTATGAGAGGTGAGTTTCTTCTTGTCATCCCTATTATTTTATCTGTTTAGGACTTCATTCCACAGATGATACTATCTGGAATTAAGGCATCCGTATCTTCACATCATCAGTTTGCAATTGCTTTAAAACACAGACTATTTTCTTCTGCATTCATGCCTAGTACAATGGATACCTCAACATAATATACCGGGAAAAAATCTTTGAAGCATTCCCTTTTTAAGTAATTTTACAGTATGATGACTATAGTGAAATAAAAAGTCCAAAGCTATAATTGTACAAATTATGTTAATGGTCAAAAAATGTGAGAAATTATACACATAAATAATATCTAATTTAAAAGGTATGGGTCTGTCTGCTGAGTAGCCATTTCTTTTTTGTTGTTGTTGTTGCTGTTGGGCTTTTTTGTTTTGTTTTTTTTTTGGTTCCTCACACTTGCTTCCGTTTCTGATTCATCCCTTTCCACACCGCCCTCTAAAATGGACTATTCTCTTTTCTCATTACCTAAACCAGGAGTTTCTGCAATTGCTGATGTAATTGTTTCCATAAACTGAAAGAAAGCTTTGGAGTGACTTTTCAAAATCAGCATATTGCAGTAGATCAATCTAGTATCATCTCTCCTTTGTGTCATTATGCTCAATGCAAATTCATTAGCACATAGTCTTGGATCAGCACAGATGAAGTCTCCTTAGTATAGCTTTCTGCACTCAGGTACAGTGCTTTAAATATATGCAGATGCTAATGTAGTTATTCCAGTGCACAATTATTTAAGTGACAGGCAGGTGTGACATCCAAACACTGCATGCACAACCCTCTGTAGTGCTGCATCTGCACTGATTAAAAGACTCCACAACAATATACACAAGCTAGTGTTTACATGTGTTTGGAGCTCTGCACTTGCACCTGTGCGTATAAATTGTTGCATTTCTCACTCCAGTGACTGAAAGTTCATCCATATGGGTAGCACTTTTTTTTTTCTTCTTCTTAGATAGAGAAAGAAATATCACATTTACCCTTCTTGGCACATGAAAATCAGTAAAAAAGAACACAATGAATGTTCAAAAAATGTTTGCCTATTCTTAGCTCTCAGCACATATTCAAAGCTCAAAACTTCGGCAGCTCTTGCTATGGTAAAGAATTCCCAATGTGAATCTCTGCTGACAGTTGTTAAGGTTCACCCCATACTCTTCCAAACTATATCAAATTTTCCATTGTTTTATTTTCCAATTCACTTGTTCACCTCTAAGAGTCTTGTTGCATAAGTTGTTTTTGCCTGAGTAACAATGATGAATGAGATTGTAATTGTTAGATGTTTCCTAAATTGTTTGTTTTATTATCTTTCTCAGTGTTTTTTCTAAGCTATTCCATTGCATTTGATTTCATTTGTACATGTGATCAGATGACTTCAGTATTTAGCAAGGTCTTCACCCTCTTAATTGGGGTATGCTATGTTTGAATTTACAAAATCTTTAATGCTTCTCTAAACAGCCCTCTTGCCTTCCACAAGTGTTATTCCATTTGCAGCATATAACCACATGCAGTTACTGAATGAGTAGCAGTTTCATTAATCCATTCAATTAAGCTGTTTCACTCTGCATCCATGTCCTTCTCCTCAAAGGTCCATGAAACCATTATGCTTGTGCAGTTGTTGGTGGTGACCTTGAAACTTGCTGCTTAGTCTGAAGAAAATAGTATTTTTTCTGACCTGTTCACTGTTAATTTATCAGCAATGTTTAAAACAAAAATCTTAAAATTAAAAAAAAAAAAGTACATTGTATTTAATGGATTACATAGAGATTTAGAGTCCATGAAACATGTGGAATACACTAACCACCTTAGACAGCTGGATAGACCTGGGAAAACAGCAATAACAGATCAACAAATTATCAAATTAATAATATTCCTCTGTATATAAGGAACATTGACACTAATTAACACAGAAGCAGAAGTGAAAAATAGACAATCAGAAAATGCCCCTGCCTGTCAAATGCAAGTAGGTCATTAATCCTAAAATGCTCATGCAGTATTTACAAACTATTTAGCCAAAAGGCCAGCTATTGTGTTCCCAGTCTGCTTTTATTATTCTTGGGAGGATGCACCATTATGTCAGCAATAAGGAAAAAGACACATAGTTTTGGGATTTGTCCATGGAAAGAGAGGAAAGCAGCAAGATGTTGCAAAAGGGCCACTACAGACTGCAGATGTTTGGCACTGCCAGATTTAAAGACCGAGCTCCAGAAGAACCTGCCAGGAATGAAAGCCACGAATAAGTATAGTTTTGCCAGCAAGAAAGTCAACAGATTTCAACTTACACCACCAAAATGCTCCCAAAAGATTCTTTCCCTTTCGGTTTGATAGAATCACAGTGCTTAATGCATTGATGTAATGTAATAATGTTAGTTTTCTCCTTTTTTGATGAAAGTCCTTTGTTTAGGAGTGGAACATGTGTAGAAGTTGACATACAGAAAATCAAGAGGCACAAGATTACTGTGCGGGGTGATCAAGGGCTACAGCCCAGAAGAGCACACAGCCCTCCAGCTCCACAGCTGGTTGAGAGCCACACAATGCAGAGCTCAGTCGTGACAAAGGCTGTGTGTGTCCTTGAATAACCTGTCTTGGAAAGTCTAGACAAACAGTTATGTCATTCCAAGGCACTTGCTGAAATCTGCTCTAATAACTAAGAGCCTGAAGGTGCTGTTGTCCCTCGTTTCTTTTTTATTCTTGGTTGCAATTTCTCTTCACTCTTGTTTTAATTTCAGAATGATTTTCTGCTGAAGCTATATGGATGGGCAGAATGCTGCAAAATAGACAAATGTGAGATAAGAGTTAGAAATACCAAACACTTCTGGTCTCTGTGTCTTAACGTAGATGGGTACTTAGCTTTAAAATTCTTTATAGATCCTCTTCACTGTGCCAAGCTGTTCTTTATACCAACTGGCTGATAACAAAGTGATGTCTCCCCTGCAAATAACTTAAGAGAGTAGTTTTGCAACATTTTGGAGTTGCCATACCTCAAGATGCTGCCACATCCTTCCTTCTAACAACAGAGATACTATTAAACCAGTCAGTCAGGTTTTCCATTTTCAAAGCTAAATGGAAGAGGAAGAGTACAAAACTGGTAGAGCTGAAAGATAGCATTGTACATTGGGTATCATGTACATATGAGTTTGTGTCAGGAATTACTTTTTCTCAACCAAGGACAGAGGGCAAAAGGCCATTATTAGCTCTATGTATCATATGTCACAGTAAGAAATCATCTGTAGCAGGCTGAAGATGGACATGGAATTAGATTTTGTGTTTGCATGTATTAGTAGTTAATGGAAGAAGCCCAGAAGCCCAGTCCTGCAGAACCAAGTCATGTGAGTAAATCCTGTCAGAGGCAGCTTTGGTGCTGATGAGGTCCATCTTGCACTTGTGGAAGTGTTCCATTGTGGAGCCTTTACCCTGCAGGAATGGTCCATGTCTTGACTGCATGTAGCTCACAGATTGTCAGCCTAAATGAGATCAATGCTATATAAGCATCAAGGATAACATCTACCTGCTATTACAATGTTCATATAATAAATTATTTTTTATATGAATATTTGACATCTCTCCACTCTAATGGAGAAACTTGGACTTGCATGTCATTCAAAACCTCCTTCAAATAATAGAAAGACCGTCAAGTATATTCTTTGATTGGAAAACCTGAGCACTTAGTTTTGTCTTTATTCCTCAAGGGGTGCTGTCATAGCCCAAATTTACAAACATATGCAATAAATGAAGCATTAATATTTCTTTCCTTTTTAAGGTAAGAACAGTTTCAGTCAGAATCAGACCAAGGGCAGACACATTTTTCTGTGTGAGAAAGACACTACTGGCAGGTAGGAATCCCATTCCAGTCATCCCACTACTGCTGCCTATCACCACTTATACTCTCAGAGGGTATGAGCCCTCTGATCTGCTGGAAGAGCTGCTTGCATAATTGTTCCCTGCAGATTTTGTCACAATCCCAAGTAAAATGTACAGACTGGATTTTTCTCTCTGAGGTCTGAACTGGATGACAGAGTTTTCCCACACTAAATGTGCATCGGTTGGACTGGAAGGGCAGTAACTTCCAAGGTGGGAGGGATTAAGACTCAGTGGTCTGTGTTGGCTCTGAGCAGAGCAGGACACTGCCCTCACTGTGAGAACAGGGGACTGGGCACAGCTGAGCTTGTGCAATGCACTGGAGCACAGGGCAGAGATCATCTGGCTTGGCCCTGCAGTCTAACCACAGAATGGGAAGTCGAAGAGCTGCATCATTTGGCCTCAGCATCCAAATGTGGCACTGAGCTGTGACAAACAGACATAGCAAGTGTCTTGGAGATTGCTTTGGCATCTTCTGTGTGCAGTTGCCCTGCAGCTTATTTTACATCCTGCACATCTCCTGACAACCTTGTCTGTTCGTTAGTTACTCTGTCATAACATATTTACTTCTTGCAGATGATTAGCACATCTTGGTAGTATTTTTTAAAGCTGTCTCTTGCACATGCCTCTAAGCCTAATAAAGTTCTGTGTTTTTGTTAAGAGTGCATTGCTGTCTTCTTAACTGTGAAAAACAGAAAAGAAAAGCAGAGAAGCTGCTGTGTCTTTGCCAAAAGGTTTCATTTAAGTATTAAAAAATCAGCAAGCAGCCAACACGTCCTCATGTTCCCAGTCAGAAAACAGAGAGTTTTGCAGGTAAGTGGTTATTTAATGTGGTGAAGAAATCAATCTTCCCAATATATTTCTTCTAATTAACAAGGTTCAATATACCTTATGAGAATTACCTGTTTCCACACATCACATGTTTAAAGAACTGAACAAAATTAGCTCTGAAAACACTGTAAAATATCAGTGGGAAAAAAGCCCATCCTCACTGGATGTGAACAACATGTTTTATCAGCTGTTCCTTAAATCAGAACTCAGATAACATGAGCCCCACTATTGCCTTCCTTCATCCTGGGCCTGAGTTGCTCTCATGGATATCTTCCACCCACATAAATCAGTTTGCACTGTTTGGTGCTCAGTTCATGTAAAAGCACAGCTGTGTAGCGTTAGAGGATTTCAGCAGATTACACCGAGCCACATCATCCAGATGACACTTTCAAAACCTGCATTCAAACAAATTTAAGAAGCTGACCACCTTCTTTCTTAGGTGGATGCCAAATTCTGAATGTGGTGGTCAATTATCTGGGCACCTTCCTTGAAGGGTGAGTTGACATCCTGATGCATGGGAAGATGTCCTGTCCAAACAAATGAGGGGCTATTAAGAGCAGTACCACTAAGAGGAGACCCTGGGGTTCTAGAGGTGGTTGGAGCAAATTGTTTTCAGTAGTTTCTATTTCTTCATGGAGAAGTTCTGGAGCTATTGCTGTATGTCTCCTCTCTGCAGAGGGACTTGACCTGAACTGTGTCACACGAGTACTCTTCCAGAAATGCCAACATGAAGCATAAAAATAAGGTATGAACCACAATATCCATTGTCTTTCATATCTCTGCCACCAGCCCAACACCTCTGCATATCTCTGCAATGCTCTGGTGTTCTTTCAGCCACTCTTTTTCTCTAAAAAATGTCAACACATCATAATCACACTGTGTGGTGTTAGGAGAATGTCCTCTAGTGTATTCAGGTACTTTACCACCTCTACGCTTGAACAAAATTAAGCATCATCCTGGGCAAATAAAAGTTTTATGGTAACAGCTGAGGAAGGCACTGCTTCTGTGTAGAGTGCTAGGAGCTGTGGGGTTTACCACCAGTGATCCCAGTGCTACACACACATACAGGCAAGCCCTGTGGTGACAGGCAAACAAAGCTTTCAGCATTCCAGGAGAGGTATGTGCACAGAATTTGATTTGCCTTCTCAAAAGCACAGGATGGACATTGGCATCCAGTGGCACAGGAAGAATGGTCACTCGGTGCCTGTCAGTAGTCATATCCCTCAAAGGCAGAGCTTCCAGGACTGGAAAAAAAATAAATCAGATGGGCTGAGGCAATCCTCTAAGAAGAGAGAGAGAAGAAAAGTGGGAGCAGATGTCTTCACTGGGACAGATATTGAATGTGGTACTGAAGATGTAAGTGTACTAAACGTACTTAAACACTTCAACATTTAGTAAAAGACATACACAGTAGTTCTAAAGATGTCTGATCTAACTAGCAGGTTTTAATCCCATTTATAGAAAATGGAAAGCACCTTCCAGTTTATTTTAAGGTAAAATTTTTTGCAAAGACAAAAGCTGCATTACACTGTAAAGCATTTACAGAGATACTTCCAGTACTTTAACTGCAAAATACAGAAGGAGACATAATATTACCGTCACTGAGCAATACTCATCTAGCTTTCTTTGAAGCCAATGGTAGACTGCTACTGCCATCAGTCAGAAAAAAATTGGGTCTTGAATATGTACTCATTTAAGTAAATTGCTTGTTAGCTTCTCCCATTAAGTCTTTATTGATATGTTGAACCTACCATTCCCAGGCTGAGTGAAAACCCACATTCATTTAGAGAGGCAAGGCAGAAGTCTAATAGTTGCAGAATATGAATTGTTTTGTCTTCTCTGCTTCCTTCAGCCACTGCTTCCAGAGAAGCAAAGGCAGGCAAGGCAAAACCAGCCAGCATGCAGCTCTGGCTGATACAAATTCATGGTCTCTGGCAGCCCAGTGTTGCCATTGCTGGGCATGAACTGAAGCTTGCATGCCTTGCTCTGCCTAAATTTGTCTTGCCCTGCCTGGAGCTGTGTTTTCACTTGGTTTTCTTGTTTTCACTCAAGTTTTTTTGACACACAATCCAAACTACCAACTACCTGGATCATAAGTTGCAGCTTTTTTGGACCTTTGCAAAAGTCTGAAGACCTTCAAGAGAATCTGAGAATTGTACGATTGTTTATGAACTCCAAGTGCCAGACTGCCTGCCTGTCCTTGTTGACCTCTCTGAGAAATAACTGAGAAGACAATAAACAGTTTCTAATACATTTTGTTGCTGGAGAATACAATAAGGTCTTTCTAACAGATTGTGTTGCTGAAGAATACAATATGGTCTTTCCTCGACATGTTTACCAAAATGAATATAAAATTTGCCTATTCCACAAAACTCTTAAAAATACCTGCATGCAATAAAAGGGTTAATAACTCACCTTCTCCAGTGCCTGTAAGACATTAGTTTTTATGGCTAAATGTTAAATTTTACAGTTACATACATTTTAACTGCACTGATTTTTACTGTCTAGCCAGTTCTGCATTTATGAATCATCCTCAGATTCTTTAGCTATTTGAATCTAGGAATTAAAGTTAAAATGCTGCTTGGTATTTGCTTTTTTTGTTTTTGTGGGATTTTTTTTTGGGGGGGCGTGTTGTTTGGTTTTTTTGTTTGTTTGTTTTATTTTTAAATCAGCATACAAGACACAATTAAAAATGCTTATTTTCAGGAAAGAAAGTTTAAACTAATGAACACCTGAAGTGACATGTATCTCAAAGAAATCAGCATAGACATTAAACAATAAAAAACTGTACTAAATTGAATAGATAAATAGATGAAGAATGACTCGAGAATAAGACAAAGACCCTTTCCTACACATACATACTTCTTAGACACTTTTTTTAAAAAGCAAACTCTTCTCCCCAAAAGACAGGTAAAACAGCAAATTTTAATATAAACATCACTTTCCCCTATACCCTAGCTAAAATATTTCTCTAATTTCCAAACAATGCCATGTGTTCTGCTACCAAACTGGATCAAGAAGCTTATGGAGCTTATCCATAATGTTGTTCTCAGAACCATTTATGGAACGTATATTTCATCCACAGGCTCTACATCTTGAAACACAGTTTATTATTCTGGGCTCACGGCAACATTCAGTGCTTTGGATTCAAAAGCTGCTGACACTTCATTTCCATAGCTCAGTCTCTGCATTTCTATGTTTAAATCCAGCTGAGTCCTGGCAAGCTGATGACTCAGGCAGCGCACCTTCAGCTAAAGATATGGGGGAAAGATTTTATTAATAGAAGATAACCATCAAACTATATTACACCATGACTCTTTCAGGACAGACAAATTCATTTGGGTGGAAATGTAAAAATAAGTGCCATAACATCAGAAAAAACAGACACTTCTCGCACAGTTTTCAAATGATAGAGCATTCCTGCTAGCTACAGGGTGGCCAAAATAATCCCTCATTGGAGAACCAACCACTGGATGTATATTTATTAGCTACCTAAATAATCTGAAAAGGAAGCAGAAATCACTAGGATCAAAAAGTTAACAATCTGAAAGCAGAAATATAGCATCAAATGAAAGTGCGTGAATTAATACAAGCTTTATGTTGTAAAGTGTTGATCTCTGAACCAAGCCCAGCAAGTCCCTTTAGCACACTTTAACTACAAACCCATCACACAAGATCCATCAGGGCATGACCACAGAGAACCATTTTAATGTGGCAATGAACATGGTACCAGCACCTTGCAGGGTTGCACTCTTTATGCTCATTTTATATGTCCTGAAGTGTAACATTTACTTGCATATACCTTCCAAATATACAATATCTACAAGCAGGGAGACACAGGCACACAGATTCAGAAGTCTGCTTCTCTACTTATTATATGGCTATTGTAATTGAAATGTTTGTATAGCCACAACTTAGAGAGCTTAAGTTGAAAAGCACTCAGCTCACCCATCTTCATAAATCCTTTGAAAATTAATTCTTCAGCTTCTATGTATAAAGCTTTTTCCCTAAAGAGGTACTTTTTCTATGATTTTCTATTTTCTTTAATGTTTTCCTCTTAGCAATAACTACCGCATATTGCCTATCATACAAAGTCATTAAAAGAGAATTAAATTTTAAGGCTTAATGCATACCTTTAATTTCTTCATAAATTTTTGTTGACTTAGGTGTAGGCAAGAGTTCTGTTGCAAGGATGAAAGTTGCCAACTACTATGAGTGTCTCAGAAACTTCAGGGATGAGGTACAAGAGTTAGGAGACCTAAAGCATGAATAAGTTCCAGCATTTCCAGATGTTTCCTATAAAGGCAAAATGAAACCATAATGTGATTTCAATATAGTCAAGACCAATTTCCATTTTAACTCTATTAAATGATCAGTGGATCATGATAGGTGATCCTGATAATTCTGGCTGTCTGATGTTTTCCCATGAAGTTCTCGCTTTCAGTGGCTTATATTTTGCCAAACACAATCATTTGTAGCACATTTTCTTTCTTACCTCTAGACAGTTGTGTTTTTATTTTGATTCTCAGAGTTTGGTACAGCCAGTTCAGCTGTTTCAGAGAAGAACAGGAGAAAAAGAATCAAAAACTTTGCAAGAGCTTGAACTAATATTCACATGTTCTTTATGTTCACACATAGCAATAGGGAAATGCAGCTTAGCAAAATTTGTGGTGTGCCCATGAAAAACCTCTACTTTGGGCAAATGCTGAGTTTCTAAAATATGCAAGATATAGATTTAGAAAAAATTATATAATTGATTTATAGAAAATACATATAAATAAAATTTATGTATGTATAACCAATTTTTACAAATAGTGATAAGAAGAACTGAATGGATGTGTGCTGAAAATATCACTGGGCATCTCATTTGCACTGCCCATACTTCTTTGCCCCTGCAACAACTTATAAATACCAGTTACAGCAAACATACCATCAAGAAAAGATTTATAACTCTAGGTGAATTTTCACTTCAGAAATCACCATTAATCAGGGAAAACAAACAGTTAAACTTGGAGCAGAGGGGAATTCTTAGCTCTAAGGAATCTGCCTCTCTGAGCCTCTGCTGCTTCAATGCAAAGTACACATCCCTGAGCATTCTCACCTTGATGCCCCTCCTGTTGTCGGGACCTGCTGGGTTTTGCCAGCCCACAGCACTCCTGAGAGGTCCACAGAGGGCCACTCCACAACTGCAAAAGCCAGCTTTGTTATTCCTGTATTGGAAAGAACGGACTAAATATCACATGATTCCAACAGAAATTAATCTACATTTCTAAACTACCAATTTAACACCCCAAAAGCACAACTTGCCTATCTATAAAAGTCAGAGTAAGATTCACCTTAAGAACCGCGAACTGAACCCACAGTTGATGATCTACATTACTGCCCTATGACTGATATACTGATCTCAGCAATCCCCAAGGTGTCCTTCAAACCCTTGCTGGATGGCTGGTCTGCGTAAATGTTACCGGCTGCTTCTTGAATTCATCTAGTGGAAGTCTGGGCTGTGTAACTAAATATCTTTAGATCAGTGCTATTGACTGTCCTTTGTGGGCCTACTAAGAAGAATTAGATGTGGTAAATTAATTTAATTAAATTTTTGAAGAAATTTTGAAAGCATTACAAGACTACCTTGTCCACAAGACTAAGTATTCCAAGATAGGAATTATAAAGATTAAGGTTGCTCCTTATAAACTGTCACTTGGGAATAGATGTGCTGGACTGGTGAGCTCTAACTGTGCCATCCCGGTTCTCTTGAAGTGTCTCTCTGCACTTGGTTTGATGTGGACGATGTGGACAACAACAACTATCACCTGAAATCCTATAACTTCCTGAACACATGGTAGTTGTCTGGACTGATCAGCACTTTCATGGAGAAAGATCACTGGAGATTAGCACATGGCTGCAAGAACAGAGAAAACTAATTTAATTTAGGTCTTTGGGAACAGAGGATTCGGGTCCTGTGCCTTTCAAGGAATCATAGGAGGGTTGAGGTTGGAAGGGACAGGTCAAAATGAGTTAACCTGGCCCAACCCTCTGCCCAAGCAAGGCCACCTAGAGCCAGTTGCCCAGAACCATGTCCAGGTGTTTTTTTAATATGTCCAATGTAAGAGACTCCACAAGCTCTCTAGGTAACCTGTGTCAATGCTTGGTTACCCTCACAGTGAAGTGTTACTCCACATTCAGAGGGAACCTCCCATGTTGTAGTTTGTGGCCATTGCCTCCGGTGCTGTCACTGGGCACCATTGAAAAGAACCTGTCTCTGTCCTCTGTGTACCCTCTGTTCAGGTATTATATACATTGATAAGATCCCCCATATCTCTTCTCCAGGTTAAACAATCCCAGATCCCTCAAGTTTTCCCCACAGGAGAGATGCTCCAGACCCTTTAACATCTTCACTGGGCTCTCTCCAGTGCAACTCTCGTACTGGGCACTACAGCACAATCCAGGTGTGGCCTCACCAGGGTTGAGCAGAATGACAGGATCACATCCTCAGCCTGCTGGCAACACTAAGATTAATTTTGAGACTGCATCATAATCAGGGTAAGCAAATTATAGTTCTGACTTCTAAAGACTATATAGTCCTGATTTTGTTTTTTCCTATATTCTCTATTCTTCATATTCCCATCCTAACTTTGAAAGTATATTTCAGAAAGTACAATTAATAAAATATATGCACTGGAGATACATTCCCAGTTTTGGATTTAACTCTTAACAACTCTATAACCCAAAGTCATAAACTATATGTAAATATTTCATTACACACATTTAATTGGACTAGGAATGTGCTTTTCTCTGATGTAGATTTATGAAATTGATTGCAAAAAGGATAGGGATGATACTTGACTCTTCTATTTTATGACAAGGTATAAAACATTGTCAGTATTTTAATATATTGAACATTATTAATGTTTAACGAGGGTCTATAAAATTTTCACTAGAACTTTTCTTTGAATAATTGCTTCAAATTAAATTTAAATTTATTTTTTTTTAATACGACAATGCTAGGGACATTTCAATTTCTCAGAACATTCTTAAAAGGGGAGACAAGAGAAGAGAGATATACTAGAAGTTTAGCATTCACTGACATAGCAGAAGCATTACTGAAGAAACTTGTGTTTCAAAGGGTCAGTGTTAGCTCCTGTCTTTTACATGAAGTAGATTTTAAAAACAAAATAAAACAAACAAAAAAAACCAAACCAAAACAAAAACCACCAAGCAAATACAGAATAAATGACATAAGCACCCACCACATTGCCTGGTGGAGAGTTCCATTTATGAACACCACCAGCGCAGGCACAACCTTCTTATGCCACAAGGCTCCAAAAGCAAGTTGCCTCTGTCCACCATGCATCAGGCAGATGGAAAAGAAACAATGTGCTGGAAGAGGAGCCTTGGCAAGTGACTCATTGCATGTTCAGAGCTGCTCATGGGGCCCTCACCACTTGCTCTGTTGTAGCTTGCTGCCTGAAAAGCCCTTGCTGCAGCACGTGCCCTGTGCTGAGCTCCCTGGCATTTCAACTTGAGGTGTCCATGCTGGGGAGGGGTCCTTGGATGCTCACTTGGTCTGAGGGGCTGAAACATGGAGAGCAGGGCTAGCACAGGAGCTTCTTCATCAGCTGCTCCCACTTTAATCAAACCTCTCTGATGCACCTGGACATTAGCTTTTTACCCTAGCTGGCCTCTGCTTGGTTCACCAAGTACTAAGATAAGCTCGTCAATTATCTTACAGGTGTGAAGTGATAACCAGAATGCTTGGATTTAGCACTAGTGACTTCTTATAACCTCAACATTTTTCTCACTCCAGCTTCTGGCTAGGACTGAGCTTTTCTAATAGCTCAGCTTTCTTGAAGCCAAAACATCACCTGATAATGATTTTTGCTAGTAGGAAATGGACCAGGTTAAGAGGTTAAGCTAACAGCACAATTAGTGGGGATGATACCGTTCCAGTCAGACTCTACTACTAAATTCTGCCCCCCCCTTATTTAATGGAGGCAGCTACATGCACCCTGTGTGGTTTCACAGCACACATTGGCGGTCCCAGCTGTAGGGATGTGCAGGTACCTGAGCTACTTTTTTAAAAAAAGTATAGGTTGGAGAAAACATACTGCTGCATTATAAGACTGCTCCACATGGGTTAATTTTATTTAAATCTGCTGATGCAAAGCAAAGCACTACTGCAATCACTTCGCTTGCAGGACTCAGCATTTCCCATTTACAGTTCACCTTGGATGGCTTTTCTACCACACCAGAATACGGCCCTGGAGAACAACATTTACAGGCCACAGTCCTCTTGCTCTCATCTCTTACGTGTGAAGGATGTTTTAAAACGTTGGAGCTTTGGTCCTGAGGGACAGGGGTGGGGACCTGCACTTGGTGATGGAAGGGACCTTAATCAGCCCTTCTCCCTACCCTGAAATCAGCCCCAGGGGAGTCTAGGCCATCATGGGGGCGAAACGTAGTTCCAGAAATGTGTGCTTCTGAAATGTTTTGTGATTGTTGTGGTTTTTTGCGGTCTGTTATGTTTTAAATCACAGAAAGCTGTCGGGGTTGCAGTGTGTCCCATCAATCAGCACACCACACAGTGTCTATATTAAACATCCTACCGAGTCTCACAGGGAGCATGAAATTTCCAGTGACAGAAGATAAGAAAATATTCAGCAGGCTTTCTTAAACAATTTATATGTTAAGGGACTGAAAGGTCAGTGAGCAGAAATTGTATTTTATCTTCCTTGCATATATATTGCTTGATGATTAGGTTAAAAATGTTACAAATGTGAATGAAATATATGACTATTCATAGGCAGAGATGGGAAAACAGAGGGTTATACTGTTCATTTCAGTCCCTGAACAACAAATTCAGAGAATTATTGTGTATTGCCAGGGAGAGCTGTTTTTCTGTCTCTTATAGGTATTTTCAATCTTTCACCTTGTCATACCTGCAAAGTTTGTGTAAAATTACTAGCAAAATACTTAGTTTATCAATTCTTGGCCACCTCCATTGCAAAAATGCATGAAGCGCTAGCTCATCCTTCAATTGTCAATATTAGACAATATTGTGCAAATGTGCAAATCACATTTCTGCCCTACTGACTGCTAAAGGGTTTAATCTTTTCTTCAAATGCTTCCAGGGATGGGTGGTGCCTCAGTAGACCTGGTAAGTCTGGTTTGGTAATTAGTGCTGAAAAATCTGAAGGTCATGTTTTCTGTTCCATGGGGTAGATGTATGCTGGCCTTTCTGGAAAAAAAATTCATCAAAGCAAAGGGGAAATACCAGCTTCAGACCTTCTGTGTAGGGACTGTGCCTTGCCTCAGCTAAATCAAGGCAGAAGTTTTTAGCAGAGAAGTTTCTTTTAAGAATAGTTTTCATTTCAGCAAAAAGAAAATAAAAAGAATAAAGAATTTTTAATGCACAGGACAAGCAACTGGGCACAAGGCATTTCTGGGCTTTTTGCCCAGATCTGTCATTAACTTCTTGATTATGTCTTGTGGGTCTGTTTTATGTTTCTAAGGAAAAAAAAAAAGGCAATAATCTGAGTGTTAAGAAAATGGGGAGGTTTGATTCATGGCTGTATGGTCTGTAGGGTCATGTGACATGTTGGGTTAAGAGACCTTCAGTCCTTCTCTATATCCATTTTGCCATTTTTCTTTACTATGTTTTGGCTACAATTCTGTGTTCTTCAGGGCAAATGTTCTATCTGGCTATATGCGTACAGCCAAGGTAGCCGTGCAGGACAGAGACATCTGTGCTAGCTTTAAATTACATGTCTCATTACAGAGGACATTCCTACAGGCAAAGTCACCAGGCTTCTTTGAGATGCATGAAAAACCATGCTGAACTGGTGGGGATCCCTTTGATGCTTGAGTTAGCTCTGTCATGATGCAGAATCCAGCACAGACTTATCCCCATATGGGAATTTTCTTCAGAATGGTACAAACAGAGCATCCACCTCATGCTGCACAGGGACACAGGAAGGGCTGTTTACGCTTTATTGATCCCTGTCACAACACCCTCTCCTTAGTGATTTGGGGTGAATGGGCCCTGTAGATACAAATATGTGTGCACACAGAACTGTTACCAGAAAACAGCAAGAGGAAAAGTTTGCAGAGGGGTAGAGAGTGAAAGTCTGACAAATGGTGATAAGCTCTGAAGACTTGTGTTCTGGCTGAATTTGAGATAGTTCGTAAACTTAGAATAGCAAGAACCTGTGGAGCGTGTCCAAGGTTGTCACCACGCAAGAGCATCAGCACCAGGTGTTGTATCTCACACCATAGCCAAGGAGGTGGCAGCTGCTATATGCAGACACAGACCACAGTCTAAAGGGTTTGTATAGGGAAGGAAAGGACTTCTGAACACCTTCCTAAAAGACACTGGTGCATTGGTATGACCTCTGCTTCATAATGGTCACCCGGAGTTGGCCTCCCCAGTGCTGCTCTGAGTAAAAAGGGGAACTGAGAGGGGTAACTGAATGGACGGTACCAATAGTTACCTGCTGCTAACAATAACAACTTTATTTTCTTTTTAATAATAGCTTAACTCATAAAATGTGCTCCAATAAATGGTGTTGGTGAGTTGTATCTCCCCCTTACTGGTTCCCTTGTCTGGAAAATTTACCTTCTTTTCCCTCATAGTTGGGTACAAGGAGGCAATGCAAAGATTCCATACTGTCCTTGTAGGAGACTGGGGAGGCAGGGATGATGATGTGGTGAGGAAGGCTTTTACAGAGGCAGAGGATAGGGCAGCAACACACCCCAGCTATCCTTAGCCCACTGATCTGACCTAAAGGTCACTCATGACATCTAGGTACTGATAATTAACAATAATGATAGCATTAAATTAGCAACCTCTTTAGACAGATGGTGCTACAGGCTGTTCTGCCTCTTTCATTTGGTGAGTAAAGCAGACACAAGTGAGTAGTCATGTAAAGATTACTAAGAATTCCTGTCCACAGCTGACTTTTTTCAAAGACTAATTTTTGAATGCTTTTTAATTTTTGGGAACACTTCAGTACAGAGAATTTTTATCTCATTAATAGTGCTAATAGGCTCATGAATGGACAGTAAAATGTTTGCCTTTATGTTCTCCAGCCCTGTTGCTAAGAGCTAGTAACAAACTGCTCACATAAAATTTCACATTTTTCTTCACTAAAACCCCAACAGGAAGAAAAAAAAAAATCTGCTGACATTGATAAAGAATTTGAAAAAGCTCCTATGGTTTTTGCCATTCCAGGCTGCCAGTTTATAGTCTGGGAACATTATCTCAGCTTCATTTCCACAACAAAAAGGCCCCATTCTTTTCTTAAAGGTTTGACCTTTCATCTTGTCCTTGGTGTTTTGCATCAGAAATGCACTTGTGTTGTCAGCCCTTCTATTAGCACTCACTTATCGAGGGTGCCAAAGAAAAGTCTAAGAAAAAGACAAGTGTCTAACAGGTTACTATAGTTTCTTTTGTGTTCCTAAAATTTGTAGGCTTCAGGCATTTATAAATGTAATTAACATTTGTGCATATGATAAATTTAAAAAATGGGTGAACTTTTCACACTTGAATGTTAACAATTTCCATTGTCTGTTACCAGTAAATTTTAATGGCTGGTTATTTTTACCCTACAGAGTTTTGTCAGGGTTTAATCCTGCTGGGTTGTACTAAGTAGACTACACCAAGTTGGGTGTGAGTGTTGATCTGTTGCAGGGTAGGAAGGCTCTGCAGAGGGATCTGGACAAGCTGGATCGATGGGCCATGACCAGTGGTATGCAGTTCAACAAGGCCAAGTACAGAGTCCTGCACTTTGGCCAAAACAACCCCATGCAGCCCTACAGGCTTGGGGCAGAGTGGCTCGAAAGCTGTCCAGTGGGAAAGGACCTGGTGCTAGTCAACAGTGGCTGAACATGAGCCAGCCCAGGTGGCCAGGAAGCCCAAGGACATCCTGGCTTGTATCACAGTGTGGCCAGCAGGACCAGGGCAGTGATCGACACCCTGTACTCAACACTGGTGAAGCCACACCTCAATCCTGTGTTCAGGTTTGGGTCCCTCACTACAAGAAAGACAATGAGGGGCTGGAGCAAGTCCAAAAGAGGACAGTGGAGCTGGTGAAAGGTCTGGAGCATGAGCCTTGTGAGGAGCAGCTGAGGGAGCCGTGGTGTTCAGCCTGGAAAAAAGGAGGCTCAGGGGAGTCCTTATCACTCTCTACAACTCCCTGAAAGGAGATTGTAGCCAGGTGGGGGTTGGCCTCCTTTCCCAGGATGAGAGGACATAACCTCAAGCTGTGCTAGGGGAGATTTAGGTTAGACATCAGAATAAATTTCTTCATGAAAAGGGTTGTTAAACATTGGAATGGACCGCCCAGGGAGGTGGCAGAGTCATAATCCCTGGAGGTGTTCAAGAAAGGATGAAACATGACACTTAGTGTAGTGGTCTCAAGATGGTGATTGGTCAAAGTTTGGTCTTGATGATCTCAGAGGTCTTTTTCAACCTAAATGATTCCATGATTCTGTGATTTTTACAGACACAGAACGGGAAACAGCCATTTAAATGTTCAATGGAAAATAAAAACTATTTTCCCGCCAAAGGTGAGAGAAAAGAATTTTAATTATCACAGGCTAAGAGGTAAGAGGTGTCTTCCTAATATTATATATTACATATTGCTAATTCTTTTTTTTCTTTCACTGCCATTTTATACAGTCATTTAGTCTCAAGCTATGGAAACGTATGAATACCCCACTTTTGTTATGTCAGCTTAACACAGCCCCAAAACCAAATCAAATATGATCTTGGCAACATCTGAAGGTACAGCAAAACTAATGCAGTTGAAAGTGGAGAGATCATGCAGCCAGAGATCTCACATAACAGTGTTCTGCCACTGAAGTACCCCAGTTAAATTCCAGAACAGAATAATTGTTAATGGAAATGATTGTTTTATGGTTACTCGTCCCTCAAGGAGTCCAAAGTTTTAGTGTCATCTGGTTTAAAACATACTGGTGTCTATACCACAAAACTGTGTATCACAGCAGTTATACAGTTGACAGCCTGGTTGGCAAACTCAGCAGCAAATCCAATAACTATTACATTAGCCTCTGGTGGCAGCATTTGCAGGTCAAAATAAGGTAAGACAGCACCAGGAAATCTGCACTCTGCATATTCCATGGTAATAACCTGAACTTTTTTCTGAGGCTGCCAGAGTGATACCTAAGAAAGGTTCTAGTAGACACAGTCCTTAAAAATGCAGTTGAGGCTTAGTCCCTAGGAGGATATTACACCAACATGAGCAATTAGAATTAGAAAGAGATGGAGTTCAGTCAGTACCAATGAATTTTATTGATGTGTCTCTTTAAAGATTGGTGCCCAAGAGAAAAAAATGCTGCAGCATATAATTTGAAAGTAAACACCTCAGCATTTTAATAACTGCAAAAGTCATTTTTTCTGGAATGCCCCGAACATTATTGCTGTATGATAAAACAAAGGCCTATTCTATAAACAATACATAAAAAGACAAAGACGTTACTTGTCATGCTGCTTATTTTAGGGCTAAAGTGCTGGCTACATGTTCCCATTCCCCTGTTTTAATGTTCCCAGCTGACTTCTGCAGGGAAGTGCTTAAGTTTTCTTATGAAAGAATGAGACTATACCTTCATCTAACACTATTCATACAGCGAATACAGAAAATATCTCTCTATTACCTTTTTGCTTCCCATCTCTCCCTGAAACAAAAGTATACTAATAGCAGATCACTGGCACTGATATGAGACTTTCTAGAAAGCAATGTAAATAAGTCAATTTTAATCAAAGGGACAGAGCAAATTCAGTTCAGAAGCCTCATCCCATTGCATCTACCTATGGTCTCTCTAGTATGTGGTATGTCAAGTATGGCTGCTGGTGGCAGGTGTGAGCATCACAACATCATGAAAGGCATTCATCTCCCTGCTCATGTCAGATATAGGATGAAGAAACAAGACCTAGGATATTTACTCCTCCCCAAACGATGCCTGGGGAAAAAAAAAGACAATGAAATTAAGACCCTGAGAGTCAAAAAAAATGGGGGAAAGGGAGGAATAGGGTATGGTGGTTTGTAGGTAAATTCAGAGATGTTCTTGGACAGACAGATTATCCAAGACATTCAAAAGGATTACAGATTAAGACTCCCAAAGCAGGTGAAATGATTCAGATTGAAGGAAGACATGATTAGAGAAGAGAAGGTAAAGAAGAATTTAGCAAATTTGTCTCAGATTCAACAAAAGAATGATTAGAAATGAGGGCAGAAATGGACAAGTATTTTAGCAATAAAGATAAATTGTCATGAATAGGCTTGCTAAATAGAATAGAATTCACATAGAATAAAATAATTAAATTTAATAAATGAGTAGATGGAGAGATAAAGAGAGAATGAGGAATCAAAGTGTCCTAGTTCAGCAGGTGGGACCAGTTATCACTGTGTGGGGGTGATCAAAGCTATGTATTCTACCCCCCTCTATTCATTTCCCAAGAACAATGGACCATTTGCAGCAGCTAATGGGAGTCGTTAGCACGTTCACACCCAGCCTGAGGGGGCGTGGCTGCTAATGGGCCATCAACGGTTCAACAATACCCCGTGACTCAGAGGTAATCACCCATTGTGTGAGTCCCCACCCTGGGGGAGGGACTGGGTGCTCCCTGAGGGTACATAAGGGCCGGGTAAGAAGACCTTGGGCATGTCTTGTCGGATCCAGAGGAGCAGCAGGACCTCGACAGGAGGAGATCAACACTCCTGACCAGACCACAGCCATCACCTGCACCAACAGGTTCTTCACTTCCTTTTGCTTTGAACTCGGGGGAACCACGCGGGTCTCAGCACAAGGGCTAACAAACCCCTTTGGGCCTGTGCCCCGGGTCACTGGGTTATACTGCTGGGTTTTGGTGAGTTGAACGCAGTTTCTCTTTGTGCCAGTGTATTTATTGTAATATCTTTCATTAAATTGTAAATCTGACTTATAATCTCTCTTGTGGAGGATCCTTTTCTCCTGCTGGTTTACCTTTAAACCAGCACACAAAGGTAACAGGAAGGCTACAAGACAAGGAGGACAGTAAAATTCTGAACAAACAGAAAAGTATCCTCGGGACAGCTAAAAAAGTCTCATTTGCAGAGAGTTTGAAACAGCAAGGTAACACCAAAGAAGCCGTATCAGAGAGAAAAATTCACAACAGGAGGAAAAAAAATTTGTAAGCAACAAAAACAGTTAGGGAGGATGAGATAGTCAAAATAGAGACTATAAAGAAAAAAGGAGGAGGACTGAGGGTGAAAGTTTGAAGGGCGTCAACAGGTAGTAGAGGAGTGGGAGGATCTACCAGAGGAGAAGAGAACAGTGTTTGATGTAAAAGTAGAAAGCAGAGAGCACAGGCTCACCAAAGGATAAGATGGAAAGGAAGATGTGGGGAATTTCCAGTGGTCCTGAAGACTGCAGTAAGCGACATATAAACTGAAAGAAGCGATCTGGTTTGGCTAGGAAGGAACATTGGTGAAGAGAGTCTCAGCTGATACTGAAACTAGATAATACAGAAAATCTGATAAATACTAGAAAGGAATGAATATTTGGTTGTATAATTGTGTGTGGGAAAAGCTCAGGGTGGAGGGGGAGGTGGGGAAGTGCAACCATGGTTCCAAGCTGACCAAAAGAAGCCAGAGAAGGGAGGCAGGTCAGTGGAGAAAGAGGCGAGGAATAAAAGAACAAGGGACATTAGGATTGTATCAAACAGGGAGTAAAGAGGTAACACCACAAAAATCATCTCTCCAAGGCAGAGAAAGCAAGAAGAGTTTGGATTTAATTGAGAGTAAACCGAGGAGGTAGGAAAATCAAAGTAGTTTTAATTGTCTTTAAATGGATTTTGCTATTTAATATTAAGCAAAGCAAAGCAAGATCCAGAAGTCTCTATAGATGTAGAGCCATATATTAAACTGATGCTATAGTTAACCTTGTTTCCTGAAGGACAGACGAGAGATTAATTTCTATGGAAGGCATCCAGACACTAAAAGTACAATCGAACCAGACAAAATATCATAAAATCTACCTCCACTACTTGTGGTTACCAAACACTTGATATTGCTCAGAAGGGCTGCTGATGAGACAGGCTCTACTCACACATCAGCACTGAGTTTTTATGCCCTGGTTCCATCGCAAGGCGTGACAATCACGTAATGTGCTGTACTGGTACTTGGATGCCACAATGGCTACAGGCCCCTAATAAATTCAGTAAGTTTTCCTCAGACATTAAAACACTGATCACTCCAGTGCCAGCACAGTATGCAGCTGCTGTTTGCCACACCCTCACGTGGTATGCAGTGGAGTGTTGCCAATGCTAACAGCATTGCAATAGTTGAGTGTAGAATAAGTTGTTGACCCACAGTAAGCCACTAAGGCTGTTGTGTTTTAATATGAAATATAAAAATGAATTTATGTATCCAGCATTGAAAATGCTAGAGCACTCTCCCTATAATCAACACGAAATATACCCTTGTAGATCACACCTAACCCCTGCAACATGACAAGATAAAGAAATTGTAAAAAGAGCTTTCTAAATACATTGTTCTCTTTTGTTTAGGTAGAAGAGTACCAAATAATAAATTACATGAGAATAAAACATGTATTTTAAAAAAGCTCACCTGCTTAAGTGTGCCTTAGCACAGTTAAGTTCATTTAACAGATTACCTCTTCTACCTAACCTCTTGCAGATTGATTGGTAATGATGTTAAACAAAAAATACATTATTAAAAAGCAATCACTCTTCAAACCACTCAAAAGCAATCACTCTTCAAACCACTCAAAACAAAAGATTGAATTTAATCTGCTTTGAAAATTATTTTTTTTGCAGCACAAAATCAGCAATAGAGTAGTCGGCTTTCTATTTTAAAATGTAGGTAGGAGGAAGCTTTCAGATTGCTTTTCTTTTTTTCCCCCAAAGATTACATATTCTTTATGTCTTTATGGTTTAAGCAGACTGCCTAGCCTCATTAGGAAGATGGGTTGACAAAAACTTCAGAGAATCTATACAAATCTATACATTAATACATCTGATGGTTAATAGTGTGTGGATTTCTCACAACTCAGATCAACTTATATCTAATAAGAGGCAAGGACTTATGTAAAATTTCTAGTAAGAGGGAGACCCACAATCTGTTTCCAGAAGAAGTGCAGTTTCTCTTATTTGCACTAGTCTGTCCTGGTGGGAAATACAGAAAAATACAATTTCCCTACACTTGTTTCTCATCTAGATGTTGACAGAACTTCTAACTTGCTTTTGAAATTCTCACTTTGAGTATAAGAGGATGACGAAATCTGGCAGATGAGATTTGGCACAAAACACTTGAAGACCAAAAGCATGTATGACTGATGAAAAGACATTGCATCCTGAGATCCACCAGAAACTTAGAGGGAAGAAGATACATTACATATGACTCACAAACCTGTAGCTTTTCCCATGATTCAAAAACCAGTCACCTCAGCTGAAAACTATCGTGGGCATGACAAAATTGGACAAATCCAGGTTTAATGACTGAAATTCATAAATAATCAATGGCTGCTTAGTAGAAGACCAGCTGTGGTCCAATTGCAAGTCCCTATGAGTTTGTTCCTGCACGGAAAAGCCAACACAGCACTTGACCATGTAGTCAACAGTGTGTGGTGATGGCTCTGTGGGAGCGAAGAACCACTGAGCTACAAGGATGCAAGATTTACTTACTCGAAATATTACTAGGGCACCTGTACTGGTGGTGCAGGGTAACTCAGCAGCTAAGTGACAAAACTCTGTACAGGATCATTTTACAAATAGAAGAAATAAACCCAGGGAGAGCAAATGGAACTCAAGATTTTGGGATTTACATTTCATTTATTTTAAGACTGCTAGAGTTCTATTTAAGTCTAATTATACATCTCAAAAAAAATAGGATATACTTATTTTTAGCATCATAATCTTTGTGGAACCTATAAATTTGTACTTCATGCTTATAGATTCTTTCCTATTACTAACTCTTTCTTTAAGATTACCTGACCTGGCTGGGGTTAGGAGATGTCCCAGGGAGATTTTAGCCAGCAAGTTGTCATTGGAGCTCCCCTCCCCGCCTTCCCCTGAGTACTGGAGATGTGACCCAAGGGCAATTCTCTGCAGGACCTCTCTGAGGACGGAGTACAAAGAGAGGGTAGCCCAGAGCCACAGATAGACAGACACTGCAACACTCCTAGCATGCCTTCAGCACAGGAGGAAGGACCAAGCAGAGCAGTGCAGGGCTGAGCAAAGGGCTGGGATTGTGAATACCATATGGATACTCTCATCTAATGATCCTGATGCTGTTGCTTAGTGGATAAACTCAGTATCACTTGTCCCACTGTACCTGGTTGCCCATCACAACTGACCCACTTGTGCCAGTTCTGTTATGCTGACAGAGGCCTCCAGAGGAAGGAGAGCAAGCGCCAGACAAATGCTTTCTGCAAGACCAGTTCAAGTGGCTTTCCACAAAACTCTCCCTCAGGGTTGTACAGCTCAGCAGACCCAGCTGGCTAGCGCTGTGGGTGTCTCCCTCCATCCCTATCTGGTAACAGATACCATACACATAACCACTATCTACTCACCAAGCTTGGTTTTCAGAGCTCTTGGAGCTTAGGTTCATCACAGAGAATGGCTGCACTTGATTATTGGCATCATAGAGCTTGGGACCAAGGTAACATTATGAAGAGACAAGGCAGAGCTGGAAAAGGGCAATGGGCAAAGCATGGGGGCATGCACAGGACATTATGACAGGAGATGGGTGAGGTTTGCCGAGCTTTCAGAGGGGAAGAGTTGGCATGTGAAGACACTGTGTGGTTGAAGAAAATCTCACTGTGATGCTGTACAGCCCCCCACTGACCAAAGAAGTTTTAAAACCAACTTTGTTCTACTATGCAAGGATTTAAAGCATAAGCTCTAACATTATGATAATTTTCAGTATTAAATACCTGCCATTTTATTTCAACTCTACAGGGATTCTCTGAACTTCTTTCATCAGGAATGGCTAAAACAGTTCAGAGACCCCTGGCACCAGTCTGGCATATGTAATGTGTACCGGAACTGCTTCTTCACTCCAATCTATCCATTTTATTCCAGTGTAAAACTGATATAATAGAGAACCAAGTTTCCAGCCTCTGTGTTTGAATTGCCAGACCTTAGCTTGAGAACAGAAGAAAATAAATCAGTGTATCTGTTATATATTTCTTGTCTTTCTTATCTCCTGAGGCAAAATCGTTTTGGATATTTGGCCTAGGGAGCAGAAAAGACCATGTGTTTTCAGCTTTTGTTATATTTGTTGCTTCTCAGATCAGAAGATTACACAGCAATCTCAACAATAAAATAAACTCCAAACAATAATATCCATATGTTTTAGCTGTGTGAAGAAAAACATCCTCAATGAAGACTTTGAAAATAAATAAGAGGTGATGGAGAGGTTAATTTGGATGTAATTCTTAAGGTTATTTGACTTGTGACTGGGAGCAGCACTACTGAAGGAAAAGCACTGAATTTCTCTGACAGGACTTTAACTCAGTCAATATCAAAGTCCTGTCAACAGACCTCTAGCAGTGGTCCACAGTTCCCAGGAAACATGGCTAGTGGAGCAGGTGATGTGGGCATTGCACATGTGCAGTCTTCAGCAGCACAGCTCAGAAGGATGCTAAATTGTTGCTCTGTCCTCTGCTTTCCCATCACCAGCCCTCTTTGTCCACAAAAAGGCCCATAAATCTGACTTCATGCCTCTCTCCAGCCCCAAACTTCACAGTTTTATCCTGGTTTCTAAAAGCATATGCAAGTATAACCTCAGATAGGAACTTGTGTCCCAAATCTAAGGTCTATGAAAAACAGGTAGATGCTTAATGAAAACATTATTTCTCTTAATTCTTGTTCATGCTGCAAAATAACAGCACACACTATAAGGGCCAGGCTCTGCCCCTCCAAACAAATATACACTGATACTTGAGTGGTTGTGGTTAAACTGGTGAGAGAGCTGGAAGTACAAACTGCTGGCACCAAGAGGGTTTCAGAGCCGGGTATGCATTTCTCACAGTTGTTATATTTTTCCCTGGCAGGCATGAAACTTACTGTTTGAAAAGACACTTCCTGTTTGAAATTGTTATTGGGTTTGAGAAAAATAACACATTTCAAGGTTTCTTTGCATATTGTAAGAAAACACAAACAATTCTAAGGTTAAAACCAACATTTAAAGGATTCTCTGCCAGTCATCTTTAAAACCTGCAATTTTCTGTAAAATTTCTGTCACATTTTTTCCCCATCACATCCTTTATGTCTCAGGTCTTCTCAGTGCTCTGTTTCTGCTATATGTGAGGAGATATCTTAGCAATGTAATATCATGTCAGGGAAAAAATTATTCTGTGATTTGGCATACTACTGCAGTACAGTTTTAGGAATCATCTGAGCTGAAGTCAGATATTAATTTATATTTAACAATCATCTAAAAAGTTGTGTTATACTCTTTTAGGAAAACAAAAGGATAAAAAACAAGATTTAAAAAAAATACCACCAGAAATAAACTGTAGAGATATATACTTTTATATAAAAATACATTAAAAAATATGTTAAAAGGCTCAAAAATATGGAGGTTCTCTTCTGTACTTGCAGGTCTTTTCTGGTAGATGTTCAAATCAAGATCCAGATGAAGAAAATAAAGCTGCTATAAGAAAAGTCCTTTTCTACATTGAACTATCTTCCTCAGCTACAATATTTTCACTGCCTGTCATGCAGATCTCTTTCTAAAATGTAAGTCTGCATTCAGTGCTATCAGTGTTAGTGTCTCCCTAAACTTTACAGAGCAACCTTTTCATGGTCATCCATGGTGCATTTATCTTCACAATTTTTTATCGAAAAGTTGGCCATCTAGTACAAACTAGTTGTCCAGGAAACCCCTGCAGTTAGTGGAGGGAGACAAGTGTCTTCATGCAGCAAAGACAGACACCTCAAGAAGTGCGTCTAGCACTAATAAGAGGAACTGCCTTCTGCATGTACCTGCGCCAGCCCACTGTGAAGACAGCTAGTTTAGACAAGCTCAACATGACTGAATATGGGTGAGATAAAGCTCACCACAAACACACTGTTGCACTGTACTGGGGCTGCTGTAAGGCTCAGCCTTACCCCATCTTCGTTTGGGCACACTTTCAAGATACCTACAGGAGGAGTCACTTGCCCGAGGGACCATCTGTAGAGACTGGGGAATGACAGGCACATCCTGAGAGGGAGCCATACCCCAGGGATGCACAGAGGAATATGAGAAAAACACTCTCAAATTCTATTCAGGCCACCAAAGATCTGCTGAGAGACTACAGCAGGAACAATGCATGACCCTGTTCCATTTCAGGCAACCTGGAAAGGGGTTAACATAATGCAGGATGAATCCCAGTTTAAACTCACTTAAAATGGATTTGCATGTGCACTGTACAGCACTAACTGTAATGTCATACTTTGCTATAAGATAAACAATACCCAAGTATAAAGCAAATCCATAGTTACCTGAAATAGTAGCTCTTAGAGAGTTTTTTTATAGCAGAGCAAACCAGATGCTGACTTTATGGAGGTGATAAACTGTTTTAAACACCATAGTACTATAGAATTTCAGCTGTTCGAACAGATTCTGCTAAGTCATTTGTATATGTCCAAGGAGACAATATGCCCTTAATGACTATGCTTCTGCTTATTTTTAAGTGGCAGTTTAAAAACATCAGCCAGTATGAAGTGTTGGAATCAAGTGGTCTCCTGCTATGTTTATTAATTTCAGTGCAGAGCCATTTTACCTTTGTTTTTTGACATTCAGATGTCTGTGCACCATATTCCCCAGTATTTCTACTTGCAGAAGTGTGGTGCATGGAGATATGCACAGATCTTGTGTTCCAGACCAAAGCTGCTGAAGTGTTTCTGGTGCAATGCTTGTTCTGGAAAGCATCAAAGTCAAGAGTCCAAACAAGTATCCGAACTAGCACACCAGAGTCTGACTAACCCTGTCACTTCTAGTTGCTATGGTTTAGCATTCATGTCCACCTCACAAACACTGCTCACCTGTAACCTCACTCTCAGGGATAAGCAGACTTAGCTGAATGCAGAAATACCCTTTTTTTCACCAATCTTCTCTAGTCCGAGTCCTACTCTGAAGTGCAGTTCCTTGGTTATTTCTGCTATTGCCAGTTTAACTGCTGTTGTCTCAGTCCTGTTGGATCATGACACAGTAAAGTCAACAGTGCTGCTAAACTAGGCTGGATGCGTGCATGCAAAGATCCAAGGCTAGGTTAGTCCAGTCCTTCAGATAATTCTACAGCCCTTGTTAGTTAAAACCAGACACCCATGCTTCCCCTTCCCCTTCCCCTTCCCCTTCCCCTTCCCCTTCCCCTTCCTTCTCCTCCTTTGATTGCATCCCCTTAACAAACTGTCCCTGCAGTCATGCAGGACATGCTCCCTGCAGTATACTTGTTCATTAATTTTCTTTCATTTCTAAGGTAAAAACAGGATTTCACTGATATCTGATAAAAACATAAGCAAACAATACATAAAGATAAATTATGAGTATGAAGCTGTGCAATTCATGCAAAATGAATAGGACTATTAGCTACTTTTCTCTGTCCACACACAGGATATAGATTTCTGTGCTTCTAAATAATATTCTTTCTATAATAAGATTTCACAGAAACTGACTTTGTAGCTCTCCCTGGGTCACTGTGGACATTTTCCCATTACTAGTGATTTTCAAGTGCTTTCCTACAGTCTGATTTTTTTTTTTTTCTGTGCTAAGGTTAACTTACCTTACTTTGAAGGAACATTAAAACCAAATTTGTAACAGCATGTGGTATTTAACTGCTGTGAGCTGAGGACATTACATACAGAAAGTTTACTGAAAAGCTCAGAGCTCAGGGATTTCTTCATATTAGTTATGACATCTCTAGGAATATTTAGGTTTTGAGTCAGAACTCAGGTGGGTTTTAGTGACATCAATTTTATTCCAGAAGGAATATTTTCACACTAAAGGCAAATGGTACTGGTTTGCTCCTATATAAGAAAAACTTCATTTTTATAAAGCATAATGTGCTGACTAGGTGAACTGCTCTGCTGTGCTGAAAGATTGTATAAGGTTTATGCAAAACCTTATTCTGGGTATACATAAAGACCTCAGAATAGGATGTGAGGGGGTGTGTATACGTATATGGCTTTCATTCTCAAAACAAGACACCGATAAAGGCAAGAAAAAAACTGAGATTGTTGTGCCCCAGTTAGCTTGTTAAATGTTCACACTAGTAGATGTAGTCAGCAACTGAAAAAACAGCTCTTGATGTTGAGCTGTTATATACTCATTAGAGATAAGCAGGAGCTGTTAGACTGAAACTAGAACACAGGTAGGCAAGTAGGTAGGTGACTATATACTAGCATTTTTTTCCAAATTTCAACCAAAGTCAGCTTTTCTCTTTCTTGAAATAGAGAGAGCCACAAGACAGGAAAAATAATTATTTATTACATGTTAAGCAATTCAGGTGGGTTTAGCAGCTTTAGTGTTCCAATGGCTTGAAGCAGGAATTTGGAGTCTGGCATAATACAAGCATGATTCTACCGGTCTGTGTTTGGCTTTATCTGTAAAATGCTACCCAGAGAAGAGAAAGCTGGTAGCTTGAATTTGAAAGGAAATGAGGCTTATTTAATTAAGTTCTCTGTCAATCCTTCCCTAATAACTTTTGAACCAGATGGCCAGTTAAAAATTAAAAAAAAATAAAAAAAAAAGGTAAGGGGACTGAAGTTTCTATAGCCTGAAGTCCCTAAAAGCTTTTGGAAAAGCGGAAAATGCAAAAAAGAAGGAAGAATTAAATATTGCATACCCAGTGGAGAAGACAAATGAGCTCAAGTTACCTGTTGTGTTTGGCCTGTCAGCAGTATTTAGATTTGAAATTACTACTTCAAACTTTTTTGATATAACTATTACAGGGAGGACAAACTCTTCCAGCTAATGTAAACTGATTCTAAAATACCTACAGTACCATCCAAGGAAGTAGTATCCTGGCACATCCAAGGAACTAGCACCCTGGCAGCCCAGAATAAGTCACAGCACATGCTTTCTCTTGCCCTGCCCATGGGAGAAAGCTGAGGACAAAACAAGGGGAAAAAAGGCTTTAAAGGAAATGAGGGAGGAATATTTTGAGAAAATATTAGCTAGGGGCTAAGACAGAGGCTAGTGCTCTCCCAGGTGAAGGTAGAAGGAATATCTAGTAACAGACATACAAATTGATAGGAAAGGAGATATAAGTATTTCTGCAGCTAATGTGGCTTCCTGCTTAATAAACATAATCATCATGATACCATGCATAAGTGCTTTCACTGAACTCAGCTTTTGCAAATATGCATATACATCTATATGTGTACATATTTAGATCTGATTAAACCTGCTTTATCTCATATAGATATTTCTGGTGGCAACAGAAAGGACATTTCAGGGAAAGGGAAAAACAGTTAAAAGTGAAAATTCTCTTTTTCTCTCCTAACTCTAAGATAAAATTTGGGGTTGCAGTATTTGGATTTGAAATTACTACTTGCAGCTTTTTTGATATAACTATTACAGTGAGGCTGAAAGGTCTTCCATCAAACAAAAATTGATTCCAAAATGCCTGCAGTATCACCAGACTTGGGAATTCCTTTATCTTTTGCATCACCTCAAAAGAAAACAAGCTTGAAAAATGTTCCACATGATGAGATGAGATTGCAGACATACAAGGAAGGGAGACCAGTACAGCAATGCCAATTTACTTTACCGCATCCTTTATTACTGTGTATCATATCTTACTTTCTCCTATTGCTGTCATGTTGCTGCTATTTCCATTAGACAATGGAAATATTTTATATTAAAATTTGTTTTTAGTATTACAGTTTGTTATCATAATATCACAGAATAAAACACCGACCAGTAATAGATGTCAATAGAAAATGCTGGAAGCCCTCTAGTAAGGAATTGTGGGGCAGGCAATTTGGAGTCAAACCTGCATATGGAAGAAAATGTTCCCTTGTTTTCATAACACAGCAGTACTGGCTTTATGTAATGATATACAGGGGTTTTTTTGCTGCAGAAAAATATTCTGTCTAAATGTGGGGATACTATCTACATAAATACCATGTTTTTTACATACCTTACTTAGCCTTTGACCTGAGTCTGACCATGAGTGCCACGGGTCAGTTTTGCATTAGATGCTTCATGTTTTCTTTTATTAATTTTATAAATATTGCCTTCTAATTGTATGGGAGGTTCCACTGCAAGCTTTTGCTACTGGCTATCCTTGGCAACCTATTACAGATTAGGGGCAGGCTACATTCTCATCTCCTTTTCAATTCTGCCCATTTTTTGAGTCTATTGAAGGCTAGGACAGGTTTACAAACTTAAACTAGGACAACTTATGCAAGATAAATTCCACCAGAAATATAAAATCCCAAAGATGTAAATAAGACTTTTTCCAGTGATATTTCTGGGTAGTAGCTGGAGGCATTAAAAACCTTTCTGCTTCCTGGCACCCTGGGTCTCCAGTAGGCTGACAGTGTTATCACTTGCCTTACAGTACACCTTGCCTAAGCACCACTGAGACCCAGCCCCTCTGTCTTTTGATCCCAGTTTGATTGCTTTGCTCCTTTGCTGACTAGATTCTCACATCTCACAGGGAGATGTGATTGAAAAAGTGTTTCAGAACTAGGCCCATCATAGTATAATTTAGGAACAGATAGAAGCATCCCCATCACAGTATGAATATAGAAAAAGTTACACCTCAGAAAAATTTCAATTTTTTTTGTAGCAAAATGATAACAAGATAGCTTAAACACATTTTAGCTATCTGTATTTGAAATAGAAATGTTCTTCCTGAATAGAGATTATGTATAAAGATTTATGAAATAAAATCACAGCTTTCAAGAATGTCAAATAGGAAACAATCTGCCAATCATGTTACATTACTTTCTTCACAAACTAACTAAACTTTACACTAAAAACAGTCCAGGAGTTCTTTTAACTCTTAAATTTCCTATCTCTAAGTCCTACTTTCCTCATGTTTAGAAATTTGAATTTCTAGCCTCAATTTTCCTGTGAGAAAGTCATACATGTTTGTCCTTGAGTCACTTACTGCCAGTTGCCTGAAGTGAATTTTCAATTTCTCTGGCATTTACCCCTCCAGCAAAAAGAAAACCCTATTGTATCCCTCACTGCTTTTGTTTCATTAACTTAAATACACCAATTCTTTTTAATTTTGTGACATAAACAGGTTCCCTGTTCTCCTGATTCTCTCGGTACTCCCACCTCCCAGTGCTGCAAGTCAAGTCTGTGTTTCTAGGAATCAAAAACTGTAGAGATGGCATGAGGGCATAAGTACAGGATCATCTACACTACCAAACCATTAGCCTGTTCCTGGTGCACATTTAGCCCACACTGCCCAGTATTCCTCTGGACAACACATGGTTTGAAAGACAGAGCAAGCCATGGGCTTTCCCAGGAGATGCTTTGAGATGGATCTTGGACTTGTCTTTTAGATGCGGCAGTTGGGAAGGGGGGATACAATTGAAGTTTATGAGCCATTTATTTTCATATATAGACATAGCCACAGAATTTCAGACATTTAAGGACACTTCATTTAGATGTTGGAGATACGCTGATACAGTTGATGATTGCATTTTCTGTTTTCATGGAGTTATCACATATATGTTATCACACCAACTGACCTTTTGCTGTTGTGGGCCTTGGAATCTGCTTTGGTTTATGCTTTCATTTAATCATAGCTGAACTTATTTCTGATCACTCATTTCAAAGTATTTTTCAATCACCACATTTTCAATAACATCACAACACAAAGTAAGTCTTGTATAGCACCATTTCTGCTGGATTTTGTGGCTGTTTGATGCATCCTCTTTATAATATCACGCTCAGAAATATCTAGATTTTAACATTTGTTCTTCAGTTCAGAATAACAAACCCTATAGTGAATTGCATCTATGTCTAAATTGAATCTTAATGGGAAGTCTCTGGCAAACTTCATTCACTCCCTTCAGGAAGCTTTCTGTCGCTTTTTGAGAATCAGTCATCAAAAGGGATAGTAAAACTAATTTTTTTCTCATTGTATTCTTTCTTAAAGAGGATACCCACTTATAGGCTTTAGTATTTACCTAACTGTTCCACTCCAAACTGCCTTTAATATTTCTTCTGAAAATGAGATTTCAAGTTACTTATTTTGAGCATTCTGTGTTTTACAAAGATGACTGCTATTCACTATTCATGTTGTTCCTATCTAGTTTCATATTCTGCATTTGTGGTTCTAATTTCTTTCTTTTGTGCAAACGCCTTGTAATTACAGTATAGATACTTCAATTGCTTTTTACTGTTTATATCCAGTTTCTCAGACAGATGAGCCACAGTTCTTGTTATATCTTTTTTTTAATGAATACAAATACATCCTTTTAGCTAAGAATGTTCTCCTACTCTTTAACTTAGTCCTTTTTTTTTTTGTTTATGTACTTTTAATCAAATTTTGTTTTCTTTCTGCTAAACCAGATGTTTTTTCCACTCCTTGTAATTCCTCTCACTCCATCACTCACATAACAGACTCCCAAGAGACCAGAATCTCTGGTGCTCAGTACTTTTATCATAAATGTTTTCTAAGAAATGGATATCTTAAATTTATTTTTTTTCACAGACAATCCTTGGCTGCATTGTACTACTATGACTATGTCACAGAACTATAGGAAATGCAAACTGCAGAAGTTGCTACAGATCATCAAATCCAACCAGATCACCAAGTCCAAGACGGTGTGGAAGCAGCAGTAGAAGTATCAAAAGTGAGACAAGAGCAATAAGAATGACGTAGGAAAAGGAATGGAGCTCCCATTTCTGGAGTCCATCTCTAACCACATGGATGATAAGAAGGCGATCAGTAGTCAGCATGGATTCACTAAAGGTAAATCAGGCTTGACTAACCTGATTGCTTTCTACAATGAAATGACTACCTGGATGGATGAAGGGAGAACAGTGGATGTTGTCTACCTTGACTTCAGCAAGACTTTCAGCACCGTCTCTCACAACACCCTCACAGACAAACTCAGGAAGTGTGGACTGGATGAGTGAACAGTGAGGTGACTTGAGAACTGGAGGAACTGCAGATCCCAGAGGGTCATAATCAGTGGCCCAGTGTCTAGTTGGAGGCCTGACCCTGGTGGTGTTCTCCAGGGTTCAGTACTGGGCCCAGTATTATTTAACTTATTTCATCTTGGATGAAAAGAAGCCTCTGTGATGGACCAAACTTTGATTGGATGGGCTGGTTGAGCCCTGCAGATCTATTGTTTCTCTGACAAGACTGGTATCTTAAACAAAGTGGTTTTCAGCCAGATAAAGCTGATAAGAAGCAGAACTTGGGGAGGTAGGCTAATCCTTTTTATTATGCCAGTCTCCTCCCTCCTGATAGGCATTTCCACCTGACGGTGTAAAACTCCCCCACACTGAAGGTATCAGAGGGTTTCCATATAAGTCTGAAAGTACAGAACCAGTTGAACCCTTTGTTGTGTGAGCACCTACCCCCAGCAGAGCAAGGCCACGACCATCACTCTGACCACAGACACTGAAATTGAATCAGTCAAGTCCTGTCCCCAGACTGACAGGTGGTGGTGTCTTTCCTTTCCACTGTCTACTCTTGTCCATTCCATCTCTTTCTGTCTTTTCTTTATATATTTTCTTGATGATCTTTTTATATTTTTATAGAAAAGAACCAAAATGGCTACATACATCCTGTCCATTACAATCAAATTGTTTTTAAGTAAACCTGTCTCACGTATACAACTGTCATGCAGTGTCACTTCACTCTAATTCACCCCAAGAGATCTATTAAAAAGAACCTCAGTTATTCTGCCCCAGAGGCTGGTGGTAACAGCCTCCTCAGCAAGTTTGCTGACAAGACAAAGCTGGGAGGGGAGTGGCCCGACCCCTGAGGGCTGTGCATTGAATGTACTGAAAGCACCTGGACATTAACAGTTCACCACGATTCTAACAGATACATAACAGCTTCTTAGGACACCCACATCAGAGGCAAAGAATAGTGAGCAAATGCTGACAACTCATAGAGGTGAGATGTGGGATAAGATGGAGAAACTCATTATTGAAATACCCTAAAGGGTAGAAAAAGGCAGCTTTAGCTCCCAACCTAAGAGACTAGGATACAAGATGAGGTCTCAGTAGTCTCAACAGGACTCCTGGGCAGACCACTTGTATTCAAGTATCCCAATGCCTGCATGCTGAACAGATTACCTGGGTGTTGTTCTGTGGGAGTGTGAGATAGCATATGTGAAACCAGTAATGTTTTAAAGTAAATGACCTTCCAGCCCCATTTTCAGGGGCAGCATGAGTGCCGTTGCTCTGGAAGGGGAGACAAGGTGGGAGCTGAGGGTGACCATGCACAGGCAGAGTCAGTGCCATCACCCACTGGGCACACTCACACCTCCTCTGAACAAGGTGAGCAGGGGTGAGTTGACAGGAACAGGGGCTGATAACAGCTAAGTGACCACACAGAAAAATGCAAAATGATGGGTCAGGTCCAAGATCAGCCCAGAAAGTCCCATAAGCTGGGCAAAGGACTGGGCAAAGACTTACCCATAGCATAGCTGAGGAAGGACTGGGCAGAAGTGAGACCCCAGACCCCTGGAAAGAGGGCAGGGGTCCCAAATATGGCTCATGAGTGAAATTAATGCTGACTGGCCACTCAGTGCCCTGACATTCACAAGGTCTTCCACATGGATTTGTTAACAATGTTGCAACACTATTTCCTGTTCATCCAGTTGATTTTTAAAAGTCTATGCTGAAGATTGACAGACCCTTGTGCAACTTGTTCCAGAGTTAAACCATGCTCATGGTAAAGCTTTCTTTTCTTATATTTAAATAAAACATTCCGTCACCGCAGCCTGCAACTGCTGCTTCTTGTTTTTTCACTATCCTGTCTCTTCTAAAGCCCCCTTTCAATAGTGGAAGACTGTTCTTGGAGCCCACTGGAGCCTGTTATTCCCTAGTCTGAAGTCCAGTTTGCTTTGCCTATCTTCATGTGCCACATACTCCAGCTCTCTCACCAAATGGTTTAGCAGTCCTCTGCAGTCTGCCGACAACCACCTGGCACAGGGCAGGGCCCAGCCTTTATAAAGGGCTTGAGTTGTGACCTCACCAGTGTTAAGCAGAGGAAAATGGAGAAGGTAAAAGAAGGCTAAATGCATAGAGGACAAATGGAAACAGATGCTCCATTTCTTGAGCATCTCTCCCTCGATTGCCATTACTATCCCTAATCTGTTCCAGGTCATGTCATTTGTCTGCAGAAGCATGACGGCCAGAGGAGGCTTTTCTCATTCTTCAGTCTACAAACACACATCAAACTACATCTTGGTCACTTTTCAAGATGGCCATAACAGCCAGTATGTCTATGTATGGCTTCTTTGTGACCTTGGTATATAAAAACCTCTAACATCTTCCACTTACATGCTTCCAGGCATTGCCGGCTTATTGTATATGTAGCTGTAATTTACTTATAACATTTATTGATCATCTATTAATTCTACATGAAATATTTATAAATGCATCCTTCATATAAAGTATGATTCATTCATCTACAAAAATTTATTGCTTGTGGAGTTATATTACATAAAACAGATCTTTATTAACAGAATGAAATTACAGTATCCTGTAAAAATCAGTCATGATTATGAAGATGGAGAAACTATGCTGACATGTTTAATAGTACTAGAAATTGGATAGTATGGCTATTATATAATGTGTATATAATATATAGGGGTTTATTGCTGAACAGCATTTGGGTTCATTCTTTATTTAATAGCTATTTTCCTCCATCATATTGCTCTAACTTCTATAATTCCCTATAAATTGTTACCCACTCATTAATTAATTAATTGTCTTACTTGATCAAAGAAACAAATATAGCCATACATATATGTAACAGTAAAATATCCAGGAGAAAACTTCAACAGATAGATACATCTAGACAATTTGTACTGAAAAATATTTAAATGACCACTTTGTAGTGTAAAGCAACTGTGAATAGGAATTGTGAAATGTAAGAACATGCAAAAGAAAAGCACATAGCTAAAAAAAAGCTAAGGTCAGTGAGAAAACTGCCTTTTCACTCCTAAAAGATTTTAAGACCTGATACTCATCGGATATGAAATACTGTATTTCTTCTAACTTCCCATACTTGATTTAATGGTGGGCTGATTTGTACCACTAGGCAACCTTGCACAACATCCATTAATGTTACATAGTTTGACTCAGAATCTCTATTCTACACTTCTTCCTACGACTTCAGCTTTGCCTACAAGGTTACCTTGCAGTAAGAATATTCATTATAGTCATGTCACACTAATGGGGATGTTTCATCTATGTTCAATGTGCTGACTTTTACTTCACCATGATGCATTGTTTCTATACACAGAATGGAATTTATTTTGAATGACATGATCAACTCCCCTTTCAAACACCATGTGTTGAGGGACAGCTTCTAGAAAGAGTTGGAGGACACTTAACAGAAGCTAGTTAGGCTGGAAGTCAATGTAATTTTAAGTATGAAATCCAAATTTTAAAGTGTCAGGATTTGTTTCCAGACATCACTTATAATATAATTACATCAAAGTATAATCCTGAAATACTTTCTCTTACTCTTTCAAAAGAGTCTTCTGTTCTGCAACAACAGTGTCTGAGAGCAGGATACAACTTGTACCTTCTGTTTTCAATATGTCACCAGCAGCTGACTGCACCTTTGAGGGCCAGACACAACTGCTGTTACTGGTTTAGCTCAGTTTTTTTAGAGCATGGTGCTAATAACATCAAGGTAATGGGTTCAATCCCTGTATGGACCATTCACTTAAGAGTTGGACTCGATGATCCTTGTGAGACCTTTCCACCTCAGAATAATCTGCAACTCCAATATTGTCACTGTAGTGTCAGAGATGGACAACTGTGGGAGCATTGGGTGCAGCGGATTCATTCTGTGCAAAGCTGTTCCCAGACTGTGAAACACACTGACAGGTACATTTGGTACAGTAGCTCTAGTGTAACGAGAAGGAAGATCATGCCATGGTTATTGCCAGAACTATGGTTATCAGTTTGATGCAGGAAAGCATTATTTGGAAAGCCTACAAGTATACACTTGCCAAAGAAAGAGATTTGTCTTCTTTGACAAATTTAACTCAAAAGACTTACACCTACCAACACAGCACAACTATGATATAAGTAGACTAGATGAGTAAAACAATAGTTTTGATGTAAACACAGCTTTAATGTCAACACACAAAAAATAATTATATTAATTGACATCACAGGAGCCCAAGAAGCCAGATAAAAGGAAGGTAAAATCAAGTTGCCTAATGACAACTGGACCAACAATCTCTACTTAATACTCTATACTCAATATTCTCACAAATTCTAAAATTTTCTAATCTAATTGCTACAGTGTGCCAAAATCTAGTTAATTTGTATTTTATCTCCAAGAGATGTACTAGCCTCAGAGCCACAGTTAAAGAAGTTTTCATGATTACTTAATGAATTTAATTTTGTACTCTTTTTAAAAAAGTTCTCTATTTAGAGAAATGTATGATGGGTTGTAACAGGTAAGAAATGATAAAACTCCTTGTGCGTTGTGTTTTGGGAATGTTTTCAGGCATTACAAATAACAGATAATTTTCATATACATCAGCAACGCACACCATTCTGGTTCTATGGATCAGATAAAATTATCCTCGCAGCGTTTTAGTATTGAACTACTCCTAGGGCAGGTACTACATGAACATCACCACACTGACAGAGAGCTAATGTATACTTTCATTTCTACAAAGTTTACGTTACTGTATGACTGTTCTCAAAATGTTGCCAAGCATCAGAATTCAAAGTATGTATAAAGTCTGGATTTGACTGAAAATCCATTTAAAGACCAATGTTTCTTCTGTATTTCTGATACTTGCCTTCAGTCTCTCCCTTCCCTGCAGAGTTTGTGCTCTTTTCTTTGGACCATTTACTACTTGCCAGTTTCCTCTGCAGTTCTACCCTTTCAATCAACTTTAGAAGTTAAAAATGACCACAAATTGTGGCTAGCAGGTTGGGAGGAGAAAGCCAGGAATATCTGAGAAGAGTGTAACAGGAAAGAAGACAGACTGCGACAGAGTAGCAAGTTGAAAACTTCAGGCTCAAGAAAGCTTTACAGGTGTTTATTGGTTAAATATGAAACCTATTAAGCTCCAGTATGCAAGAAAAACTTCATCTGAACAGCTGCAATTATTTAAAAAATAAAAAAAAAGCCTTTTCAGAAAATTTGTAAGACAAATGGTAAACACATATTTCAGTTTACTGGAAACAAAATGTGTTAGGAATAAAAAAGGAAGCATGCTTTCAAACTTTTCTTCTTTAATAACAACAAACTTAAATTTTTAAAAATTGCTCAGCAGAAGTAGCCTGATATGTAATGGAGTCAAAAAGCCAGTAAAAGAATGCTGAGGCTATAGATAGTTTGAAATTCCTATACCATTTCTCCTCAGCTGGGAAAAAATAACTTTCATTTTAAGAAACAAAATTACAGAGACCTTGAAAACCCCAATACAAAGAAGTGTATTTGTGCTGATTATGTGGTGCATAATTTACTGTGTCAGATCTTAACAACATTCCATCTATCCAGGATTAGCAAATGTCGAGAGCTGAATTTCCACTGTAATTTCAGAAATCCAAACATTTTTGCCTCAGTTAGATCTCCTTTTGTTCCTCTGTCATGGCTTAACCCCAGCCAGCCACACAATACCACACAAGTGCCACTTGCTCATTCCCCACCCCAGTGGAGAGGAGAATCAAAAAAAGTCAAACTTATGGTTTGAGATAAGAACAGTGTAATAATTGAAACAAAAAAAATATAATAATAATGACAATAATGATACTAGTAACAATAAAAATAATTGTAATGAAAAAGAGATAGAAGAATAAAACCCAAGAAAAACAAGTGATGCACAGTACAGTTGCTGACCACCCACTGATTGATGCCCAGCACGTCGCCAGGCAATGATTGATGGCTCTCGGGCAACTCTCCCAGTTTATATACTGGGCGTGACATTCTGTGGTATGGAATATCCCTTTGACAAGTTCAGGTCAGCCATCCTGGCCCTGCTTCTTCCCAGCTTTTTGTGCACCTTCTCATTGGCAGAGCATGGGAAACTGAAAAATCCTTAATTTAGAGTAAGCACCACTTAGCAACAACTGAAACATCAGTGTGTTATCAACATCATTCTCAAAAAAAAAAATTAAATTAAAAACACAGCACTGTATCAGCTAACAGGAAAAAAATTAACTCTATCCCAGCCAAAAGCAGGACATCCTCAAGTGAAATATAGTGGTAGGAAACATCTTTTACTTGCCATGAAAAGAATTCCCAGCAAATCTAAAACCTTTCTGTTTGGAGCTACTGGGGAAAGGATGCATTGTGAACAAAAAGCCAAGTGGCAAGAAAGCAGTGTTTCCAGTTATTCACATCTTTTCTGTACTTCATATGAAATTCTGTGCCAGGCGGCCCAAACTGAAATCAGGAGTCTGAGCTACCAGCTACAGTGCAAATATTTGTATTCTAATGTTCAGAACAGAGTAACACAATGATTTCATGGTGGCAGCTGAATGACAGTGATGCCTAAAATCCTGCAAAATACTTTCAAAACAACTAGTGGAGAAAGATAAAGTAGCCCCTCTACCAGAAGCTTCTAAGGTGCACAACAAAAGGACACGCACTCACGTCAGCCAGATGTTACAGTTTTTATAACTTTCAGTAATTAACCTATTTGATATCTATAGCCAACCCATCATACCATTTTCCCCTGGTGCTCACCCTCAGAACTTCTCAGAACTGCCCCTTGTTGCCCCTCCAACGGCTCTGAGATGACTCTCCTGTTTTGACTACAAGCTATCTTACTGTCTTGGAGTTCTTGCAGGTGTTCCTCAAAACAACGTGTCCTTGATAACATGTGTCTAACAGAAGTTCAGGAACCTGTAAGAAAGTGCTCAGTTACTTCTAAATACCACCTAAAATGTGAGAAGCTTAGGAAAACTTATTTAACTTCTATAACTCTATGAAAATCTACAAAATATACACTAAAATTCTTAGGCATCAGCAGTTTCAGAAACCATTACATCTATGGATCACCTAAGAGCAGTCACGGCTTACAGCTGAAAACTTCTGTCCATGAGCACTTGAAGTAGCTGGTCCCTTTCCAGGACCTCCTGCTCTCCCATACAACTGCAGCAGAGCTGACTTGCTGTAAACAGAGGCTGAAATTGTTCCTCAGAGAAGGCCCAACATACTGGACAAACTTTGGATGACCCACCATGAAATGCTGAAGTTTTTAGAGTACACAGCTTCTAATCAAATCACAAATTATAGTAATTTTTCTACTACTTCACATGATAGAAGTGTGACTGGGACTGTCCTGAATTTCGAGGTTGATGGCTCCAACAAAGTAATTTATCTGGCAACCATGTTGCTAGTCCTAGTACTTTGAAGTGACTGGGAGAAACAGCTTAGGTTGGAAGGAACTGGAAGATGGGTGTGTGACTTATAAGGGGATCTGTATCTTAGGTTTCAAGGGAGAATGTTTTCCAGGCAAAAGTGATTACTTCAGTTATTCAAAAGGAAATACAACACGTTATTCTCTGTTGTAAGATATTTATATATGAACTAAGTTGTTCTGCACTTGAAAATTATGGTTTCATTGCCTGAGAGATATACTTGACTGAAGCTGGAAACGAAAATAGGTTTTTTTGCCTCAGTTTCTTTCTAAATGTCACTGCATAATGTGATCTGCTATATGCTAGCAAGACTGTACACCACAGTCACAAACTTGCTTTTTTAAGTACCATCTGGAATGCATGTGTCTGAGCAGAGCCCGAGAAGAAATTCAGCAAAGTAGGGAGTGCTGCATACAAATCAGTGCTTCTGGCAGGTCTTGAGAATAAAGAAAAAAAAAAATTGGGGCAGGAAGATGAGTTACATTGCCTGTCTCAGGCCAGGGCATTCAGGGCACTTTCCAATCTCAGTGAAAAAAATCAAACAAAACAGTAAATGAACATTAGTAATGGAGAACCTTTTTTTTTTTTTTTTTTTATTTTTTTTTAGGGAATTGGTCTTCATGAGGACCAAAGTGCAAAAGGTTGAAAAATATTTGATTTATTCACAAACATTTGAAGGAGCTATGGAATAATTTAATATATTATTCATGGAGAAGAGAGTTAATTTTTGTTCTTTAAAATTGATAGGTCAGTGAATGGAATTCCATGGACATGAGTTCTGACACACACTGTATTTGATCTTTGTTATTTACGGTACTATAATTGCTTTAATTCTTAGAGGAATATCTATCTATTCATAGAGGAAAATTATGCTGAAGTTTAAATATGAACTTGTTCATGCAGTGCCTTCTTCTCCACAGTAAAAATGAAATATTTTTAATGTTGGGCAATTAACCTTAGTTTTAGACCATGCAAATTAATAGTCTTGATTTTAATTTTGGTGGAAAGAAGCAATTTTTTTAGTTGAAGCAGAAAAATATTTAACTAACAGACACCAGAAAAATTAAATCATATTAAGTTAGACTGCCATTATTTTAGAATACATTCAAGAATAAATTAGAAGACAAGCCTACAGACTGATATTTGCAGTAGTCACATACTGCCACGAGAAACAGATGAGATAACAATTCAAATCCTTTAGATTTAAACTGAGCCAAATTTAGACTATAAACTCTCTGGGATTTGCATACACTTGCTTCTTTGAAGTATGTACTTTTAAAACCCTATGATAACAAAGCACAGAAAGACTAAAAACTAAACTTGGGAAAAATTGCAAACTCTCTCTACAGAGAGTCAGCTGGAAAGGACTGGACCTACGTATTAGCTTTATGCTTTTAATTACATGGTAGGTATTACCAAAAATTTAATTATAACTCTTTGTTTTGTTTTCAAAAAAGATGTCTTTTATAGACAAAATTGCTTTCTCAAACAGTACAGAGCATGAGAAAAAAAATTAGATCCATTTTTTGCTATTTTTCTTTTAAAAATGCGCAAATATTAAGGAATTGGTAGTGACAATCAAAGAAAAAAGAATCATAATTCCATCCCATCATTAATTTCTGCTATATTCAGTGGTAATGGGATGTATGGCTTCTAGATAGGCAACTACCGCATGCTGGCCCGTGCTAGCTAGAGAGGCAATTTTGGCCAAAAACCACTAATACTCAGTGTCTGCTGAGACAGAGAAAGAAGGATTTCACACAAAAATACATGCAACCCAGATACGCAGGGCAAGAGCCAAAGCAAGGCCCTGCTATAGATGTTCCAGCAGTAATGTAGGTATGAAGAGTTGAGGTTTCTGACTCACACCATTGTGCTACTACTTTACCTGGTGTGGTTTTTTTCCCCGTTGTGAGTGGGTGTTTTCCTACAGCAGCAAATGATGCATCTTTGCTGCTGCACACTTTTGGTGGACGATGCAATCCAGTGTACGAGCTCTGTTAAACTAACTGAAGTGTCTCATCAGTGGTTCAGTGCCCGATAGCCGGGACACTCTCTGGTTCTAGACCTGGACCTCTAACTCATTTTGTATGGAGATACAGGAGAGTGGTGATACAGCTGATGTTTTCTTGCAGGGGAAAGAAATGTCACTATACGTAGCAGAAATCCATGTGGGACATACAGAGAATTGATGTTTATTCTGAATAAAGGTTCTAGTGAGATGTTATGAACAGAAATGAATGCTGAAATCTTCAAAATTGAATCTAAGGAATCAGGAGACTGAGCCTGCATATATATTTTTACATATTTGCTGGTGTTACCATCCACTAAGATATATTGAGTGTCACAAATAGCAGTAATACTTCTTAAACCAGATTTTCCTGGCATTCTGACGTTACCTTTGCAAACTGATGCTCCATTGCACAAGAAGTTTCATTTCAGAGAGGTTACTTTAATATGGTTTTTGTATTTCGTGTCTCTTTGAGCTAAAGGCTGTTTCTTGTTGATCCAGAATGTTATGTACTCATAACTTCAGATTTCATAGTGCCTCAGAGACACCAGAAAAATCCCTATTCCCAAAACCCATCTCTTTGTGCTCCCTTTCCATTAGTTTTACCCAGTCATTGATTCCTCTGAGTCCAGTTGTATCCACACTTCCCCCCGTTACATCCCAGGTGGCCACCACAGGTTAGTAAATTAGGATCAAGAAAACCTTTCTGATTACGGTTTGAAATCAAATGAGTCCAAAGACTCATTTGTCCACAGCACAAACACCTCCAGCGCCCCAGGAAGGCTGCGGAGACCACACCGCCCCGGCACGTCCCCCCCTTAGGGGGAGAAGGCTGCGAAAAAAGAGAAAAAGGGGTATGTTTGTTTCAAACCCGCGCTTGTTTGGATTCAAACAGCCCGAACCCGCGGCCCCTCACACCGCGCGCCGGGGGCGCCCCCGCGCACGCGCAGCTGGGCCCGCCCCCCCCCGCCCTTCGGGGCGCGGCGCATGCGCGGTGCGGGTGCCGCGCCGGGCCGGGCCGGGCCGGGGGGATTTGACCGTAAACATCCTGCGGTTTGAACGGCGCGTTCGCGCGCAGGAAGCGCCGCGCCGCCATCTTGAGGGCTCCGCCAGCGGCCCGGCCCGCGCCGCGCGGCTCTCGGCTCTCGGCTCCGCTCGGCTCTCGGCTCCGCTCGGCTCTCGGCTCCGCTCGGCTCTGGTTCGGTTCGGCTCCGCTCCGCTCGGCTCGGCTCGGCTCGGCCCGGGCTCGGCCCGGCAGGAGCAGCGAGCGGCCCCCGCTGGGGTCGGAGCAGGGTAAGGAGCGGCGAGGGCCGGCCCGGCCGGTGCCGCCGCCCGGCGGGGCCCGGCCGCAGCGAGGCTCTCGGGGCCGGCCCTCCGGCCGAGCCCTCCTGGCGGGGAGCGAGGGCCCGGCTGGGGCTGCCCGAGGGGACCCTGCGCAGGGCCCGGTGTGCGCGGCCGGGCGGGCGGGGCAGGGCCGGGCCGGGCCGGGCCGGGGGGGCAGAACGGGCAGGGCCGGGCCGGGGGGGCAGAACGGGCAGGGCCGGGCCGGGCCGGGGGGGCAGAACGGGCAGGGCCGGACAAGGCCGGGGGGGCAGAACGGGCAGGGCCGGACAGGACCCGGGCGGGCAGCGCGGCTCCGGCCGGCGCAGCTGGAGTGGGCCCAGGCGGGATCCGCAGGGACCTTCCCGCCCCCCGGGGGACTGCGGCGGTGTGGGAAGGGGGAGAGGAGCAAAGTTTCACCTGCCAGTCTCCTCTTTCGTAGTGTAATTTACCTTCTGTCACGGATGAAGCAGGGTGTTGAATGTTCTCTCAATGGTCGGTAATAACATGTGAACTACCGCCTGAACGCTGTGGCTGTTGAGCTGCATGTAAAGGCCCCTATAAAAATGCCCGCCTCGTGAAGAACCAAGATCCTGCTCTTATGGACACTCTGTTATAAATCCTGTTGCAATTGTTAAAATTTCTCTGATCCTGAATAGAAGGCCTTCTGCTGTTTAAATGTAAAACAGTGCGTTGTGTTTTTATCAAAAGCAAAGGAAACTTTTTCACTGTGACTTACTAGCATGGCACTGCTTCAGTGAAAATGGCTTTTTCTTAGATTTAGACACGTGAAGACAATACTGTAAATTTGTAGAAGTTACTGTTGAGGCCCACACTGTGTGAACGTGTGCAATAAGCAGGCTTTCCTGATTCTCTTGCTCAGTAAAACTTGTGTCATCAAAAAAGGGGGACATCAAAGCATTAGTAGGGCCAGGCTTGCATTTTATTTTGTGGAGGTTCATTTGTAAATATTTGACGTTCTGAGAAACTTGGAAAGGTAAAGCCCACTGATCTAAAGTTTTAACTAGAGAGGAAGTAAGTGCGGTGGGGGGAATAAAAGGAGGAGCAAAAAGTTAGTGAGATCTACAATAAACTTACATTGCTATACAAATTAATCGTGTCTTGCCACCAGGGTTGCTCATGTCTTGGAATTTCCCACAGAAATGAGAGTAGTTACCTGTTGCTACATCAGTTTAACTTCTTAGAGGCAAAACGTTAAAAAGTTAATTTTTTACATTTGAGGTCTTTGGGTGAACAGTGTAGAGGAGTAACTGCTACAAAAGGCAGAGTAAAGTAAGGAATTTTATTCTTCTGTTTAACTTGTGTACCTTTAAGGAGTGTGTTAATACCTGGTTTCTGTAAGTTTATTGGCATGACTTGGAACTGGAATCGCATGAAACAGGTTGCAATAATTAAGGGTCACCTTAAATTAAAAAGATTTCTTTTCCACTGGTTGAGTGAACATTCTGAATGTAGAGGCAAGGGCAGGATACCTGCTGAGGCTTAGGTATGAATGTGGAATTGGGGGAGGAGGGGAACAGTGTTCATAGGGTTCAGTAATCTCCAACTCTGTACAGTACTTGTGAGTTATCTGCCTTTTGAATGAGTAACTCTAGTGGGGTGCTGGTTCTATCTGATTATGTAGGTGTGCAGTATATTGTAATTGGAGAACAGTGAATGCAGTTCCTGTAACGGAGTGGTGTGGTTTGAGTAATTAGTAAACCTAGTAGTGCAACCTCAGCCCTAGAATTTTTAAAAAAAATATTGATGGAAAAACCAAGACTGGGAGACAAATGGAAAAGGCTCTGTTTGCATTTTTCAAATGTGTGTCAAGTCGAATTAGTTCAATTTCATCTTTTTCAATAATTGATTTTGTAGACATAAGAAATTGAGGTGACTTGTCACTGAAGTTCAGTAAAGCTGCAGGTGCCACAAACAAATGTATTAAAATTTGGAACAATGTGTATTAAGGAGATTATTATAAAAGTGGTTGAGGGAAAGCGATCAAATAAGGTAGTGGTGAAAACAGGCATGGAGCTGTAAGGTGGCATTAGTGGAGTTTGTGATGAATTTTTTTCAGTGGCAGCAGGTGTTCACTGTGCCACTGAAACCAGTGAGAGAGACAGCGCTAGTGAGTGCCCACAGCAGGGAAGTTCAGTCATGTAAGAAGGACTGTACAGTGAAGGGTTCTGAGTTAAAACTGAAGAATTCTAAGTACAGTTGCAGGGTCAGGGTGGCTCCTTTGAACTTTTGAAGTCTGGTGTGGCCAACTGGGACTGCTGCAGGTGCAAAGGGTGAACCCACCCTTCCCAGATCACACAGGGCAGCTTTGGCTTAGCAAAGGAGAAACAGTACGGGAGGAAACTGTGTGTAGGGGGAAACCAGCAGAGAACAGACATTGAAGGGTAGCATAAGGACAAATGAATTAAAATCCCTGGCTGATTTCTTAAACTATAGTATGGAATTTGTCCACTCATCTGTCTATGACTGCAGTTTTGGAGTAGCCTTACAACAGGAAAAAAAGTGAGTGACTGTAAAAAAAGTTGAAGACTGAACTTTACTTATGGAGTGGTGTGAGTATATATAATCTAACCTGTGGAGAGCAGAAGACAAGTGGATTTAATGGGCTAAAGTGAACCATGGTCAAATTAAAATGCTGTGGCTATTCTGTCATCTGCAGTATTATTGTCAACTGTTAGTTCATTAAGCACCTTTCTGAGTGCCTTGAAGGATCAGACTAACTATGCCAGCATGCTTTTCAGAGTTTAGATAGTTAGCCATTCTGATATGCAGAAGGACTTTTTAAGGATTAGTATGTTGAGGGTTAAGATGAAGTTCATAGTTGGCATCTACCAAATTTTTTTGTTGCTGCTTTGGAAGGCTCAATTACCAGAGTGCTACCAGTATTATATTAGTTTTGCTTTCATGTTCACTTACTTTGTGTATAGAAATACAGCCTTTTTTACACTTCTTTCTAAAATGTGTGGTTCTTGACCAATTCAGGCAGAAGAAACTGAAGACAACTGTGGCACATTGACGCAAATTCAAAGTTAATTAAAATAAATTTTCAAGTATTTTAAAAGCTCGATTCGGCAAGATCAGGATTTGGTCTTCTGTGAGTACGTATTCTTTTTGCCTTAGAGGAGTGCAAGCAAGACAGAAAAAAACATAACTTCTTAGAGCAAGTTTTAGGGTCCTGGTTCATATCCAGTCAGTTTCAAAAACTGACAGTTATATTTTATCTTTCAAGCTTTTTAAGAGCCATCAGCTACCCTTTTGTCGATCATCCAACGACATATGTTCTATGTGTCTGCATGAGCACTCTGCCACTTGAAGAAACTCTTGGTTCCTTTAACATTCATCCCAGTCTCAAATTATTCCAGAAAATCTACTTCTCCTCTTATGCCACTGCATCAGCATATACTGTCCTATGAATTAAAGATCAGATGAAAAGCCTGAAATACAGAAATAGAGTATCTGAAAAGAAAGAAGAAAATGTGGAGGAAATGGGAGCAGCCATTGGGGCCAGTTGTGCTGAGGCACTAAACACCAGCAGCTGAGCTGCTGCAGTTCAGAACTGTGAAGGTGGGCTTTGTACAGGTGCTGTAACCCAGATATTACCATACGGAGTAGCGCATCTGTGACGATTTGGAAGTGGCAGAGACTCATACTGTGATAGGAAATTAGTGCTTTAGAGAACAGAATTATAATTTATTAATAACAGTTCAGGTTGAAACACTTGAAAACTATCTGTAGTGTGATTGTCACTGTTTCTCTTCGTGTATTTCACTGTGGCAAGGCTTCAATAACCAGTGAAGAGAAACAGATTTAAAGTGATGGCCAACTTGGACAGAAACAATTTATCTAAATAGTGTTTCACCTCTAACGGGAAAGCTTAAATATATTTTCAGGGTTACAGTTAAGTGTATGTCTGAAGTTTTGTGAAACCCATGCTACCTATTTTAGTAATTGTGCCAAATTCAACTGGTCAAAGTACATTCTTTTGCAACTGTTGTTGAATGTTTTTAATGTACTAATACAAGTGGGTTTGTTAACTATATGTTTGTGTTTTCCCCTATTCCTCATGTTCAGGGGTAATTTACAGGCTTACTGTGACCAGAGCACTGCATGGTTGTGGTAGCAACTCAAGATACCAAAATGCTGTGCTGTGAAGTTGCATCTCTGCATACACAAAAATACTGAGGCCTTTGAAAATATACAAGGGATTGAATTGTTGGCTGGCCTTTGAGACAGTGTGATGTCTTTCAAAAACCACTGGGGAAATAAAAAGTAGAATACCTTCCTTTAGATAATGTTTATTGATCAAGAAGACTTCCAAAATTTATTTCACTGCTTTCTGGAAAAGCTTGCATGTGTCCATCTCCAGCACTGTCCAGTGCTGTACTTAGCCCACACACAATCTCAACAAATAAAAATTGCATTTTAACTTTTTGTCTATTTGCAGTTTCATTATCACTCAAAGCTGTTAATTTCAATCCTTAGAGTGGTTTTAATCCTGTATGAGTTAATTAGAGCTGAAGCTGAACATTGGCTTTACTTCCTTTGAATCTTTTCCACTGTGTTCATTCTTGGTTATGAATGGAATTGGTGGCTGGTCTGTCATTGAGAGAGAGCTTGACTTTTAGTTCTGTTATCCAAATAATTCTTCTCTGTTTAATGCAGCCGAAACTCAAAGTTTTCATCTTGTGTGTTAACAATACCTATGAGTGGTGTTACAAGTATGGAATAGGGTCCTGCTACAAGGATAATTTTCCCTATCCTTTTATATTCCTTGAAATCTCTTCAATTTAAAAAAAAAAAAAAAACAAAAAAAAAAAAAAAAAAAAAAAACCCCCACAAATGCAAAATGGAAAATGGAAAAATAAAAAATAGTTGTTGGCCTTGACTTTGACACCTACAATTTTTCAGTTTTTACTCAGAAGTTTAGAGGCTGGCATTGCTTCCACTGTATCAGTAATGCCAGTGCTTCTCTTGCCCCTATACTTATTTTTCTAGCAGTCACAGTTGTGACTTGCTGTGCTTCCTCTGGCAGTTTTTCTGTAGGCATGGAGGAGGTAAAAACTGAAATGCGTTTGTTACATCTTTTCTGTTCTCTTTTTATTCACTTTCCCTGTTTATGGAAATTGCTATAAAAACTATTTGTGAGGAATCTTTCACTTCTTTAAAGCAAATTTTTTCCCTCAATTTGTAGTTGAATCATGGGCTTACATCATGCATGGAATTGGCATGTTTAGATCAGAAGACATTGTGCTGTTCTGCTTCCCTATGGTTTGATGTGTTGGCTGGCACCAGCCGCAAGAAGGTAGTTACTAGGTAAATAGATAAAAGGAAGTCTTTTTTTTCTGGTGAAGGAGAAAGAAAATGGAATCTTAAGGAACTTTGGAATAAAGCAGTCAGTTTTCTCAATATTTTTATCAACATTTGGAAAAAAAAAAGAAACAGAGAGCAGTCTGTTCAGAAATGAAGACATAATCGTGCTTCCTGTTTAAGAAAATATAGTGAAATCAAAAAGTTTAGGGTTGTGTATTTTATAATAGTGAATGATTTACTGAAACAATGTAGAATATATACTGGTGTAGTATAGTACGGTAGTAGCTAATGAATTAAGAGTAGGAAGACATGGAAGTGGTAGAAAACTACTGTAGACTGAAAACTGAGATGTGTTTCTTTGCATTATGAGAATTTGGTATCATTACTATAAAGTTCAATATATTCCAAGACTTTTATTGAGGGATGGCAAACATTTTTAAATTGTGTAAATGCTGTTGGTTGCTGTTCTTTCTGCTTTATAATTCCTCTGTAATAAATACATATATGCTATTACATGAACACCTCTTGTAAGTGGTTGGCTTCTTAAATATTTTAAACAAATAGTCTGACCATAGTGGTTGAAAAGCAAACATGTGCACTGCTTCTGAGGATAAGGGGAGTGTTTACAAGGATGTTCCTCATAAAATAAAAAATGTAGAAAAAAATATTTGCCTTTCTCTTTACAGGTTTGCACTTTGTTTTAGACATCTGGGACCATGTTCTATGCCCACTTTGTCCTGAGCAAGCGTGGGCCGCTGGCCAAAATCTGGCTGGCGGCCCACTGGGATAAGAAGCTGACCAAAGCCCATGTCTTTGAATGTAATCTGGAGAGCAGTGTGGAGAGTATCATTTCCCCAAAGGTATTTATTTTACACTAATGTAATGTTCCCTTGTAGTGAAAAGAACTTGTATTTACAGGTGTAGGTTGGGTCAGTGAAGCAAATAAAGTTCTTAGTGTTGCTGTTTTAAAGGGTGGGAATGTCTCTTAGGATGTGAAATAGTCTACTGGGAAACCAGAGGAAATTTTGACTAGCATGATGTTTTTAAATGTTTTTGGGTTTTTTTCCCTTTGCTACTCTTGACAAGGAAATTGTTCATTGTAGAACAACTAGTGATATGGTTGTGACTTTTGTCACATCAGATGTCTGAATGTCTTATACAAAAAGCAACTATTTGAAAAAGAAAGAAAACTTTTTTTTCTCTTCTATTTGGTTGATACAAATGTTAACAGTTTCTATAATGCATACAGAGGAAGTGCCAAGTGTGAGCAAAAAATGTATAGTACAATCACAGAGATATTTACTATTCCAGAACAGTGATTTGCTTCATTGTCAACTCTGGAAGGATTGATAAACAAGATAATGTTCATAGACTCACTGGTGAGCTGTAGCATTCTTTTAGAGAAAGGAGAAATTAATAGGCACTCTTTCGTATGTTTAACTTTGTGTAATATGTTCATTGGGTGAAATATTAGAAAGATGTTGTAGAAAATGCAAATTTTGAGTTCTTACAGTTTGAGGTTAAATCCTGTATGGCTTAATCTTTCTGTGAGACAATTGTTCCATGTACCCTTCAACACAAGTTTCATGCTCTTTCAGCCTAACGTACTTAGGAAGAGTTCTTCCCTGCATTTTTTTTTTCCAGTTTTGTGTTCCCACAGTAGATACTTGATTATGTAGCCAAGTAGTGAGATTATAGAGGAAAAGAATTTAAAATTGTTTTAATGTGACAGTGCTTGTTTATGGGCACTCCATATCTTCCACTATTTCTGTCTGATTTTCTTTTTAACTGCAGGACAGAAGATGGAAAGGTGACAACCAACTGTTTATAACCAGATTTTATTTAATCAAATCATTATTTGTGGCTGTCCACCTTTTTGTATTTTTCATTTTTTCCACAATTAAAGTAACAAAGACCTTAGAAAAAAGATGTGGTAAAAATGAGGTTTGTCCCTTTTTTTTTCCACTAGACAGAGCAGTGTTTGGGAATTCCTGGAGTGAGCTGCTGTTAATTTACTGATACTTGCCAGATCATCTGTAAATAATATAAAGAGTATCATCTTGAATGTAAACCTTGCATCCTTTCTTCAGTTTTCTGCTGATCTTTATACTTGGTTTGTGTATTTGATTTTACTGAAAAAACTCATGTAAAGTGACTGAAATGTCATTAAAGGAAAAAGTAAGGCTACATCTAATTCACTGATTGTGCAATGTATTTTTAGGTGAAGATGGCACTTCGAACGTCAGGACATCTTTTACTAGGCGTTGTTAGAATCTACCACAGGAAAGCAAAATACCTTCTTGCAGACTGTAATGAGGCTTTCATTAAGATTAAGATGGCTTTTCGTCCAGGTATCTGTCTTTATCTAAGCACTTTGAAAAGTTATGTTCATAAATATATTTATTAAGAAGGCATACAGTTCTGCCTTCTTATGCCTGTAGCATTACATAAAGTTATAGGAGAGGTTATTTTCTTTAGTGCAGCTTCACGCTGGCTGAGTTGCCTGCTGAAGAACATCTTCTAACTGAATTCTTAACAAAAACTTTTCCTATGAACGCTGCTTCAGTAAAATCTCAGTTACGACTTCAGCTGTTGTTTGTGTGTGATGTTAAATGTAAATACACTGCATGGTTTTTACCTTCTGTCTGAAAAAGGCTAGTGTCTTACTGAATAGAAGCACAGAAAAGGCCTTGTCTCCATCAAGGGTAAGAATTGCTTTGCCATGGGTTACAAAAGAAATGTGTAAGTAAGCTGGTTTTTTACCACTTTGATGTTTTAGTTTCTAGAAATAATGTGAACTGTAATGTGTGCAAGAAAAATATTTTTCCTTTTGTATGTGTGCAACATAATTTCCTCCTCTATTGTTGCTTGGTGTAAGATTTTCCATGGAGATGGGGTTCCTTATTAATACCTGAAATTACTTTCCATGCAGCAGTTAATTACTTGGCTTACATACAATTGATAATTTTCTTTAATTCTGGCCTAGGAAACTTTTTTCCAGCTGGAAGGTAGCTGTGGCAGGGATGCTGCTGGATGCTCATAGCTGCTGACTCATATTCTACCCTCTTAAGTTTGTGAGTGCAACAGGTTTAAAAGCTGAACTTAAGGGAGACTTTTTGATTTTTATAAAGGCAACTCTTGAAAGCCAGTGCAGCAGTAACTTGAGAAAAGTTAAGGTATTTGATGCCTTTATCTTCCTTTCTTGATCATTAGGTTGTGATTCAGGCATTGAACTTCATGTATCTTTCGGTGGCAATTTGACTGTTTGCCAGTGTTTTGTTTACTATTCTGTTTAACTTTCCTGGGTGATAAGAACACATAAATTTGTCTTAATTTCACAAGGCAATTTGTTTTTCCAGTTTTCCCAATCCCAACAGTATACATGTAGAAGGTGAAGCACCTTAAAATCAAGGTGTACAAAAAGTGGCATGCTGACCTGAAAACAAGCTGAGACACTTGTCTTTGTTCTCAGTTTATCAGTTTTGTGGCTTTGGCATTGTCTTAATTCTGTCTGCTCTGAGAATCATTTACATATTCCATTTTAAACAGCCAACAGGTAAAAATACTGAATAGCCCTGAAAAGATGGACTAGATTTCTTCATTCCTAGCCAAGTACCACGATGAGTAAGCTACAGACTTGCGCTTTTTCCTGGCCTCTCTGGATGGTGGTTCTTTGATTTTCCCTTGTGGAGGGGAGCACAGTGGGCAAAGTCTTTCTGAAGTGTCTCTACCTCAGAATTGCCTGTGTTGTATGTGTGGATCAGAAGGCAAAGCATAGAGCTCAAATATTCTGCAAATTACAGAAGGAATTGAATCTGCATTTCCCATGCACTTTCAAGTGTCCTGAACCATAAGACTTGGTATAAAAGAGAGGTACCAACTACTGGCACTGGTTTTGTAATGCCCAATCTGATAGTCATGCTCTCAGAATGCCTGCTGAATAACAGATTAAGCATCTCTAGAAGATAAAGAAAGGTATGCATGTGGTTTAAGTAATCCAGCTCTTTTATGTTCAGAATCCTAAGAGTTTGTGTGGCCAAGTACAATCAGTACTGTTCTGGGACTTTTGGTGCTAATGGAACTGAGTAAATGACCAAAGCAGTAGCAGAGTAGTCATACTGTGCTGCCACTGCTTTACCCAAACTGAATTGTAGAACTCAACAGCTCATATTGTGCATCATGGTAAAATTATTTTGTAGCAGGTACTTGTAGTGTTGTGATGGCATGTGGTGCCTGTCTTGGCTGCACAGCTTGGCATAGTGCTACACAAACTATAGTGAGTGATTTGAGGCTTCCAGGGTTATACAAACAATGCAAGGGCTTGAGGGTATATATTTTGAATTTAGTCTGAATCTCACTACTAACATTATCTAAGGTTTCTTCATCGGTGTCTCAGCATCAGTTCAGTTCAACAAATTTAAAGACAAGAAGCTCATGCAGGGTGAACAATGCTAAAGGCACAGGGAAAAATGCTGTCCTTGTAAGGAATGGGAACTCATATCTGGGTGTTCTTTTCTGCAGGGGTTGTTGATTTGCCTGAGGAAAACAGAGAGGCTGCTTACAATGCTATTACCTTACCTGAAGAATTTCATGATTTTGACCAACCACTTCCTGATCTAGAGTAAGCTTGGGTTTTTTTTATTTCCATGCGAATAATATTTGGGTTTAACTGAGGAGAACCTGATTTTAAACAACTAACTCATTGCTAAATGTAAAGGAAAAAGTCTGTACTTAACTTGTATTCTTAAGTTTTTTAATATACTAAGCAAGCATGCAATTGTCTTTGTATTGATTTTAAGTTTATATTTTAATTTTAACCAAAGTTTAAGTTGTCCTTACAGAGGCTTTTGAAAAACTCTTGTATCATCACTTTCCTTTTCCTTCTCTGCAAGGCAGTCTACATCACATACATTCTCAGGTTATAGACAAGATCAGTTTTATGGAGATGTTCCTGTTGACCTTCTGTAGTGACACTTTAATTCTTAAAACTTCTGATTACTAATGGGTTACTTGTAAGCATAACAGTTATACAACCTGAATAGTTCTTGATCTTGAAAAAATTGATGTTACCCTTTTGGATTGTTCATAACAGAATTTCTAGGATACAGTTTACTTTACTCAGTGTTCTATTTAGTTTATATTCAAATTAGAGTATATCCTAATTTGAAACTGCATAAAAATTCTGTGTTCTTCCAAGAAACATACCTTAATACATGACAAAGAGTGTGGTTCTAAATATGGTTTTGATAAAATATTAATAGCTTTTGAAGTTGAAAGGAAGAAGTCTTTTCTTGATTATTAATTTGGTCATTAAAATTAGTAACCCAAATATAGCAAGGAGTGTAAGAGAGATTTCTGATGCATTTCCAGAAGCTAACATAATTTGGATGATAAGTTTGACCCATTAATGAATGAGCTTACTGTTCTAAGTAGTGTTTTCTATTCAGTGTTCACTATCAGTTTTTTCAGTAATTGACTGAAGTGTAAAATGTACCTTTTATGAACTAATACTACATTTCTTTAAGCAGCCTTTATCTCTTGGGTTCTTTTAATGGAGATTTTTAATAATTGCCTTCTGTTTGTTCAAGTGATATTGATGTGGCCCAGCAGTTCAGTTTGAACCAGAGTAGAGTGGAAGAAATTACAATGAGAGAAGAAGTAGGCAACATCAGTATCCTCCAGGATAATGACTTTGGTAATGATCTCATGCATTATTATGTGTTACTAGCCAAATTTGGTAACTGAGATATGATTTTGCAATTACTACGGAATGCTCACTAAACATAAAATAGATTAGCTCAAACACACTGTGTTCTTGTACATTGAATTTTTAGTTTGTACATATCAGTCTTTCCATAAAGTCCTCTAATGCTCAGCAAACTTCTAGCTGCTTAGAATGGGAGAAAGAAAAGCTGAAAAATATTCAGTCAGGTTAATTAGTGAGGTACTATGTCAATTATAATTTTCAAACAGTGTGAATATGAAGTCAGCTATTGCTTTAATCATAAGCATGTTCTCAGTCAGAAACTTAGATTTCTAAGGCTGAAGCAGTCGGTGCTGATGAGTTTACTACTGTTGTTGTCTTTTCAAGGACTTTTCTAAAATCTGAATCAAAGCCTAAAGACAGTTGTATTTTAATATCTAGTTCCCATCATACAGGATTATAATCTGTAATTTAGTAATTTTTTTTAAAGAATAATCTAGGAATTGATGGTGGTGTTGATTTGGTATTGGCTTGCTCCTTGTAGTTGTCCATGCCCAGCCTTGGGACATGAGGTACAACATTTTTGAATTCCATTGAATTCTTTGGTTTCTGTGCAGCAAAAATTAGTAGCATCTTGCTAATATCAAGTATATAAAATGAAATGCTTTGGAGAGGAGATAGTTATTTTTACAATTGTTTAAACAGTACTTTTGCTATGGTATTGCTGGGCATAATTTCTTATATCTTGTCATTAACTTTGCAGTTAATCTTAGTTTGGTCTCATGTGGGCCTTTGTTGATCAGTTAGCTGGGTCTCTTGTGTCTTGATTCTTCAGCATTTATGGCAGTGAGATTGTATTCTTGCAGGTGACTTTGGGATGGATGACCGTGAGATGATGAGAGAAGGTAGTGCATTTGAGGATGACATGCTAGTGAGCACCAGTGCTTCCAATCTCCTGCTGGAACCTGAACAGAGCACCAGTCACCTCAATGAGAAGTCTAATCACCTGGAATATGAAGACCAATACAAAGATGATAATTTTGGAGAAGGAAATGATGGTGGTATATTAGGTAAGTTTGAGAAATTTGTTTTTCCTCTGTCTGATCTTCTGCATTAATAAGTTCTTGGCTGAGTGGGGGGAAGTTGTTTTCTTTGTAGCGAAGATCCCTCTCAAAGTTATTCCATCAGTTGTGGAATTCTGGTTTGTGAGTGCTACAGCTGTGTAGAAGATGCACAACCTCTTAAGTGTTGGCATATTTCAAATGAAGTTCTAAGAAACTCAGTAAATTGCAAATATGTGCAAGTGTATTGTAATAAAAGTTGTCTGTAAGCTTAAAAATTTGAGCTGACACGCACCTTGGAAAAGCACAGCTTTCTTCTGTGTCAGCATTGGAAGTTTTCTAACATTTGCACTGTCTTTATCTGTGTTGTAATAATTTTGTCTGTACTTTATACATTTGTCCTTATTTATTTCATGAATTTGTGGATGCAAAACTGATTGTTTCATATGGTTGCTTCAGATGACAAACTTCTCAGTAATAATGATGGTGGTATTTTTGACGACCCACCTGCACTCTCAGAAAGTGGAGTGATGATGCCAGAGCAACCTCCCCACGATGATATGGATGATGATGATAATGTGTCAAGTGAGTATGATCTAGGACTAGATCTAGAAATACTCTTCAACTAATTTAATTTTGATTCTAATTGCTTAAAAACATTAAGCTCAGAAATATGAAATGTGGTAAACCACTTGAACGTGTGGAGGATGGGATGGGTTGGGTAGCACAGTTTCTCAGTGTTTTGAAATAATGCAAAGTGCTTGTTGTAATTGTCAGTGGGTGGACCAGACAGCCCAGACTCAGTAGACCCAGTTGAACCATTACCAACTATGACTGATCAGACAACACTTGTTCCCAATGAAGAGGAAGCTTTTGCTCTGGAGCCTATTGACATAACTGGTGAGTAAGCTATTTGGGAATATTTCACTTGGGTTGTCAGAGATTACCTTAGCTTGATGGAGTGGAAATGAATGTCTAGCACTGCTGCTGATTCTGCTTCTCAGCTGGAAGAGAAACCAGGGACCAAGTGCTGAATTCCTTTTATCCTAACATTAGCTTTCCAGTACTTTACAGATAGGTAGCTTACATGGATGGTCTTAGGGAATACTAGTTTGTAGTTTCTGCAGTCAGTAATGTAGCAGCATGATACTGTAGCTTTTGGTAAACATGCTAGTTAAAATGCACTGAATTGAAATAGACCTCATCATGTCTTTAATTCTAATATGCTATCTACAGTGCAGCACAGTTCTTGAGATGCTGTGTTTGAAGGCTGGGAATGACTGCTTACACTGAGAATGAGTGCTCTCCTAGTGATTTGTAGCTTTAATGAATTGTAAAGTTCAGGAGACGTGTCTTTGTATTTGAATTTCTACTAAATAGGTAATTTCCTTGTCTTTTTCTTTAATGCAAGAAATTTTCCTATTTTAACCAATACTGTATTTGGCTGATTATGAACAGATCCCTGCTTTATTAAAAAATTAAGATCTGGAAAGAAAGTAGCTTGTCCTGTGTTTTCAGACTGAGCTCCAGGCCCTGATTCCCTGCTTGGCCAGTCAGAGAGCCCTGGCACTGCCCTCTCGTGGCAGGCTGGCAGCAGGGGTCCAGCTGATCTGCTGGGACCAGCAAAGACAGCATTTACCAGAGCTTCAGGGTCTGCTGCAGAGTGCCAGGCTGTAAGCAGTGTACAGTAAAGTCATCCTAGAGCAGGGTGAGAGTTACAGGTAAGGTAACTACCCACATTAACTCCACCAAAGCTCAGGTAGGGCTTAGAGGAAAAACTTGGTGTGATATTTTCACTCTATGATTAGAATTATAGAATGGCTGGGTTTGAAGGTCAGCTAGTTCCAATCCCTCTGCCATGGGCAGGGATGCCTTTCACTTGACCAGGTTACTCAGAGCCCCATCCAACCTGGTCTTGAACACTTCCAGGGACAGGGCATCCACAGCTTCTCTGGGCAATCTGTTCCAGTGCCTCACCATCCTCACAGTAAAGAATTTGTTCCTAATATCTAATCTAGGCCTACTCTGTTGGTTTAAAGCCATTCCCTCTTGTCCTGTCACTACATGTTGTTGTAAAAAGTCTCCATCTTTCTAGTAGCTGTCTTCAGGTGCTGGAAGGCCGCAATTATGCCACGCTGCAGCCTTCTCTGTTTCCAGGCTGAACAATTCCAATCATTTAGGTGCTCTGTCCCTCTATTCAACACGGTGGCCAGGGTTTGCACCAGCCTAACAAGCAAGCCATGGGGGAGGGAGGCATGTGCAGATAAGGACACTGAGGCTTAGGTAGATTCACTAAACCTACGAATCTACACAAAAGAATTTGTAAGTTACGGGACAGTATTCCTAGTATTTGATCTTTCACACTACTTACAGCTTTTCAAAAAAGCTGTTCCTTTTCCCAAAGCTCACATTGCCTTAGATTCTTTAGGCAGCTTTGTATGTGGGCAAATAAGGTCTATAGAGAACCTGCAAGATTCTTCTATGATGTGGTATCTGAGCTAACCTTCATTACTTGCTAAAAATCTCAACAGTCAAGGAAACCAAAGCAAAGAGGAAGAGAAAGCTGATTGTGGACAGCGTGAAAGAACTGGATAGCAAGACTATTCGAGCTCAATTAAGTGACTACTCTGATATTGTTACTACTTTGGATTTGGCACCGCCTACTAAGAAACTGATGATGTGGAAAGAAACTGGTGGAGTTGAAAAGCTTTTCTCTCTGCCTGCACAGCCTTTGTGGAATAACAGGCTACTGAAGGTAATGCTTTTGTGCAGGTTCATTTTTAAATGGACTGTATTCAGGACTGTGCCTCATATAGAGTAAACATCAGCAAATGAATAGTGATACAGTGATAGCAGTATTTGTAGTTGGGAAAAAAACATACATTAAAACAACTGAGATAACTGTTTTAAGCATTAAAGTTACAGAAATTTATTTTTTTTAATGTTAGTACTATTGGAGAGGAGCTTAAAAAATGGGAAAGGAAGATAGCCCACAGTTACTTGACCTGAAATGACATGAAAGGACACTGAGAACTGCAATAGTTAATAATATAACCTTTCCTCTGTAGCTCTTTACTCGCTGTCTTACACCACTGGTACCAGAAGACCTAAGAAAGAGAAGGAAAGGTGGAGAAGCTGACAACCTTGATGAGTTCCTTAAAGATTTTGAAAACCCAGAAGTTCCCAGAGAGGAGCAGCAGCCGCAACAGCAGCAACGAGATGTCATTGGTTTGTGTTTTGTCAAAGATGCTCTGCTTTCCCTTGGACCTTATTGTTCTCTTTTGTTTGTGCTTTATATTAAGTCATCAAAGGTTATGGAAGAAGCAAAGATCTTTGTTATGGTTGTTTAGCTTGATGTACACTCTGTGACCTAAAATAACTTATTTTTGCTAGAAATAGGAGATGCTCAGGACTTGTTTGAACCAGTGGCTTAAATGTGTGTTGGATTGGGTTGTATGCACATCTATGTAATTTCTGTTTAAGTCACTGCAAAAGCTATGCAGGCTCTTAAGAGTACTTAATTCTAAATTAATAGCAGATTGGACTTCGTTATAGTTTATAATTACATTCTAAAGTATCTAAAACAAGGTTTGTTGTGGAATATAGATGAACCTATTCTGGAAGAACCAAGTCGTTTACAAGAGTCGATGATGGAAGGCAGCAGAACCAATCTGGATGAATCTGTTATGCCGCCCCCTCCACCTCAGACAGGTGTGAAACGCAAACTGCAGCAAGTAGAACCAGAGCCTGTGCTACCCGTGAGTAAGATTTTGTTACTTTTTTTTTAATGGAAGAATGAGAAGTTGAAAGTGTCTTTGAGCAGGAAATGACAGAGATTTGAGGCTCTAGCTTTCTATAGTCCTGTCAGATTCGCTAGGGTAGTATCAGAACATTTGCCCCAGGTAGTCATTCTGGTGTTTTTCTTAAGTGAAAAGCTTACTGAAACATTTAAAATGCAGGTAGGATAAAGAATGACGCTATTTCTTCCAGAAAAAGTCTTCAAGGAGTTAAGTGTATTGTTTACAGAGTTCTGCCTGGCAAGTGTATATGAACAGCTTCCACTGAAGCTGCACAAACTTCATGTTTAAGACAGTCCTACTGTTCCAGGCTTAATGCTCCAGAGACAAACTGATTGTCTGGAGATATTTCCTCGCTGAATTATGAGCAGACTTGGAAACTAGCTGTGATGCAGTGTGAAAGAAAACAATGTTTTGAAGAGGAGAGGAAGGAAATGGGCAAAATGAAAGGTGTATTCTTTTTCTGAATGCTTGCCTGGTGAGAACAGTCCTGCTTTATGCTATGTCTCATATTCATGCATTTTTAACCTCACTTTTCATGTTCCTTGGGTAACAGGTTGTTCACTGTAGAATGAGACTGTTAGATGTTATCTTATTAAAAAGGGTGGCAGCTGCTGCTCCTCTTGGCCATGTCACGGGGTGAAATTGGCATAATCTATGCTGAAGTCAGTGTAATGGTGGTGTGTGAGTGTGTTGGGAATTCTTTGATCACACCAAACAGGTCAGGCCTCTAGTAGCATACCTGTAGTGCTACCTGCTGTATGACCAAGTGAGAAGTTACTTAGCCATTTTAAAGTATGTGCAGAAACAGCTTCAGGTGTCAGGGTAACTTCACTGGCAAACACTTAACTGTGTATAGATTCACGAGGAGAGTACTGTATATTAATTTTATTAAAACTGATTACATAAATCCTGTTCAACTGCTTTTCTGGGTTTTCCTCTTGATATAAATGTTTTCTGAGAATCATACTTGAGTACCAAAGTTGCTCATACATTTTTAGAAACCTGGCAGGGTACCCATGTTTTAATTCTTTCCTGTTTGTATTGCTGAAAACAGCATTTTGATATTTTGAAGATGCCTTATTCCCCTGAGTTAAAGTGTGTTTGTGTAGCAATGCATCTGGTCATGTGGGATTTTAAATTTGCATGTGCCAATCCAAGAAGTGGGATCAGTAGTTTGGATTGTGGACTAAGTGAAGTTACTTAAAAGCCTTTTTTCCTTTCAGTTGTATCATAATTTCTGGTTTGAGTAGAATCTAAAGGACTAAAAATACACATGGATAGCAAAACAAAATTGCTTTCCAGTTTTCAAAAATGAAAAATTCTGACAAATGGCTATGATTTGGGTATTTGGATTTTCTGAAACTGGTCAGTTGCATCATCATTATATTGTAAAAGCACTGACAAAATTATGCTGTTGGTTTAACTGTATTGTGTCCTCTTAAAGCATCCACCATCACAACAGCTGGAAATGCCACCTGTAGAAATGCCTCCAGAGGAGCCCCAAAACATCTGCCAGCTAATACCAGAGCTAGAACTTCTGCCAGAAAAAGAGAAGGAGAAAGAAAAGGAGAAAGAGGAAGAGGAAGAAGAAGAGGTAAGAACTCTGTGTAGAAAGAGTTCATGTGTTTCCCAGAAGTGTTTGACTGTGGATTCAGTTAGTCTGTCCTTGGGAAATAACAGCCTTTGGAAATGTAAATTCTTGTATTATTTCATGACAATTTTATAATATTTAAGTTATTTTGTATTATAAATTGCATATACATTCTGTTTTGAATTAGCAGGTTCTCCTGTTCTCATACGTGTCTGGTTTAAACCACTTTACATATTTACGATGCCTTATACCAGAAATTTTTAACTTAATGTTGTTCTTCATTTCAAATAGCTTGTGCTACTTAATGAAAGCAGTTTTTTGTGAGAAAACCAACCACATTATAAAATGTGATAAGTTGTCTCTTAGCTACAATATTTAATATTCTGTGGGTATCAAGACAAACTTCATTGACACTTTTTATTTGACATTTGCTTGCAGGAGGAAGATGGCACAGGGGGTGATCAGGATCAAGAAGAAAGGAGATGGAACAAGAGGACCCAACAAATGCTCCATGGACTTCAGGTACACATGTTCATTTGATTTCTCTTGAAGTAGCTTTTGCGTGTGCGCACTGATGCTTTTGACCTGAGTTAAAAGGTTAAGAAAGAGCTTTCCTTGCAGTAGATGTTACAGCTTAAAATATCGGTTATGTCTTAGAGGGGGAAAAATGTTTATAGTTGATTAAATCTATATAAAGTAATTAAATGAAAATTAAGTCTATATTCATATAACTGTCACTTTTTTACAAAGAACATTTCAAGTAAAAATTTTCAGCCTTTATGTCCACACTTGGTGTGCAAGGAAGACTCCCAGAAATTTAAATTTTAAAATAATTGAGTTTGATTGTGTTTTTAATGAAACCATACCACGCCTGACTTTGTGCTGTGTGTGACTCTAGGCAAACTTCATCGAGGTCTAGAGATAAAACCCTTACAGAGGATGTTTACTCCTGGCTAGGGTAGTCAGAACAATTCCATGCCATGAGAAGCTGAATCTCTAACAAGTGTGGGAATCTGACCTTGTCTGATTTCCAGGATGTGGCTTCAGTCTGCACAGACTCCATCTGTAGAATGGATTCTTGCTTGCTGGAACTCAGCGCTTTGTTTTGATACGGTGATTGAACACTCCTCAAATTCACTTCAACTGAAGCACAAACCACTGTTTGTGTGCTCTGTGGTGTCCTTCACATTTTCTTGGACTACCTTTGCCTTTCAGCCAAGTTTGTAGCTCCTACCTCTTTTTTTCTCTTAAACGTTTTGGCGATTCCTGCAATTCTGTAGTCACTGAAGTGTTTTGGTTTCATCACTCTAAGCTGGTTTTGTTTTCCAAAGTCATCCTTGCATTTTTGTGAAATTGGTAGGCTCCATCTTTGCTTATAAAAGGTCACTGTCAGTATTTGATCTCTGAACTTCCTGTATGGTGGCTTTGGGGGAAGGGAGTGGGAGAACGTTGCTGAGTTTTCAGTAAATTGAGATTTAGTAGTAGTGTGTATTCTATTAAGTTTGTCAGAATTAAGATATTATCAAGGAAAAGCATTACATTTCTGGAAAATGTGAGTTCTATCCTAAGAATTACTTGCTTATATATTTAAACAGTGAAACCTTAATTTTAAACTCCTAAATAGCCTTTATGGTACTTTAATACACTTAAATTTAGTTCAGATTACATTTTGAAGTAATGTGATTAAAGTCAATTCTTTTGCACTCTTGCAAAAATTGTGCTAGTTTAGTTAAGATTGCTTTAAACAAAAACCCCTGGTCATCAGCACAGCCCCTCATGGTCACTCAGTCACTGTCTTCTGCTGGGATGAGGGAGGGTAAAAGCAAGAAAACTTGTGGGCTGAGATAAAGGCAGTTTAATAGATAAAGTAAAAATGGTACATCAAGCAAATCAAAATGAGTTCATTCCCTGCTTCCCAACAGCAGGCAGACATTTAGCCATTTCCAGGGATGCAGGACTTCATGACATGTAATGGTGACTGGGAACACAAATACCACAGTCACAAGTGTTCGCACACCCCCCTCTTCCTTCCCCCGGCTTTATATGCTGAGCATGATGCCATATGGCATGGATTATCCTTTTGGCCAGCTGGGGTCAGCTGTGCTGGCTGTGTCCCCTCCCATCTCCTTGTGCACCCCCAGCCTCCTTGTTCCAAAACATAGCACCATATGAGCTGCTGTGAAGAAAATCAACTCTCCTAGCCCAAACCAGTACAACTGCAGCTTAAAAGTAATTTCTAAAGTATACAGATGTTGAGTTGATAATGTTGTGCAATTTTTTCTTCTCGGAACATTTCATCCCAATTTCTGAAAAGAGCTTCAGAAGTCTCTTTGGACCATGTCTAGCTTTTTTCAATAGTTTCTTCCTTGTACCCAGAAGAGCATCACACATTAAGTTGGCAATGAGATTTGAAGTTGAGATCTGATTAATAAAAAGTAATTTGATTTGGCCAGCCTAGTATCTTTTCATCTAGTAGATATTCCAGAGTAGGTTCTGTTTTAAATTGATTTCAGTTGTTGTTCTAGCCAGCAAAAAGATGTATTTCATGATTTATTTTTTTTTAAAATCTATTCTTGTCAAGACTCTGAGAAAATGTAAGCAACTTTGGATACCTAGTTTCAGACAAACAGGAATTTTAGAAATAAACAGGCTTTCGCCTGTTTTTTTGGTTTGTTTTTTTTTTTCAGTCCTATTTTTAAAAAAATATTGTCCTGTAGTTAAAAAAGACTGGTTAGCTATTGCTGCAGAAAGAAAATCTTGTGTTACACTACAGTGTTTCTGGAATAAGTTCAGCGGATTCAAGAGTGATTTTTCACACATCTATGGGAAGCTTACTTGGTTTCATTTAGATAAGATGCCTATAGAAGCTTTCATGTGCGTGTTGTAACATGCTCATCCAGTGTCAAGTCCCAAACCCTTCACAGTGTCCTAGGTTTGACAACAAACAGAACTTTACCAAGAGATGTCATTGTTTCTGTGTAGTTCTCTAATTTGTCGTATCGATGTTGTGTTTTTCAGAGAGCTCTTGCTAAGACTGGAGCAGAATCTATCAGTTTGCTTGAGCTGTGCAGAAATACAAATAGAAAACAAGCAGCTGCAAAATTCTACAGTTTCCTGGTACTTAAAAAACAGCAAGCTATAGAGCTGACACAGGAGGAGCCCTACAGTGACATCATTGCAACACCTGGTCCCAGGTTTCATATTATCTAAATGGTTACGTAGAGCAGAGCTAGTGCTCATCTCACTAGTGCGTACGTGTATTGCCCTGTCTGTAGGGCCCACAAGACCATTGCAGAAAATTTAGATTTTATTGTCTGTATAAAGTCCTTGGTTTTCTTCTGGGGTTATTTTGGGGTTTGTATTTTAACTTTACCACTCAAAGTTTTAGTGAAACTGCTGGGGTGGGCGACTTGACTTCCAGCTGCAGAAACCAGACAGCTCAAGCGCCCAGATAAAGATTGTTTTAACACCTCGAAGCAGATGTGTGCAATATTGGTGCATGTGATGTTGAGTATCATTGAAAATGTCTTACAATAATTTGACTAGTTGATTCAATAGATATTTTTAACCTATACAAGTAAACCTGAATGGCCAACCTATTGTCTGATTAAAATCTTTGCCAAACTCATCTGAAATGTTCAGCCTGCTTCTCATAGTTGTGGGTTTTTTTCCCCTTCTCTAGATCTTTGTGCATACCGTGGGTCTCTTAAAGCTGTCAATATGAAAGGTGGTGCCTGATATGTCAGCTTGCTGTGTCACTGCATTTTTGCAGTCAGATTTTTGTAGCCCTTGATGCTAAGGGGAAACGAGTGTCTGTGGAAAGCACGTCCTCTATGTGATACATGAAAGGACAGAATGTGTTAAGCATTTTAGACAAAACATTCCTTTTCACTTACCACGTCATTATGGTCCACTACTGATGATGGCTAATTACTGTTAATAAGTGACAAATAAAAACTAGTCATTTCACTTAAACCTTTAAGATATCATAATGCTTTAGGTTTGTTAGAGCTGTATATAAACTCCAGACTTTTTAAAACAGACTTCTAGATTGTAAATTATCTCATTTTGTTTTTATTATTAAGCAGGCATACGAAGATAAGAACAGTATCTAAATTCAGATACCACTTGTACCGAAAGAGCAACAAACTTTGAATATAGAGTACAAATGGGCACAATTCCACTTAATTGTGTAGTTCATTAATGGCTCTTAGGATGTATTTATGGTTTTAGTATCAATTTGTTCTAATAATGTACACTCCTGTATTCAAAACATTTTACCAGTTTTGCAAAAGAAGTCCCATGTGATTTTACTTCTGAAGAGTGAAGCTTTACTGTTAGACCAGGTAGCACCAAAAATTATGTGAATATGTTGATTATGGAGACCTGTCTTAACTTTTTAGGGCAAGATTATTCACACTGAAGGTTCTGGTTTTAATGTTGGCACTTTTGTGGAATAGTTCTGGGACTCTGAAATTTCAGTGTATACTCAATTGTAAAATTATGTGAATGTTTGAAAAACTGAGATTACATGATGACCATGGTTTCATAATCCTTGAAAAAGTTAATTGTATAAAGTTACTGCAGCTTTATTTTCAACATGATGTGCCTGTAAAACCATAATTTTCCCCTTTGTAAAAAGAGACATTGTAGATAACTTGAATGTTTAATTATAGAGAAGGTCATTAGTTTCTTGTTACACATTTTTAGTCTGTTTTTGTTGCTTTTCAAGGTTAATATTCTTGAAAATAGTTGATGCTGTTATGTATAACTTTTCTAATAAAAGTTGTGTTATAAGCTGTGATGTGTTACCTCTGTATCATTTGAACACCTTCCATTTATGTAGGAGCGGCTGAGCACTTACAGGAGTGGACATGTAAGGATTTAGGTTTTTGAGAGATTTAAAGCTTGAATATGTAAATAGATTTCTTGCCAGCAGGAAGGAAGAGTTATTCTACTGGCCACACTATACTCTTGTTCAAGCATTCTCTGCTAGAAATGTCTGGAAAATTAGGAGAGACTGTCTATAAAATATGATTCATCTCCATGCCTGTCTCTTCTCAATGCCAGAACATATCCATCTTGAATTCTTTCAGCTCTGCTGTTCCCTTGCTTCTGCAATTGCCTCTGCCTGTGAGTAAGTCAGTGCCTCTGAAGTTACGTGCTCCTGGTAGATCCAGATACTTGGATCCAAACCTACGGATGCAGTGCATCTCCCATGGAGCCACGTGGTTACCTGCAGAGCTTATACAGAGGCAGGGGCAATGAATTCTGATCGACATGGGCTGTTTTGGGAAGGTGAAGAGCCGGCCTGGATCCAGTGATCTTGGTCTGGGCTCCACCCACAAGTGACTGTTCTGCTTCTGAGAGACCTATGGAAGCAGCTGGGCCCTCCCGCGGGGTGCAGGCTGGCCCGTGCTGAGCCAGCCCCAGTGTGTGCCTGTAGGTACAGCTTGCCTGCAGTGGAAAACAGCGACTTCCAGTCCTTTGGTTCAAGCTCTGTAAGGGCTTGAACTTAGGCACTAATGGGAACTTAGGCACTCAGACTATAGTGAAAGGTAGCTCTTCTGCCTCTTCTATCAAAAATCTAGTACACTTTTGTCATCAGTTTTGCTGTTACACCACTGTGATCAACACTCATAACAAGCTGATTTTGCACAAACCTATATGCCTGATGACACTATAATCTGGAGCACTGAATGCAAGCTTTCTGCTTTATCATATGGAGGATTTGTTACTAGATCTGACCATGGCCTGCAAGTGGTACTGACAGGCTTACATTTCTTGGAAAGCAGCTTTGTGGTAATACACTGATCAGCTGTTGAATAAGGTCTTAGGATCACAGATAGAGCATTTGTGCTCTATATTTCTCCAGTATGTATAGGAAGTACATTTCCCTACTCTGTTACAGACACAGATGATGAGATGCAGAAAGGCGCTCCGTTGCACAGCATTCATTGTTTTCCCTGACTACTGTTGTGCTTTTTTTTAAGTGCTCCAGTATCTTTGTAAAGAAGCACAGCATCTGTATTTTATTACAGTTCCTCCTAAAACAAATGTCTAAATGTTTTTTAAGGAATTAACCATAAGCATTCACTTAGTTTTTACTATATAGAAAGCCATTTTTCTCACAGTTCAGCGAGTAAAACCTAGTTTTCAGAAAGCTGTCTTGTGAGGGATTTAGATTTGATCGATAACATTAGTGTAAAATGTGTTCCTCGCTCCTTTCCCAGCCAGTCTGGCCTGTCTCTAGTGTGTTTGGCTATAGTGTTCCACTGCAGCAGTGAGAAGGAACTGCTGTAAATGCTTCTCCGTGCTCCATCTTCCCACTCGTGGCAGGTTTGTTCTGTCTGCAAAACTTAACTGTTCACAGCAGGGATAGTGTGCATGCCCTGCCTTCCAAATTGCTCCTCCTTGGTTGGTAAAAAAAAACGTTAATGAGTCTAAGGAAATATTCCTTCAAGAAGATTGAGTTGTTGAATGAACTCCTGCCCTGTGTGTGACCACCTTGAAGACATACTGCTCCAGCTCTCCCAAGAGAGAGCTTGGTTCTTACTTCAACTAGGGTTGAAGGGAGGAAGTTAGGCAGGTGGTGTTATCTACAGCTGGAGGTTAAATAGTGCTGTATTTCTGGGAAGGGTACGAGTAGAGGACTCTTCCTAATTCACAAGACTTAGATACAATTATTGGCTAAAGGTATCACAGGAACTCACACTTCATGATGTTAAACCAACCTGTTAAGGAACTGACCTGGCAGCTGTTGTGTGCAACTTCACTTCAAGGACTTTGTTGGAGACTCAACTTTATGGTGCTAAGGATCTTGAGCTGAGCCCATCTTTTTTAGGCACGAGATCGCCTTTTCTGCTTTGGTCTTTGCAGCTTCTGTCCTACACCAGCAAATAAAGGAAGTCAAATTTCAAGGGCTTATTCTTTTACTCCGTATTGTCATCCCTCTGCTACACCTGAGTCTGTGTGGTGGTACTTAACATTACCTTTTAGGGGGAGTGGGGCTCACATAAATTTTTCTGTTTCTAAAACTCTCAAGTGTCCACTCTTTGTACAACCTCTTTCCTCAAAGGCTTATGTCCATCTTTGTGCTTTTCCAAAGATTTTTTGTCTGTTACTTCTCCAAGGAGCAGCTAGGCTATATAGTGTCAACTTCTGCAATATGACATAGAGAAAAGCAGAAGGATCAAGAAATAGGTTGTCCCAACAAACAAGGAAGAAAGAATAGTTCTCTACATTTCTTGTTGACCTCTGAATGTCTGATAATGCCATGGGAGAGACAAGAAAGGAAGTAGAAGGGAAGATTTTCCTTGGTTATTATCACAGGAGCTGGCTTTACATTTGTTTTAGTTTAGAACATCTTCATGCAGAATTAAAAAAAAAAAATACAAAATGTCAGCTAGGAGAAAATATTCATATCAGCCAAACACTAATGTTAAATGTTGTGTTATAAGTAGAATGAAGTGCCAGAAACTTTCTGGGAGAACACAGCCTCCAATTTCATTTGGCCGTAGCTATTCCCCAGCAGCCAGGAAGAATACAAGAGGTAGTTTGGTTGGGTCTCTACATGTTCTCCCTTCCCCAGCCCCCCTGCTTTTCCTGTTTGCCCAACTTTTGTTTTCAATAAAAACATTAAACATCATAACACAGCCTGAAACTAACACTAAATAATTGAGGACTGTGTGGTTGACCTTTAATCATGGATGTTTATAAATGTTGTTTGACATTGATCAAGAATACATGTGATGAGAAAGAGTTGCTCATGACGCTTGGCATCCTTCTGGAGTAGATGGGCCTTTAAAGTCAGTAGTGTTCTCCATGCAAGGGCTCCTCTAAATTAAACTGTTTTGCTACTTTTTTGGAATACCTTCCCCTTCCCTGCCTTGCAGTGCCCAGGTAGTGCTGGCAATTATTTGTACAATTTAGTTTTCTAAGTTTCAGGTTGGTGGGAATTGATTCAGGGTAAAACCCACCAAAAAAAAATTGTTTTTTTCTCCAGCTGGATCAATTCCCACATCCTGTGCACTGGGCAGCCATACAGAAACTTGTTCCAGCATAACACAAGAAGCACCAGGCAGGAGAATAGAGAAGGCAAGGAGTGAGGATTGTTTTTTCAAATGGCTGTGCCAACTCTGCATGTGTGTTAAATCAGTCTAAGAAAATTTTTCACATTATTTGTGTTTGAATTCAGGTGTCCCAGGCCTGGCTAAAACTGATGTATGGCATGTTCATCTTCAACTTGCATACCACTATTAATATTCTGCTTTTCCAAGGCAGAAGTTGAAGGTTCTCCCTCAAATCAGATATTTCTATGACAGAGCTCAAGTCCAGCCTCTGCCAGCAGATGTGTCCACACTAATTTTCTGTTCATGTTGTGAAAGAAGATCCAGTCCTCATGTTACTGGAGAGTAAGCCAGAATTAGAGTCAATGTGTGCTTCGCTGGCAGCATGTACCACACATTGGACTGGATGGCTAACTCTGAAATGAAGGGATCGGAATACCATAAACCATACGACTGCTGAGCAGTTTTGCAGAAAAGTTCAGCTAAATTTGTCTTTGTACAAATTAATCTGCTTCTCATATTCCTTGACTACAGGATTAATCTCCAAAACAAAAGAAATGCTGATGTTTAAGGAATAAGAAACCACAGTCAAATGTTGTGAGAAAAAATAGAAGGAGAAGCAGCTTAATATTTGGATTTCTAAGCCAAATTTGATGCTTAGGAGTGTTTCTCTGATTGGTTAAATAACAGACGAGAGACCCTGAAAATAAACTAACTGCACCATTTTGCATTTTGTAATTACATGAATGCAAACTTGTACCTAGTCTTGATGATGCTGAGGGAGGCAGCAATGAGCCAGAAAAGACACAAGAAAATTTGTTATGGTGGCAGCTACTTAGCAACACAAGCTGCGGGTTTTCCTTGATCATGTCTCAAGACTGAAATAAGTGCAGAGTACAGTGGTGCTTCCAGTGCAAAGTTTCATTTTCACATCTGTGAGAAGCAGTTCCAGTTCATTAATTGTGGCAGGCTGCTCCCTGGGGTGTGAGCTGGGGCTGGGATCCCTGGGGTCAACAGCCTTCACCACTGACCCTGTGGAATTACAGAGAGGCTCTGTTCAAAGCTGGTACTAAAAAGGTTTAAAATGAAGCCCAAGAAGAGCAGACGTATCATGTGCAAGAGGAATCTATCAGGAATATTTAAATCATCCTCACATCAGCAGCAAAGCCACCATCACTCCCCTGTCTCTGTTGTGCTATTCCCTTGGCAGGGTGACGCGACGAAGCATTGCAGGTGTTGGGCAGGTTTTGCTGATCACCAAGGAGCTGCTTTTGGTGAGGCACAACTGAGCCAGCAGCTCGGTCCCTGGGGCACACAGCTGTGGAGGAAGATTTCAGTGCAGCTTGGTTGCCCACAGCTGTTCCCTGGAGGGCAGATGCAGCTCTTTCTCAACAGGCGGAGATGGGGAGGAGGAGGAGGAGGATGAGCCTTCCCCAGAGAGCAGTGTTAGGCCTAGCAAGGTGAGAGTGCATATAGCCTTGCATAGAATTAGTTTGCATTTATGACACTTTATTCTTACAACTTTGTAATGCCATTTCTGTTAGGAAAGGGCCCTTCTGGCTCAGTGCGATGTGCAGGTCATTCACGCCCTGAGGGAAATACAGGGTTACCAAATCCAGCCAGATGTGCTGGGCTTACCTACAGTGGAGCCATAGGACTCTCAATCCCTAAGGCTGGACTGAAAAAAACCACCTGTGGGTTTTCATTGCAAATGACGTGGAGACATAAGGTCTGCCAGCTGTGGAGGTGGATTCAGCAGGATGGGAGACAGGGCCTGCAGGATATGACAAAATTACCTGCCTGCTCAGTAGATAACAGATACAAACATGAACATGCTGTCTCTCTGGTCTTTCTTCAAAACCCCTCTCTGTTTCTGTCATCCCTGAGGTCCAGTTTTTCAACAGTAACAAAGAGTTTTCTGCTTAATTTTAGGGCCAAGACTTTTTCCACCAAAGCACTGAGAGTGGGCTGCCCAGGGAGGTGGTGAAGTCCCTGTCCCTGGAGATGTTTAAGAAAAGACTGGATGTGGCACTTAGTGCCATGGTCTAGTTGACACTGGTGTTTGGTCATAGGTTGGACTTGATGATCTCAGGGGTCTTTTTTCCAACCTAATTGATTCTGTGATTCTGTGACCAGATTTCTGGAACGAAACCTGCATGTGCTCATTCTGTGCTATAAAACAAAGCACACCCTTACCTCACATGCAAAACAAGGCATCATCGGTGGAAAATCACAACCCAAATATGCTTACCATACTGGAAGGAAAGACAAGAATACTCTTACTCTCCGGAATTTCATTATTACATGCTCTTGTTTCCTAAGTGTGGTACTTATGTTTTTGTATTAACGGATGTGGGTTTAGTTAACAAGTAACAGTAATTTTTTGAACCTGACACTTTGTTCCATATGGTAAGAGGATCTGGTCTGCAAAATGCCTGGGTACATGGCAATGCAGTAGATGTGATCTAAACGTGAAGAAAATGAGCACACGGTATCAATGGCTGTGCCTGGCTGAAGGAGGCAGCACTGTGCAAGAAGGGTACCACAGCTGTTGGATTCCTGCAGTGTAGTGTCTGGCTGACACACCATTTTGAGTACACAAATAAAAAGCTTTGCCTGAGTGTTCTTCTGCCCAAAGGGAAAATGGGTGCTGTTGTACTGTGGCCCCAAATCTGGTACTCAGCTGTGAGCTGCCAAGAGCTCCTGGGAGCCTTGGACTTGGGGTTTGCCTGCTCCACAGAAGCTGACATTTTCCTCAGGGATGTGCAAGAACACACAGAAGACACTCCTTTGTGAACGGAACTTGATAAGCCACCTGGACTACAAAGTTCCACTCTGCTTCCCTCAGACAGAGGAATTTCCCAGCCTGTCCTACTGGGAAGCCCAGGGAGAAGCCCATGTGAGAGAACCCCATAAGGATGACTGAGCTGTGTGTCCCGACATCCCGCTCCTACATCTCATCACCTCAAGCACACCACAGCTGCGGAGGAAAGGCACTATGTTCCCCAGCACAACTTGCCAGTGATAGAGGTGACAACCAGGGTGGAGAGAGCACCTCTCACCAGGAGCCCCACAGGACAGAGTCCTTGCACCCAAGTCACTGATGCTCAATCAGTTCTTCATCACTGGGAAAGGGTTAGACTAGAGTACCAGAAGAAAGGCACTTTTAGGCAAAAATCAACCTGGTTTCACCTGAATGTTACACAGATGTGAGTAATGAATGCTCATCCATGACTCTTTTCTGCCTACTCCAGCAGAGAAGTACCAAGCTAGCACCAGATTTTAAATCCAACAATGTAACTTAAAACATTACAGTAAATTTGGATCTGACATTTAAAGCAAAAAAAATAGTGTTCTAAGGTCATTGGACAAACTGTATATTATTTGAAAACTTCAGCTTCTAATTAATACTGCTCAAAATAATTCTGTTCCAAACACAGGATAGAGAAATCCAGTTTAACCAAAAGGTACCAGTAGCAATGAAGCACTACTTTTTTGATTGCAGAACCTATAATTTGATAAATCATCACCATGATACATAGTTTGTACATGTTTAAAACACACCCTTCTATAACTGGCTTCTACATCCTAGTTAAATGTAGTAGAAGCGGCTAATATAGTTCTTTACAAACTGTAGTTTCTATTTTTTTCCTTCAATCAAGTAAATTAGATCTTCTTTTTCAGGCTTAGGGTTTAAAGCACAATAAAGTCTGGTAGGCATGAGTTCTTGATGAAAGCCATGTAACTGTGGGCAAAAGGCCAAGAAAAGATGATTTAAAGCAGTTAATTTCCTGGTGACTGAAGGATATGTGTGAGGTCATATGCATTTATCTTCCATTGTGACTCCATAGTTCCTTCTGGAAATAGAAGGAAAATTGTCTTCATGGCATTTCTGCACTGGTATTTTAATTTTAGAATATCTCACTGTAAAAGGGATGAAGAATCTAAGAAGCCCTGGGAAGAATCTTAAATTCTTCAAATATTTAAAGTACTATGAAGTGGAAAAGGTCCACAGAAAAATGTCATTATCTCTCTGCTACCAACCTAAATATCCTCCTGCACCACCACTGAGAACTGAGCTAACCTACTCCCTCCATCTCTGGATTCGTCTCACAGAGCCAGAAAACCTTCCTCAGAAAAAGTCTTTCCCAGAAATCACATTCCTGAACATCCTTTTCATGAGTCTGCAACCGTAGTTATTTGGCTCTCAGTTATTTTTCTCCAGCATTGGCGATTTGTTGTTTCTCTCAAATGTTCATCTGGCTCTGTTTTGCTGAATCTTAGTGTCTCCCAAAGGTCTGAACTAATGAGTTTCTGCATTCATACCATATGCTTGCTTTGCCATAGAGAATTTCAGCTGTACAGAAAATAGATTTTGAGGCTCTTTCTATTCCGTTTTTCTTCTGTCCTCAAAACTGAAAGGTCTTCTAGGCAAAAGGGGCTTCTCAGGTCCCTTCACCCTGCTAGTTAGAATCAGACCACATCTAAACAATGCTCCCTAAATGCTCCATTTAGACACGTGAAAAACTTTGAAAGTAATTGGATTTATGTTAACTAGCTTTTTTGGAGTCTTCATCAGCAATCCCAGAGGCCAAGGTCATCCACACACTCAAAAAGTGGTGACAACTCCTGGTGGCAGGAGACACCAATTTCCTATTGAAAGAGCTGTGCTTCTCAGGGTGGTGTTTACAGCTAAGGAATGACTGCTCCTGAGCAAGGGGAGGTTTCAGAAGGTTATAGGAAGCTTGAGAAATCTAGAAGATCAGTAGCAGAGCACAACCTTCCCAGGAAAGGCCAGGCCAGCTCCCCTGGAGGTAATAACAGCTAGCAGACTACCCAACTGACAGAAACAACCCAAAATAGTTAAATAACCCAGACAGAGAATACAAAATCTCATTTAAAATTATCCAATTAGGACACAGCCCAACAGGGAATGTTCTTTACAAGAAAGTCCATGGAGGACTATTAGAGGAAAACCAATGGCAGCTGGTGTTCCTCAGGGGTTGGTGTTGGGACAGGCACTGTTTAACACCTTTGCTGGTGACAAGGACAGTGAGATCCAGTGCACTCTGAGCAAGTTTGCCAATGATACCAATCTGTGCGGTGCAGTCCACACTCTGGAGGGAAGGGATGCCATCCAGGGGGACCTGGACAGATGGGCCTCTGTGAACCTCATGAAGTTCAACAAGGCTGAGTACAAGGGGCCAGGGCAATTGCAAGCACCAATATAGGTCAGACAGAGAATGGATTGAGAACATCCCTGAGGAGAGGGACTTGGGGAGGTTGGTGGATGAGAAGCTCAGCATGACGTGGCAATGTGCACTCACAGCCTAAAAAGCCAACTGTGTCCTGGACTGCATCAAAAGCCCTGCAGAAAGCCCTCAACAAATTAGAGAGATGGGCAATCACCAACTGTATGAAGTTTAACAAGGGGAAGTGCCAGATACTGCACCTGGGATGGGGCACCCCTGGATGTGTGTATAGACTGGGGAACAAGAGGCTGGAGAGCAACACTGTGAAAAGGAGGCTGGGGGTGTTGGTCGATGGCAGGTTGAATATGAGTCAGCAGTGCCCTGGCAGCCAGAAGTGCCAACCATGTCCTGGGGAACATCAGGCACACCATCACCAGCTGATCGAGGGAGGGGATTGTCCTGCTCTGCTCTGCACTGGGGCAGCCTCACCTTGAATATTGTGGCAGTTTTGGGCACTGCAATCTAAGCAAGATAAGCTGTTAGAGAGTGTCCAAAGGAGGGCAATGAAGATGGTGAAGGGCATTGAGAGGAAGCCGTATGAGGAGCTGCTGAGGGCACTCAGTCTGTTCAGCCTGAAGCAGAGAAGACTCTGGGGAGATGTAGCAGCCTTCCAGTACCGAAAGGGGCCTACAAGAGAGCTGGAGAAGGATTTTTAGCAGGCACATATAGTGATAGGACAAGGAGAAATGGCTTTAAGCTGACAGCAGGTGGATTCAGATTAGATATAAGGAAGAAATTCTTTATTACCAGGGTGGTGAGGCACTAGACCAGGTTGCCCAGAGAAGTTGTGGAGACCCCATCCCTGGAAGTGTTCAAGGCCAGACTGAACAAGGTGTTAAATGGAAGGTGTCCCTGCTATTGCAGGGGGCTGGAATGAGATAATCTTTTAGGTCCCTTCCAATCCAAACTATTCTATGACTCTGTAATTCTATTATTTTCTTACGGAAATTTCTCCAGGCCCATAAATTCCCATCCCAGGTCACTTCTGCCACAGATCTACTATCCACAGTAACGCTTAGCTTAGTGAAGCATCACAATTACAGTTCCAGTAGCACAAAAGAATTCTCTCCTGCATTTTCCCTTGTATAAATCACTTTGTCTCTAGATTTCTCTTGTAGATTCAATGGAAGCAGCATTCAAATGACATTCCAGTTTTTCTGATTGTCCATCAAGTTGAAAGCATACATGAGTGTTCCTTGCTAATCTAGGTCCATGCACAGCCTGATCTCAGGTACAAAACACTATCTCTTTGTCGGAACATAGGGACATATATAAGAACCTTTGCATTTGGTCCTAAGAGCAGCAGGAAGGAAAATGTCTCACTCCAATACAGCTGTGCTAGGAAACCGTCGAGGCAGGGAGCCTTTCATGCACTGTCCATGTGTGAAGTATAGGAAGATGTTTGCTGACCTGGAGGATGGAGGCAAGAACAGTGGCAATGATGTACACTGAGGCTGGGAGAATTGTGTAGAGGAATTCATATTGGTGAGCACTGGGAACATGTGGCAGAACAGATTTATTTAGAATAATATTGAGGGGGAACAAAAATTTCCGATAGTGAATGAATTCTTTTTTTAATTACTATTTATGGCACTAGATTAAAAACAACATCGCTTCCTGATATCCTTCAGAAAGACACTATTTTCCTTTTTGGAGGCTGTAATTTCTCGACCTGTTTGTTAGTGGAGGCTCAGGCAGGTCTGATGCACTTTGTCACCATCCCAGAACAGTATCCAGGACAGCCTCAGCAGTGGTGCCAACTACAGCCCATCTCAGAGTTGTGCTGGATCCTTTGCATCCCATCAAGGCACTGAGATGGATATCTCAGACCCTCTTGGTGACAAGAATCTTGACTGGGTAAGAGACAGCACAGCTGAAGTTCCCTGGTGATGTCCTGCCCTCTCTGCTTTGCAAGTCCACTGGCAAGTGAGCAGAATGTTAACACCAGAGGATGGCATTTTTCTCTGAGACAATAACTAGCCCTCAGGCAAGGGCATCAAATCTTAGCTGGTGATCTAGGCACTGCCAGAAGAGCAGAAGACAAAACTCTGCTTATGTCTCCATGACACCAATTCTAGTTTGTCTGCTGAAGTTACTGCTGCTACAGTATTTTATAGCATTTGAGATTTTTGCCAGAGTGTTTGTCATGTGTATTTTTTTTTCAATAAGAATAGATTTTCAAATTGTCTAGTTTCAATTTCTTTTGCCTGGTTTTACAGATACTTCCCAGTGTTCAGAATGCTTTAATGTAAACACTGGGCTCACCTGTAGGACATCCCTTGGTAAACTTGACTATCAGTTATACAAACTCAGATTTTTCATAAGCTGGCCAGACCTCTTGAAGCAATCCAAAGCATTGTTGCATTAATGTATGGGAAGAGACTTAATTTACTTCTATATCTGTTTTCAATAAAGCACAATTTTCTCCAAAAGATCTGTCTAAAACCTTTGTCTCCCAACTTGAAATAGTTTTCTAAAAGTAATAAAATTTCCCATTACACCAGCAAAGTATATATTAACTTCTATTTCTGAGTATCAGGCCTTCCCATCCCTCAAAGGATGTCTTCTGTGTATCTTTGCAACCTTGATAAATGAAGTACGATAAATTCAACTGATGTCCCACCGTCAGAGCAGGGTTGTTATAAAATGGGGAAAAGGAGGTTCCTAGGGCAAGTGGAATCAGAAAAAAAAACTCCTTGTGTTCTTCCTATACTTGGAAATTTCTGGTAAAAACTGGGGTAAGGTGTTTTGCTCCTGAATGTGCACATAACTGTCAGGGTAGCTTGTCATATGCTTCACTCATTTAGAGAAAACATGCCTGGGATGGCACTGAGCCGACACTGTCACTGCTCACTCTCCACTAGTGCCATAACAAACAGAAATGGTGCTGTGGAAAGATGGTCTTCATCACCTCATGGGAAGATGTAACCCTCTGCAACCCAGCACTGTGATCACACCAGAGGATTGTGCTGGGCTGGTGTCAGCCACTTCTTCACTCTCTCCTTATTCCTTATGCAGGGAGAACACAAATAGCATTCAAACATTATTATTATGAGGTCACTGGCCTCATAATTTGGTTAACCATTTTGGCTAACTTACATGTTGTACTTTTGCTTTAGCAGGTAGAGGAGAGGAAGTCCAAGCAGGGACCTTCTCATGTGACCCACCACCCACACCATGACCACACTGGAGAAAGGAGCACAGAAAAACACCTCTTTCCCCTGAAATACAAACCTACCAAACACTACAAATTCCAAATTACAATTAAAGCCATAGTCCAGAGAAGGAGGGTGATCACTTAATTTTTTTGCATGATGAACAAGATAGAAAAAAAGTGATGATGGTTCTCAGGGTTTAAAAAGGACACAACAAATTGCCTGGCACAGTGAGGAGCCACTCGCATTCTGAAGGGAGTCAGGCAGAGGATCAGCCACCAGGTGAATATCATGGTTCAGTGTTGGTCACTATTTTGTAATTTTCTTTTCCTGTTTCTTCATCCTATTGTAGCTGCTGTCTGACCATGCCCAGTTGAAATCTCTGTGGTCATTCCCCTCCCAAGGTGACTGGTGTGGTGAAGACAGACAAGGAGCTCACATGTTGTAATAGAAACCTGTCCTTTAATTCTGCACTTCAGATTTCTTTTAGTCAGCCTGTCCTGCTCAACAGGTACATTGAAAAACTCCTGCAAGTAATGGATCTGGATGCTGTCAAAGAGCAGGAAATTGGATGAGCTGTTTGTTCCATCCTTAAAATAACCTTAGACAAAACTGCACCTTCCTTGGACCCTGCTTCCATCTAGGTATGCAGGTAACCTCGGTACGGTGGGGTTCTCTGATGCCTCTCTGATGATTCTCCCCACACTTTATCAGAAGCAAACCAAACATGCTCTTGATGATGAAATAACCTACCCTGATGTACAGACATCTGATCTGTGTAGTGGTCAGTCTGGTGACTTCTTCCTGGAAGAAGGCTTCCAGATACCTGGGATACCTTGTCCTACCCAAAGCTGCAGGCACTCAACTCTGGCAGTTGTTGAAAGCAGAGTACCAAACCACATAGACCCTGGGTTTGGTCTCCTGCTCTTAAAACCCGCTGCTTTCTTGAAACCCATCCTGCCCACATCTTTCTGCCAAGCTCCAACCTGCACAGTGGATCCTGCTTTCTAGCAGCAAGCCAGGGCTGGCATAGCATTCATGTCTGATGGAAATGGCAGATTCATTACTCCTAAAATGATTTGCTCAATGTGAAATGGGTGTGCTTGGCACAGAAGGATGCGTAGCAGACACCACACACTGAGCCAAAGGCTTTGGGGATACCTCATGCCTACTAAGAGGCATGGCCAGAAAAAGAGACACCCATTTCCCTCTAAAATGCTCCTCTGTGTGCAGGTAACAAGGATATGCAGCCTGAATTGTGATAGTAGTTGGAAATGTTTTAAAATCCATTTTCAGGTCACATCTAGCAGGCAGGCAGGCTGTCATCAGCTCTGATTTTGCCATTCCATTTTCACTCACTCTCATTCACTTGGAAAGATCCTGGAGTGCCCTGGGCTGTGATCTGCTCAGTCCTATTTTTGGCTGTCTCCTTTCTGAAGGAAGGTGATTTCTCACATGTGGTTGTTTTCCAATTATCACTTGTTGAGACATACCCCCTGGTTATATTACAAAGAGAATCAGGTGGCAAGTACATATTTACAAGTCTTTATTCTAAGGCACAGGAATATCTTATTGATCTGAGCTTTGAACAGAAGCTGTGGATACTCTTGGGAATCATGTTTCTTGTGGTGAGTTGACCCAGCCTCTTACTCTTCTCTGACAGATAGCGAAAATTAAGTATCATCTAATTTACTTGTGTGTATATGGGAATAGGGTGTTGGTGGTCCACTGTACAAGATTTAAAACAACCAAGTGTCTCCTACAATATGTTGTAAAGTTTCCATTGTATATGATATGAAACAGGCTTTTTTTTTTTTCCAGTTACTCTTCACCCACTGCTCACCAAGCTGTGACACAGCTTCTTCCTTCATTTAAAAAGCTTAATCTTTTTGGTGTATAATATTACTTTCTAAAGCACTTTATCAGAAAAAGCACAGCTTTGTGGAGGGATGAGTGGGTGAGCTAGCAGTGCTGTGGCCTTTCTGTTTGTTTTGTCCCACTCACAAGATGCACGGGATTATCTTTGAGCTCTCTCAGGAGCATAAGTTTGAAAGCTGGAAAAAACATGATGATAAATGAAATATTTGAAGTAGTAGAGAGTAGATGGGCTCATCTTCCATCAAAAATTAGCTCAATTATTGACCACATTAAAATAACACCTTAAATACAGGAGAAAAAAACTCAGCGAGGAGGCTGGGGTGCACAAGAAGTTGGGAGGAGACACATCTAAGACAGCTGACCCCGACTGACCAAAGAGATATTTCCCATCATATGGTGTCACTGTCAGTGTATAAAGCTGGGGAAAGAAGAAGAAAGATGGGGGAGATATTCAAGTGATGGCCTTTGTCTTCTCAAGTCACCATTATGCGTGATGGATTCCTGCTTTCCTGGGGAGGGCTGAGAACCTGCCTGCCCACAGGAAGTGGTGAATGAACTCCTTGTTTTGCTTTGCTTGTGTGAATGGCTTTTGCTTTGCCTATTAAACTGTCTTTGTCTCAACCCATGAGATTTCTCACTTTTACCCTTCTGATTCTTTCCCCCATCCCACAAGTGGGGGAATGAGTGAGTGGTTGTGTTGGGCTGAGTTGCCAGATGGGGTTAAACCATGACACTTCCCCATCAACCACTGTCCCAGCAGAATCCCAGATCAGGTCTCAGGAGTTCCCCAGTGCACCCCAGCTGCACCAACAGGACCAGCATGATCTTGCATGCAACAGCTTTGTTATCAGCTGAGACTCCCTTCTGTGTGAAGGCGCAGCTCAGCAAAACCTCCAGTCACTGGTTTTCCTCCATTCTGTGAGCTCCCAGAAGTGGCAACAGTCCCAGCGAGAGCCGCTGAGCAGAGGGGATCTGTTTTGTTGATACTGTGGATATTTCACGGCTCATAACCTTTGATTTTTTTTGGCAGTCACCTTTTTCTTTGCAGCAGTGTGGTCAGTAGTTGTCTTTTCTTGGAACTTGAACGAGTTTGACATATTTCTGCACTTGCTGTTACTTTGGTGAGCAATTTATCCCAGGGTCTTTACACCAGCAGTTTTCCTCTCTTCCAGCTGTTTGCTCACATCTGATAGAATGATTTCATTAGGCCAGCTTCAAGCTCATAGTAGTCAATGTCCCCGTTTCTTTTACAGATCATTGAGATGCAGTTCATTTTCTTGCTTCTAACTTTGGAGATTGAAATTGAGATGCATCAATATTCTGGAAATTTCTGGTTCTTTCTTACCCGTGCTTCCCTTTACAGACATCCCACTTTTTCTAGGCAGACAATAGATCCTTTATCCCTCTTCTTTCTCTGCATTCTTTGACTCAGAAAATCACATTGGAGAACCAGCTTATAGAGCTTTTCATCTACAAGCACATGTATTCAGCATATGTTGAGTTGTTTTGGCTCTGGTTCAGATAAAAAAAGAGTACCAGATGTAAATATGACAACTATAGGGTCAGGGAAACTGAAGGAGAAAACCAGCATCTTTCTGAGAGTGCCAAAAGAATGCACACAGTAAATGTAGGAGCTCCCTGCCTAAGATACGAAGTCCCCAGGCCTGGACTGTGCAGCATTACTTTTTACTTGGACACCCGGTCTTGGAGAGTTCTGTGAACAACAGTGAACAGAAAGAGCGCTGAGAAAGAAAGAAAAGGTGCAATCACACTGCAAAAGCATGGGCAACAAATTGAAAAGTTCAATAATAGCAACAGATAGCCAGGATGGAAAATGCCCTAAGAATGTATGATTACTCTCTGCAGAGGCTTGCAGTTGAAATTTCAGTACACTAAGTGGACTATTTCCTTATCAAATATGACAGAAGGCAGAGCAGACTGTACGGTACTATACAAATATGAACTATGGCCATTATTTAAAGCCACTCTACTGAATAGTCTGATGTCTGGAAATTCATCTACCAGTGATAACAGTTATTTTGTCCATACCTAAGTCATATTTCTGAACCTTTTCTACCTGTCAGTCATTAGGTTAGAAATTATTATGAAATTGAAGAGCATGTTAAGAGAAAAACAAGTAGTATGAGGGGAAAAAAGGCATTTTCCTCTATTCAGCTTTGTTTTCCAAGTTTCCTTCTCTGCCTTTTCCACTCTCTATGTATTTTAAAAGGGATTCATTCTAATCCGAAGGAAGAATCAAGTGGCCTGGAAATACTTTATTCTAAACGTGCACTCCTGATCCATGGAGCTGTCTGACAGAATGCACTGTTGTGGTGGATTTTATTGAAATGGGTTTTATTGAAAAAAATAAGCAAGGAAGTTCATTTTTAAGGCAGCAAGGGGAAACCTGCTACAATTTCACAAAGTTAATTAAAACCGGAACAATCAGATGATTGCATCAGTGTTCCTATTAATAATAAATCAATAAACCAATGGGTTCAAATCATGGAATCAGTAAATTAATGCAGTGAGTAATCAAACTGGAGCCTGAGATTGGCAATGAAAGGAATTACTTTGTATTAGTCCTGTTTCCAGCTCTCATGAGAGCAAGGAACAGAATTCAAGGACAAGGCAGCTTCCTGTTGTCTCTGGCTGCAGGCTGTAGTAACTAGCTCATGAAACTATTTAGTCAATGAAGAATCATTTTGGTTTCAGGACCGTGCCAAGGAGACACTGCAATCCCATCCTGTTTCACTGTGAGGAAATGTGATTTAGAGCGTTCTCAGAGGTTCCTCTGTAACATGGCCTCTTTGTGCTGAGCTGCTGCCAGTGGTTTTGGGTTAACTGTTCTCTCTGAATACCAACAAAAGCTAGAAACTTCCCAAAGACTAATAAAGACTCCTTCCATGAAGTACAAAATAAATGATACAAAGAGGACCCACTGCCCCCAGGCTAGCTGCTCTTTTCCCTCTCCAAGCACTTCTTCCCATTTGCAAATTGCCAGGCACTGCTTTTCTGACCCATCTGCCTTGTGGAGAGGTTATTCCAGCACAGAGCTAAACATATTCTGTAGTAATGACTCCAGAAGAGTGGCTTTGGAAGTGAAAAGGTTACCTGAGATTAGATACTTTTTCTTTGATTATATCCATGACTCTGAATTTGCTATTCCAGAATAAAGTGTCTATCAAATTGTTTATGGCACAAAAAGCCACTCATGTACATGGTACAATATATCCTCCTTCCAGACCTTCTGGATTAAGTGTCCCTACATGGACCGCCCTCCCTGCCACCCATGCCCTCTGTGCCCACTGATCAGCCAAATTAGTGGCAGAACTTCAGAACACTTTGAAATAATGACTTTATTTTATTGCTTGTTTTATTGAAAGTCCCTTTAAAACTTAAGCTGTCTTGTTTCTCAGAAGAGATACCTAAGCCTCCTTGCTGTGGCTGTGACATTCTTGCTGCCCTGTCTTTATCCCAGCAATTTCAGGAGGTTATATTCTGTAAAACTAGATGCCATGCTATTTTCCAAACATTTCATGTCTTTTCTTGTCAATACAGAGTAATGCAAGGAAAACTAGGTGAACTTCTACCTACGGAGATTTAGTTCAGGCTTCACTGGTGAAGTATTGAGAGCATTTTTATAGATGCTAGAAGATCCTGACAGACAGCTTTTAGGATTTTTAGTACTATATTTAGTACTGATTTGTAAGCTTTTGACCTTCTAACTCTCACTCGGAGCAGTGTCTTCAGAAAACAGGTGTAATGCTGAACTGCACCTGAGGGGTGGTGGGTGCTTTGAGCAAGTGTAAAATTGTCCTATTCATTTACCTGTGTTTAAAACCCCTTGTTACTTAAGCACCTGTTACTGTGCAGTGTCCTGGTAGGTATCTTTTCCTGTGTTTGTCCATTTTGGTGTATTGCTTCAGTTAGATGGTTGCTGTCAGAAGAACACACTCTTTAAGAATGGATTGGGATATTATGATAAGCACATGACAAGGAAGCCAAAACACCGCAATTTTTATCCCTCACATGTAAAGTGAAAAAGATATTTCTGCCTTTGTTTTCCTGTGTATAACATAGGGTAGGGAACAGTTCCCCACCTGATGTCCAGCAGCACAGGCTATGACACGAGGGTCAAATCCTAGTTGGGATGGGTCCACAGCTGATGTAGTACCATCAGCATAATTCCTATCCAAGCATAGTGAAGTCTTCTGTGCTCCCTGGATCACACTGAACAGTCAGAATAACCAAATGATTGCTTCCAGATGAAATCACTGTTATGGTATAAAGACCGGGTGTTCAGCCTGCTGGGCACAAACACATCACATCTGGCACAGCAGCTGGGGCTGTGCCACCACTCAGTATCTCTAGAGGGCTGGGTAGGCCATGATATCCCGGCCTAGGCTTCTATGGAAGAAAGGGAAAACATGCAGGCAGGCTTTACTGGATTTGACATATTTTTAATGAATTAGAAAAAATGTATGGTAAATTCATTAAGACTTTTCTGTGGGGGTCTCTAACCAGAGTCCCCTAGCTGGGATTTAAAGGACTTGAAACAAGATGTAGAAGTTTTTCCTTTGGATGAGATCCAGAGAACATACTGGAAAGAAAAATGCACACTTCTCATCATCTTTCTTTCTCTGTAAAACGTTTAGGCTTAGATCTTCCCTGGAGATAAACTGGCACGGTTTCACTCATTGCAGCAGAACTGCAATAATTTACAAAGGACCTCTGCATTTTAAATCGCAACAGCTATGGCAGAGAGAGAAGGAATATTGCAAACCATGGTCTCTCCTGAAGGACCATGTGCCCTCCAGCCCTGGTCCCTGCCTGGCTGCTCTCCCTGACCCCACTCTAAAGCCAGGCTCAGTGGAGGTTCTCTCTAATCCACCAGCACACGGCGTGACCAAGGCACAAGCACTGCTGATGGAGCAGAGCTGCAGCCAGGGCAGCTCAGTGCCATCGTGTGCCCACCGAGGCCATAGCCCTGCTCCCTGAGTTCAGGCTCCCTGTGGAGCAGCGCCCTGGGGACCTCACGCTGCCCCTGCAGCCACCTCTGGGCTCCCCGGGGTGCTCGGGATGCCTGGCACCCTCCCACAGCAAAGCCAGAGTCCAGGACCTGCATCCAGCCTGGCCTCAGCGATCCCCCAGCCTCCCACCGGATCCTTTGCAGACCTCCGGGTTTCCATTTAGTGTCCCTCTGAAGTAATTAATGCCGAGGGCTGCATGCTGATTCCGCAGAGCCCATTAATCACTTTTGCTGAGGCACAGGGACTGTTTGTACAGAGTTTGCAGAGATTATCGCCCTGGCTCTGGGATTTGTCACGCTGCATTACAAATGGTGCTTTAGTGAGCTCCTCAGGTCCCACTGGGCCATAACCTGTCTGAGGCAAAGGCAAATATTGCCAAGCAGCAGAGGTTTCCCAAGAAGAGGCTTATCTGTTCCAGATTGCTTGATCGTATAAATAGGACTTTGATATGAGAATGCAATTAATTCCTCAAGGGTTACATTTGACAATGGCACAGAAATTAATCTTCAGTCACAGAAATAACACTGGCTGTTTCAGGGAGTTCATGTAAAACCCTGTAGAGATATCTGTTATCCCATCAAAAATATTTCTTTATTTTCCCTTCTGATAGAATTATATTATTATCTTTGTAACCTGCTGAAATTTCTCTCTTGAAGATGCTCTAACAAGGATTAATTCATTAGTAATGAAAGAAAAGGGTACAGCAGCCACAAAATAGCCAAGCCTCAGGCATCAGCCTGCATGAGTGGGAGGTTGATCCAATGTTCCCAGCTTTCAGATCCACTCTCCCATCCAAAACTTGGTAGAAGGGTGAACCAAGGTGGGGCACTCTCAGATATACTACACAAGTGGTGCCTATCACTAGGCAGGTGAGTAGGATATCAAGAGAAATTTGGCCACAGACCAGGAGACACAGATTTGGCCCAATCATAAAGAAAAAATGCTGAGAAATCTTTCAGAAAAAATAAAGTGTGAAAGCAGGCCATTAGTCTTTTCAGCGTAATGGTATCAGATACGTTTGTGGTGGAGGTAAACTTGTGTATTACTGAAGGGTAGCTGAGAAAGCCTCAATCAAACGTGGTTTCAAAAAAGCATACTATAAATAAAAGTTTTGTTATTTAGAAGTTCACTCATTATGTATTTTGAGCAATCCTACCGCCTGCAACTTGAGTCAGCTCGCTACTTCAGAGAGTTCTGGAAGGCACAAGTGAACAGATGGTGTGTTTGTGACACCATCAGGTAGTGGGCAGTGAATATTAGCAAACTGGCAAGTATCCACCAAAAATTATTCCAAAGTATATAATTAAATAAGTTATAAATAACAACAACTACTACTACTACTAAAAAAAAAAAAAAATCAATAGTTGAAAAGGAAGGAATGTGGGAAGGAATGAAGAATTTTTTCAGATTAATTATACGGCCTTGTTTCTCATCTTCTCCTTGTCCATTACACACAGAGAGCAATTAAAAATCTAATAAATTAAACACCCCTCAGATATTCTATATAACTGAAGCTAATTGTCTGCCAATATGATATTGTCAAGCATATGTATTAACAATGTTCCAGTTCTCACTAGCATTAAGTAAATACAGTTTTGAAAACAAATCCTCCAGACATCACAAAAGGCCAGATAGATGGAAGAAAATTTCACTGATTGACATAAAGCAGTGATTTGTATGAGTGCCATACCTTCATTTTAATTTTACTATCTTCATCTCAGAAGCTTGGCAGGCCTGCCTGGGTTCTGATAGCACCTGTCTCTGTGCAAATCTCTCTCTGACTCAAGCTTGACACCAATGGCAACAATAAACCCGGCTTCTTTTCTACACAATATAAAAAGAAAAACTATAATTCTGTGGGAATTCTAATGATGACACAGAACTCTTTTTTTTTTAATATCTAGGTTAATTAATATAAAAAAATGTAATATGAACAGGCAACTCATATTCTGAAAACTCATTACGTATACTGAGAGGTAAAGTCTACAAGCAGGATAAAAATACAGACACAGGACTTGGGGAAAGATTCTGGCTATGGACATAGAGCCATGTAGATTTTGAGGACTACAAGAATCTTGCCAGGGTGTGCAGAGAGGCAGTCAAGAGGACTAGGGCTTGGCTAGACCTGAAATTGGCCAAAGATTTCAAGAAGAACAAGAAATGGGTCTTTGGAGACATGGGGAATAAGCAGCAGCACAAGGAAGATATAGGACCATTGGTAAACAGGGCAGGGAAACTAGTGCAAGGTCACTGTTTATAATATTTGAAAAGTCATAGAGATCATGGGTGAAATTCCTCAGGGATAAATACTGGGCCCCATGATGCTGAACATCTTCACAAGTGATATGGATGATGGGATTGAAAGCAGCCTCACCAAGTTTGTTGATGACACTAAAGTGGGTACTGAAGTGGACATGTCAGAAAGAAGAGACATCTTAGAGAGGCATGGACAGGCTGGAAGACTGGGCAGGCAAGAACTGTATGAAATTTAAGAAGTGTAAGGTCCTGCACTTGGGACAACATAAGAAAGAGCCCAGAACAGGCCAAGATCTGTGGCTGGGGAGCAGCATCACTGAAAGGGACCTGGGGGACAACAAGCTGACCATGAGTCAGCCGTGTACTATTGCAGCCACAAAGGTAAATCAGATCCTGGGCTGCATCTGCAGCGGCTTTACTAGCAGTGGTAGAAACATCACCATCCCACTCTACTCAGTGCTTGTTAGGCTGTACCTGGAGTAATGTATTGTTTCATTGTAAAAAGAAACCAAGATGTCTATCAAGGAAAGTGAGGAATCCTTCTGGACTAGGAAGGGGGACTTCCTCTCCTCAAGCCATCACAACCTTTGAAATTAAGTGATTTTAATCAGAGAATGTAGAGAAGGGAATAACAGTTCTTTACTACAAATATATATATATGTATAACTAAAACCAGAATAGAATAAACAGCAACACTGTAACCAAAACTTTCAAACAAATCAAGTCCCATCTCTGTCCCTTCAGTGCAGTCGTATTTACAAACATCAGGAGCGCTCTCCGGCTCCAGCAAGGCACAGGTAGGGATTCCAGAGCTCACCTGGGAATGGTGGCCACAGGGACTGGCTGGAACCTTCCCCGTGGGCAGCGCAAGGACCCTCTCATTGGCTTTTGTCCGAAAGCTTTGGGGGAGAGCGGGGTTAGAAACTCCTCTGCACATGGTGCTGGCCCCTCGATGAATCCGTAGTGGACCCAGGCAGTGGTGGTCGTCCTCTCAGGAGAACTGCACAGGATGCGTGGAGTTGGGAGGCCGAGACAGCAACCCCCCTCCCACTGCTGCCACCATCCCAGCAAGCGGCAGCTGGGCACTCAGGCAGATGGAGAACAAAGGTGTAGCACATCGGCAGAAAACGAGCACTGGGAAACCTCTCTCCGATCGCCTCCCAAGCCAGGGTAAGAGTGAAGTCCTCCTCCCAAAAAAAGAAAACACCTCCCCTGATCCTCTCCCCAGCCATCACGCTGGAATGCAAAGCTATTAGCTATCCCTTTGTTTAGGCTTTAGACAGCTGGCTCCAGTTGTGAGAGAGCTGGCCTTCAACAAGCCATCTTGTCCTGGTTCCCAACCCCCAAACCGCTGGGTTGGCAAGGGACAAAAAAATAAAAGTAAAATCCATGAAAGATTTTGAAACTATAACACATGTCTAGTTCTGGCCCTCAGAATTCAAGAAAGATGTGAACAGACTGCAGAGTGTCCAAAGAGAAGCCACAAAGATGGATCAGAGGGCTGGAGAACCTCCTCTGTGAGGAAAGACTGAAGGAGTTAAGTCTTTTCTCCCTAGAGAAGAGAAGGCTCAGGAAGAGCTCAACACTGTATTCCCTTGTTTAAAGGGTGGCTACAAAGAAGACCCAGTCACACAGAGAAGACAAAGGGCAACAGGAACAAGTTGCACTGGCAGAGGTTAGATTAAAAAAAGACATTTATGACAGTAAGAACAATCATTCAGTGTAACAATCTCCTCAGGGATGTGGTGGAGTCCCCATCACTGGAGGTTTTCAAGATGAGATTGAAGAGGGTCTAAATAACCTCATTCAGGCTCCCTGTCTCATGAAATGTTGGATCAGGTGATCTTCCAAAGTCACTTCCAACATGGGCTGTTTTATGATTCTATCATATTCAAATTATCATTTACATCTTAATTTTAGGGTTCAGGGATATAATCATAAGCCTGGTGTGAAACTGACTTTTATTTAGGATTTATTGTGTTGAGCAAAGATTGGGCTTTGCCAACAATATCAGCACAGTAGCCAGTTGTCTTGTGAATGCTAGTGATGCCAATCTGCAGAGAGCTTGGGAGCTCAGGGAAATATGTACACCATCATTCCACGGGCAAGAAGCCAAACACGTTCAAGAGCAATGGCATTCAACTCAGGCACCCAGGGAGTCTGTGACAAACAAAAACCTGAATGCAGAGTTCCTGTCCTTCACCTTTTCTCACAAGACTCTTCTTGTTCACTCTCTTCCATGAAGAACATCCAGCAGAACACAGGGACTCTGGTCTTTTCAAGTGAGCCTGTCTAAACTGAAATCTGCTTTCCTGTTAAGTGCTGCTCTTTGTGATGCAGAAGACACTTCAGCTTGGAAAAGAGATGAGTGAGGGGAAGTATCACAGAAGTCTATGCAGTCATGAGTGGCATGGGAAGGATGACTAAGGAACGACTGCTAAAACTTTCACCCATTACAAGGACCAACTTGTAGGTAGCACATTCAAAACTGATACATGAAAGTTTCTTGTGCAACTCCTTACCACAGAAAATTAGAGGCTTAAAGTTTACATGGTTTCAGGGAGAGACTGGATGAATTAGTGAAACAGAAATTCATTGTCTGCTGTTAAAAACAAAATATTTTTCTGGGGTCAGGAACTCCCTAACAAATTGTCAGAAAGCTGGAACGTCATTTGGGGAAGCACCAAAAAAATGTTTTATCAATTTTCATCCTATTCCTAAGGAACAGCTTTCAGCCACTATTGGAGGTGTGATGCTGGGTAAGACAGATTTTTGGACTATCTCAGAAGAGCCCTGCTTGTATTCTTGGGAGCTGAAAGAGAGGTCAGGGCTGAAAGAGAGAGCCAGGAATTCTAGAAAAGTGTTCTCTTCAATTTTTCTGAAAACCTGCCTGTCGAAATGGGTGCCAATTCACAAAGTGAAAAATTTCCTCAGTGTTTCTCCAAGACAGTCTGAATAAGTAACCGCCCTGAAGAGTCAAACCAGTAGCATCTTTGGCCCCAGAGGAATTAACATGGCAAAAAGATCATTCTGGATCAACTAGAAGTCAAGACTGCAACAAGAAACTTTTGAGGTTCCCTAGTGAGTTCCTGGAAGATTAGACTTTAAAAACCCCTACCATGCCCTGGGTCATGATCTCCACAGCCAGAATTGCTGGCTATCCCAGACTATTGCTGTGAGTACACTCAGGAGCAATTAACTGCATGGATTCACCCTATCAATAATGGCATGAGAGCGGTTGCTGCTGGATGTAATATCTGCATGCTGGGCAGTGAGCCACATACAATGTTAGGCAAGCGCTACAGCAGAATGATTTGGCTGCAAACCTGCCAGTGCTGCAAAGTGTGTGATATTGAAAAACCATAAAGACACAGAGTGTTTGTCATCATGAGACCTACATCTGGAGGAACTCTTGGACTACCAACGCAGGATCTGTGAGCAGTTTAGTCAGTCCAGCTCCCTGTTTTGCAAAGGCAGAAAGTGAGTCACAAAGAGCCGTGAGGTTTTCTTCAGGGAATTAGAATGATTTTTTATTTTTGTTTTAAATTTGATTATGGTTTATTCTTTTATTCCCTACTCTCCTTGACTACTGAGCCATTTCTGGTTCACCTTTCACAGTTAACACTGTGAAATCCTCATATATATTTTTCTTTCTTCTTCGGTTACTTTAAATCCCAGTGACTACTCTACTGTCTCTTTTCCTCCTTCCAGCTCTTGGCTCTGGGTTGTTTTTAATTGGACCCTTGTTAACAGCTTCATTGTTTCCCTGTATCCATATACAGAGCACAGCTGCATGCTCTCCCTCTCAACTGCAGGAAAAGGAACCAGAAAATAAAGTCCCCCTGAGAGAGCCCAGCCTCTCTTCTATAACAAGCTGTAGCAACTTTTACAAAATGACTGCCTCCATGGGCAGACAGCTGAGCTCTCTCAGAAAAACCTGGGGCTCGGAGTGCACAGACATAATAATTACCAGAAATACATCACATGCCTCTCTCCAAGCATTAGTTAGGCCATTCCTAAATCACAAGGTGCAGTCTCTCGCTCACTCTCAACTCTCTGGGTACGAAAACTTTTGCTTTCTGTCATTCTTTCTCTGAACAGTGCAATCTTTCTCCCTTGAATTGTAAATGGTAACACCTGCTGGGGCTCTTATTTGTTCATTTCCGATTCTCTGGCTGCTCCCTGTGTGAGCTATTACACCCACACAGAGGTATGAAATATACAGTAGCTGCTTGTGAAACTTCTATCTAAAAGATGCAAAGAGTATAAATAATAGTATTGTTCCAATGTTCTTCATCTTGTATCTGACAGAACATGTTCAAGAAACTCCAGGAACACTCTAAAGCTGATGAGAAGTCATTCACACTGTACCAGTGTAGCTGAAAACAAATGAGCAGGACTGCTCTGGACATCCTATTTTCTTTTCACTAACAGAATGTATTTATTCTTCAAGTCATACTATATTCATATTTACTTTAATGATTCATAAACACCCCAGGTTTCAGAAGCTTCTAATTAACTCATCCATTTAGTGTCATTAACAGATGCTCAGGGAGTGATTTATTGTACAATACCCGATCACACCAACATATAAATCCAGCCAATTGAATTGGCAGGCAGTCTAGGTAAATATCTTCTGCTGCTGGTAGATGACACTGTCCTAAATTCAGCATGAATGGCCTGCAGACTGTAGCTGACATATTATTGTTTTCCTCTTCTATTACTCATTGTATTTCCCTCTCTTAACAAAAAATAAAAATTGGTGAGGTTATGCCTAAGATTTGGGGTATATATTAATGCTGAGGAAAGAGGAAATCAACAGCCCCAATGAGTTTTTGCTCAATCTTCTTTTAATTTACTTCTTTCTGTAGTTTCAAAACTGAAACCAGTCCCTCTGACACTCTACAGCAAAATGATCCTAAACTTCATCAGAAAAGTATATTGGGAACTCTGTCTATATTAGAGTTGTGGCCATTTGTTGATAAATAAGGCAGCGAATTTTTGGGCAGAACGTGGAGTGGATACCTACAACAGCGAAGTTAGCTCGATGGGTACTTCCACTTCCACAGTGGTGTTTTCCATAGGTCTGGGGAGCTGGGATGCTGGGATGAGGGACTCATCATGATTTATAGCCTGGGCCAGCTAAACATCACCCAACCCTGGTGGGCAGAGGCAGTACAGGCTGAGAGCCCCACAGGGGCCGTTCTCCTGCAGACACCCGGTGTGTGCTCTGAGAGCCTGGCTGGGCTTGGGAGGTACCCACTGAATGGTACAAACACAACCACTCAGCTTTGGCCTGGAGGACTTGCCTCACTCCGAAACTAGGGTGGGCTTTTTTTTTAACAAATTTCAAAATGGTGACAAAACACGGTCTGATTGCCTCTGTCGTTGCCTGGGCAGGAGCTCTCCCAAAGCTGACAGACAAGTTATTTACCTTGCTGGAGGAGAGCTGCAGCTACGCAGACACATTTTACAGCTTTTCTCCTAAGAGCTCACTCCCTTTACATTCCAGTTCTTCCCAATGGCAACACCATGACTCAGTTTGTGTTAACAAAATGCTAAGGAAACAGATAAATATTGTTTTAAATTCCTTAAGGTGGGAGTCATGAGAGAACTGTTAAAATACTCTCTCTTTTGCAGGAATTATGTTTTTGTCTGTAAGTCTTCAAAAAAAGGTGCATTTAAGCTTTGTGTTTTAACAGCACTGAAAGGAACTACTGGAAATAACTAGGGTGTTTTCTGCTCTACTTTTTAAAAACAATATTTTAGTAAGGTTACTGGGTTTTAATATACTTTTGACTCTGAATGAGATTTTAATGATGAACCATCACTGCTGTCTGCTCCAAGCTTGACTTACAGCAGTGATGTCTGTGGGTGGGGAAGAAATAGAAGCAACATTTATGGGAGAATGGGAAGCAAAACTACATTAACATGGGACTGTGCCCAAATGAGCAAAGGCGAAGGGACCATGACAGCTTGAGAAAGGCAATATACATTAAACAAATATGCTGCATTAGGATATTTCTAGGAGTTACCAAATTTCTCCTCAGGACTCACTTTAGCAGTCAATGTAGGAACAATACCATGATGACCTGACTGGTTTAGATTTCAAAGCTTTTATCTTGACTACAGTTCCATTCCTCACTGCTTCTGTCTCTCACAGTCCATTCCCAAGACACATGTGGTCTCTCATATGGAACAATAACAGCACAGTCTGCTCCTAACAGCCATGTTGGGAGGAACAGCTTGGACTGGGGCTACAGCAGCAGTGTCCTGTGCACCCCCCTGAGCTGGCCAGAGGGATACCCTGCACATTCTAGGGAATGACCCCGCAGAGTCCACTAAGACTGGCCAACTCCCATCACTCAAGCTGATTTCTCAAAGTCTGTGAAACAACTGTCCATAGAATTTGAACGGCCAAGAGAAAGCATCATACATTATAGATGTGTACTCCAGACATTCAAGAACCTGTGCAGACAATTCACACAAAAACAACCTTGCAAACCATGATACACAGGCTGAAGAATTGTTTAGAGCACATGACTTAAACTCATACAGATGAAGAAACTGAAAGCTTTCCTTTTAAGAACTACATCTCAGTTAAGAAAAAACACACTGAGAAAAGTTAAAAATCTGGCCAGTGATGACTGGGAACACTGTGAGAGTACACCAATGCCACAGCATGTGCTATAGTGCATACCCCTCAGTCCCTCATCTCAGTCACTCACTTCTGACTCTAATACCACCAAAGATGTAAGGCAGCACGGGAAGAAATAGCTACCAAAGAAAATTGGGTACTTGAAATAGTTTTGGAAGTTCCCTCCTTGTGCTATTTTAGGTTGGGATAGTTAGCTTTCTTCACACTAGCTTTTGGATTTGTGCTGAAAACAGTGTCAGGATGTTTTTGTTATCGCTGAGGAGTGCTTACACAGGGGTCAAGGCCTTTTTTGCCTCTCACCCCACCAACGAGGAGGCTGGGGGTGCACAAGGAGCTGGGAGGGGGCAAAGCCTGGACAGCTGATCGCAGCTGACCCAAGGGATACTCCACACCAGATGGTGTCATGCTCAGCATATAAAGCAGGGGAAGAAGGTGGGAAGGGAAAAACATTCAGCATGACAGTGTTTGTCTTCCCAAGTCACCCAAGTCACCATTACATATGATGGAGCACTACTTTCCTGGGGATGGCTGAACACTCGCCTGCCCATGGGAAGTTGACAATCAATTCTTTGTTTAGCCTTGCTTATGTGTGTGGCTTTTGCTTTGCCTGTTAAACTATCTTTATCTCAATTCTTCTGATTCTCTCCACCTCAGTGCAGGGGGAATTGAGTGAACAGCTGCGTGGGGCTGAGCTGCTGGCTGGGGTTAAACCACAACTCTGCTCCAACCCAGTTCTGCTCTGATCATAACTTTATGGAACAGTGAAACAGGCAGCAGGGCCTGAGTCCCATCACTGTCAGCTACCTTGTATTTCAGGACACCTGCACAACTCTGCTATACTGTGAGGGCATCAGGTGTCAGCCAGTGCTTTGATTCAGCATTTTCAAATTGTATTCTTCCTATTTAAAAATTAAGAATAAACTATGGATGGAGTAGACAGACTAGAGATGCCATTATAATGTCAGAAATATCAACACAGTTGCACCTCCAGGATCTTCTTAATAAATGAAGATCAAGAACAACAGACACATCAGTCCACACAGCATGTACAGAGTATTTCTGTCTGGATGGGACTTTCTTTTTTCACTTTTCAGAAGAGTTAACTTTTGTATTCAAACAATAGAGATAAATAAGTTATTGTATTATTTTAGCTCAATTTCATATTCTGTAACAGACCAATTGTCAAAAACTAGTTTTAATAAAACTAGCAACCTTGATTTAGAGAGAAGTCTAATATCCCACCGAAATCCATATGGAAGCCAAGAAGCATTTCAAAAAACTGCTACGTATCATGTGAATTCTGACAGGAACCAGGATGCTGGAGAGAATAATGAAACATGAGGGTTCCTAAATATTTTGTTGCACACCCAATTGCTAAACAACAGAATAAATTATTAGGACAATAACCAGCAGCTGTTGAGATACAGTAATAAGCAGTACCACCTAATAAAAATAAGTTTTAATATTAACAGCTCAATTTCACAAGATTCATCTTTCTTTTTTTGAAAAGTTCAAACAATGTTCAAGCCCTGTGTTGTTTACAAAGATGAGCTTATTCTCCTTCATTCTTCTGCACTGACTGCACAGCTTCTGCTTTAACTCTGTTTCGCTTTCTTTTTCTTCTTTTCTTCTTTTCAGCAGAAGGCTCCTGACCCTCTGATGTTTTCTTCTTTTTCTTCTTCAGACAGCTGAGGGGATTGGGGCCACCTGCCCTTTTGCGTTTTCTCCTCTTTTCACCTTCTTGCTTTGCTAGTCCTTCTTTTTCTTTAAGCTCCACAATACTTTGTTTTTGGTACTCTGGAACAAGTTGATTTGTCTGCAACTTTTGAACAAATGCCAAAGATTTAGGAGAAGGTTTGTCTAGCACCATCGTGTTCTGAATAATAAAGAGGAGAGGAACGCCAGGCTTCTTTTTCACTTTGTTTGATAAGTCTTGGTCCTGCAAAATTAAATACTTTAGTCAATATTTTGGAATTAAATTATATTTGCAATTCAAATGCACCTATTTTTAATACAAAACTATGAAGATAAATTATATTATGAAAAAAATAAGAAACTTAATCTAGCAAATATACATGGCAGTGCCTTTCAGAGCAGTTTAAATTTCAATTTCTCTCCGAATTAACTGTATTTCTGATGGAAAATTTATCACCATTTCCTTTTCTCCTGCATGTATATGCATACACGCATTTTTTGAGGAAAAAGTCCCAGTTCACTGGCATGCAGACCATCACTCCACAAGAAGTAACATAACTTCTTCTGTAACAAACCATCTTAAATTCTTGTATCTTACAGAACCATACAGAATTCTACTATAAATCATTTTATATATGTTGTGTATCATTTATATATACAGTCCCAATAACAAACCCTGGGGAAAAAAAGGCCTTCCTTATTTGTAGAGTTATTATTTAGTCCAAAATTTCTTAAAATTGAAGTTTTACAGATTGACACTTAATTTCACTTTTCAGACTACTGTGCAAAACAGTTCAGGGATGGGGATGCACACACAAGCAATATGCAAATAAAGACTCACAAGTTGTTTTCTTACATGTCAGTAGGTAGTCAGTATGTTTTCTACACTTTCTGCTGAACTAAGCAATATCCTTAGAAGAAGATAGTTCAAGTAAGAAGAAAGATTCCCTGCTTCATAGTTAGCAAATACATTTAAGAGCAAGTAAGGCTTTTTATGAATTAACTCCCATAAACTATGTAAAAATCTCATAATTGAGGCTAGCATAGGCTTCCCTATCTTTTGGTATCAAAGCACCACTTGAAATGAAATGGAGTTAACATTTCCCATGAGCTTTTACCTGTGTAGCAATAAAGTAGTGATGAGGGTTGCCGTCTTCAATCATGGAAAGTAAACAGGTAGATCCACTCACAGGATCCTTGTGGTGAGAACAGTTTCGAACTTGAAATCTCTGTGCAATTAATTTTGCTCCATACAGTGCTTTACCCAATGATTCCAGTTCTTTTATAACACACCTGAAAACCAAAAGAAACAATGATTTCTAAATGAAAAAATAAGATCACGTTTTTTACAACAGCAAAAGGCTGACATGGGTTATTTATGAATGAGCAACAACCAGTTGTTCAGGCTCTACGATTTGTAAACGGCACCCAGAAATCTGAAAGCAGTAGCTCATCTGAAGACATCAGCAAGGTTTGCTTGGTTGTAAACATGATTAACCAGTAATAACATTAAGTTATACTAAATGATTTACAAAATATTTCACATCAGTGACAATGCTGAGTCCTTAAGTTTATGTTTGATACCACCTAGCATATGAACTACTATTTAACAAATACAATTATTTTTAAATTTTATTTATTTTAAAATTAACGGTTTATTAAATTACAAAACTTAATTTATTTTTAAAAAGGGAAATAAAGAGGATTTGGGGAACAACAGGCCAGTCAGCCTCACCTCTGAGAGATGACAAGAACCTGACAAGATCATGGAGCAGATCCTCCTGTAAAATATACTAAGCCACGTGCAAAACAAGGGCTGACTTGTGACAGCCAACGTGGTTTCACTAAGGACAAATCATGAAAATCAGGTGGCCTCCTATGACAGGGTTATAGCTCCTATGACAGGACAAGGGAAGGGAAACAGATGTCATCTAACTGAACTTGTACAAAGCTTTTCACACTGTCCCCCTATGATATCCTTGTCTTTAAAATGGAGACATGGATTTGGCAGATGGATCACTTGGTGGATAATGAACTGACTGGGGGGTTGCACTCAAAGAATTGCAGTCAACAGCTCGATGTCCAAGTGCAGACCAGTGACGAGTGGCAATTCCTCAGGGGCTGGTGTTGGGACATGTGCTGATTAATATTTTGGTCAGTGGCCTGGACAGGGGAATTCGACCTGGACAGGGGAATTCAATGCCCCCTCAGCAAGTCTGCCAGCACCAAGCTGTGTGGTGCAGTTGACATCCTGGAGGGAAGGGATGCCATCCAGAGGGACCTGGACAGGCTTGACAGAAGGGCCTCTGTGAACCTCATGAAGTTCATCAAAGCCAAGTACAAGGTCCTGCAAGTGGATCAGGGCAATCGCAAGCACAAATATAGGCTGGGAAGAGAATGGATTGAGAGCAGCCCTGAGAAGACCTTGGAGGTTTTGGTGCACAGGAAGCTCAATATGAGCTGGCAGTGTGCATTTGCAGTCTAGAAAATCACATATTGGGCTTCATCAAAAGCAGCATGGGCAGCAGGTCAAGGGAGAAGATTCTGCCCCTCTGTCCACTCTGGTGAGACCCCACCTAGAGTAGCATGTCCAGCTCTGGCAACTCCACCATAAGAAGCACATGGACTTGTCAGAGTGAGTCCAGAGGAGAAGAGAAGGCTCTGAGGAGACTTTATAGCAGCTTTGCAGTGCCTAAAGGTGGCCTACAAGAAAGCTGGAGAGGGGCTTTTGACAAGGGCATGCAGTGATAGGACAAAGAGAAATGGCTTTAAACTGAAAGAGGGCCAGTTTAGATTAGAGATAAGGAAGAAATTCTTTACTGTGAGGGTGGTGAGACACTGGAGTGGGTAGTCCAAAGAAGATGCAGAAGTCCCATTTCCTGGAAGTGTTGAAGGCCAAGCTGGATGAGGCTTTGAGCAACCTGCTCTAGCGGAAGGTGTCCCTGTCGATGCCAGAGGGGTTAGAACTAGATGATCTCTAAGGTCCCTTCCAGCCCAAATCATTCCAAGATTGTATGAATTAGCACAAAATGATTAATCATTGTATGTAAACTAAACTCTGTATTAGCAATAATCACCTTGCTTCAAACTTGCTATGAGAATCCAAACAACTCAAGCAGAAGAAAGACTGTCCATACAATTAAAAATCTCTAAGTTTATGGCTCCACAACGTTCCAACTAGACAATAAAATGCAAACCTAAAATCCTCCTCTTAGCAGCACTCAGAGCAGATGTTCACACAGGACACCACAGCAGTCTATGAGGATGCTTGCTTGGATACTCAGAACTGAACAGGAGGTGAAACCTCACTCACTCCAGCCACTGAGCGCTCTATGAAATGTGGACAGCAGTAGGCCTGAAAGAACAGCTTCAGGAACATGGTAGCAATTATTCTTCTTTCTAGAGAAGAAAGTTTAGCCTTTGAGGACAATCTTTGCAGACTGAAGCTTGTTTTTTTTTTTGCACACACTCACAGTGAGGCAGCTCATTTCCTCAGGGAGGGTCTTGTTATGCCATTGAGGTGCTGTCTCAGCAACTCAATGTTGTGACAGCAGAGAAAACAAGTCCAATTCAGCTGCCCTAAGTGAAATCTGGTCAAAAAGACCAACAGATATTGCTGAAAGAAGAAGCAAGAAGTGGCATTTAGACATGACAGGAATACAGTCTGGATCAAAGTGATTTCCAAACCTTTCACAGCTAAGGACATGACTCGATACTTCATACTGTTTAGAAGTACAGGCCAGTTCTGCATGCTGTGCAAGATGGCTCAGTGTGTTTTTTGAGCCTAGTGTAAACATCTTCCTGGTATTTTCATTACTTGCCTCTGTGATGGGCAGTTGGCTATTCTGTCATTGCAGAAACACAACCGAGGGAAAATTTGTTACATACAACATACACAATCAAGTAAAAGCAAAGGCACCTTGGAGACAACTCTGACATGCAGTGTGCATGCTTTACTTCCACATCAAGTGCACATCCCTGTCCTCCCCTGAGAGCAGCTCCGCTGGACACATCCCCGCACCGGCGGGGTGCGGCTCCAGCCAGGCAGCAATTCCCTCCCTCCCTGCCCAGGACACACCTCAGCTTGCCCCTGCTGCTCCCACTCCGCCGGGGCTGGGGGAGACCCCGCCGTGCCCCCCGTCCCCCCCGAGTCACCCCAGTCCCCCCCAGTCCCCCAAGTCCTCCCCAGTCCCCCCGG
>JAWWTY010000077.1:136355747-136538133 GCA_035222235.1 Margarornis squamiger | reverse complement strand
TCAGTGACAGGGACAGGGACAGGGACAGCCGTGGCCAGCCGTGGCCAGCCGCGGGGCTGTGACCGGGACAGTGCTGGGGCCGGGACAGCGATAGGGCCGGGACAGTAATGGGGCCGGGACAGCGATAGGGCCGGGACAGTGCTGGGGCCGGGACAGTGCTGGGCTGTGACCGGACAGCCCTGGTCTGTGACAGGGACAGCCCTGGTCAGTGACAGGGACAGGGACAGGGACAGCCGTGGCCAGCCGTGGCCAGCCGCGGGGCTGTGACCGGGACAGTGCTGGCCAGTGACAGGGACAGCCCTGGTCTGTGACAGGGACAGGGACAGCCCTGGTCTGTGACAGGGACAGGGACAGCCCTGGTCAGTGACAGGGACAGCCCTGGCCAGGGACAGGGACAGGGACAGGGACAGCCCTGGCCAGGGCCAGGGCCAGGGCCAGGGACAGGGACAGGGACAGCCGTAGCCAGCCGCGGGGCTGTGACCGGGGCGCTCCGCCCGAGGGGTGTTGCTGAGCGCTGGTTCTTTGCCCCGAGGTGTGCGGTGCTGTGCTGGCTCCTGCCCTTCGCTGAGATCAGAAATGCACCGGGTTTGGGTTTTTCTTCCCTAGCCCACTGTAATGATAAAAGCACAATTGCTGTCCCAGAGAGTCGTTTAATCACACATCATCCTACAGAATCACAGAATAATTGGGTTGAAAAAAACCCTGGAGATGCTGAGTCCAACCTGAGACCGAGCACACCACGCAGTCAGCCAGAGCAAGGCTCTCGGTGCCACGTCCAGTGTTTCCCTGAACACCTCCAGGGACGGTGACTCCGCCACCTCCCTGGGCAGCCCGTCCAAAGTTTAATCACCCTTTCTGTGAAGAAATCCCTCCTAAAGTCGACTTAAACCTCCCCTGACGCAGCTGAAGACTACAGCCTCCTCTCGCTAGTTGCCTTGAAGGCTTCGGATGGCTTAGGAATACTTAGGAAGGCTTTTTCAACACCTGCTTATATTGTTTACTTGTATTGGGTGCATGAACCTAAGCTCTATGTGCACAAAATGGAAGATGAAAAGCACATATTCTACATTTTAATACTCTTTTTAATTTATTTATTTTATTTCTTTTTCTGTGACGGTCTAATTTCACTGCAGTCTGGAGAAACAGCTGTCACTCAAAAAGCTATTGCACAAACTCCTCCCTGTCCAACAGAAAACACGAGCACACCAGACATCTGCCATTAAAAGCCTGAACTTAATGTCCCTGTTTCAGGCAGGCAAAGGGATGGGATACCTTAACACCATCAAAACGATAATTGGAGACATCTGTCTTGCTATGCAGGTTCTGCAGGAGACATCTTTCTGCCAGGGACAACTGTACTGTGAGCAAACACATGGCAAGTACCTGCCAGTTAGCTGTAATCAGTCAGGCTGCTCTAAGGTCATAAAAGAAAATACCCAGCTGTCATACCAGTCTTTTTGCTAGCAAACAGACTTGGAAAATATGTGCTTCCAAGCAGGTTAGTTAGTGTTAAGAGAAACCGAAAAATAAAGGATTTGATTACTGTTCTAGAAATTCAAATCAAGAGGTGATTGAGAATATTTTCCGTGGGATTCAACTGTGCTGTTGACAATATTTTTCTGCTGTTAAATCCTTCTTTCCAGCTGTCTTCAGGAGACAGTTGCACGTGCTTATCAGTATTATGGACATCCATGGATATATGCCTTATTATGAGCTAAGTGATAGGTTGAATTCATTATTAAACACAGTTCTAAATATAAAAGCCTTTATTAAACTTGAGTCCTGTGGCTGACATGTTCCTGTAGTGCTATGATGACCCAGTTCTTCCTCCAACTGCAGAGGTTCAGTATTTAAAATATTAGACAAAAGCACTCAGCAAGACTCCAAAGTAAAACCTTATTAGATTAATTATTTTTCCTTCAAGTACGGTTTTTTTTGTTTGGGTTTTTTTTTTTTTTTTTTTTTGGGGGTGTGTATATGATGTCAGCTAAATAACTGCCCCCAAAGAGGCAGTTATTCCATATTAAGAATATTTTCCACATCTTACAGCTAGAATGAGGAATCTGAAATGATAACAGCTGCTATTGCAGAATGGAGATAAAAAGGAAAAACAAGTAACAGAGCTTGAACTAGTTTTTGAACTAAGTGCAAAATAAGATGTAGTCCAGAATAGGGTGTTAAATACCATTGTGATGAGATACTATTTCCCTGTTCAGTTGGTAAATATTACCATCAGGGACAAGTTGTAATGTGATTGGTATGGTTAAATATGTTCAAAAGGCTGTCTAGCAGGCAAAACACAGCACAGATTTCTCCTTCATTGTGCAGAAGATAGGATTAATTGGATTACAAACTCCTTGCAGTACCATTCTGTAAATTTTATTTCACTTTTATGCAGTTCTTTTAAAGTTTCTTTTTAATAAAGTTTAAATGTTAAAAGTAATGTCTATAACAGTACTATAGCAGTGCAGAGAAATACAGTATAGAAATAGAAGTCTTTGATTGCTGCTGGACAGATAGAGGTCTATCTGTCTATCTGTCAGTCCTGATCTGACAAAACAGCTACTATACTATACTATACTATACTATACTATACTATACTATACTATACCATACTATACTATACTATTGATACCTTGTAGGCAAATAAACAGTATTTGTGAAAAGAAGATGTCACTGAAGAAGAATATATTCTTTATATCCAGAGTGGGAGGAGGGCTTCATGCTGAACTTCCCAAACCTGCAAAGTGGTGAGCCAGGCATCCCAGGAAACCAGGCTTCACCAGTGGCATTGCACACAAAATGTGCATCAACCGAAGATTAGGTCTTCGCAGAGCTGAGTATCTCTTGGCATATATGAGTTCAGCTCTGGTTTTGAGATGCTAGGTAATGCAGTAGTAGAATTAAATAACAAAATTGCTGTGACATGGTTTACTTGAAATGAAAGCTGTTCTTTATAAAAAGAGCTTTGATGTAGGTCTAGTAACAAAGATTTCCCTTAATAGCTGGCACTTGGCAAATGCTTGTACCTTGGTGAGAAAACAGCTTCTGATTCTCCCAAACTTGTCCTGTGTCAGAGCTTTTAAATCTGAATGTGTTTCTTTTGGGCAAAATGTACTCTGTGATTATCTGCAGTAAGTCCTAGCACCATGCTTAAATATGAGAAAGGAACAGATTTACAAAAAATAAAAGGGTAGGGTTTTCAATTGCAAAATTTGGAAACAAAACTATAATAAACACAGGCTAAGAAATCATTGTTGGAGTGTATCTGGAAATACTTTCCTAGGTGTATTTTTCAATTTTTCTGAGGTATGTATAGGACATAGAAGAAGATTCAGAAGTATTTATTGCTAAACTATATTTGTCAGAATGTATATTATTCGTTACTGGCTCCTCCTTTCATTGCCCTGGGACTGGTCTTGAGTTTTTGAATTTTAACCTTCATCATGTACATCCATCTTTTACAGTGCCTATTTTTCTGTTATCTCATGGGAATGCAGCATCTGGATTTATAATAACTACGGCTGTGACAAGCTCTGTTTTTCCTTTATGGATTGGTATGATCTCAGCAGATGAGAATTTTGTGTATGACAAAGCTTTCTTCACTTTTCTGGCTCTACTCTAACTTTGCTCTTTAGTTAGCAAATTACTTCTGGCTGAAATACCATAACTGCCCATCACTGTATGTCCCGCATTAACTGTCTTTTAAATTGTGTATCACAAGAAGCACACACTCAATGTAGAGGTTGGCATATTGAGTTACACATACTGGTGGCTAGGAAGGGTAAGAAATAAAATACAGTAGATACCAATGCAGGTTTTAAGTGACGGTTTATAGGAGCACATACTTTGAGAATGCTCTGGAGAACTAAGATTTTGCAGGCAACTTTACCTTTCTTACTGGAACTGAAAGAAATCATAGAGCTGAAAATAATCAGTGGGATTCTTGACAACTTCTCAAATGTTATTTGAGCTTTTCTCTTTTTTGACGTTGAGCTAAATTCACATGAAAGATGAACAGAATCAGAAACAACCCAATTTAACTAAATCTTTTGTCTTTCTGAATAGATACACACTACTGATACGTGTCATTTAGCTTATGCAGCATTTTTGGTTGATGTAGCTCTTTAAGACAAGACATTCATGTTTCATGCTGGTTTCATGCTTAGAAACCACAACTGGTTTCATGCTTAGAAACATACAGGAACTTTGTGAAGTAACTTGTCTTTGTTTTACAGATCAAAATTAGCACTTAAAATGTCTGAGTTTATCAAATGCATTTTAAATTATGCCATTTTATCACTATTCCTAATTTTGTTCCTACTAGTAGTATGCTAATGGGCTTGAGGTGCTATAGTAAATGATCCACTAATAATAAAAAATAGCTATAAACACCTGGAACATAAAAAGAGTGAAGAAGAATAGAAGGTAACTAAAAACACTTATCGGAAAACAGTTATCAAAAAAAGAAGAGAAGAAACCTTGAACAGTAAAAAAGAACTCAAACTTTCCCAAGGGAAGAACTTATATTTTTTAATATTTCCTTCATTTGCAGAAAAACCTTATTATGTTACTGTCCATTTTTTAATATAGTGCTTTCACATTTAGTCCAGCAAATGCTATAAGGTTGACTGTGTGAGAGCATGGCTGAAACCATGTATGGCCTCTGAAACTTCCATTCTTACAGAAAATAGATTGAATTTTTAAAGTTTAGATTCTGGTCCCGTAGTTCCTTTATTGCATTTGATGTTTGTCCCTGGGGGTTTCTATGCTGTTGCAGGTCCCACTTTTGCAATTTTTCTATCACTCCTGCACCTTATTACTTTCCATTTTCTATTTCAAATAAAAAACCCCAATAAAACCAATTTATTCACGTTGATTCTCTTGAAGATATTAGAAAAAATGTGGAATAGACTTCAGTATTGATTGGTACCAATAACTTCTAAAATCACAATTAGCCTCATGAGAAATAACAGTACTTAAAAATTCCCTGGCACAAAATGCTCATGCATTTATATAGCCTGCTCTTAAATTTTCCCATTGAGCTACTCTTTAGAAAGTAGTAAGCACTGAATATCTGACACTTCAGAAGATATTTAGCAGTGAAGCAGAATGTTGTAGATGCTGTAGAAATAAGTACACAAAGGGCCTGACTTCAGACAGTCGCAGTTGGTGATCAGTGGTATCTGAACACAGTGGGTGTGGAGCGCGGCCTCATTTATCAGGGAGAACCTTCCTTAGCCTGGGTTGATACACCTGGGAATATTTCATTTCCTTGAGTCTTAAATTACTGTGGTCAGCAGAACACAAATAAGTGAAACCCCTGAATTACACAAGGCTTATATACACAATGCTGCTTCCTGAGGCTGGAGTCAGATTTGGAATTGCCTGCTCATGGCACACAGCGCTGCTCAGTGCAAGTGCAGCTATAGATTCTGTAGAGTTAAACACACACACACTCCTGGCAAAACTGCATCTGCTCCAGAGACTTGAGGTCCCTGTTACATCTTCTTCTGACCCACTTTTTTTTTGCGAGGGGCGGTGTGGAAACAAAGGAAAGAAAAGACTGAGCATTTAAAAGATCTTGTCTGTCCCATGGTTTAGGAAATGTGATTCACAGGTCTTCGAGAGGCTGAGTGGGTGTGTGGCTGTTGGTCAGAGTCAACTCACCACAGATACACAGAGGGACCTCTTTTCATTAGGATTTTCACTTTCCCTGTGGGATATGAGAGTGGTATGTAAAAGATAGGCTATTGTCAAAAGGTGTCCTGTGAATAAAAAAGGGATTTCAAAAGGAGCAGATGCCATGACATGCACAGAATTATGTAGAATTAGCTTTTTACTTGAATGTAGGGATTAAGTACAGTCTTAAATTCACTACGCTCCTCCCAAATAGAAGCCTTACTTTATGCAGAAAATATGTTAGATTCTTACTTCATTTTTAAGCAGCACACTGGCTGCAGGTACATTTCCTATGATGGCACGCTGAAAAAGGTCACCAGTGTATTCACATGGAAATGTGCCACATGCCTGTGTTTCATGATGTTTGAAAGCTTAAGCCTAAATACTTCACCTCTTTTGGAAAACTGAGCTGAACTGGAAAATTCTGTAAGGCTGCAAGATATTACAAGGCAATTTTAAGATTATGTTAGGGGAATCTTTTGCCACTGAGATTTGGAGATTATTTTACTGGAAACTTTTTTTTTTAACATAATAATGTTGGTTTAGGCAACTGTAATTATTACTGCAAGTTTGTATTTGGAGTGTTGTGTCTCAGTGCAAGTACAGACTGTTATATATATATATATCCTAAGTGATTCTTCCCTTTCCCTTTACACTTTGTGATAATGAAATTAAAGTATTCATTATGCTTAGAAATACTTGGAATTGCTGAGAGGGTAGGAAAGAAAAACACAGAATTCAGACATGACCCATTTGCCAAGCAGTAACAAGTCATTGCAGGTTAGCCCTTTTCTGGTGTATGGTTGTAGCCTGCAGCATACACAAATGAAATTCAAGTTGGTCTAGCCCTTAAGGTAAAGTCAGTCTGACGATTTGGAAGGGATTATATCTTTGAACCCTTATCAGATAATTTCCTTTTAGCAACTCTAGTTCTGCTCATAGCCCTGATATGGTGCAGAGGTGCTGTGAGGGGAGATGATACATCTCAGTTTCACCAAGGTTTTCACTTAAGCAGGACTACAGAATAAAAGGGTTTTTGTCTGTTCAAGCTGTCTTTTGATTTAGAGTATAATTTAAGAATGAGTAATGGAGATTGTGCACTCTGAATTTTTTAATGTATTTTGTGATGGAAGTCTTCTGTTTAGTGGTTTTCCTGAGTAGCTTGGGCAATGTTACTAAAATTCTTCACTCTGACGTCCTTTTCATGGCCTCCCTTTCAAGAATGCAGTATTTTCAATGGTGACATTTTTTTATGGTCTCTTGCCTCCAGTGATCTGGTGAGTTTTGTAAAGTAGAAAGTTGTTATTTATGTTTCATTTTTCATGTTAATCATAATTAACCAAATTCACTGAATTATTCTAGCATGCATTAAGTAGTCTAAGCCTTATGCCAGTCCCTTGAATAGGGCTATTTTGGTGCCCACAGCAACCTCTTTGAACATGCTGATGTTCTGTGCTGTAGCGACTTGTTGGTTTTTTTTTTGGTTGTTGGGGGTTTTTTTTCTGTTTTAAATTACATTGACTTTCTGTTCAAAAATTTGATAAGCAGGAATAATGCATTACATTTGTGTTATCCCAGGAGCTTTAATGCCTTTTCAGATCCCTAAGAATTTCCCAGTGGTAAAGCACTGTGCATTTACTGACAGAATGTATGTTTTTCTATTTAAATACCTTTCAACAACATCTTTGAAGTAGCTGACGGATCTCCAGCAGTCCATGGATTGCAGTTGAAAACTACTATATTACCATAATACTATTTCCTCATCTTAGTTTTCTTTAATTAAAACTATTTGATCATATTTGTAAATTAAAACTGGATATGCATGCAAATATAACAGCAAAGTGAAATAATAATATTGAATTAAACAACTTAATTCTCTAGAAAAACTTCAAAAGGCAGTGCCAGTGTGACTACAACCTTCAGTCATGGAAACCTGCTGAGGGTAGGACTCAAATTTGCAACACCTATGTGATGGCTGAGCTCAGTGGCCACAGCAAACTGCCCTGAAACTCGGGGCTGTTGTTGCATCAGCCTCTCTGCAAACTGCTTTTATAATAACATCTGTCGCATGTGCACTTCAGTCTCTTTGGGGCACAAGGCACGTTTGACCTCACTGATGCTGCAATTCTAAACTTCCCCTTCAACCTCCATTTAAAAGTTTTTTTCCCAATGGAAAATGTAAAGTGGGATTCATTTCACTCTACTAAGGACATCTATCACAAGGTGTCCTTAGCAAAGCTGGGGTTTCTTGTTAGGGTTGCTGCAGGTCGAGTCAGTGATATCAATGGCATTTAGGATATGATTTCTCCTGTTGAGATAATTCTTACACTAGAGTCTTTGCTTGAATTAGTCCCAGCACCAGTGTGGGCAGCTGGTAGGGAATATTCTAAGTCATGTTAGAACCATTTTATAGGAACAGGCAAATCCTGGGTCCGTGTCTGCTGGAAAAGGCAGATACATCTTAATATTGGTGTTGGCAAATATGTTCCCATCCCTTAGTTAAAGATTAGTGTCAACTACATTGTTGAAAAGGTAAATCTTTATGAGGTCACATATTTGGCATAGACAGCTTTGGGGGTCTGGCAGAGCTGCCTTTCACAGCCCATTGCATTTTTCAGAAGAGTGGGTAGGGTATGAAAGATTAAAAAGAAACAGCAACAACAACAAAAAACCCTCAAACAAAATAGAGCAGCAAAGCAAAACCAACAGTTAACTTTTCCTACAACACAAACTCGTTCCTGAGCATTGAACAGGGATTTTTGTCTAATGTTAAGAACATTTGCCTGCACTGACACTGGTGAGGGCTCAGATCCTGGTTCAGGTGTGGGGCCCTCACTATGGGAAGGACACCGAGGGGCTGGAGAGGGTCCAGAGCAGGACCAGGGAGCTGGGAAGGGTGCGGGGCACAAGTGTGATGAGGGGAGGCTGAGGGAGCCGGGGTGTTTGCCCTGGAGAGGAGGAGGCTCAGGGAGCCCCCAGCGCCCTGTACAGCCCCGGGAAGGGGCTGTGACCGGGGGGATCGGCCTCTCCTCCCGGGTGACAAGTGACAGGGACAGGGGAAAGGCCTCGAGCTGTGCCAGGGGAGGTCCATGTCGGACATCAGGAAGAATTTACAGAAATGGTTGTTGGACATTGGAATGGGCTGACTGCCGGTGGAGTCACCGTCGCTGGGGGAGGGAAGACCGGAGGTGGCACTCGGTGCTGCGCTAGGTGCAGCCCCGGTCTGGCCGCCCGGGTGGCGATGTGTGAGGCGATGCCAGCGGCGATTCCCAAGCGGAGGATCCCGCGATCCCGGGGCGGGACCGGACGGGACGGCGCGGGGCAGGCTCTGCCCGGCACGCCGAGACAGGGCAGCGTTTCCGCCCGGGGCCGTTTCCCCGCGCGCCGCCCCGCGGCGCGGCGCTTCCGGTGTGCCGTGTTTCCCTTTCCGGCCGTGCGGGCAGCCATGGCGTCGCGCAAGGAGGGCCCGGGCGCTGCCGGCGGCGGCTTCGGCACCGCCAAGGGCAAGGGCAAAGCGCCCGCCGCCGGAGACTCGGCCGTCAAGCAAGTGCAGATCGACGGGCTGGTGAGCGGAGGGCCCGGGGCCGCGGCGGGCGGGAGTCGGGAGAGGCGGCCGCGTGGGAGCCGCCGGCGGGGCCCGGCCGTGGGGCGGGGCCGGGGCCGCAGCCCGGGGATGGGGCCGGGGCCGGGGCCGGGGCCAGGGCCAGGGCTGTCCCGAGGGCCGGGAACAGCCTCACCTTCCCCCGAGGTTCCTGTGCCCGGCTCCCCCGTGCCCGTCCCCGGGGAGGGGAGCGGCTCCGCCCGATGCGAGCGAAGGCCGGGCCAGGGCAGGGAGTAAATTGCCTCTAAATGTCCCCTTTCATCCCTCAGCTCCGTCTCCCCCCGTGCCCGGGTTTGCCCGTTCCGCCTTTCGTGCCTCAGAGTCGTACGCAGAAAGCTGCCCAGGTGTAAGAGGTGACAAGCATGGCGGGTTTTTCCCTTCCCGTTGTGCTTTTTGCCGTCTCTGCCAGGGCTGCAGCACCGGCTGCCTTTGCTCAGTGAGAAATGAAATAACCTGGCGGGCTGAAGGGACGTAGCAGGGAACAGAGCCATCGCAATACGGACAATCCATACAGGCCTTGAGTGCAGCGGCATCTGCTAAGGCTCGTTCTTGGCTTTGCTGTTGGCTCTTTTTGTATTCGTTCATGTCTTGCACAATCGATAATACTATCAATGACACAGAAAAAAAAAGGTACTTCTTAAAGATAGAAGCATTGTTTATTACTTTGTTATCTTTGCCAAGTGTCAGCAGAACACTGTACAGCTCAAGCATGAAGGAGAGAATTGGTATCCTGGTCTTGAGAAGGAAGAATAGTTTTGAGGCAAGCTTTGAGACCTGCTTGGCATTTATTCCTGGTAGTCCTCAGTTGTTCTCCTGGAGTTGTACAGTAGAGTAAATATTTGGGAAGAGGAAGAATAACTTATTTGTGTATAGCAGGTCTTGTGAAAGAGAGAATTTGAATTGCAGTTTTCTGTGCTGTTCTGTCCACCTGTCTATGAGTCCATGGCTTTGGTGCACAGAGCATTTCAAAGGAGCAGTGAAAACTGACGGACTGTGAAATGCCCTAAAAATCCAGTAGTGGATATCAGACTGCTCCTGCTGCAGGCTGGTGCCAGACGGGCAGTGTGGGTATGTGGCTGTTCGTTAGCAAGTTTAAGAGAATAATGAAAATGGGAATAGTAAGAGCAGGATACAAGTTGTAGCTTTAATTCTATTTCTGTGAGTGTAAAAACTCTTTTATCAGTTTTGAACTTTGGTAACAACTGTTAAATTTGATTTATTTTGTTCTTGCTTTAATGAAATAAAGAGAACAGATGTTCAAAAACTGTTCTCTGTCAGGTATGTAGTCTGCTTTGTGAGCTGCTGTTCATTCAGATCAACTGTGAGTGGCCCTAATGGTCTCCTTCTGACAGTGCAACAAGTGCCCATGAGCACTTTTTGTTTCATGCTTTTTTTGCCCTTCTCCTTGTGTATTCTGGTGCAGCTCCGTGGTGCCTCTCGCATGGAGTCAGTGCAGAGGAAAGTGAAAGCTTTCATCTTCCACCTGCTGAAGATGTATCTTATACAAAGTGTTCTCAGGACACTGACACTGTGGTTCATAAACTTCCATGACATCTGTGATGAAATCTTGGCATGAATTTGCTTGCTTTGTAAGCAAAGGGGCTTCTGTTGCAAGTCCTTCAAATTTCTCGCAGAAATTCTGCTAAAATGTTCCTAATATCTCACTGATTTAAATGTATCATCTGTGCTCTCACAAAGTAACAAGACTTCTTCAGTGACTTTTGATAAGGTGGTTACGAGTGAGACTGGCAATGAATTCCAGTGGGCATCAGGGAAGTTTAGGGATCTACTTCTCTTCACTAGTGCCTCATGTCTTGTCAGTGGCACAATTGATTTTTTCAAATGGGGCTGCTTAGAATGGAAAGGCCTGCTAGATAGGTTGCTTTTGGGCCTGTGAATGCAAAATAGAAGGTGCATCAGTCTTTGTGTGTGAGAATGTGAAGGTATGGTTAGAAAGCTTGTTAATTCAGAGGAACAATAAAGTAAAAAAAACTCTAATATTTGTAATGAAGGGCAATGTAGCACATAATGATGGAGCAACACCTACTTTTGGGCCTCCTCTTTAAATGTGGTACAATACAGCATCCGATAGTTAACTTTTTTCTTATTCTGATGTGATTAATTCCTTTTTGCATTACATGTGGTGTAATTTGGATTTAGATCAAGTGCAGTTTTTCAGGTAACACAATAATAAGTTTCGAAGTACTGCCATGTCAAGAGTAAAAGCTAACTATGAAATCCTAACTAGTAAGATAGGCTAATTTCATGTAACTTCTTAAAATATTAGTGTTATTAGAGTAATTTATTCTGATTTTGATAGCTAGAACATGATATTGTTTTGTGGTTAATTTTTGAAGGATTTGTAGCAGGCAGAAATTATCTATGCGTACAGTTATATATGTTGGCAGAAATTTGGAAACTTTCTTCTGGGGAAATAACAGCTGTGGGATGGGAGATGGGGATGTTTTAGCGAGGTATGTTTGCTGCTAGGGCAAATAAGTGTTTTTTTATTAATCAGATTTGCCTTCAGAGTAGTCCCAAGACATTATATTGTTACTAGAAAAGTGTTTCATTCACTGTGAATCTTCTGCATGAGGTTATTCTAGAAAGAAGGGTAAAAGTAAATTAAAATAATTCCTCATCCAACTGAACACTTAAGTATGAATATGACTTTTTTTTAAAAAAGAAATTCTAACCTTGCATTTATGTATGCATTCAAAAAATTACATCCAGTAATGCTTTTGGAGAATACAGCATTGGCTGACTTGCATAATAATATAACTGGATCCTTAACTTCACGTTCTTCATGCTAAAGCATTAATATGTGCATTGCTTTTAGCATTTTATTAATGGGAACGAGGGTTCATTATTTATTAAACAGGTACATATGATTTCTTTTTATACTTACGTCCATTGCACGAAATTTTCACGTATTGTGTAAAGTAGCAAAAGTTACATAGACTTCTCAAAATGACTATAGGTTTCTATTGCTTTATCTTCATAACTGCTAATGTGGAAAGCCTTAATGCTAAACAAATTGCCATTCTGTAGTTAATGTTGCTAGAGATTCCAACAGAAGGCTTCATGGATAACAGTGGATGAGGGATACCTGAGTCTTTAGGCCATCAAACCCTGAGATGAAAGTTGGAGGCCAGAGAAGTTGTAGATGCCCCGTCCTTGTAAGTGTTCAAGGCCAGGTTGGATGGAGCTCTGAGCAACCTGGTCTAGTGAAAGGTGTCCCTATCTACAGCAGGGGAGTTGGAACTAGATAATCTTTAAGGTCCCTTCCAACCCCAACCATCCTGTGATTGTATGTTAATACTCAAGATGATCTTCTAATGCCAGGTAGTATTTCTTCCAGCTACTTAATTCTGTGAGTCTTTGAATGTGTGTTTAGGTGTGCTTCTCAAAGTTTGTATAGAACTTAAGTTAAACCTTAAGATATCTTCGTCAGTTTATTTATATTAAATGCAACACACATTGGCTAATACATAAATAAGTAAGGAAGATGGTAAGAAGTTGTAGGCCTTGTCTGCGTTTGTGCGCCTCCAGCACCCATGTGGCTATAGTGCAGATAGTTCTTTTGTGTCAGACACGACTGATTTAATCAAAGATTGTTACTTTAAGCTTCATTGCTTTCTCCCTGATTGGGTGATGATATAGTGTGTGTACTGCTTTGTATTCTTACCTGTGGTATTTAGAGCGTTTATTTATTCATTTATTTACAAAAGTATAGATAAGAATGTGGGAGTCTACCTTTTTAATAACACCCTAACATAATAACTGAGTTCTTTTTCAATAGTGACACTACTCATAATTGTGATATTCAAGTTGCTTGTGCCTTGTTTGCTGTGCCATTTTTGCCCTAAACACATAGGATAGATTGGGCTGTATCCCCAGCTATGGATAGTGAAAGCCTAGTTAGCTTCGTGGGTAAGGAACACTTTAGGGTGACATGTTTGATCATAGTAAATGAAAGAAGGTACCATGGTTGCTGAAAATCAGTCTTTGAGGCTCATCTTGCAAATTTTTGCTTAAGCACTTCTGAAAATTACAACTTTTGACACTCTTTGAAAGAAAGCAATCAATTTTCATAGTATTTGAGTAGTTTGTAGTACCAGTGAAGCCTCTATTGAACTGCCTAAAAATCTCTAACATTGCTTAAGTTGTGAATATTGTGCCGCTCCTAGTGTCTCTTGGTGCTTTTTTTCCCCTTCTCCTTTGCTCTTTCTGAATAACGCACAGATGATGTGTTCTGCCTGCTGTTCTCTGTACATTTTCTTAACATTGCATAGCTGTAGAACAGGATTTTAGGATATAGTGTCCTTCAGGCTGTATTGTGTTTTGTGTGTCCTCCAAAGGAGTTAAAATAGAATTTTAAGTTGAAGTTTAATCCAGTTGACTTTTCCTTGACCTGTTTCCCTAAAAAATTAGTTCAGATTATGCTGGCTCTGAGAGTTAGTGTGTGAACTGAATACTGGCTTATGTGTTCATGGATACCTTGAACCATAGAGAAGACAGAGGCGCTTTGTTTTATATGCTATTAATCTTCATGTACAATGAGTTGCATGAATCTAACCCAGAGGGGAACTTCTGACATATAATATGTGCTTAAATTCAGAAGAGAAAGCATTATTGTGTGCTGGTAAGTTGAAAGGGCAAGAACCTCCTTGGAATATAACACTTTTCAGGCTCAGTGAAGATTTCTTGAACAGCAGTGGGTAAAGTACCCACACTGTGATGGTCTGAGGATGCAAATTTTGTCAGGGGATAGCAGGTATACTTGCTAATAGAGCACAAACTTTATATGATTTGTAAGAGTGCATTAGTGCACTCAGCATCTCATAAGTGTCATGGTAAGTGTACTCAAGTGAGGCATTTAAAACCAGAACATCTGGTATCACTTCATACCGTGTAACCAGTGTGCTGACAAAAGGAGTTAAATCTGAATGTGGATGTGGCTTAAATGTGTTGAGCAGTGTTACATTTCAAGACTTTAAGGGGAAAATCTTATTTCAAAACAGGCTTTTCTTTTTTGCTCCGTGCAAGGAGAAATAATGTGTTGTCCTCTACACTGCTGTCATTAACAGTTAAACTTCTCATTATATTTTGTCCCTCTCATGTGCATTGATATGGTCTCTCGTGTGGTAATTCTGCATGTGTAGCTCCTGTGAAACAGTAAATTGAGCTCTTGTGATTTCTATTTAGTTGTGTTAATACCCAGGAAAAGAGTATTTCCACCAAATATCTTTTCAAATAGCTTCCTACATTTTAATGAGGAAAATGTTGTATCTGAAACAGCAGATAATATGCATTACCATGTGTCCTATTTAGGTATTAACTTTGTTTTTATGAGTGGGGAGGTGACAAGTGCTGGGGAGGTGACAAGTGCTGGCTTTGTTGCTGAGGCAGTGCATTATGTCTGCTTATACACTGAAACCTTGTTAAATGTTCTCCTTTGCTCTTCAGTTTATTGTGAAAGAATTAGACCTTTGCAGCTGACGTGCAGCCTGGTGTAGTTGAGGAAAGTGTACATGGTACAGGAGGCCACAGGGAGAAAAATCAGATACTGAAAGGCGCTAGGTGGTGTGTATGAAGTGAACAACTATACCCTATTCCATCTTAGGACTTTTTCTTCCACTTTTTCAATAATCTTGCAGACCTTGTGAAAGGCCCTGTAGGAAGAGGAGCAAGCATTTAGTTGTTCCTCCCCCGCCCCGCCCCAGTCTTTGAAAAAGATAAAGTATCTGCAGCTTATTGTTACTATACTTTTTTATCAATAATCTTTCTTAACCAGAGATATTTTTGGATGTGGTTACCTTGTGTATTGTTTTTCCATATTTACACACAAGCTCAAAATATGTTCTCATTGATGGTATAGTTTTTAGCATGCTGTGCTTTCATATTATTTTCAGTCTTTCAGCAGCATTAAGATTGCGGGGATGTGATACCAGCTTTACAACAGTGCTTAACAGTTTGATTGTGTTACTACATAACAGAATGGTATCAGATTAATGGAAAGTAAATAAATTGTTAGGGTACTAAATGAAAAAAAATCAGCCTTGTATAATGAACAGTCTTATTAGTATTTTGCAAAATTATTCAATGATCTAAACTGAAAACAATAGAACATAACTTTGATAATATCTTTTGTGACATGCATACACAAGATTACTTAAGCGTAAGTGGCAGTAGTTTCGGCTTGTGTGTGAATGCTATTTCAGAGAAACATTTTCTTAATTATTTTGCTTAATCAATTTTTAAAGTTAATACAGAGACTTACTCACTGGAGTCTGAAGATGCACCTGAATTTTGGTGTATGCTTGCGGTAACAGGTTAGTTCTCTTTATAAATATTTCTGGAAACTGAGGGTTAGGATGTTACTTTAAGCATATAAGATTTGTTAGTCCTTGCTTTTGTTCTGCTCACACATTGTATCCTGCTTTGCAGTCTATTTGCTGTGCATCCTTCCTGTTCCTTGGAGCCCTTATCTGTGCAGTAAGCAATATGCTGACCTGTTAGTGTTAAACAAGTGTTCTTTGGTATTTAGGATCTTGGAGGTGTAAATCACTTGTCAATATTTGGGGTTTTGTTACGTGTACCTGATGAAAAATTCTGACAAAATTCTTCATCAGTATAGGCTGAGTTTTGACCACTTAGGACTCACGTTTTTTTACTATTACATTACTATCACTGCAAAAAGAAAATTAACTGTTTTAAAGCTTTTTAAACTTTAGATCACACATAGGGTATTTACTGCAGCTGTCATCACTTCTTGGGAACAATTTTAAAGCCATACTGCCTTCTCCATTAGCTTTCTTAGTGATAAAATTAGAATGATTTTTTTTAATCTCACTGCCACAGTAGCTGTTATTAGAAATGGAACTCTTCTGGAAGCGATTTTCACGTGGCAAATCTGTGTTTGAAAGATGGGGAAGCTGAAACTTACCAGCAATAACTGACATTCATGTTTGGTTGGCTTTTTTACTCAATTTTACACTTTTAAGTCAGCAGGAAAGCTGAGACTCCATTGAGGCTTGGTTCTCTGGATTACACTAGCTATTACTAGGAGGATCTGTCTCTGTTGCAGCCCCTTAGCACATAACCAAGTGTTTGCCAAAAGGCTGGGTGCTTCCATGTGGAAAAATTGTTGTTTAAAAGGTTATAAATTATTAAAATGACATAGAAGTCATGTCCGGTAGGGATTTTGCTGGTTACTTGGAAGCATCTGTTGAATGCATATGGAAGTCATGCTTTAAAGACACACCCTTAAATAGTATATTATATATATTCCAGTTTTGTTTTGCAGGGTTAAGGTTAGGGTATGGTTTTTGAAAAAGATAAGTAGTCTTAGTTGCGGCCCCCCCCCCCCCCCTGCTCCCCATCTAGGTCTGCCCTATTTTACTAATGGTCAAATAGGTAAGAGTAACTCTTGCAGCTTTTAGGTTCAAAATGGTAACAGTCTGGTACAATCTGGTTAAAGAATAGGCTGCTAAATGAAGTTGCTACTGCTGCTTTTGGCTGTCGTCTTTAAATCTTTTTATAGGAAGCTGCTAGAAGTTGATGCTGAAGAGAAAACCTGATACGTGCAAATACACTGCTAGTTCAGTGAGCACTGTGAATGTTTGAAGGATGGTGATTCACTAATAGACAGAACATATGTATCCACTGTATGTTGAGCTGTAAGTGTAAGGCTCTGGTGTTTCGAGCAGAAAATATTGAAATTCTGCCTGCCTCTGTTGCTTCTATATAATTTCCATATGTTGTGCTCTGAAGGAGTGTATTCATCAGCTTTCATTCTTGAAATGAAGATCGGGTATTGAATTCAATAAAAGTAATAAATATAAATTGTATTGGCAATTTGCAAAATTTGCCTGAAGTACTGAATGTTTTCAAAAGGTTTGAGTTTGGTGAGATTTGGGAAATAGGAGGAAGAACATACTAAGTAATCCTGGGGAAATACTCCATCCCACTTGTAAGCAGCAGAATTTTGGATGTTAATCTTATTACAGCCCTATCATTGCCTCCTGATGGTGTGCTAATAACATCTAATGCCCTGCCACTCGCAGGATTGAGGTCCTGGGGCTGCCTGACAGAAGTGTTTTTACAAGTGATTCTACAGTGCCTGTGGCCCTGATGGTTTCCATGAGAATGTGCATGAATGCATGTACTGTGAAATGTTTTATGAAACTTTGTATTTCAGAGAAATGCATTATACCAGTGTGTGAACACAGCAATGGAGAGTTTAAATACACAAGTGTAATGGTGCATTTTTACTTAAATTGAAACAATATTTAAAGTGTACTAATGGCTTATGATTAACCATGGAGATGGTTGTTAACCTGAACTGTTGTGCAGTATAAAAAAATCCCCAAAATGTAGTGGGACAAAAATCAGGAAGAGATTGGTCTATTTGGTAAAACACACCTCAATTAACATTCAGTATTTTCCTATGTTTTAATAAACTTTGCTTTTTTCCACAGTTTAATTAGTTTTTCCTTTGATGTACTGCCATTTGTGTTTAACTTCTTCCCTTTGCAAGAACAAGCAGTTCACTTGGACATGAGTAAATAAATGACTTAAACAGGTATTACGTGGTACCCACAAGACATTAGCTGATGAATGCAAGTTCCTGGCAGAGTCAGGGGAAAACAGCCTATGAAAAACCAACGTACCTCTAACCAAAACTGAGTAATCTTCCCTTCTAATGTACGGAAACAGGCTCAGTGTCTGTACTGTTTTGCTTCTTCAGGCTTAATTCCACCTACCTCTTTGTCTCAGTCTTTTCCATTTTATATTATAGATACTTAGCAATTTTAGTTCTAGGTATTAAGAAATGGTTTGTTTCTTGTTGTGTGTCTGGTTTTATATAAAATCAGTGATTTTGATGATTTAGAGTAGCTTTTTTTTATAAGCTTTGTTTGTTTGGTTTTCTTTAAATCTCCGTGACTTTTAAAGTATCACAGTAACAGAATGAGTGAGCAGCTAACCCATGTGTGCAGCAGCTGAGCATCCTCCCAGTAAGTAGTGTATGTGTTGATTGCTTGGCAGTGTCTGTGACGAATCTGGGCTTGCACTGTAGGAACAACCACCTTTGCTGGAAGCCTGGGACTGTTGAAGGTGCAGGCTGGCTGTATGGATGTAGAAAGGCCCTCTACACCCTCATAGGAGGGTTTCCCTCTTGCCTTAAGGGAAATTTTAGAGCTCTTGAGTCGCAGCACTTTGGAAGTAGTTCTTAAAAAGAGATATAAAGCAACTGAAGGAGTGGATACTTAGCAAGTATTTTGTATGGGGTATTTCCTGGTGGTGGTTGAAGCTTTGCATTCAGTTTGCATTGAATGTGCTGCTGAGCTGCACATAATCGGTGCAAGAGAATTACAGGAAGTGAAAAATGAACTCAGTGTCTGCTTTTTCTAGACTGGGCTGCAGGGTAAGCAGGGTGCAGATTTTCCAGTCATGCCCCAAACAGTGCACATAAGCAGGTAGTGTTCAGGAGGGAGTGAAAAAATGCTTCTTGGCCTGTCACTGACTTAGAATTGTGCTTTGAGTCAGCTGCTTACTGAAATAAAAGTGGCAAGGTGTGTTGTATCTGGCTTGATGTGATGTATGCATATTATCACCTTTGTCCAGTTGGAAAAAACCCCAACCAAACACTGTGGGAAAGTGTTAGATGGCTAACTACTGTGAGATGGCTATAAGCAGGAGGTAATGTGGAAAACCATCTAGATTCCTGTAATTACAGAGTGAAATGGTTCCTAAACCAGGAAGTAGTAGACAGAAAATATTTGTTCAATCAGTAATCTGTTATGATTTCAGTACTTTTCTTCAGCTTCATGTACATATTGTGGAGCAGCAAGGTTACTGATGTTCCCTTTTGTAGTTAAGTCATCTGAAATCATGAGGTTTACAAACCAAGTAGTGGTTTTTTTATGGTACCAAGTGATTTAATAAGTCACCCAGGAAGTAAAAATGCTTCTCATACTCAGAAATATTCAAATAGTACAGAAGGATGTAACATCATCCTCCCCCATAGTTCAAGATGGGCTGTTTTCCCTTCAATTTAACATGGATTTCCAAAATTGTTTGGTACTGGGGGCCTGCATAAGAAAAAAATCAAGAGACTGCTGTAATTCATAATTTGAGTGTAAAAATACATGTAGCATCCTCTACTCAAGGATCACCTCAGATCAGTATACATTGTTCATAGCTGGTGAATTTAGGCTCACCTCCAAGAAACTTCCACTTGTGTCTAAAGGAGATTTTGATATTTGCACCCAGTTGAGATGGTATGAAATGGCATGCGTCATTCTGTTATGTCTCCTGTATAATTACTGTTTCTAAGCCCCAAATTTCTGTCAAGTTCAGAAATAAGATTTTAACATCTGGTGTTGAATTAGCTGTTGAGTGACATAAAATGTAAGCTTACTATTCCAAGAACTATATTTTCAAAGGCTTTATAAGTGTTGGTGTTTAGGCTCTAGCAAGTCAAGATAAAGGTAAAATATTGTGGGGCGTTCGAGGCCTTTGGTCCAAAGGATGACTGTTACACGTGCTAGACAGAACAGTGGGGGCTAAAGCTTGTTACTTCTGAAGCTGCTATTCAAAACAACTTTTTTTTGAAGTTACCTTGCTTTTCAAGCCTACTCAGTCTTGTCCTTTTGGACTTACATTTTTGGACAATATGTTCAGATTAAGTATCTTTCTCATTATTCTCAGGGAATTAAAATACCTTTTTTTTGGCCACCAATTGTAGTTAGAACTGAAGATACCTGTCAAAACAATTAGTTTAAGATGTTGAAGGTCTTAATGGAAAGCAGGTTTTTTGGTTTTTTTTTTTAACTCTGCAAATAATTTGTCTAACGGTTTTAAGAGCTTTTATTCTAAAGTTAAGCATGAGGAAGAAAAGAATAAATACTTAGACATCTATCATTTCAGGAATGGTCAAAAATGCAATACTGTTGAATAAGAATCTAGAAAAATTCAAAGATCTCTGCAGGTGAGCTGTAATATCCATTTAAGTGAATTCAGTGTTTATGCATTTAAGTGAATTCAGTGTTTGTCAGTAGATTGTCAAATTTCTCAAGATTAGTATAGCATGTAAAATTCAGTTTCACCTCTGTTACTTAGTTTATAGAATCACAGAACGTTTTGGATTGGAACTGACCTTCAGGATTATCTAGTTCCATCCCCCCCTACATGACCAGGGACACCCTTCACCTAGACCAGGTTGCTCAGAACCCCATCCAACCTGGCCATGAACATGGAACACATCCAGGGATGGGGCACCCACAGCTTCTCTGCACAACCTGTTCCAGCATCTCACCACCTTCACAGTAAAAACTTTTTCCTAATATCTAATCTGGACCTACTCTCTGTCAGTTTGAAGCCATTCTCCCTCATCCTGTCCCTACATGGTCTTGTAAAATGTCCCTCTCCATCTTTCTTGTGGGCTCCCATCAGGTACTCTAAGGCTATGAAGGTCACCTTGAAGTCTTCTCTTTTTCCATGCTGAACAAACCCGATTCCCTCAGCCTTTCCTCACAGGAGAGGTGCTCCAGCCCTCTGATCTTCTTGGTGGCCCTTCTTTGGACTTGCTCCAACAGGTCCATGTCCCTCCTGTGCTGGGGGCCCCAGAGCTGGATGCAGCACTCCTGGTGGGATCTCACAAGAGTGGAGTGAGGGGCAGAATCACCTCCCTTTCCCTGCTGCCCACACTGCTTTGGATGCAGCCCAGGATATGTTTGGTTTCTGGGTATGAGTCATGTCCAGCTCATGTCCAGCCACTCATCCACCAGCACCCCAAAGTCCTTCTCAGCAGGGCTGCTCTAGATCAGTTCATGCCCAGCCTGTTGTCGGTTGCCCCGACCCATATGCAGCACCTTGCCCTTGGTCTTATTAAACCTCATGAGATTCCCATGGGTCCACTTCTCGAGTTTGTGTAGGCCCCTCTGGATGGCATCCTGTCTTTCAGGAGTGCCAACGGCATCACTCAGCTTGGTGTTGACCTCCTGCCATGACTTTATTCTTGTGCCATGAAGGTTCATATCCAACACCTACAAGATCAGGGTATCGACCTCTGGATTTTGTGCTTTTGACATATTATCTGTCGCAGTGCTTTCTAGGACCTGTTTCTGTGGAGTGTCTATAAACATCTGTCACCTTAATCATCTGGAGGAGAGCGTTATGTGTATTAGACATATGTTTTTTCACTCTTAATCATTGCAATGGTATCTTTAATTTACTTCGGAGTTCCTTTTCTCCTGGCAGGAAAGTTCAGAGTCTCTGTTACTGTCTTATCAAGTAGTGCTATAGCCAGGAGACAAATCAGCTCAAGGCAAGTTTTCACTTGGGCAGCTTCCAGAACTGGTCTTTTGTAAGCATAGGATAAGCACTTATCTGTAGTGTGTAAAAGCCTCATCTGGAACTATTAAAAATGTTAACATGGTCCATGTTTCCCTATTTCTATTTTTTTGTATTTTTTTTCCCAAGTCTTTGTTTATAAAACAAGGCCATTCCATGCTTACTTGAGGATTTCAGAACTATTTAATTAAATTTCATTTTTGCATAGCTAATTGGTTAAGTTTCACCACAGCACTGGTTGTACATTTGCTTTTGGTCTAGTGTGACCTGGGGAAGGAGACAGGGCCACTAAATTAGTGAAAGATTTGATTTGTAAAGTTTGGCATGTTTTCATGTGGATGTTAGTTGCTGAACAGTTCAACTCTCTTTCCAGAGGTGGCATATATGCGTTTTATGTGTATCAGGTAGATGTTGATTCTAGGCGTCTTTGAGGTTAGCTCAAGCCAAACTCAGTTGCATGAGTTATTGTTAGTAATGATAGTTGAGGTGGATCTATTTACAAAACTGCATTATCAGTTCTCTTGAACTTGGTTTATGCTAGGAGTCTAATTAAAAATGCTTATGCTGTAACAAAAGTTCATGGTTTGAGTTTTAAGAATTCATATGGAGAAGGCTCCTTATGGGATTCAAAATACAGCAAACGTTATTAGCAGGAATAGCTTTCAAGACCTTTTTGCCAAGCTAAATATTGATCACAGTTTCAGTGGTGTTAAATACTGAGAGAATGTGAGTGTGGTGGCACCTTCCACTTGAATACCCATGTCAGTTATGTTTGGTTTGAAAACAGCTACATAACACTGTTTATTTACAGTGTTTAGACTCTCTCCCCATCCTCTCTCCCCCGATGCTGGCAATTGGTGCTAGTGGTTATGACCACAAAGCTTTCTTGGATGGCAAAAAATGTTAAGCATTTAAAAAGATTTAAATACTTGATTTAAGATTGTAGATCAGCATGCCACATCATGTATCCAGTGGGCTAACAACAGCTCTCTCTTGTTTGATTTCACATGTATAAGACACGACACAGGTACTGGGAATCTGGTTTCAATGTGGTGCCATTCAGCTCGCTGGAATGCAGTCATAAATGAATGCTCAGTGCTTTGACTTGCTGTTGTCTCTCTGTAGAGAAATGCAGAAATGTGCATCTTGTCATATTCGTGTCCCTACAGCGGGATCTTCCCAGGACCCCCCAAAGGCTCACCATGCTTTGGCTGAGGGTTCATGTTACACGTATTTCTGTAATGAGGTACAAACTTTTAAAATTACAACCATGATGTCGGGATGTAGCCAAAGTTAAAATTTTGGCATTATACAGTTAAAATATGTGTCTTTGATGTTCTTAATAGTTTCAGAATGGTGCCTTTTTTTTTTTTCTTTTTGGTAGTATGACTTCGTTCTTAATGTTTGAGCAGTGCTTTGAAGATCTGGAGATTAGGGGTACTGCTGAACTGCAACGGTTTTTTTGGTGTTTGGTTTTTTTTGTTCTTTTTTGTGTTCATCTTTTGGAGCATTAATGGCAATTAAAATCTGACAAGTGGCTACTCCAAATGATTCAAATGTTTTGGTATTTTAAACAATAAATTTGCAAGGCTGGGGGACTCCTGACTTTTATTTAGGAGTTACTTGTATGTCCTTTTCTTGAGAGTCATTATGTACCAGGAATATTTCTTACATGTTACTTTACTAAATCATGCTGCATACAATTGTTGACTTGTGTTCAGGGCATTAGAATTTAGAAATCTGGGGTTTTGTGTTACTTGATGTATTTTCTCCTTGAGGACATAACCTTTTCTGGCTGGCCAGCTGCATTACTTGAATAAAAGTAACAGCTGAAATGTGGTTTGGTTACTGTTAATTTTGTGTAGCAGTGGCATTGCAGTGAAGGGTCTACGGTTATTTAAAAACTATTACATTTTGTACAATATTTTATACAAAATATATTTTATTAGAGGAATATCTGGATGGGGATTGTAAATAGTGTTTGGAAGGTGAATCAGCATTGAATGAAAGATGTCTTATACTGGTGTATGTGGTGTCATTTGGAAAAATGAGTATTTCTCAGTGTGTTGTGTTACTTGCATTATTTATACTAATACTTCTTACCTTTATTTTCAAACCAAACTATTCTGACTCTGCTCCAATGCTTCATAAACATAACATCTTTTTTTGGGGGGGGGTGGAAATGTCTAGATACAAGTTAGTGCTCTTTTTTGTGGGATACACGTGGTTTACTCAATATTAAGTATTGATTCGTGCATTCAATCAGATGTCATGGCATTGTTTGTACAGTGGTTAGCTCTTCTTGCTGTATCTAAACTACCAAACAAATGGGCACGACATTTGTACTGTTTGAAACTGGTCTTGTTATCACTAGAGAAATAGTTCTACTTTACACCTGAAGGTCTGTTTTTAGTACCAAAACACAACTTTCAGTGCACATTTCCTGCTTGGTCTTAAGGTAGTATTTTGGTGCAAGGTTTTTCAATCCAAGTTTAAGAGCCTGCTGTACTAAAGGTGGGTGTCTTATGTGCTAAACAAAACTCCAGAACAAAGAATAAAATAGCAGCAAGAGTCCCATGTCATTGGATGGATCTTTTTATAAATTATTTTGGTAGCTAATGTATTCTCCAGCACAGTCATAAACACAAAATTTAGAGTAGTGAGTTCATGACCTTCTCTGCTCCCTGTCTCTCTTACAGGTAGGTGGGCCTAAATCCCTGTGATCTGTTCTTCCTGGACAATGTCTGCTGTGGTCTTGAGGCTGGAGATCAAAAACTGCAGACTTATGTAATAACTTAATTTTGTATTGGGGTGTTTGGTAATAAGAGGTTTGAACTCCTAGTTCTCTTGCTGAAAAATCATTGATACTCTAACAGCTTGTGCTTGTTTCATTTGTGATTGCTTTCTGTGAGCAATTATCATCAGAAACACTGCAGTAAAATTGACATCATATCACAAATGCTCCTGGAGTGAAATCAAACAGACAAATAGTATTCTCAGTAATAGGGACAGTCAGTGTGCATAGAGAGCTCAACAGCAAATGAGAAAAATATTGGAAAAGATGAAGCTTACAAGATTGTGAAGATGCTGAGAGTAGTTTTATAGTAGGCAGAATTCGCTGTGCTGTAACCCGGCAGGTTACTTATGGATTCCTTGACTGTGGAAGACAGATCTTATGGCAAATGTATGATAAACCTGAACTTTACACTAAATGCAAGTTGAGTATTATTTATGTGCTGGCTCTGCAGTACATTCATCTTCTACATCCAGGTGATCTCAAACTGATGTTTGCTGTACTGCTTCTGTCGCTGTTAAATTGTGCTTCACTACCAACTGATCTTAATTTCCTTACTGTTTTCCTGAAAAAGTATATAACCAGAGTATCTCTTAGTCTCTGGGATTTGTAGATCTGTTTTAACAAATAGGATAAAAAGGTGTGATGGCAAAGGACTTGAGTGACAAATGTGAATGGGTATGGGGGTGAAATGGTCTTTTCTACGCATGATTGAGAAGCTCCAGTGCAAGTGTATCTACATGCAAGAAGAGGCTGTTATGATCCCATTATTAAAATTATTAGAAATGCCCAAATGAAGGTGCAGATGAGACCAGATGCCAAAGTCAATAGTATGAGTTTTATTTAATGGTAAACATGAGACAGAGAAAGAAATAGGAGGAGGAGGGGTGGAAGGAAGAGAATGACAGAGAGAGATTAAAACAGAAAATATATCACCACTCTGTAGAACCCAGCAGCGTCCTGTTGGTCCAGTTCTTCTGGTCTTCTTAGTGGTGAGGGTCTCTCAAAAACTTAGAGTCCAGTGGATTAATATATATTCAGGAGGTGCCGCCACCTCCCCTTGTGGGGGTGAAGCTTTGCAGTCTGTTGTAACAGACTGGATTTGTTGCCTCACTTGGATCATATGCAGTTTTCTGGTGGTAAAAGGCCTCAGGAATGAGTCAGGGGGGCACTTTGCGGCTCTTAGATGGTTTATGACCCTTCTCAGCTACCTCTCATGTTTATGTCCTGTGTGTATGTGGTATTCCCAGGGGAGGCAGAGGGTTACTCCTTTGGTTTGGTGGGGAGAGATTTCACAATCACACACCCAAAACTCTTCTCCCCTGCCACCCAGTGAGCTCAGTTAGGGCAGATTCTTAACACAGAGACATTCTTCCCCGAGCCTTGTTTACCTCTGCTACTGAGATGGTGAGACAGTAGTCCTATCTGAAGTCCCCAGTCAGTCCAAATTCTAGTCAGGAGGCATTAGGAGGAGGGGGAATGCTTTGGTGGCCGCAGCAGGCAGTTGCTTCCTTGCAGTTTGACTGAAGTCTTTCTATGATTTTGACCATGTTTAAGAGGTTGATAACATTCAGTCCATCACAGAGGCCCAAGTGGGTGATACTGTGAATAAACAGGAAATCAGTGAGTGTTAGTCCAGTTTGATACTTATATACAACTTAGATGGAAAAAGGTATTTCTTTTCAGTTCTACCCCTCTGTCCTACCCCCAAGCAGGCTGTGTATGAAGCTTTTGTTTTCCCATTTTAGCCAAAGAAGGCAGTGAATTTGTAAAGAGTTTCTGTTCTAGTCTCCATTTCCATATTCTTCTATTTAACCTGTATTGTGGTGCTTTAATACATTAAAGGTGTTTTAAAGGTTGTGACATTTGCTAACCAACCAAGGAGAAAACTAGGCACAAATATGTCTTCCTCATGTGTAAATATGAGCCTAACTTCCTTTTTTTTTTTTTTTTTTTACCCCTGTAGAATGTTCACTAAACACCAGTGTTTATAAAAACTCAGGGTGGTTGAGCTGAAATCTGTTTAACTAATCTGTTTGCCAACAGACATTTAAATAGTATTGCTTTAATGAAAACAATCATCAGACATTTTGTGTTACATTTTCAATGGATGGATTAGGGTTTATTGAACTAAACCCCACTTATGCTGGACAAAGCATAAGTTCTTTCAAGTTTGTGGTTGATGTCTTGCCTTATTCTAGTTCTTGTTGTTAAGCATAAAATGTTATTTGAGTGTAAAGTGTTGCTACCAAGCGATTGATTATTTTTGAGTGGTTTTGTTCATACTGTTCCAATTTACAATATCAACTCATGAGAATTGTAGAGTTCAGATTTAAGGAAGGAAGTGTGAATTACATTGTTAAAAATATGAGTAATTTGTGCATTCTTTTTTCTTAAATACTGTATGGCACAGCTCAAAACATATGAATTGAACTATCATCTGAAGTAAAACTGCAATGAGGTGTAATTTTGAAGGTTAATGCAACTGAAATTCAGTGTGGTCTGCATCTTTTACAAAACTTCTTCCAGTTTCTGCATAGTTATTCAAGGTATTTTTGTTAGTTTCTTGTGCAGTGTTTCCCTCAAGAGGGAGCTTATTGGCCCTGCAAGATACTGTTAAAAGCTAACAGTTACAGCAGCAAAGTAAAAAAGATCAATATTCCATTTTGGAATGGTGTTTCAGAAAATTGGTTTAGAGTGGCATTTCGATGGTTCATTTAATAGTCTTTTTTATTCTTCTATAACATTAGGATAGCTGCTTATTCTTCAACCTGCATTAAAATTGCTGGTGTTTAAACCAGTAGCTCACTTGATTTGCAGCTCTAATCTGTGCAACACTTGAACAAATTTAGAATTCTAGATATGTAGTGTGAGGACCAAAAAAATTGCATTGCATGTTATGATTTTCTTGTCTTGTGTTCCAGGTTGTGTTAAAGATCATTAAACATTACCAAGAAGAAGGACAGGGGAATGAAGTGGTCCAAGGAGTATTGCTGGGTCTTGTGGTGGATGACAGACTTGAAATCACAAATTGCTTCCCTTTCCCTCAGCATACAGAAGATGATGCAGACTTTGATGAAGGTAATGGTTGCAGTTTTGCAAAACTTTAGGTAAAAAAGAAAATCCCTATGGGCTAAAAAGGAGTTTTTTTCCCTACAGTGAGCAGAAGCTTGTATGTACTTAGATTTTTTTAATATGACTTGGAAGTATCAATGGGTTAATCACAATGCCATCCTGAATATTCAACTTAAAGCTTGTCTGTATAAGGGAGGTTATTTGGATAAATACTGTATTATATGGACACACTTATTTTAGGGTAACACATAAGGTTACATTAGTTTCCTGTCTATAATTCACATAGACTTTAAAGCTTTTTATGGAAATGACTGTGTACATGTGTACATGCACACATATGGATGTAGCTCGGCACATAGATTGCCTCTCTGTGGGCTTATTTGTATCTGTTAAGTACTCATTGAAAGCCTGGGGAGCAGAGCTTTGTAATTTCAAAAGGCTTTGGCTAACTTGAAATCTGGGTGGTCTTTTTGCTTCTCCAAGTGAGCTAGAAAGTAGCATTGGTGGTTTCTGTCTGTGTTTGTTTCCTTGCTGGTCCTAGTGATGTTTTGTTATTGACACTGTAAGTCAATATAAATGACTTGACATGAAACAACATAAAATTTCTGAAGAAAACTTGAAAGGCTTATAATTCTAATCTTGGTTATGTATGTGTGTGTGTATTTAATGATACTGGTAGAAAAACTTTTTATTAGGGCTTAAAGAATCAGTTTAACTTCAAGAGTAACCAAAAAGGCAATGTAGTCAATATAGTTGCAGTTGGAAGCTTGATTCTATCTAGCTTTGATAATTCAGTTCGAGTTTTAAATTTCAGTAAGATTGCTTAATCTGTAAGTATAAACTGCTTTTTCTTGCTTATAATGAGATAAGAAATTATTAAATTAATATTTTATCTTATAACAAAAGAATCTCAGGCCTTGCCTTTCAAGCAGAACTAATTTTAAGAATTCTTTGCATCTTGGTTAGGTTTCTTAGCCATTTGTTGCTTCTCTTATGGGATTATACAGTTTTCTGTAAGAAAAAAATGTGCAAAACAAAAGAGAATCTTAGTTGTCCTACATTAGCACGGAGTTTGAGTCAGAACTATATTTTAATAAAGCCTGAAAGATATTTTAAAGATTCCTTCTCTTCTAGCGCTCTTCAAAGGATTGAAGTAATCTAAATTTTTAATTGGAGCCCATGCTTCATTTTTTTTTCAGTAGAAAATGGCTGAATTATTTCCACGTAGCTGATAGGCAAGGAAGGAGTGAAATAAATTTCTTAGTTTTGGTTTCTCACTGTGTGATGGCTACCATGCTGAACTGTAAGCCTGTGAGCTGGTATGCAGAGTTCTGCTGTTCCTGCCTGGGACAAGATTTGTTCCAAGACAGTTATTCTTAGTACCAGTCTTTCTTTTTCCCTTTTTTAGCAAGTAGGCAATAATCCTGCCATTAAGTAGGGTCCAAAGTGCTGGTGGAGCTTGCCTCACCTGGATCCCTTCGCTTGTCAGCCTTCTGTTCCCATGCTGCGGGCACAGAAAGCAGAGCAGATGGAGTGGGAAGGGAGTCCATGGCAGTGAGGCTGATGCTGCCTCAGTGGTGGGGAATCTGGAGCCAGGTCAGGGGAGCTTGGCTGCGTTGAACCCCGTAAGCCAACATCAGGAGACATTTTCTGTTGGTTTCCCTCTTCCCTAATCTCTGCTGTATGGGTCGCAGGGATGTCCTCTCTGTCTTCTCAGTGAAATACAGTAAGTAGACTGACTGAACCATTCAAGAAATGCACAATGCTCGCGTTCATTCTGCATTCACTTTACCTGGGGCCTGTTCAGACCTTTAACCTATGTTGTAGAGCCTAGGGAAGATGAAAACCTGAACAAAATGGTTCTTGAGGTTGCCAGCTTGAGCGCTCAGTGTCTTTTTAGGCTCCTCAGAGTTGTCTTCTGTCTTGCCAATGTGAAAAACAATAATGTTTTATAAATACTCCCTGTTTGTTTTCCCTGGAGCTGTGTTTCCCTATGCAAGCATTCTGCCAGATTTTCAAAAGATTCTTTTTTCTTCTAGATGCAGATAATTCAGAGAAATCTCTTGTTATGTGCCAGAACCTTAAAATTCAGAATGCTAAAAACTGAACTAAACAGGACACCTCCTTTCCCCCAAGACTTGTATGTTACATCAGTGTCATAACTGGCTTTATATGTTTGCACAAGTTTAGGCCCAGAGATATAGAGGGAAAATACAAGGGGCATGGCACTTGAGTGCTGCTATCACACAGAACAATACCTAATGTTGTGCTCTTTTAGTAATATAACGTTGTATTGTCTTTTCTTCTTCCTTAGTGTATATTTTTGGTTTTGTTTGTTATTTTTTTCCACTCTAGTCTAACATTCTGACATAGGAACAATCCTCTGTAAATTCCAATTTTCTGTCCCTGCAGAAAGCATTTCTTAGCAGAGTTTTGTCATACTTGATCTTATGTTGAGGAAGGGACTGTTGCACTGACTGAGGGGCCACACTACCCCAGCTGCCCTTTTGAGGGAAGGAAATGGGGTGTGGTTATCTTTTGGGAAACTTTTAATGTAATGAATACACCCCAAAAGTAATTTCTTCTATATAATTTTGCAAGAGCTATAGAAACAGGTCACCTGAATAATACTGATTTGCCTTGTGTTCTCAAGGTGATCATTGCTAAGAGAATTGAGCTTTTGTACAGGAAGGTGATATCTGAGCAAACAAATTGTTTGGTAATTGGCAAGACATTTAAGTGAATGTTTTCCTCTTTTAAACTGTACAAATCTAATATAAACCACATTTTTGAGGGTGCTAAAAAAGTATCCTTAAATTGAACTTGAAATAGGTATGCATGACATTTAAGAATCACTCTGCTAAAGATGTAGTTCTAACTTGCCATCACTAACCATTCCTTCAGATATGTTTAGTTACGTGTTTGTTATGGTGCCATTTTGTCTCTTCCTGCTAATGCCTGAGATGATAGCAAATTTTGAATGATTGCTGTTACAGAATTCCTTCAAAAATTCAATTTTTGATTTAAAATATTACCCAAACTTGTTCTTTTAGTGCAGGAAGAATTTTTTTAGCGCAGTTTGAATTGGACTGTTTCTAGAAGCTATAGAAAACATGAGGGTTTTTTTTTAACTTCAGGTAATTCTTATTACAAATCTTGGAGAGCTGTCTACCCTTTATAAATCCACAGGTGTTTTTCGTCTTAGAAAGTTTCTCCTGCAGTGTTGTCTTCTTATGATACTTTTTTACAAAGTGTTATTTTTTTGCTAAGATTTTCCTGTCAGGGAAGTCTTAAACACTTAGGTTGGCCTGCTGCAGCACGAGATTTTTAGAGGGGGTGGAATGGTTAAACCCAGCTCTGTGTTAGAAATTTGTAGGTGAAGTTTAGTTGATGATGTGTGAGCTAGCAGAGGAAAATTGCAGAATGGGATAGGTTGTTGAGTCTTCAGCAAAAGATGCTTCAATGTGAATGTATTTTGGGGCTGCACTCTGGACTTCTGGGCATTTACTTTTCAGATAATTGTGTTTCCTTTTTGCTGGTGCACTTAAATCCTCTTAGGCACTGAATTTATTTTTCAAAACACAGATCTTTAATTTTATGAAAATACGGTGATCTACACATACAACCCCTATTCCTGTGCTCCCTCCTTCTCCCCTTCCCCTCCCATCCTCCACCTGATGGATTCAACTCTAGTTTATGGAAAGTTAGATTTCTGTTGTAAGGATTTTTGTCTTCAGCACTTCTGTGAAATGATGCAGTATTCCAGCTTGTCTTCAGGAAGGTAATTTTCTGAGAAGCAGTTTCACTTTAAGGCACTTCCAAGCCTTTGTCTGAGCATGGCTTTGCTTTCTTTCAGTTAAGATTTACAAACCCCCATATTTTCTGTATATTCTTCCTGAGAAATAGATGTATTTTTGTGTATAAAAATTTGTTTCTAAGCAACATGTTAACCTCAATCTTTTTCACTTTATAGTTTTTATCTTCAATGCTTTTCATTGAGTAGTTTTCTCCCCTGCTTAAAGGAAATTTATATTCCTCTCTTGGAAATCCAACAACTAAAAAGGAAGTATACAACTTGTAGTTCATTATGGATCTTGTGAGACATTATTTTGAAACAGATTTATTTCAGCCTGATGTATTTCAGTAACGTAATTTCAGAGCTAATAAACTAAGTGCTGTGGTAATTATGCCAATAGAAACTTTGAGACATTTATACATCAAAATGTGTTCTATATAGTTGTAACTTTTTCTTCTTTTGTAACTATGGAGAGTTTTCATTAGATTTTGTCTGAAATGCTACAGATGAAAAGCTGATGCTGCCTTCTCTTTCTGCCCCTCAACATAATTTTTACTTTCTTACCTGAGAAGGTTCATTTTGTTTTTTAGTTTACAGGTTAGAAGTATCTAGATGTTTAAAGATTCTGTTATCTGTATTTTTCAGTGCTATAGGTTGACTTTAGTTATATAATCAGTCAGTAATAATTAGAAATAACACAGTGCAATAGTTCCACAAAACCACCATTTTCTTTAGCCTCAAATGGATGCAGTTGCAGATTTTGCAGCTCATTAATAACACTTCTTCCAGTGTTTTACTTGGCTTGGAGCAGCAGCAGTTCACACTGCTGCGCCTCACCTGCTGTGCTGCCAGTGTGGTCACCTGCGAGACATGGCCCTTGCAGAAGCAGAGGGCTTCAGGTAGAATTGTAGAATCTTGAAGGTTGGAAGAGACCTACAATATCACCCAGTCCAATCATCAACCCAGCACTGCCACTGTAAGCCCTGAACCACTGGACCATGTCACCCCGCACCAGATCCAGATGCCTCTTAAACACCTCTGGGGATGGTGACTCCACCACCTCTCTGGGCAACCTATTCCAATGCCTGGCCATCCTAACAGTGAAAAAATTGTATTCTAGTATCTAGTATGAATCTCCCGTGTATCAGCTTAAGGCCATTTCTTCTGGTCGTTTCACTGCAGGCACAGCAGAAGAGACTGGCCCACACCTCACTACAACCACCTTTCAGGTAGTTGTAGAGAGTGATGAGGTCCCCCCTGAGCCTTCTCTTCTGGACACTCAACAGATCCAGATCCCTCAGTTGTTCCTTATGAGACATGTTCTCTCTACCTTTTGAGAGCCTTTTTGCCCTTCACTGGACACACTCCAGTATCTCCACGTCCTTTTAAAGTGAGGGGCTCCTTTTTAAAGGGAGGTGGCTGAAAGGAACATGGTTAGAAAAATTAAGATAAAACAATGAACTGAACATGAACTGTTGCCTACAACAGTGAGAATACAGCAAGTGTTCCCTCTGTTCAGGCCCTTCCCGTTCTGTTGAAGGCCTTGTTCTTGAGATTGCATTCCTTGAAGCCTGTGGTCTGCTACACCAGTTTGACATTATAAGGGCTTCAAGGCTGGAGTCACAGAAGTTCTTACGCTTCCCAGCATACTGTGCCTTAGTGTGTAGGTGGACTATTTTGGCTTTTTAAAAAAAGCATCATCATCAAAAAAAAAAAGGCTATTGTCTTATACGGGGTTGTTTGGGTTTTTTCCCCCCATAATATTAATATATTAATTAACAACTCCACAAACAACTGTGTGAGTACAACTGGAGAAGCAGTTTGAACACCCTAAGGTTCTTGAAACCACTATATGGTCAAATCAGAATCTCCCACAGAGTTCATATATACTGACAGGGAACAAGTGGACTCCATGAGGGTTGCCTTCTTTTGCTAGTATTGCGGTAGAAGTCCTGATGTCATTAAACCACAGGCCCCAAGCACTGTTGATTCGTCTCCTTTCCATAAAGGCTTCTGTCAAGGCTAAATTTTCTCAGTTTTTCTTGTGAAAAGAACTTCCAGTTATTCCCATTTGAAACAAGAAGTTTATTGTATGTTGTATTTCTCTTGTTTTGTTGCAGGACAGACCTTGACCACACAGTAAACTGTAACTATGTCCTGAATAGGCAGATGGAGTTTTAGCTGACTTTTTTTCCTGTTGTTTTTGTTGTTTTTTTTGTTTGTTTGTTTTCTTAGGTTCTCTTTAGATATGACAGTTGTAGTTCATGTGTATTGTTTTCTATAGTAAGAAAATAGAATGTTTGCAATATAGAGAAATCAAGTTACATGAAATTTATTTCACTAAAGACAGAAACAGATGACCCAAAAGCTTCTAAATCACAGCCTTGGTTCTAGCTCCAGTTGTAGTCCATTTATGTGAATTCCTCATCCGTGTTTTTTATAAGGCCTGTAGTAATTTAGGAAGAAAGCCATACTATGTAAATGTTGACTTTCCAATTACTAAGTGGTGGCAAAAGCCTGTCAGGTTTGTGCGTGCATTTATGAAGTTTCGCTATGTAAAAAGGCTATTAAGTTGGATTTTTTTTTCTTTATCATTTGGGTGTAATGAATTTGTGAAATAGTAGACTTGATAAAGATTAATTTATATAAGGAATTCAGATGAATATGACAGAGGACGGATGGTGAGTTGTCGAACACTCAAAATAATTTCATCTGGTCTTCCATATTTTTTTTTTGTGGATTGCCAGAGCTGGTGTTGGACTATACTGATAGACCAAGAGGTTAGTTATTAAGTGTGCTTAATTGTCATCAAATAAGATATATCACATAATCAAGGTTCTTTAATAAAACTGCTAATCACACCTGAATTATTTTATACTTTACCTGTCACTTTTGATTTGTTTCCTGAAAGGAAACCGATATTGACATGGCCTGTGTAATGGTAATGATTGATTGGAGCAGCAGGCATGCAGCATGTTAAATGTTTTGCTTAAGTTTTCATACTGTGCAGACCTACCTCTACTGTCTGGAGGTTTTTGTCTTTTTTTGGGCAAGGAAGAACAAATCCCGATAACAGGCTCCTTTTCAGGGTGTGCACGCTGAAGTGCTGTCGATGCGCGGGTATATGTGGAGTTCTCTGTGTGTAGGGCCCCCGTGCCGAAGGGTGTTGTGCAGCCCCGGGAGCTCCGGCGAAGCGCCCGTACCTGTGTGTGTCCCCCGGTCCGCGCCGCCGGCAGGGGGCGCTCGTGCCCAGCGCACGGACCCGCATTCCCGGCCCATTCCCGGCGGGATTGCCGGGGCCTGCCGACAGCACCGGCGCGCAGAGTTGCCGTCTGATAACGCGCGTGTGATCTTTTATACGAGTGGACTCAGAAAATGGGTTACGGAGTGCATTGGCTACCCTGGCTCAGTGTTTCTGTGGTTCTTAAGGCAGCCTAGATGTGCCGTGTGCTCTAAGGCTCAGTGTAGATGGAGAGAATCTGGTTCAGAGGCTGCCATGTGTGTGTATCCTAAAGCAGGACAGGAGCTTGCTTGTTCTGCAGGTTTGCTTCTTTGCTTCCCAATTATACCACGCATAACTAAGAAAGGGGAGGTAGCATTTGTGATGGAACTTCTTGGCTTATCTAAGGGGGTTTATAGAATTGAACTGTGCAGGCTTAAAAATCGCATATCAGCTATTCCTCTGCTGATAGTACTGCACAAACTGCCTGAAATGCTTTGTTTGCTGCATTTCTGGATTTTCAAGTTGATTTTTACTGTAGGGGTGATGCTTTAAAGTGGTAGGTTAATCCTTTTGTTTAACATCTAATTTTGTATTCAAAAAGAGATAGTTTTGCTCTTTAAAATATGAGGCATATTAAAGTTTTATTTAAATCAGATTCCACTGACATTTTCTGCAAAAGAACTTAGTGTAATCTGATTTTAAATGCAAAATGTTCTCCTAGCTCTCAGCCTCCTTTTCGGTTTTTTTTTTCTTTTTTTTTTTTTTTTTTTTTTTTTTTTTCTTTTCTAAGGAAACATATTTCATGGCATTTTTCCTTCGGTAATCTTAAACAGAAAAACCTTATGTCATAGGTTGTTAGATTTCTTTTTTCCATAATTCATGACTGCAGGGGATATTATCAACCTCTTTCATGAACTTCTACATGGAACTTTACTGAAAATTGTGCTTAAGAGTATTCACTTATTAACCCTCAAAATTAAGTTATAGAAGCATCTATTTTAAGAGATAGTAGTTTGCTGTATGTAACCATCTTTTAGCAGCATTATAAGGAGCTGGAAGACTGTATCTAGCTCAGTTATGCATTTAAACATTTCACTATATCCAAGTTTTCAACTTGAAGCCATGAGTTTTTTACTTTATAGCTTGTGTTCTGTCTTAACTGTATTCTTTATTTAAAATCATGATATACAATGATTTAGTTTGTTATATAGAGGTTTCATATAATTTTGTAAGACTTACAGAAACTCATTAATTTTTATGTGGTCAGCTGTATGAAAGCCCAATTTCTTTTACCTTTAGTTTAGGTAAAACATTACAAATGAGCTGTTCGGAATTCCATTTTTTGGTGCTAATATAATCAGCTCAAAATCAGTTTTGACTAAAGACATAAAAGTGCACAGAAGAGGATAACCAATTATATAATAGAACTGTATTCAGATATTTGATATCTGTCCTTTGATTTCAGGCATCGATCTGAATTTTATGCCTATATTATAGTTTGTAATAGTAATTTGAAAACATTAAGCCTTATTGTTGCTGTTTACTAGGGGAGAGAAAACTTACAGGTTATTTACCCTGAGTACTCAAAAATGATTTTTGATGAGTTACAAAGGATGTGAAGGTTTTAAAATTTTTATAAATACTTTTAACTTATTTGTTCAGGTTGGGGAATATGCAAGAACTCTGAAATACAAAAATATTTTATATTCCCACACACTTTAAATTGCACAAGTGCAAATGACCTTGCATTTGTATTTTATAATTAACTTGTGGGAATACTATGGAAAACAGTATATCTAATGTGCTAGTTCCTATTAAAAGCAGAGACTGCCAAGTCATTTTTGCTGTTCTACTACAGTTTAGTTTATGAAACAGTGTTACTGTGAACACATGGCAAAGGTGAAAGTTGCTGGCTTTTTTTTTCCAGATGTATTCTCTCTTTTGCTAAGCACTCGAATTTTCCTGTGCCACAGTTCAGGAAAAAATTCTGGAGATAACTGTATTTTAAGAAGCAGTTTTTCCAGGTAATGGCTGGAACATAATAGGCATCCTGGTTAGTCTTCATCTTGCCGAGCTGAAGTAGGTGCTGCCTTGGGTACCTAAAGTTAGCATAGTAGTGGCTCTAGGCTAACCCTGTGTTTGGAGGAACTAAAGCTTCATCCAGAAGGAAGCCCAAACCATGTGAAGACAGCATTGTCAGTTCTGCTAAAATCTTTCTACTTCTTCATGCTTGATTATTATTCTTCAGTCTTGGACAATGTAGTATAGGAGCACACATTTCCATTGGACTGCCTGGATCACACTCTCTGTGTTTTTTGCATGTCTTGCTTTGGTCTGTAGCGTGTCCTTCCTACAGGGACCGATCGCTTGTGGCCCTTGTGGTCGCCCTTAACTTTGGCCACACATTTGGACTCTATGCTTGTCTGTTCTTTTGGTAACAAACACTTTTCCCAATGGGACTGGACCAAGAGGAAGAGAGAGTTCTTTTAACACCTTCTTATTACGTCTTTCCATTCCCCCTCCTTTCCTTTTTTGCTAATGCAAGTATTTAGCCATTTCCTTTCCCAAAGAATGCTGTAATAAACTTGAGAGAGCTAAAGGAAAGCGCAGCAAAATGAGCAAATCCCCTATTTTTTTTTTTCTGAGAGCTGAAATGAAGGAAATAAATATAGTTCTATTGAAAAGTAATTCAAATCAATACATCTGGATGAAAACTGATAGAAACTGATTGAAATAAGTAGTAGCAGTAAATTAAGAAAAATAATTTTGGTTGTTATGTCTCGCTCCATGATGTTTTGTGGATTTCTCAACTGCATAACCTGGAAAAATTATGTAGCATTATTCTCTGAGAAAATGATACATAGTCAAAGTATAGTATACATTAAACCCAAGTTGCACCTCTTTTGTTCATAGTGTTTACATTTATTTTATTAATGAAAAGGCAGAGACATGAGACTGGCCCAAGGTTCAGGACTGAATATTGAATTGAATACTTCAGGAACAGACTTGAAATCCATTTTGCTGACAGAAAACCTACAACAGCAGTGGAATTAGAGATAAAAGTGTTTTCACAATAATTATGGGACTTAAAAGATTTTTCTAGATAAATACTAGTCTTTGATAGAAGAGGGAAAAATCCTTAGTAGAGTTTAAGTTTATATCTGTATTTTAGCAGTATTTGTTTATGATTAGTATGTGTTGTTAAATTCAGTGGTGCAGTCAAAAATATATGAAGAAACTGAGGAAGCTCAAACTGAGCAAATCTTGCTTATCTCTGTAGTTTGGTAAGCCAGTGTATAGAATCTTAGTATCAGCCAAATTTAAGAAAATAAAAACCTCTCTAAAGCTCTACTGAAGGTGGGCAGGGTGTGCATAGTTGCACATGTAATAATGTATAGTAGCTTAAATTTATATAATTCCTAATTGACTGTGTCCAAAAAATGTATGTATTGCAGATAAGGTTCTCACCCATCTAACTTCCAGACTTTTACTGTATCTTGGTTTCTTGTGTGCCAGTTGATAAGTTGCTGTAGTTTGCAGCTTGTCTTTTGTTTCACTGTTTGCTGAATATACAGTTTGATTTCTTTTATTGGATTACATGCTTCAATGCAACATAAATTCATACAGTAGAAAAATACACATTAAAATAGGTTGTTTACTCTTCGGTAAAATGCTCATACATTTTTGTAGGTTTAGTGTGATAAATCCTCTGTACATATTTGTAACCAACATGCAGCAGTGTGGAGTTCTAGTCGATAATAGAAATGGAAAGATTTCTTAAAACTTTTTAGAAAACAAGACAGATATGTTCTTTGTGCAATATATTTAGGTCGTAAGGGACATCTGCTAAAGATAATTTTTTAATGCTTGCTAACAATCCTAATATAATATGGCCTATTCATCAGTCATATTGTTCCTGACTTGGCTAGTGTGGATTTTAGTGATTCCCGATGTGCATTCAGATTCTCTTAATTGCTGGTTTCTTGCTGTTCTATCTTATTGTTTTGTAGGACAATGCATAAGCAGGCACAGAATAATCAAAATGGTTTCCCTGTCCATATTAGGCACCTAACAAGAGATATTTGCTGTGCAATGTGTCTGTGTGTTTTTGCAAGTGGAAGTCTCGTTGAAACAAAATAAATCTTACCAAGGAAGTAATATAACAGGATTTGAACATGCTATGCAGTGCCTATGTGTGTGTGTGTGCGTATATGTGTATATAAATATATATGTATTTATATATAGAAACCTGATCCATGCGGAGTGTCTTGCAGCTTTTATAGTGTGCTTTTATGTAGCAGAGAAATGGGAGGGATCAGGTAGAGAGGAACTATAGTCGCTGAACATCGGGATTTTGGAGTTATCGACAATCTGTTAAATTGTGCCAGTTTTGTGCCTTTGGTTGAGAAATAAAAGCTTGTTCAGAGATATTTGCAGTACAACCGAGATCTAATCTTTATGTTTTAATGAACTCAGAATTTCACTTAGCTGCGAGGCGTTTGACTCCTGAAGAGGTGAATATAATGTTTTGGCATCTCGCACACGGGAGGCAGATAATGCTGGGCTTCATTGTTTGAGGGGAGAGAGGTTATGATGGGGTTTAGGTTTTGATGTTAGTGAAACAGGAAAACTGACCAGATGAAGTTTGAAAATTACTGAAAGAGTTATTATTGTAATTTGACTTACACATGTAAATGGAAATACGTAGTTTTCCCCCTAGCATGTTCTGTTTTTTTAAATTTTATTTTTTTTTTAACCAGTTTGTATTGCTCCATGCTGTGTTCTTACCTACTGATAGAATAATAGCTGTTTAGTGTTTTAGGATAATTGTTCTATTCATTAAGTGTTTTTTCTTCATCCATTTGTGCTACTCTGAACTGCATGTGATACTGAAAGAAAAAAAAGGTAGAAATTGTAGCTTTTTAGGTGCAGCAGGTTGGGGGAAGCTTGCTTTATAGCTTACTTCAGGTGTTGAATCTTTTTTAAAAGTGTTACCCCTCTGATCAATTTTGGAAGGGACAAAAGAATCTTGTTTGCTAGATTTGTTACTCTCATTTTTACTCAGTTGTCTTAGCCAAGCACTATAGATGAACTTTAAAATCCTATATAGCTTCAGAACATGTAAATCGTTTATTGTTGGTTGTTTTGTTTTGTTTGTTTTTTTCCCAATTCTTGTAGTGATTTTTACTTCAGCCCTAACAAAACATGTTTAGAAAGATTGGTTTGGGCTATTAAAGCAGTGCCACTGATCAAGAATAAATCAGCTTCTGGCTGTGAAGTCAGTTGTTGAGTACAGTTGAAAGACCATAGTCTACACAAATGTTGATTTCATTCAGGGTTTCAATTTGTAGCTGTACAGCTTAATTGAATTATTTTACTGGACTTGTTGTTGTTCTACACATTGAATAGTTGAAAATTTTATTCATCTATGCACTGTTGATTAAAACAGTTTGGCAAAACCTTTATGTAAACTGCTTTTACTTAGACTATGTGTACAGTTTTTGTGTAGAGCTGCTGATTTTCTGAGGCTGCAGCCGGGGAGAAAGCAACAAGGGAAGACGGAGAAGGGAATTGAAGACGCTGTTGTAAGGATGCAGTTTGGACACTGGGTGCCACTCCTGGTACACACTGAGGCTCAACAGCCTTTCTCACGGAGTGGAACAACAAGCACTCGTAAAAATGGAGGTCTTTGTTACTCAGGAAATTCTGAAGGTCTTCGTCCCCTGAGCCTAGCAGTTCTTGCAGTTGAAAAACATTTTCCTCAGTCCTACAAGGGGTAACTAAAGCTATAAGGGCAGGATTTTTTTATTATTTGTTATTTCAATTCTACTGATTTTCTAGACTTGATGTGTTGCTGTCTAGTTACATAGCTTCCATCATGTACAAGAAAGACAAGATTGCAGCACCAGCTACTCAGGAACTAGAGCAGGCCTGACAATTCTCACAAATAGGAAGAATAATATCAAAACAAAAGAATGGGAATAAAATATCTCCCTGCAAGCCTATGGAATATATATATTCTATCATGTGCTTGCTTGTTAGATTAGTTCAGTGTCAAAATCATGGGGTGGTGTGTTACTGATGGAAGACTAGAGGAAAAGACAGTTGAGGATGGGTTTGGATTGATCAATTTCCAGAAGCTAGAATTGGAGGCATATACTGATGGTTTCCAATAGGCACCAAGTGCTGAAGATATGAGGAATGCTGAGGGGATGGAATAAGGAGTGGCAATACGAAATGTTTAGATGTAAATTGGAATGAGGTTAATGCTCCCACCCTGAAAGCTGTGTAGCTCTCAAACTAGGAAGCGTGACCTGATTTATGCTTTACTGTGCTCATGCCCAGAGGCGTCAGCTGGCTCTGGGTGTCCTGAACATTATACAAACACATACTTGCTCAAACATTTTAGAAACAGCACTGGAGTTTAGGTGTCCAGTTCTTAATGGGTTTCAGTGGAATATTGTTGGCATCTCTACCTGGCTAATTTGGAAACTGAAATTTCAGTTATAACTGAAAGGCAAATGGGGTTTGGGAGGCAAAATGCCATAGCCTTTTGAAGATGTTAGACCTCTAAACCTGATTTCCATGCAAAAATTTTATCTACTCTTTTGTTTGAAAAGAAATTGAAATAGTGGGTCAGAAATTAAAACGTGCTTGGAGGGGAAGCAAGACACTACTTGAAATAATGAATGACAGGGTGAGGGATGAGGGAGCTCCTTGTAAAATTCTACTTTGATGCAGTGATGTAGAATTAAAAACAAAAAGTCCCTCTATCCTCAAATGTAGAAATTTGAGCTCTTGGTTTTACTTTTCAAAATGACATTTGAAAAAGGGTTCCTGTTATTCACAGTGCTCTATTGTATGATGCTTGACTGAATCTTCCAAGACATTTTTCTTATGATGTTTCAAGTGAAAAATTAATTGATGTATTTGGATGCATAAAGCTCAAAGTTAAAATGAAGAATAAATGTCAAATCAGCTTTTTTTTTTTCTCTTTGCCTGCTTGCTCTCAGAGCTTATAGTAATTTTAAAGGTAAAGACTTTCGTAAGTAGTTAAAATTTTTGACTGTTTTTACATGAAACTTGCAGGTTAAGTCTCTTAAAGTTGCCATTGAATTTTTTGGACTTTCCAGGACACACACATTGGCCTACAGAAAACTATGGCAAACATGAGTCATTTGGTATTCCTCTGTAATTAGCTAAGCTTTATGTAGATGGTGAATAATACAAAGCCACACTGGTTTCTGTGGTTTTGCCAACTGTGGCAAAAAAAACCGAGTTTAAAATAAGCATTTTTTAAGGTTTTTTTTTTTAATATTAGACCTTCTTATTGAAAAGCACCAGATACATAACCAGAAGTGAAGAACTGGTACAAACCTTCTTTTGTTGACACCTGAAAATGGGCCACTTGAAATAATGAGTACGGCATACGATAAGCCAGAGCCACCTGGGTTTTATTGGGCTACTTCATGCTTTGATCACAACTTTATTTAAAGAGGTGTCTGTTTACAGCGTCAGTGCTCCTTGTCATCGGTGTGATTTAGATTTTAATCTTGACACAATACAAAGAAGAATTGCAAAAATCAAGGGAGTACTCAAATGAGAAACTGGTATGGGAGAGATGCTAGTTCAGTGTGTCAGCCTGGGAACAAAAGCACCTGTTAAACAAGACTTGTAATCTGAAGGAGCATTAGATGACTTTCAGTGAATCTGGGACACATCATGCCATGGAGAGGGTGGTAATAACTCAGGCTTGCTGGGAGCAGACGGAGGAGTTCATCTGGAACGTGGCACTGCTGTCTCGGACAGAGCGATCTGGGTAGATGTCAGTAGGGGTGTGTGTATGTTGGTGCAGCAATGTCCTTAGGAGCTGGTGTCACAAGGAAGCACGCCTGTACGCCATGTGCACAGCTCTGCACTGTGAAACAGCTGGGTTTTAGTCCAGCCTGGGGGTCCCAGCACAGCCCTTTGCACGATGCAGACATGCTCCTTACGATTTCCCTTTGCTTTCTCTTGCATTTAAATGGCACTAACAGGAAAGAAGGAACACTTGGGTCCGGCCTCTGATCCTGCTCATTCTTGCTAATAAATTAATGAAATCTGACCCATCTTAATAACTTGAATAGGGGAAAAATCTGTCTCTATTCTTTCTCTTGATAAAATTTTCATGCAGTTTTGCAGACATGAAATAAAGTCATCACTATATAGAAGTTGCAATTTGTGTAGGTTGTAACTTTTTGAGACTTTGCTGAGGCAGAGGTGGTAGAGCTGCTTGTTTGGTGGCATCTGAGTATTTGGTTTGGTTATGGATACTTAAGCATATTATTCAGCATATAACAATACTCCTTTTCTTGCCTAGTTATTTGACACTGAAAGTTCCCTCTCCCCCTCCTATTTTTCAGTTTATAACTAACAGCTAGTGTTTAATATAATGGTGACAGTAGTTCTTAATTGTGATTACCTGTGTTTCTCTTGTATGTTTTTGGTTTCTTCAGTGTAGGCAGGGTGAAGGGACGTTTAATTAAGTCTCCATTAAGAAAAAGGTCTCTGCAAAAGATTTTTTCCTGTGTCCAGGATGGCTGCAAGAAGAAATAGTGAGTTTAACTTGTATCAGGAGTGAGTTGGGGCAAGAAACACTGTAAGAGTTGTGGTACAGTAGGGTAGGTTGAGTGGAAGTCTTGGGAGGCCACGAATGATACCTTACTCGGCTGCTTGCTACAAGTAGTGTATAATGGGAGGAAACAGTGATCAAATGACTTTTAGCTCTCTTCCTGTGATTCTGATATCCTATTTATCTTGAATTTGAAAGAGGCTTTAAAATTGCTGAAACTGATGCATTTCAACTCCTGTAATTTGATCAACGTGCTTAGTAATATTTTTAATGCACCCCCTTATATGTGGAAGTCTTCATTTGTGCAGGGGCTGATGTGAAGGTGGTTTGACTTCATTGAAAATATGTACAGTTATGAAATGGGAAACCAACATTTGCATGAAAACATCTCAAGCGTCGTAGTTCAAATATCTCAGAACAGTATAAAAGAGAAATAATATTTTACTTTTCATTATTTGGCATTTTATTCAATTGTATGTGTGGCAGCTTTTTCCCTTTTAACACAGAGGAAGGTAGTTGATGTGACTATGGTAAATACATTGTAATGACCAACTGTCTTTAAAAGCCACTGCTTCATAAAATGATAACAGGTAATTTTGTGAGGATGGGGCAAATCCTCCCCACTTTTAAATGTTTGATTTTGGTTTTGATTTTTTTTTCTTTTTCCAGATTACGCACAAAAGTTAAAGCTTCGCTATATATATTTTACTGTAAAATCTGCTTTTTTCCATGATATTTTTAGCAATTTTAGTGTAAAATTTAATGGTCATTAAATACATACAAGCAACTCTTTAATTAGTCCACATTTTCTCTTTGACAGCAACTGAAGTTTAATTATTAAGCTAAATTTTAAATTAGTTGTATCGTTGACTTTTTTGCATTCAGAGAAGTGCTATAATCTTAATTAAAATAGCAGTAGGTCTGTATTTTCAGGGCATAAGAATGCAATCTATATATAACCTTTTTGCTCCTTTCACTTTCCCTTTCTTCAGGAGTCCTCATCATTGTATCACTATGCTTTAACTCACTTCAAAGCTTAAATGAACCTCTTTAACCATGAGTCCACAGGAAATGCTGGACTGACTTGTGTGGGATGAAGTCCTGCAGCTCCTCCTGGTCATGGTCCTGGGATTAGCTGGGGCTCTGGCTGGTGTGCTGTGGGTGGCTCTGGAGCGGGCAGGGGTCCTCGCACACTTTGCACAGCAGGTGTTCCAGTCAGATCTGTAGCTGAGCCCTCACTTGTACAGGTGTGAACTGGAAAGTTCCATATAAACAGGGGCAGATTGGTGACTGCCTCGGCTTACCTGGACCTACCCTGTGTATTTAAGAGACTTTCAGCTATTTGTCATCAATGTGTCTGTTTCTGTCTGCATCAATTCTCAAATGTGGCGCTTCACTTAGAGTTAAAAAGGTATTGGCTGAAAGAAGCAAATGGTAGCAGTCAATTTTTATTTTCAGGTGTCAAAGCATAATATTCATGTACACTCCCAGTCCTCATTAACTCTTTAGGTTGTCTTAAATAGTGACCCAATTTCCACCATGCTTTCAAGTCTTTCTGACAATTATGTATGTTTTAAGTATGGAAACTAGTTGATTAAATGATTGGTTTATTGTAAACTTTGATAAAAATAGTGGTTGTCACTTCTAAGAGCACACTTTTGTATAGGAAAGGTGCTGCTGATGTTCTGGGCCTTCAGCTCAAGAGACCTTTTTGTTTTCATTTCCTAGTAAGGTGTTTCAGATCCTTGGCTCAGGTAAAGGCCCATCCCTACTGTTTTTTAGATTAGAGGCAACTGTTGCGGTTACTGTTCCTGCTACTGCAGCTCTCCAGGTCACAGTTTGGCAGGAGTGCCTGATGCCTTTCCCTGAGGCTGGGGCCAACAAAAGGTTATTTTGCAGAAGATTGAAGAGCTTTGTCACCGGGTGGAGATGCTACAGGAGGAAGTGAACAGGCTGCGTAGTATTTGAGCAAATGAGCGAGAAAGAAACTGATTATTTTCGGAGACACTACAGTCTCAAGCCTCTCAAGAGTCTTGAACCTCCATTGTAGTGGAGAAGCAGGTGGACTCAGAACCCTGCAGGGTAATTAGTCAAAGGACTGTTAGTCAAGGGTTTGTTAGTCAAATATAAAGGCTGGAAGCAGGTCACTGCACTTACCAGGAGCAGCATTCCTCCACCTCCTCCTCATTTGACAACTTGGACTGGCACCTTCTACAGCAGTCATGAAGCTCTGGAACTAAAAGGCCAGATGACCGATGAGGTGGGCAAAGGTCCTTCTGGGATAGAGGGGCCTCCTAAAGCAACACCACCTGTATCCCACATCATGACCTCCTCTGTTAAGAGGAGAAGAAGGGTAGTTGTAATAGGTGACTCCCTTCTAAGGGGAACAGAGGGCTTGGTATACAGACTGAACCCAATCCACAGGGAAGTCTTCTGTCTCCCAGAGGCTTTACTGGAAAACTCTCCAGTTTAGTAAGGCGCTCTGATTACTATCCACTATTGGTTGCAGACTGGCAGAAATAAAACAACAAAGAGTAGTCTGAGGGAAATCAAAAGAGACTTCAAGGCTGTGGGACAATTGGTAGAAAGAGCAGGAGCACAGATAGTGCTTTCCTCGTTCCAGTAACAAGGAATAATACTTATAGGAATAGGCAAATCCATCAGGTCAGTGTGTGGCTCCGAGGTTAGCATAATTGGAAAAGTTTTAGGTTTTTTTACCATGGAATGATCTACTAACATCTGGTCTACTGACACATACCAGAATGCACCTATCTTAGAGGGGAAAAAGAGTTCTAGTACAGAAGCTAGAAGGCCTCACTGACAGAGCTTTAAACTGGTTTGAAAGGGGACAAAACAAGGCTTGCTGGTGATGAACAATGGGATGGTGTGCCAAAACTTGAGGAATTAGTGCTCATTGCACTAGTAGGATCCCTCAATCTGCCTCACCAGGTTTTGGCTACAATATACCACACCTGAAATGTGTCTACACCAGTGCATGCTGCATGAGGAACAAACGAACAGCTCGAAGCTTTGGCCTGGTCCCAGAAATTTGACATCATTGGCATAAGTGAAACCTGGTGGGATGAGTCTTGTGACTGGAGTTCCCTGTTGAACAGTTGCAGGTTCTTCAGGAGGGATAGGCAGGGCAGAAGAGGCAGAGGAGTGGCACTGTATGTAATGGAAGGGTTAGAATGTATGGAGCTCACAGCTGGCAATGGCACAGTTCGGAGGCTCCGGTAAGAATTAAGGGGCAAACACATAATGTGAATGTCATGGTGGGAGTCTGCTATAGACCTCCCAGCCAGGACAATAACACTGATGAATTTTTCTTTGAGGATCTAAGGGACACTTCCAAGTCAATTGTCCTTGTCCTTACGGGTAACTTCAACTTGCAGAAATTAACTGGTAACATCAAACAGCTGGTACAGCTTGGGCCAGAAGATTCCTAAAATCTCAGATGACAACTTAATGGAACAGGTTCTAAGGGAGCAGACTCGGAAAGATGCCCTCCTTGATCTGCTGCTTGTCAACAGAGCGGATCTCATGAGCGAAGTGAAGGTTGGTGGCTGTCTTGGCCACAGCAATCACAAAGTGATCAAGTATAAAATCTTTTCACAAGAGGAAAAGTGCCAGCAAAACCTTGGCTCTGGACGTGAGGAGACCAGACTGCAGGCTGCTCAGGGAATTAGTAAGATACCTTGGGAAAATGTTTTTGCAGGTGCTGTGGTCCATCAGTGCTGCTCAGTTATTAAACATCACCTCTTGAATGCATAGGAGCTGGCAGTTCCCAAATGTCGGAAGTCAAGCAGGCAAGGCAGAAGGCCAGCTTGGCTGATCTTTGAAATAAGGCAAAAAAAGGAAGCTGTGCCCAGTGAAAGCAAGGTCAGGTGACATGGGAAGAATAGAGAGATGTGGCTTGCCAGCGTAGGGAGAAGAATTGTGCAGCCAAAGCTGAACTGAAGTTGAAACTGGCCAGAAATGGCCATATTAATGGCAATAGGCAGCACAGAAATACTACTGGCCTGTTACAGGATGAGGATGGTCACGTCACAAATGGGGACAGAGACAAGGCAGAGATGTTCAGTGCTTTCTTTGCCTTTGTCTTCAACATGGATGACGGACCAAGGGAGTGTCAGTGTCCTGAGCTGGAGGATGATGACTGTGAGGATGATCAACTCCCAGTTGACCCTGAAGTTGTCCAGGATCTGCTGCTCCAGTTGGATCCCTACAAATCTATGGGGCTTGATAAGATTCACCCAAGAATCCTCAAGGAGCTAGCTGCTGTCATTACAAAACCTCTCTCAATGATTTTTGAGTGGTCTTGGGAATCTGGAGAGATCTCAACTGACTGGAAGCTGGTGAATATTGTCCTGATTTTCAAGAAGGGCAAGAAGCGGGACCCTGGAAACTACAAACCTGTCAGTCCCACTTCAGTGCCTGGTAAAGTTACAGAGAAGATTATTCTGGGAGGTATTGAAAAACACCTGAAAGACAATGCTGTCATCAGTTGCAGCCAGCACAGCTTCGTGAGAGGCAACTCCTGCTTGTCAAACCTGATTTCCTTTTAGGGCAAGGTAACCTACCTAGTTGATCAAGGGAATCCAGTTGATGTAATCTTTTTGGATTTCAGTAAAGCTTTCAGTACTGTCTCTCCCAGGATCCCTCTGCACAAAATGTCCAGCACAGCTGGATAAACACTTCATGTGGCGGGTGAGCAATTGGCTCACGGGTCAAGCACAGAGGGTAATGATGAATGGCATAACATCAGACTGGTGACTTGTCACTAGTGGGGTTCCTTGGGCCTTGTGCACTTCAACATTTTCATAAATGACTTGGATACCGGACTGGAAGGGATACTAAGCAGATTTGCAGATGACACAAAACTGAGAGGAGCTGTTGCCTCCCTCAAAGGCAGGGAGGTCCTGCAGAGAGACCTTGACAAATTAAAGGACTGGGCAATCACCAACCACATGAAATTCAACAAGGGAAATTGCCGGATTCTACACCTGGGATTGGCAACTCTGGATGTACATACAGACTGGGGAATGAGGCACTGGAAAGCAGTGCCACGGAAAGGGGCTTGGAGTTGATGGCAAGTTGAATATGAGTCAGCAGTGCCCTGGCAGCCAGGAGGGCCAACCATGTCCTGGGGGGGCATCAGGCAAAGCATCACCAGCTGGTCAAGGGAAGGGATTGTCTCACTCTGTTCTGCACTGCTGTGGCCTCACTTTGAATATTCTGGCAGTTTTGGGCACCACAATATAAGAAAGACATGAAAGTATTAGAGAGTGTCCAAAGGAGGGCAACAAAAATGGTGAAGGGCCTTGAGGGGAAGCTGTATGAGGAACGGCTGAGGTTACTTGGTCTGTTCAGCCTGGAGAAGAGGAGACTGAGGGGAGACCTCACAGTCTACAACTTCCTCGTGAGAGGAAGGGGCAGGCACTGATGTCTTTTCTTGGTGACCAGTAAGAGGACCTGAGGGAATGGCCTGAAGTTGTGTTCAGGGAATGTCCAGGTTAGAAGAAGGTTTTTCACCCAGAGAATGGTTGGGCACTGGAACAGGCTCCCCAGAGAAGTGGTCACAGCACCAAACCTGACAAGAGTTCAAGAAGCATTTGGATGATACGCTCAGGCACATGGTGTGACTCTTGGGGATGGCCCTGTGCAGGGACAGGAGTTGGACTTGATGATCCATGTGGGTCCTTTCCAATTCAGCATATCCTGTGGTTGTGTGAAACGGTGAAGTAATTTGATTTCCACTCTCATAAGAGATCATTGTCATATCTTGATAAACACAAGGTCACCATTCTGGTTTTATCACAATGAGGCTAAAAGTTTTAAAAGACTTGTAGACATGGATGAATAACTGAAAGTTGCACTAAATTTATTTACTAATAGTAAATTTGTTTCATCTATAAATCCATTCAAACTCTTACAGGTTAACACCACCCCACCCTCCCCCTGCTTTTTATTATGTAGGAATAGAATGAATGTATCATGACATGAACAACATAATTGATTAGGTGTTTTTATACACATCAGCAGTCTTTTAATTTAAAAGGTATTAACTATTTAGAACTGCTGTTGGTATTTTTCTTCGCTGAATGTTTTTCTCCAGTCAGGACTTCTGTAAAGGTATCTGCGGGCTTCTTTTTGTCTCTGTGTAGGGGAAAGGTGTATAGCACACTGAACATCAATAAAATGATATTGCTGTTGGCTCTGTGAAAAGGGAAAATTACTCAAAAGAGACTTGGAAGAAAAGAATGGAATGGGACCTTGGTTTCAGGCCTGGGGAACTGCAGAGCACTTTTGAGCTGTTAGAAGGGGAAAGAAAAAAGACTTTGTTTATACTAGTAAATCATAACTCAAAGCTATAGAGAATGCAGGACTAAAGTGGATTTAGCCAGTGCTGTGTAACTTTGATCATCATTATGGTTTGTTTTGCATTTCCTTCGTAGTGTCCCACCAGGCTGTCTTTGAATAGGCTTTGTTGTCATCATGTCATCCACACGTGCAGACTCTGACACTGCTGTTCTTCTGTCCTATCTGGAACTTTGCAAATGCCGTATTTTCTTTAGCTTTCTAAAGTGTTTTGTGTCTTATTCCATCTTTTTGTATGGAATATCACTCTATGGTAAATCAGTTTTTACTGTCACCCCTTTTTTAAAGTCTCTCCTATCCCCCATCCAGATTATGGCATTAGGGGAACAGTTGATTTACAACTCTCTTTGTCTCTTGCCTTGATCTTTCTCTTTCCTTCCCCCAGCTTGTCCTGTTAACATAGAGCAGATCTGCCCTGGCTTGCACTGCTGCTCTTTTCCCCCTGCATTTCCTGCTTGGAAACCTTTTCTCTACTTGATCTTCTGACCTGCAGACCAGGCTGATAAAAGCACTGTCTCTTTGCTGCACCGTCCTTTTTGCTGCCTCTACTGGATCCATATCACCGGTGATCATGAGTGAATTTTCCGGTGTTTATTTTACTGCCTTTTCCAAACTTTTAATTTAGAAGGAAGTCTTCATCTAATACACTATTTAAATAATGTTATGATGGATGAAGTGTAAGCATTCTAACTGGTTATAGAACCAACACATGTTTTGAAAAATATACAATTAAAAGTTAAGCTTGCAAGGGTGGCCGGCGGACCTTTTGCTTCTTCTATGCTACAGCTTTTATGCTCGTTATATGGTATCTGGCAACATAACCTTACATGCAGCTGACAGAAGTTTCATGGATCTCATAGTACTGCGGCCAAAAACATGAAGTCTGTATGTAGCTCACAAGCTGTCTGTTTGGGCAGTCTACCTGAAGCTGCAGATGTCTTGAACCAAATGCCCTGTTTTACGCAGAAAAGTGTAGGTAGCTGAACCACAAAAGTGCACTGTGTCTAAGATGTCTGCTGTGGGGAACCAAGCCAACATATGTAGTAGAGAGTTTTAATGGTTGTAAAGCTGCTAACACTAGGTAAAAGGTGGGATAAGAGAATGATTTGTACCTGGAGTGTGAGATTAATACCCTGCACTTGCATAGCACCTTTCGTTTGACGATCTTGGCATGCTTTATGATCAGTTAATTGCCTCATAACCTCTCTGTGAGGTAAACTATCACTAGTTTACAGTTCAAGAAGCTGATGCATAGAAGAATTGAATAACTTCCTGGGGATGCCTGGGTAGTTGTGGGAGAAACATTTCAAGATTGTCTCATGCTAATTTTGGAATGTCTTATATCACAACACTTAATTTCCCTATGCAAAAGGTAATAATTGATTCTCATTCTTTTTGCTCCTCCAGCTCTTCAGTTGTGTGGGTTCCTTTCCTGTGGTTTTTTTCCCTGTGGTCCTTTGAACTGTGGTTTTAGAGGTGGCAGCTGTAGGGAATTGTTGGAAAAGGAAATGAAATGCCCTTTTAACTGAGTTACAAGTTAACTCTGCAAATTGTCCATCTCTTTTAGATGCTGAAGGACAGAGTTTTACCATGAAAAGAGTGGAAGTCTTGACTTTCTTCCCACTCTTCTCAACATTCAGGTGTAATAAAGCTTCTTCCAGTGTTCCCTTTCGGTTTTGCCACTTGGAGAATTCATACGCCAGTAACCCTGTAGTGCCCCAATTACTTTGCTTGAGGCTAAATGTGTGTATTGCTGGTGATGGTCTGGCAATTCTGGGTGAGGTGGAAACTCATGTAGGCATGACTTTGTCTCTGTTAGAACTTAAAAGCATTAGTAAAATTGCATTTCTGTTTTAGTGTATGAACACACCTCTCTATCGCCCAAAGAAAACTTTCCATTAGTTTTTTCCTACTGACCTTTTCTCATGTTATCAGTAAAATAATCAGAACTATCTTCTTATTGTTTTAACCATGTGTGTAAAATTCCTCTTTGTCCATACTGGTTAGGAAGACAGGAGTAAATAGAAGTTAGTATGTCCTGGGAAAGGATGCATCAGGTATTTTGTTGAAGAGGCCTATGAAAATTAAATTTATGTTTTAGGGAAACAATGTTATGGGCTGCATCCTGTGTAGTAGTATATATGAAAAGCTGTCTTCAGAAAGGTGATTCAAAGCAGTAATTCTTACAGTAGAAAAGTACTTCAAAATATTTTGGAACTATGACAATTTTGTGTTCTGGGTTGAAGTACACAAGGATAAAAATGAGCACCGCATACATACCCCCCAGCATATCATGAAACATGATTTCCGTGTTGTGTGTACCAGTTCTTATTAGAAATGACCCTTCTGGTTTTAAGACTAGACAGTGAACGGTGGTGAAAAAAAGCTGCTGTTAGCCTTGTTCTCAGTAAGCAGAACACATTTTTTTACCTCAGCTTTGTAGAAGAAAAAGAAAAAAGTAAATGATTTTTTTTCTAAAGATACTGTGGACTTTACAAGACTGGTAGTTGGTTTTAATCTTTCATTTCAGCTTCTTTGCAAGATGAAGTATTTTTAATTTTGTTTCTTAATAGACCATAGTGGATCTCATGGTGCAAAGCAAAATCATATGGTCAAGTATTTAAGACAAAAATTTTTTGTTACTTTTATGTTTTTGTTGGTTTTGGGGTTTTTTTTTTTGTTTTTTTTTTTTTTTTTTTTTCACCCCAAACCTGCTGTTTGTCTTTTTTTTTCTGATCTGAATCTCATTTAGCAAAGCTATGCGGTATTTCTTCCTTAAAATAAGAGCAAGTAGAGCTGAACATAATTTAAGTAGTTTCTAAAGAGAAATATATCGAAGCAGATGTACAAAGCTTGTCTTTGTCACAGGAAGCAATTTTTGAAACTTTTTAGATGGCACAAGGACAATTGCTGTGATGAGAAAGGTTGTTTCCAGGGAGAAAACTTAGAATCATAGAATCATTAAGATTGCCAAGATCATTGAGTGCAACCTTTGACTGAACACCACCTTGTCAACTAACCCATAGCACTAAGTGTCACATCCAGTCGTTTCTTTAGCACTTCTAGGAGTGGTGATTCCACACTTTCTTGGGAAGCGTATTCCAGTGCCTGACCACCCTTTCTGTGAAAAATTCTTCCTGATGTCCAACCTGAACCTCCAGTGGTACAGCTGGAAGTCATTTCTTCTTGTCCTGTTGCTTGTTGCCTGGGAGAAGAACTTGACAGTTTTAAGTTCAAATGACAAGTTGAGAGGTTTTGAACTAAATGAAGCTGCTGATGCTGTTTTTAAAAATTGTAGAATGGTAGAGTGGCCTGGGTTGGAAGGGGCCTTACTGATCATCCATTTCCAACCCCTCTCCTATGGTCAACGATTCTGTGATACTCCTGTAATGTATTAGATATATGTAATTCTAACCAGCTCAATCTAGTTTCTCATCCAACCCCAAGGGAGTTAGTTATATTAAGTCACATTAGGTATGTTACAAATTTCAGAGATTCATACAGATAAGTGTTTAAACTTGCATGATAGAGAGCAGAGCAGAATTAGTCCCTTGTCTTGTAAGTGTACCTGCAAACCTTGTGGCTGTGGCTGTTTTTTTCTGATGTTTGGTAGTTGCTCTGCATTTGGGATGGAATTAAAGAGCAGATTTTACTGGAGTACCTGTTGCTGTAGCCTAGGTAAGGTTGTGGTTGTCCTGAAGAAAAGTAAACATCTCTGGTTGTTCTTCTCTTCAGTGCATTGCAAAATGCATGGTGCTATGGGTGTTTTTTGCATTTGTGTGCTCCTCTTTAGAGTTTCTCTCCTGCCTGACTTGCATGCATTTTTCATTGTTGAAATGGTACTGATGCATTGCCTGTTTTCAGGGCTCAGTTCATTTGTCACACAGAAGAGAACTGACTCTGCTGGCCATAAAATTTGTTTTATTGCCAATACATTTAAACATTTCTGATTAACTTTTATTGGGGTCATTTTATTAAATTTGTTGCCTGTGAGTATCATGCTGAGGTAAAGATTGCTACTTCAGATGCCACAAGTTTTATTAAATTGTTATCTGAGAGCATGGTGGTTCTTTGTTCCTGGCCCGGACATCAAGTTGATTTGGAATCTGGCAAAAGAACATGTTTCCTTCTTTTAAATTGGCATCCTGCTAAGTAGGAGGGCCTCCTGGTTGCTTTACACAATTATGTTTAAAATACACAGAAAACCCCAGAAATATGAAGAGACTTCTTTTAGAAGCTTGATGTCTCATTTGAAAGATACATTTATTTGCTTTGCCTCTTCTACAAAAGAGTTTGCAAAATAATAATGCCCCAAAAAACGTGGTTCTTACAAGTAGTGTTATTGTCTTTACAGAAAATAATCCAGCCGACCTATTTGAAACACGTATTTACTGTTTCCTTTCACAGTGGGCTGGAAATGAAGTTTTTAGTATTTAATGATTCAGCCCTGGAGGAGATTTTATTTATTTTTTAAAAAACTGAACTGACTACTTTTAGTGCAAGTTAATTAGACTTTACTCCCAAGAAAATAAGACAATAGTAATCTCACGGCAGCTCAGTATTGATTTGAAGATTACATTTTATTAATTTATACTTTAAAAATAAGTACATTTTCATTATTTAAGAAACATTGCTGTGTAAAAGTAGATGTTCTGTATTGATAAATTAAAAAAAAAAATAAAGTCATATGATTCTGTATAATGAAGACTATGGGGTAATTAGTTGATATCATAGCAGTCAAGTAGTATTATAGGTCCATTCTGCTGAGGAATAGACATGTGCCAAACAGGTACATGCTGGGACTTGAACAAGCTAAGTGGGTTATTAATTTTAAGTAATAAATGTACTACTATTTGATGTTTACCTACCATTTATACTGGGAAGAGAATGTCTTTAATGGGCTTTTGGAGAAAATTTTAGAGGAATTAACTCTAGTCCCCAGTGGTAAATAGAAAAGAAAAAAAGAATTGGCCAAAAGCATATCAGTGAGAAATGCTGAAGATGATAGCATACTACTTTTATACTTACAGTATGATAATGTACTAGTTTTGTATTTACTCAGTGAGAGTTGCATAAGTAAACAGGCAAAGCTTAAGCAGCAGGTACAATAGAATGAAATATGGGTCTTAAATTGGCCGAGTGGAGAGAGAGAAGAGAATTTATACATGAAGAAATAATTTATTTACTGCAGTGTGAGTTGTAACTTTGTGTTACTGGGACTGAAATGGTGGTGGAAGTAGAAGTTATAAGGCAGTGTGTTGGTGTTTTTAGCATTGTCTCTCTTTTTGTAAAGATAAGGCTAAAATGGATAAATTTATTTTCTACATTGTAAAAATCAAAGGATTTAATTCAACGCATAAAAACCAGCATTTGAGAAATTTGATGAACTGCGTGCTAAGTGATTATTTTACCTCCACAAGAGACCTTGAGGCCTGCAAGTTTTTGACAATGAGGGAAATGTGTAATTCTTTAAAATAACTGCTGCTGCTAACCTAAGTAAAGAGAGAACTTTCATATGGAAACCTAATATATGTGTTCCCTTGGTCGTGCCAGAAGTGCAGATATGGTATTTTATGTAGGCTTTTCTGTGGCTCCCAGAAACACAATTGTGGAACATCTGACTAGCAAAGAATATATTTGACCATAAATTGTCAATAATCTCTGCTTTGAGTGAGAAGAGGGTGGCAACCTTTTGCCTTATGTCACCTAATCTGATTTTTAATTCTTCAGTTACATAAACACTGCAAAATCAAAATGTGGGCATCTGTTCTAGAACATTTGGTGATTTTTTTCTTTAATACTAATTTCTATTTTCAGTTTGTGTCTTTTATTAAAAGTATTTTTTAATTTCCCCCTCCTCAGACGTTCAAAGACTAATCCTCTCCCATATTAAACCATTTTCTAAAAATGAAGGAAGGGGCTATGAAATGTCTAATTACTTATTAGATAGTTTCTCATGTGAGGAGGCAAAGCATGTCAGCCCACTCTCTTTTTTTGTCAGAGGAACATGCTTCGTATGCTTTTTGAAAATTACTAAAGCTACTTTATCATTGTGTGTTCCATCATTGTAGATAGTATTTAGTGAAAGCCACATATAAGGTACAGATTACAAAAACTTAGTGTACTGTATAGATGTTTCAAATGGTGATCTGTCTACGTACCAGAAGATGTGTGTTTCTCCTTAACAAAACCACATTATTTTCTTAAGCAAGAGAACTGTTTATATAAAATATTGTCACTTCAGAACACATACGAAGTTAATGACTAGATGAATCTGTTTGAGGTGCCATCATATGGTGGTATGTGTTTTTGGCACACCATACTTACTACTATTCTGATGTTTCAAGAGAGATTTTATTATAAACATAATTTATCTGGAAATTGGGCATGTAAATAGTGCTCTTCCTCCCCTCCTAGAGAAACATGCCTTTTAAAAATTTTGTTTGCGATGTTTTAGCCATGTTGTTGTAAAACCAACTAGAGAACAAGACCTTAAAAGTTAAGAGAGTCACAGTATTTGAAGTCTGCTCTGTCTGCTGTTTATCATAGGTATATTTTTTCTTTAGGAGTAAGGAGAAAATAAATTTCAGTAAATTACTAAAACTGGATGGCCTTCATGAAAGTTGAAAAAGAAAGAGAAACAGCTGACTTGCTAATAGATTGTGTAATTTGTTATTGAAAAAAGGATACTTCACAGTTATTTTAGAAGACTGGACAATATTATAACCAGCTAGAGGAAAATGGATTGTAGGTCATTCCAAAATAAATAAAGCTTGTGGTTCTTACTGTGATACTGAAGAGGGGGGAAAAGTAAAATCTTTAGAAATACTTTAACATTTTTTTTGTAAGTGTAATTAATGATTCCTAAATTTTTTTTTTCCATGTAATTTTTATAAGTCAGTTATTACCAGTGGGAGAAAATTCCAAATAAACTCAACAGATTTTCAGTTATTTTTTTATAAAATTATGCAAAAGATGATGAATGAGGTCTGGTTGCTATTCCATGCAGTGGTCAGATTGAAGCAGGATTTTTAAGCATTTCATTAGGATAAGGCAGCTATCTACCCAGTTCTGAAAATTCCACTAGTCTCAGATAATTGAGGGAAAGGACACTGACAAATAGAGTTGACCATCTAGTCACACTCAACACCTAACTGCAGGCAGAAGGAATCCTACTATTTTTCAGATGCCTTTTTTGGCTTTTTTAAATTACAGGAAGATAACATGAAGATTTTTCTGGTTCTTCTAGTTTTTTGTGCATCTTGGTAGCTGCTGTGGAAGTGGTGGGCAATTTAAGGGAGAAGTTTACAAAGGTGGAGGAAGGATGGGGTAGTAGCTTGGGATGTCCCTTAACAGTATATCAGAGGCCAAATTTATTCTATCAAGACAGATCTCCCTAGGATCACTTTACCTTTATAAAACTATAAATTTACTCCCTCTGAGAGACTAGCTAATTTGGTGGCAGGGGAGATCTCAACTGACATGAGAAGGCACCTGTAACCTGGCCACAAAAAAGGTACATCACTGAACAGAATTAAGTAACAAATGATAAAAAAAAATAATATTTAAAGCATTGAATAACTAATCAGTTAAATGTTGGAAGTATTTATTGAAGGAGATGGTAATTTTTCATTCCCAGTTACATCCTTAGAGAAACATGCAAGTAAAGAGAGGATAAGGTGAGATATCTTGTATTTTACTTGACATGGAAATTACTTTTGAATGAACAAACTTTAAGTGTAACACATTTGTTTTACAATAAGGTGCTAACTTTAATCAAGTTTTCCCTGTACCTTAGCTGATACAGTCTGAGTTTTTGCAAAACCTCTAATGAATTCTTTGTTTCGGCACATTCTAGACTGTAATTGCACTTAATGTTCTGGTGAGATGGAGGGGACTCTATCTGTGAATGTTTGGTGTTTTTTTTAGTTATATGCTGAAACAGTTTTTAAAAATCATTCTACTGTTTGGATCCTTATGGTACTTCAGCCTTCCTAGTACCCAGTTTAATGGACTGTCTCTATTCAGACATATGTTTTCTCTGCTGGTTTTTTTATGTTCCTAAAAGTTGGGTGTCTCAGAGGCTTTTTAGAGTAATTTGTAAACTACTCACTAATTTTTCATGGGTCTCAGTCTTTTCCCATAAATTACATTTAAGTGACTCAGAAGTTGTAAATGGTCCTTCAGTTAGAAAGAAGTCTTGCTGCAGCATCTGTTCAATGGTGTAGCAGGTAAAACCAGCACTAGAATGATGGGCCCCAAAGGGTTGCTTTACATTCGCTTATTTGTGTCAAGATACCTGTCAAACCACAGTGTGGTCATGTTCCATTTGTGTGATGTACCAACTGCTGTGCTTTCTGGGTTGGAAGTGTTAGCAACTTGAGCACTGGGATTAAAACAGACCTGATAAATTAATAGGCTTTTATCAAGCTTTCTTGTGCATCCTTACAGAGGAGTGGTTCCTCAAACTAAAATGAAAATGATTTGCAGCTGGTTTTGGACAACTCTTCATAAGCCAAAATGGCAGTATTTGTGCTTTTCTTAAAAGGTTTAGCTGAAGTAATGCAAAAGATGTTGGGAATAGGGTGTGTGAATAGCAAAATGGAAATGAGCCTTTCTTTCAGTAGCGAATGAGAATTTACATGCAGAAAATGGAAGGACAGACAAAAGCTTAGAAGTGGAGAGATAAACTTCCACTTGTAACTGTAAAAACTCTTCCCTTCCACTCCAACCTTCTTTATACTGTATGAGAATGTATTAAAGCAGTTGTATAGGAGAACTATCTGGATCACCTTTGTGAATTAATATGAAAAACTTATCATTATACCGCTCAAAGTGAAAGTGAATGATAGATTTGTAAACAAGAAAATATCAAGAGACTGTCCCTTATTTGTCCCTTTGTTGTACCTGTGCGTAGGAATGGCTGTGTTTTAAATTGTAGTTGACTTCTTTTAAGAACGGATCTAGGATAGAACTCGAGAGGATCCCCATGTGCTGACTGTAAACAGTATATTTAGTAAGCTTTCTGTATCAAAAAAAAGCAGATGTATTCCAGGTTGGGATTTTCCGTGCAAAGTAAAGCTTGCTTGGATTGACAAGAAAATGAGCTGCAGGGAATGTCAAACTAAGGAAGAAAGCCAGCTGGGAAGAAGAAGGAAATATACTGCCTAGTTTTTACCAGTTGTCCTACTTAGAGAGGAAGTTGAGAGGTTTTGAGAAATGGGTAAAAGGTGCTTTGGTTAGTTGACATAAAGCCTGAGCTGGTGAAGTCAGATTCATTCAATAGGAAGATGGTCAAACGTGTCACACCTCTCTCTAGAAAGGGTACAGAGGTGTTAGCTGGTGCTGTTGGAAGACTGATGCTGTTGTGATCCAATCTGAAGGATCAAACTCAGTTTGGGGACTTGATCCTGCATCAAAATTAAACATATGCTTCAAGCCTTTTAATTGTTCTGCTATTTTGCCAGTCTTCCAAGAACAGAAATCTCTATTCTCTTTCTTTCTCTCAAGAAATGCAATACACAATGGGAATTTGATTAATCTTTTTTTGTGATTCATCCTGTCTCTGCCATGTTCTTCAGAGAGGAAGACATTTTCTTTGACAGTTCCTGTCTTGACTTATTTCATGTAGTTGTTAATTGGTCATAGAGTGAAATACAAGATGTGCCATTATTTCCTCTGCATAATTTGATCCTACTCAACCTGCCAACAGCACCACAGAGCTATGTGTATGGGGAGAGTGACTTATATGCACTATAGGATGGGGAGAAGAATGCAGCAAGATAGTCAACATTTCCTGTAACTCTGCTTGACAATAGAACTTTTCAAAAGCTATTTCCTAATAACTTAATTTTATATAAAAATACTCCAATTAGTAATTCTAGCACCAGTCAGCCTGAAGACCTTGACTGTTAATGCCGTCTTCTATTGCTTGTTTTTCTGTTTCAAACCAGTTTGGAACTTAAGTCATTCAAATACTTTCTGTATTGATACATAGTGCCCCCAAAATGCCTGTTTTAGCTGACAAAGCAAATGCTTACTATTTAGACAGCCTTTTACACATAAGTTTTTGTTTGTTTGTTTTTATAGAAAATTTTGGAATTCTCACACTTCATTTTAATAATTTGCTGCATAAATCCTGTGTCTGTGTATAAAGCACTCTGACTGTGGATTTGTCCTTCACATTCTAAAGTTTAGTGAATTAAAGTTTCCGGTTAATGACACAGAGCCCTTTTTTTTTTTAGTTTTACAATATTTTTTCACTTTCTCAAATGTGAAAAACAAAACAAGACTGTACATGAGTATTATTTGATAAATTCTGTAACTTCTGGGTGACTTCAAATTATTTTAATGTTATTAGTGTCTTTATTGTGTTTTTCCTAATTGATTATAGCTCTTGCTAGGACATGCAGTGCTTGGAGTAGACCATTTCATTGCTCTGTCATTTCTGAAGCAAATGATTGCTGTTACAGGAAGATCTTTGTAGGTAGTGTTTAATTTAAAATTGTTCTTACGTTAGTTTCTTGGCTGTTAAATTTTATAATTCAAGCATCCCTAGCAAAGCAAATCTTAGGTACCTAACACAGGCATTTATATTGTGGTCTGGAAGCAACAGTGTATTGATTATGTTGGATGGTGTCAAGAATGGGAAATTAACCATAGCGTGTAATTTAACCCTTCTTTGTTATTTTAACAGGACGAGTTTTTTGAATGATGTATAGCAAAATAAAAAATCAAAAATTGATTGGGTATTTCTAGTTACGATGATGTTCGTGCTAGAAGGAGTGGTTCATTGTCTGCAGGTGGACTTTCACAACACGTGTTTTAATCAAACAGCCGAGGGATGGGAGCGGTCTCAATTGTTCCCCTCTGTGCTTGGCTGCATATTCCTGCCTCCTCCCTGTACAAGATCTTGCACTTTCATGGCCACAAAGTGAGTCAGTTTAGCTTGTTGATCCACGGGAGGGTGAATCCAACAAGTTGATGAAGCCCACATAGCTGGAGGAGGATTGGGTATGGACCACCCATTTTGGCAGCATTTGGGAGTCAAAGATTGAGTGTAACATGAAATTGTAATTTTTGTTTCCAGCTTACTTTGTTGTCTGTTAACACAGCAGAGAGTTTATTTTATCATAAAATTACCAAGAGCTGCAAACATTATTGGGGTGACTTGTTTTAGTTAAATATGCAAATAACATCTTAGATACAGTAATTCTGAAATAAGCCTGAGCAAAATATTGTCTGTATTACAGTTCTAGATATGCCAAATTCTGTAGAAAAGCTGAGAAACTGCTGTGACTCATTAAGGGAAGAACTAAATTTGAGCTCACAAAGAAAGACAGGTTAGCTGAGCATTTAAATGATACTTGGCTTGAGATTCATCCAGGCTGCTGTACTGTGGACAAGGCAGGATAAAAAGGTAGTGATTTCTTGACCCTAGTAAGCAAACTGCATAGGGCTGTCTGCATCAGAATAACATTTCGGTCATTTGTGTTGGTTTGGTTTTCTTGGGGTATAGGGTATTTTTTTCTTTTTCCCACAGCCGCTTTGAGTTACAAAAAGCTTTTGTATCAGACTTGTCTTCAAAGTATTCCAAATTTACATTGCAGGGTGGATTATTTGCAACAGTTACTTGAAACAGAAGTTGGGGCTTACTTTCTTTTTCTTAAATCTGAACAAGTGCAAGTGCCCCCTCCTTGCCTCAGTTGTCATTGAGTCAGAGGTAGTCCTTCTTTATCCATTCTTCTCTTGGAACTTTTCATCACTTTTCTGCAGGGTGTCAAAAAAGCAGGGCACAAGCAACACCTAATAATCTGCTATGCTTGGTATTCTATTTCTGCATAATAAATTCTTGGTATTATGCATGATTTTTATAATGACCTACTGGCCTACCCATGTTTTCCATGGCCAGTTCTTATCTCTGTTTTCCCTAGTTGATTGCATTACATTCATCTGTTCCCTGGTTTTGTCTCATATCTTGCAGTAAGTACACGTAAGACTTTTTTGACAATTGTAATAAAGGCATTTTACAAAGTGAAGTGGGAGAAAAGGGTCCTGTACCGAGAGAGTTCTCTGCAACACAGTTTGTGTTAACGTGTGGTCTGTTCATTGAAGACATTTCAGTGTTCCTGTGATGGCATTAAACATCTTACTAACTTTCAGTTCTACTATGAAATTTTTATCCAAGAAGAAGTTTGGGTGTGGATATCACTTCTTCATCTTCTCATGAGCCAGATGCTCACTTGGGTATTTATGCTTCTGATTTTTATCTCAGATTTGGTGTTAGAATTGTGTAGTGACCAATTTTTTTTGGTCACCAAATGTTGTTTAGTGACCAGTTCTGTTTCCACTGTCTGTAATGTTCCTACCATTTATAACACTGTGTAAAATCCAGACTCTTTCGTCAGTACTAATGGAAGTGAATGATAGTATGAGGTGATGGAAACATTTTATTTCCTAAACACTTCTCAGTTTGCCGTTGATTTCGGTTTCTCTGGAGGACTGATCTTTCACAGCTGTTGCAAAATGTAAGTGGGTTTTTTCCCCTGCTGTGCAGATATCTGCCTTTTTCTAAACTCTCCATGGCACAAAAGGGTCTTTTTAAAATGTCACAAATACAAAGCAATTTATGTTGGCATTAAATGGAAACATTTTGCTGTTGTTGTTTATGGAAGAAATTGAAAGTTTAGGAGTGAATGGGTAAAAAAAGATAAATATTGAGCAACCTCCTTATAGAAATAGGGAGTTACATGTAGTTGATTCCTTAGGAAATATCTTGCATTCAATTTTATCAGTTACTACTTGAAAATACTTGGGGCTTCACTTTTTTGTAGTTGCAGTAACTACGTTTTACTGTTTACTCTTTGTTATTTCGCAAACAGGTTTTGTCAAATGTAATGCAATATGGATGAATTAGTTGTTTTAAGTTTGCTTGTAGTCTAAAACTAGTGAAAAAATTACGTATGCATATCTAGTTTTATCTCTCTATATATGTATGTATATAAATCTGCCTAGATAAATGGTAACATATGTGTAAAACTGCCTAAGCCCCCCTATGATAAAAAATAATAAGATAGGTTTTAAATGATATAACTTTACTTTTAGAAATTGTTTTCCACTGAGAGTTAGTGCTGGACATTAATGCATACATATGGAAGCATAATGTTGATTCAGATGGAAAAGGAAATATCAATTTAGATTGAGGAATGTGTTCCCTATAATCCTCCCTGTTCTCAGTTATTCTTGTAGAGCTTTGCATGGAGCTTGTAGCTATAGTGGGGGAATACTAACTTCAGTAGCAGATGTGAGCCTGAAGCTTATTGCATGTTTCACCAGATGTTTCATTTATCTTTAGGGCAACCTTCTGGTTTGTTTTTTATATCAAACACTGTGAGAAATAAAATTCAGAATATATTTTAAACATGTTATGAATATTTGGAGATAAAGGAACCCTTTTATAACCTGAAGAAGCATTGTAATGTCTCATATGAAATACATTTTTCTTTAGACTGTATTTCAGCAACATACTTTGTAATTTCATATGTTGATCCAATCTGATCTGGACTAAGCTTGCTTGTAAAGATAATGTAACCTTAAACTGAGCGGGTTTTGTGTGTTTATGTAAGCTCATTGTCTACTTCTATATTTGTTAGTAGTTCATGTGATTTGATAACTTGAGTATTTACTGCTGGAATTAGTTTACAGTTTAAAATAATTTTTTAGTTGAAGAAGCCTCAGCGATTTCAGAAGTAATTGTGCATCTCAAGAGGAGGTCCCTTAGGGTGATGCAGTTGGTAGTTCATGAAGGAAATGGATCATTGGAACACTTTTGTGGCTCTCTGGCCATTGCCTGTGTGTAGGGTAGTAGGTCCGAAACTCAGTTTCTGTGCATTTGCACCTGCTCATATGCTCAGACCATGTGCTGCTCTTGCCATGTTTGAGTTACAGCATTGTCCTAAAACTGGTGTGTGTCTTGTCTGTGAATGAAAATTTTAGTACTTGTGACATGCAGTTCAGAGTATAACAAAGCCAAGTTTTGGAAGTTTTGCCAGTGAAAATTGTAGGGGACAGCAAGTGAAATGTTTATGAAGTGTGTTTAGTGACTTTTGTTCATCAAGCACATTTAATAATATGGGAACACATCAGGGACTGTCTCTGCCTTCTGTCTTTTCTTTCATCAGTTCCATGAAAAAGAAATACTCCATTTGCAAACTTAAAAAACAGAGTGAATTGTTAGTCAACTTCAACTAGATAATAGGTAGGAACCAAGTAAACTCTTAAATTTGACTTTTCAGTAGATCATAATATCACAGTGGCGTGCTGAAGAAAAAGATGTCAAATGTTGTGAAATGCAGCAAAGATCGTGAACAATTCTTGCACTAGAAATGCAGCATTGGAAAGCAAATTCCTTTCTGCTCTTGTCCTTGAAAGGAAAAGTAAAAGAGAGTAATTTAAAAAACACTTTAAGAGTTTGTGAACTCTTACGGAGTAGGTCTTAAGCCTATTCTGTTGACATACTCCCTGAATCTCCCCTTTGTGGCTGTGCAAAAGTCTTTTTCCTTTGGGACTTAATTACATAGCCTACTTCTAAGAGCTACAATTGCTTACATAAAAAAGTAGCATCAGGAGTGTATTTTGTATATTTATAGCTGTCTTTTAAGACAACAGCTGGCTACCAGGGCTAGTATGTTGTGATCAGCAATTGCTCTCCAAAACAGAAATTGGAAGTCAGTTTTAAAAGCTAATCAGTGTACCTCTAAGTCTGGGATAGTATTTCTGGTTCTTATGCTTTCAAAGTAATACAGAAGAAAGGAGGCCATCAGGTTAGACTTTGATTGCTGCATGGCCTTGTGGCAGTGCAGGAGAAGAGCCCGCGCTCCCCTTCTCCATTAAATGACAACAGTGGAATGGGCAAAGTTTCAGTTGCCTTGTAGTGATCATATAGGTCGTTCAGCCAGTTGCCTAAAAATCTTTCTGGAGTATTGGTTGTCCGTTGCAGAAATGGAATAGTTCACCATGGACTGGGTTATGCCAAGTTCTGAGGGGAAGTCTGGATTTGTGAAACCCTTTTGAATTCAGCTGTCCCACAGTGAAGTTTTGATAGTGTAATTGTCAGTTTGCCAAGTGTTTCTCATTCTCAGGACTCTGGCAAGGACATTTTTTCATGTGGAATCTTCTCTTTCACCTGCTGAAGAAGTGGGTCATGGTTTCAAGACCCCTAAACACCTTAAGTGTACAAATTCAAGAAAGATTATTTCTAGAAAAAGTGTATTAGACTCTTCAGATAAACCGTAACTGAAATTGTTTACTGTGCAGAAAAGAATCTATTGTATTATGTTACCAATCAACATAATTTGGTTGGTGTTTTATGGCTAAGGGCTCTGTGCACGCACACTGTAAGCTGTGTGGGGATACATTAATGCTCTCTAATAAGCATTGTTGTGACTCAGTCTTCCTAGAGAAAGAAGGATTTTTTTTATTTTTTTTTTACAGTGCCCTTGAGTATGTTCTTATGATAAAATACTGAGGAGGTGTTTAAAACACAAATTGTAGTTTTTAAGTAGCTCTTTAGAGACTCTGATAACGGTATCAACATTTTTGTTCTAAGGCAGAGTAAACTTCTGACAAAGTTTTCAAATTTCCTGCTAGCACCTGATCCTGTGATTGTTATACATAAAAATAAAATAAATTGGGAAATTTAAAGTAATTGTTTTAAGTAAGCTGCAATTGAGCTTATTCTTACTGAATTGTCACATTAACAAATACCTCAAAGGTGCCACTGTTCCACTCATTAAACTTTTATTATTCTGAACTGTTTTCTGATATGAATGTATAACTCTGGCAAATGAAAAGTTTTGGTTTTCAGTGAAATACTTCTGAAAATAGCATTCTTTGTAATACCTTTCAGTGAAAGTCTTCAGCAGTTCGTATAGTTTTTAATTCTGGTTATATCATTATTAAAGAGAATTTACTGCGTGTGCTGTTGATGGCTGCAACAGTATTTCTCCTTTTTTTAAAATTTAAATGCAGTTTTAAAAAGAGGACATCATGGTCGTGCTGAGATGCTTTTTAATTTATATTTCTTTCTGCCACATTTCCCTGTCTGCTGAACAAAATGAATTCTCTAGGCCTCTCTTTTCAAGTCCTCTTGACATTGCAGTTCAGTGTTATTCAGTCCTTGGCTCTGTTTCCTTTTTGTCCTTTGACAATTCTGTATTTTCATGTTTGCTTACCATATTGAACTGCAGTCACAAATCTAAGCACAGTTTGTGTAACAAAATATTTTCGGACTGGCTCACCCATGTTAATTTTTTTGAAGCCATTTCTGTTACATTTTTGACATTCGGTGAGAGTGGCTAAAATAAATATAGTCTGTGGCTGTTACCCAAAGATTTTGTACCTATTGTGACTCATATCTTGTTTGCATTTGAAAAGGTATTTAGGCTGAATCCTTTGAGAATTATATAGTGCTCTGCATAATTGCTTTTAACATTTTCAATAACTAACAAAAAGATGAATGCAGAATGAAAATAGCTGCTTTTGAAACACAAAAAGTCTCCTTTGATGAAATTTTGTACTGTGGTTTGTTGTTTCTAGAAGCCTATATTTTACTCAAACCAAACTTAGTGTACTGAGATAAATAATATTTTTTCTTTAACAATTAGCAGAACTTTGTGATCTTGGCCCCTTAAAAAAATTAAAAATTGACAAATAATGTTTTATGTGACTGAAATTATTTGAGGGTTTTTTTTTTTGTATTTTTCTTTACCATGTTCTAACTTACTAAACCATCTTTTCCAGTCATGGAATTGTTGAATAGCTGAGGTTGGAAGGGATGTCTAGAGGTGTCTGGTCCAATCCCCCTCCTCAAAGCAACATCAACCAGAACAAGGCTGTTCACATGAGTTTTGATTGTCTTCAAGGATGGAGATTCTACAGGTCCTCTGGGCAGCTTGTGCTGGAGTTTGCCCTTTCTGACAGTTTGAAAGCAAACAAGCTATTTTGTCCTTTGTTTAAGTTCAATTTTAGAAATATTTATGTGCATAGGTAAAATTCCCCTCAGCCTTCTCTTCGCCAGCTCTTTCAGCCTCTTCTTGAGTGACAGATGCCCCAGTCATCTTCATGGCCTGTCCCCGAACTCACTGCAGTAAGTCTGCGTCTTGTCCTGGGGAGCCCAGCATTGGACACAGCACTTCAGATGTGTTCCACCAGGTCTGAGCAGAGGGGAGGGATCACCTCTCAACCTGCTGTCAGTGCTTTGCCTAATGCCCAAGAACTGCCTTTGCTGCAAGCGTCCATTGATGGCTCAACTACATGTCCACCAGGACCCCCAGGGCCTTTTCTGCAGTGTTTGTTTCCAGCCAGTCAGCCCCAGTATGTGCTGCTGCCTGGGCTTCTTTCTCCCCAGGGGCAGAACTTTTCATTTCCCTTTGCTGAACTTTTTTCCAGCCTGTTGAAGGCACTCTAGATGTCAGCACAAACCTCCTCCCAGTTTTGTATCATGGCACACCTGAAGAGGGTGCACTCTGTCCCATCATCCAGGTCATTAATGATGATGGTGGGAGAGTACTGGATGCAGTATTGACCCCTGGGGCATGCCACTGGTGCCTGGCCTCTGGATGGACTTTGCTGCTGATCACAGCCCTGCACACCTTGGCCATCATTATGTCTTTTAAATGAAGTCTGTTTGGATAGTGCTAATCTTGTTGAATTGGGTTTTTTTCCTCCAACTATAATTTGAGTTTCTAAATACAATGTAGTTACAAAGGCATTTTGGCAGTTGGTGTAATATAGGTACCACCAAGTGATTCAGTGATGCATCTCTTCCTCAAATGAAGCTGTTTTGCTGTGAGGCTGTGTACAGAGTAAGTGGTGAGTGCTGTCCCGAGGGTTTGTACTCTTCAGAGAAGAAGCAGGAATGGAAAGAATTGACTTGTCCAGCCCCCATCAGGGAGTCCTTCAGCTGAGCAAGCAGTGGAACCGCAGCCTCCTGCCTGCAGCTCTGATGTGTTGTGCTTTTTCTCTTATTCATTAGAGAATTGATTGCAGTGGATGTGTCCCTCTGCTTCTCAACTTGTTTCCCATGTAAAAAACCTTCTTTAAGTTTATAACTTCCTTCTTGGCACAGAGCACTTTTTCTGCCTGTTAAACAGGGTGTGAGTTTAGTTCTTGGCTACTTTGAAAGAACAAGCCACACTTAGATATAAAAGTTGCAAGTGCTATGTGGCTGAAATATTAGCTTTGGCTTGCAAAATCCTGCCAGTATGATGTTACAAGCCCTAGAAAGAGGAGAAATTCGCCCTGACTCTGTCATGTGTAGATGATCTAAAAGCCATGGGCTTTATTTTCTAAATTTAATATTCTTAACCTCTTGTGTGGTTTAGTGTTGTTTAAATTGTTTGGTATCTTTTGCATTGAACATAGTGCATGAGTTGTTAGGTGCCAAAGGCTGCTTGTGCAAAGGTATGGCTGTTTTCACCTCTGATATCTAACCACTCCTGTTTATATTGATTCTCTTGCTGGGCTGTGGAACAGACCTCCTGGATCTACCCTGAATTCATTGTCTCTTGGAGGGCACATTGGAGAGATTATACTAATGCAGGCATTGCTAGTGTTAGCCTGGGCTGTAGAAACGTGACTAATACCAATGGTGATGCCATTCAGTAGATTCCATGAAGTGCTGCAGCTTGTAACGAACACACAATAAAACGGAGATTTCAGTTTTGAGTTACTTTAGACTGATTTCCCTAATTGTCACATTATTATCTGGGCAGTGGTGAGAAATCATAAGTTTGAAATTTTCTTGTGGAGAGTGGCAGGGGGGACAGGCATAGAGATGAACCTTGTAATACTGCAAACAAACAGACTGTCAGGCTTCTGTGTCGTGTTTGTTGTTGAGATGTTGCCTTTAAATTACTTTGTATATAAAAGTATGGTCACGTGCATTAACATTTACTTTGGTAAATCCACCTTAATTCATGGTTAAATGCATATTTACATATGGAGGTTGTGTATATTTTCTCTCTCCCTCTTCTTCCACCCCCCCTTGCATCCTTGTGTCTTTATATATACATATTTATATATATAAGTGAAAAGAAGGAAGCAGTGAGTGATGATGATGAATCTGATATCTATGAGAAGAAAATGGGACCTGTAGCAACTAATTGTTAGGCAGGTTGTCCAAGACAAGGCTGTAAGTCTGGTATAGAAATAGTTGGCGTATTTGGAGAATGTTAATGCATCAGGACAGTTAGTCTGGATCTGTCTTGACCAGTTGAAATGCCATTTGGGTGTACCAGGTTTTAGTTTGTTCACATCTGTGTGGAAAGCCTCGGAAGACTGAACCATGCTTGTTTAAATACTGCAATAGATTCTTTTGTGTTAAAATAAGGTCTGGTGTGTGTGTCTTCCTGACTTTCAGGATTCTTGTGTCAAAATGCCTGTGAGCATTTCAAAATTCTACCTACTGGCTTTCCATGGCACCTGTGTTATAAGTTGCCAACCCTGTGTTGAAGAATCATATTGGAGTTATTTAGGAGTCTGTGCTGTTATGCCTGAAGCTGTATGCTTTTAAAGACTTAAATACCTTGATATTCTTTCATGAATTAAATGTTGCACGTGCTAATTAATCGATAGCTGCTGTGACAGCAGTCGTGTAAGGAAACAGTACAATGATGTATTAGTGATATTCTTGAACATTTCTTTGTTGGAATTGGCATAAAAACAAGGTTTCACCTAATGAAGCATAACTTACTTCCTCAATTGATTAGCTCAAAAATTCTTAACACATTGTTTTTCTTCTGACATTGGTGCCTAGCTGTATGGATGAGATCTCTTGAAAATTTGGATGTTATTGGTTCTGGATGATGAATTTCTGGTCAAGAATTTCATGTCTCTCATCACGTGCCTCTTGCTGCCTGCTAGCATCCATGGCCACTTGAATCTTCAATACCCCACTGATGCCATCACCTGTCATGTTGATATTTACATAATATTATATGTAACTTATAAGGAGTGAAGGAGGCCAGTTTTCACATGCAGGAAGAGACTACCTCTATCACAATTTGATTTAAACTGCTGTTTCTTGTTGCAGCCAACAGCTTCCAAAATGATTGTGTCATGACTGTTGGCAAGGAGGACTTAAAGCACCGGTTTTCATGACATCTGAAAATGTCTTGTCATGTAATTGCAGTAATTTAGGAGGCTTTTGGGCAAATTCTTTCACAAGGTTTGAACTGTTTGTTTTACTCTTCCTCCAAAACCGTTTTGTTTTCTTCAAGCTCCCTAGAAAAATCTTAAACATTGTCTTCTACTCTTGAGCCCATCTAAAATCAGTTTTCTTCATATTGTTTCACAAACTCAAAACTATCCTGAAGAGAATTGAGAACAGCTCTTGGTAGCCAACATGCTTCAGCAAAATGCTAGTGTATCCCTTATGAATATTTTAATATAGTTTAAAAAAATACAGTTGTTTGATGTACTTAGTTATGGCTCTCACTAGGCATCAGCTCTGTATGGATCCACAGCCCCCACATGCGCAACATACACCTTTCACTTCATCTTTAGAAATCTTTAGATGTAGGAGTTGGTTACTTACCTTTTCGTAAGCCTGCACATTAAGAATTTTTTGTATTAGAGTTAGGATAGGGAAAGTTGATTTTTTTTCCCCCCTCCCCCCTCTTTTAAAGAGGTCCCCAGTGATAAGTGATGTTGAATGTGTCTGTCAGCAGACAGTGGCTGGATCTATAGCTCAAAAACTAAACCAGCAGGGAACCTGCCACTCTCAGATCTGTCTGCAGGCTAAAGAAGGGCAAAGATTTCTGTTCTGGCAGGGGTTGCAAGCAAGAAGGCTTGACTCATTTTTTCTAAAACTCAGTGCTTTACAAAGCAAATGTCTGAGCCCGAATCTTGTAGTGGAGAGATGTTTTCTCATCTGTCTACTGGGTAGGACTTTGCCTGGATTCTGACTTACTTGTACCTTGTGCAAGTTAAAGTTAGGTTGCTCACGGCTTGAAGACTTGCCTGAAGAGTGCACGTAGAGATCGTACAGCAGAGAGCCAAGTGAAGCTACCCTTGGTTGGAGCTTTCATACAGTGGTTGGATGGGACGTCTCAGTTGTTTTTGTCATGAACTATGAAATAGCTACCTGCTCAATGGGATGTTGTTACTCAGAGGTATCAGGTGGAGTTCTAAGAGTGTTGTAAGAGTTATGCTGAAATGTCCTTGTGACATTGTGTTCATCTAGGTATTAGACAAAGCTCTTAGTTACTGGTAGGGGTGAGAGTTAAGTGCTATTCTTAGTGAAAATAAAGAAGTTAATCTGGCAATTTACAGCTGCTTGCTCAGTAACAGCACCTAAATAAATAAATAAATAAAACTAAATAAAGCTAAATAAAACTGGTAGACTTTGTAAAATTAATGTGAATTTTGGGGGTTGTGTGGGATCCTCTTTTCTTCTTGAAAGGAGCAGTAGTTGTTGACTGCTTTGAGCCTTCCTGGTGCATGGGGAGGTCTTGCTCTACACAGTAGACCCCCAGTGAACAGAGCAGGAAGCCCAATGCTGCTGAAGACACAGTCCTCCTTTTTCCCTTTGCCCTGTTCCCTTTGCCCTGTTCCCTTTGCCCTGTTCCCTTTGCCCTGTTCCCTTTGCCCTGTTCCCTTTGCCCTGTTCCTTTTCCTGTTCCTTTTCCCGTTCCGTCTTCTCCTCTCCCCCTTCCCCCTTCCCCTTCCCCTTTTTCTTTCCTTTTGCTGTACCTATTGTGTTTGAAAGCTAGATACTTGTGTCATTTTTATTCAAAGGATGGGCTTATGTGTGTAGCTACCATGTTGTGCTTTCTTCACTGATTCTGTCTGCCAGATGCTTAGCAGTGTTGTTATCCCTACATCATGGGCTGATGGAGGTCACAGAAAACAAATAGTTTGTGTAACTTTCAACTGAAGAAATAGGGTGTAGCAATGATTTTTTTCTTTTAATGAATCCTGATTTCCTATAAGGACAATTCAGGAAAATTATTATATCAGGGCTGTGTCTGCTTCACTGTTCAGACCACATTTTGTGAGCTTGAAACTTAAGAACAGTGTGAGAAAATCTTGAAAACAGACGTGTGGATATTCAATACCAAGCCATGAGAAAACCACTTGCTTCATTGTATCTGGCAACAGAAGATGGATGTTTTGACTTTAAGTAAGCTGTTGAGGCTCTCCCTCCTCTTCCCATTGCCCTTTGAATTTCTGCAATGCAAACAATGAATGGTACAAAATACCCAAACTTTGAAGCTTTACAAAGAAGAAAAATCTTTTTATGCATTTCAAGGGAAGGTGAGGAATTTAAAAGCCCCGAAACCCCTTCTGTGAAGTTGTCATTTTTCTTCACTTACTGAAGAGTTACTAACAAAATGAGACTGACTTACTTGTGTGCTGTATGACATTACTGATTTTGAAAATGCAGGGATTGCTGAGTTGTTTCCATTTCAGTGTGTGTCCCTGTTCTGCTTTCAAATTGTTGAATATGAAAATCTGTGTTATATTAAAAAGTAAAAGTGACTGTGTAATTCATTAATCTTTAAACATTTCCAAATTTTTCCAGATAATTAAATAACTTCTCTGAGTGTTTATGTAATATAAAATTTCATAAAAGTACATTAAACTGATTGACATTTATATATGAAAGGAGTTAGAACTTTACCACACATTTTTGTGGTAAAGCTTAATTGCTTTGTAACTTGGAGCACTAAGGTAGATATGTTGATGTTTAGTAAAGAAAGAGCTTTTACCTATTAATGTATCCTCACTAGAGTAAACAAGCAAAAATCAATGGCCAATAAAGAAACTGCAGGAATCTTAAAAAAGCTTTAAGAAAACACCTTTTTTTTAAAGGAGGTGCTTAGTTAGATATGAAGTTACTGTAACATACAGTTGTTTTTTGATCATACTGATTCCTTTTCATGTCTCTAATCCTACTCTGTATTTTAGCAGCTAGAATGATACTTATTGGACAAAGTTGGTGTAAGTAAAGGCTTCAAGGTGGTGAAGATCAGGGGAATATACTCCTAATAGAAAACAGTTGATTCTTTCTTTAGGCATGTGATGTTTATTAGGAAATGAGATAGCATCTTCCTGTTCTTTTATACGGAAAGCAAGAATTAAGTTGCCCAGATGGCTTTTTTAGTAGTACAATTTACTGCTGTTGTGACAGTGCAGGCTGACTGAAACTCTCTTTCTTGATAAAGATTTCAATCCCATATAAAATACGTCTTCCATCAACATAAGAATAGTAGTGTAATAAGCCAAATGGATGCTTAGATAAGAATAACGTTTACCTGCCCTATAGGAAAAGATAGAGGATTAAATGGCAACTGTTTATAAGATACTGTGAAGATGGAGCCTTTCTAGGTAAATGCTGAAAAAGATACTCCAAATATATGACAGAAAGCTTTCAAAATATGTTGCCTTTTCTTCTGGGCATTCCTTCTTAAAAATCATTGCCAACAAAATAGTTTAAATATATTGCTTGATTTCAAACTTCAATGTCAAGATGCTAGTTTAAAATGGATTTCTGAATTAAAACATGCTTTTTGAAAACTTAGTGTTGTAATATTTCTGAAGATAATATTATAATGCTTTTATCCTTTGGAATTATGTTGCATACCTTAGAAGACAGTTTTGCAAGTTACCTTGGCAGTTCTGCCCATCTTATTTAGAATATTCTTGTGGCTTGGGTGCGTTTATTTAAAAACAGAAACAGATTTCTAATATCTTGAGTTGTGTAGAGAATTGTGTGGTCAGTGAGATTTATTTAGCTTGTCCAAAGGCTTATCTGAGCGTTTGCTCATGTGTTAATAAAGTGATATAAAAGTTCGATGAGTTTGATTGCCTCCTAGTTCAGTGGTTATGTTCTTAGAGCAGAGCCCCAAGCTCGCTGTCAGAAAACTCTGGGCAAGTGCCAGCACATGTGCAGGAAGTGGTGTGCTTCCATTTGCTACTTTCCCGTTGTCCTGTCACGCACATCCCTGTGCTTTCCCTATTCTTGTTTTACTCATTTGCTCTGGAAACTTGTCCTTGTCCTTCTTTAGTCCCAGCAGTGACAGAGCTGCCCTTTCCTACCTCACCCTGCTTTGGCAGGAGCTAGGTCTTTGCTCACCCATGTCTTGGAGCCACCTCTTTAAAGCAACAAGGTGGTGATGGGCAGTCATTGCCTGCCTTGGTGAGGTGTCTTGGGCTCCAGGACAGTTATCCCCACCCCTAGTACCAAGGCTCTGGTCATCAGCTCTGGTGAGGACTGTGCTCAGACAACTGCCAACTAAACTGGTAATAAATAATGGTCTGGAGATACCTGCTCACACTGGGGTAAGTATCTCCAGACAGAAGCACTCCAAACATTTTTTATTTTTATTATGTTCTGTTACTTTTCACTGTTCACCTACTGATTGTGATGTCTCCTCTGGGTGTCCTGTACTTTCTTCTGTAGAGCACAATTAATATCACACAGTGCTGTTGTAAAACTAATGTTGAATTGTGATCAAGGTTAAAAATGAATGAGTTTACTGAGCATACATAATGAATTGTTACTTCAGAGTTTTTCCTCTTCTGTTTCTCCCCTACTTTGTTGTAAAACGAAGGACCTTTTTGTTTTAGAAAAGCGTTAAGGCACTAGCAAAGCCTCAGTTGCTGTAATAAGCATTCACTCAGAAGATGTTTGGGTTTGCTCTTACTAGAACAGTAGTATTGGTGGCATCGGTAGGGGTGTTTCTTACAGACTTGCATGCACTCTTATCTCATAGCCTGTACAGAAAAGGCAGATTTGTTATTGTATGGTTTTTCTACCACAGTTACAAACTCATTACAACACAATAGTTCCTTAAAAAAAATAATTTAATCTTCAGCCAAATATTTTCTGCCCTTTTTTTCCATCCTTAAATTTAGCAATTAAAATGGAGTTGATTTAAGTCTTTTGACTCGCTTTTGTTTTTGTGGTCTTATGACTGACTATGACTCTTGGACTTTTGCCTATTTTCAGGTGATTTTTTTCCCCATCCAGCTACTTTCAGGCCCTGGTCTGCTTAGCTTCCAAGTTTAGAGGGGATCAGGTGCTTTCAGCCCACTATAGCAAAAGTGCATAAAATACAGTACTGTTTTGTAACCATGACTTGATATTTCAGAGGAGGAAATTAATATTATTGAGGAAGGCAATATTTACTTTTAATTTTTTTTTTTTCTCCCTGAATAGGAGAATTGTTGAATTACTGAGCTTGTGCATTTTGTCTTGGGAGAAGTGTGTGTGAGGTGGCTGGATGTAGATAAAAATCTGAAAGTATTTGTATTCATACGTGGCACAGACTTTAGCTTAAGAAATGTATTTCAGCAGTATCTAAAGGCTTTTTCAGATAAAATGTTGCCTTTACTGGAATTAATTGTGAATTCTTATTTCTCTTTGCCCATCCTTTTTATTTGTATTTTTTAACCAGAACAAGTTGCTTGTGGTATTGCTTATATTTGTATCTTCACAATTGGAATTGTTATCAATAGATGCAGTTATTGTGATTCATAGTTTTTTAGACAATTAATTGAGATTGTGTGTGTGGAGGGAAAAGAATTAATCCGTTGTCTCCATAATTCTCTGTGCTAAATTAAATAAATCAATTTTCCTTCTTTTCAAATGCATATGCTGGCTCCTTGAACTAGCATCTGCTAACTTGGTTTAGTCATTGAAGATACTGTCTGAAGCATACATGTGGTTTGGCAAAGTTAATATGTATAGAAAAACCCAATTTTTTTGTGCTGTGAAGTGTATAGCACTTGTTCAGTATGCATGCTACCACATGGTAGCACTTCAAAAGAGACAAATTGTTGCCTTAAAAATACTATCCACATTAGTAGCAGTGCTATAAAAGGGATATTTTAGCTATTTTTCAATATAGTTTGGCCAGATCAATCAAAATTTGCCATATTCATGTTGCCAGTTAAATTCAGAGAAGTGTTAGTGCAGAGGCTAGAGGCTGTCTCTTCTGATGGACTGTTGTGTCCCTTGGAAAGTATGTCTAGTTCTGAGTGAATTTTAGGTAGTTGTAGTTCATCTGTATTCAGGGTACTCAACATTCTGCAAGGAAACAATATTTATCTTCAGGTTTGAGGAGGCTTTGGAGGCTCAGAAGGCAGTAAAGACCCACCTTTTTCTTGAACCAGTGACTTGCCCTCATGAAGGCATGTGCAGCTTTTGCTGTTTGAGCACATAGTTAAAGGACAAATTTGTGCAACGTGAGTCAAGACAAACATTTAATTGTGAAATGCATACTGAAGGTTACACAGATGTTTGTGGTTTGTAGCATCGAGTTTGTTGTTGCCTACTTTGTCCAGGGTCCACTGCAGTGAGCTGGGTGAGGAGCAGTGTAAAACCAGCCAGGCACCTAATACTGGATACAAAGTTGTTCCACTTTGGTAGGGCTTGGCTTTTTAGGAGACGTGTTGGTTGCTGCTTTTAAAACCAGATTTTCTAAGGCATATCAACTTAAAATGTATTTTGGAAATTAAGGCCTTGAGCATCTAAGGTGTCATCAAATGTATTGCTGCCAAGCCACCTTTGATCAGGGTTTCACGTGTCATAATGTTTACTGGCAGTCTGAATGTGGCCAGACTGAAGTGCATCTCCTCTGATGGTAATGATAACTATTTAAGGACAAAATTTCAGCAACATGCACATGCATATGTGACCCCATGAGAGGCGAATTCTAATGAATTGTTTGTGAAGGAACAGTTTAGTGATAAGTAAATCTGCCTCATGTATCAGGTTGCTACAAGACCATTTGTTTTGGAAATGTTTTAGGAATAAGCTGTTACTGCAAGAAGGATGTAGATTTGCCAGTTGTTGAAAACTCTGGTGTTTTAGATTTGTTTGGATTTTAAAGTAGTCATATAGAAATCTTTTCAGTGCCTCAGCTGATTTGACCTATTCTTAATTTAGGTTTTCAAATAGGGAAGTTATTGACCAAGGATATTTTAAGGTATAGAAAACATGGTTGAATTGTCCCAGTGTTGAACAGGTCATCATCATATCAGTGTTCAGTTCTTGCCCTTGTATCTGATATATTGTATAATTTTGTTTGTTTTTGTTGGTAGTGTGGGGTATATGTCTCCTAAACATTAAAGCTGGGATAAAATTTTTAATGTTGCAAGTACTTTTTAGAAAAGGAAAATATCTTTATGTTATTTTAGTGTTTTCTTTAATCTTTAACATTTATTAAATTGAGTTCAGGGGAAGAAATACCCACCAAACTACTGTATTAGAGTTTACTGTCAAGGATTTTTAGTCGAGGCATTTGGTAATACAAATTGACACAAGTCAGTCATATTCAAGCAAAGCACCCACATTGTATAGTTTTGCACTTTCTGCTTTAGGCAAATTATAGTAACACTTTCTAGCTTCATTGATCCCCCCATTTGTTTGCAAACTAACATAAAAATCACCCTTTTAGAGGAAGGAGTTTGTTTTTTGTTTGGTGTTTTTTGTTTGTGTTTTTTTGTTTGGTTGGTTTTTTTTGGTTTTTATTTGTTTTTTGTTTGTTGTTTTTTGGGTTTTTTTTGTTTGTTTGTTTTTTGTTTGGGTTTTTGTTTTTTTTGTTTGTTTGTTTGTTTGTTTGTTTGTTTTTTTAATAACAGGAAAAGAGTCTTCTGTTAAAGAAAAAATCCATCCCAGAAAGGTGCTCAGGAAATGGAAGATGGAGGACAGCTCAGGAGACAAAGGTTGTGCGTTCTCTATGCAAAGAGCACCGCTGAGAAGTGCAGACACAACTCTTGGCTTTCCTTCTTATGAGGACACTCCTGAACAAATAATTTGCTTTAAAATGTTTAAATGTGGGGGAAAGGGGGGAAGTATCCTGCTCTGGCCATTCCCCTGCTCTTTTCTTTGCTCACCTCAGTTCTGGGCACTCTCAGACTTAGTGGCACTTTTTAGTGGCAGCTTTGCAATGTGGCTTGGGAAGGACTGTGACATGAAACAGTGAATTCATTAGAAAAAGTGCACAACAATCCCAAATCCTAGCAGATTGAAGACTAGGTAGAAGGAGGAGAAACCTTTTTCCCAGTCTGTGCTAAGCTTCTAGATAAAAAAATGATGTTCTGTAAATTAGGCAAACGATGTAAAGAAACAGTGGTAATGGTATCAACAAAAGCAACTTGGGGGCTGTTATCCATTTGTGCAAGTTGGCAGCTTGTTGGAGCTATCAGGCTACTAATACATGTTATAAAATATATATGTTTGGTTAAAAGAGTTTCCATTTCTCCCTGGTGGGGACTCCATCATGTTTTAATTTCTGCAGTTGTTTTCCTAAGGCAAAGATGTTAGCTATTGATGCTTTATTGGTTCTTTGACATTTTTTCCACTATTGCCTTCATTATCATCTAACTGCTAACAGTCATGAGAGCAGGAATTGCTGACTTGAAATCTGGATGGTTTTCAGTGAGTCCTTTTTCTTCTGGACAATATTCCTTACCTCGTTCTCAGTTACATATTGCTGGTCATGCTGTGTTTGAGAAAAGAAGTTGTCCTGGAACTTGGTTACCTCTCAGATGTTAAGAGTATGATATAGCTTTATTCAAGTTTCTAACAGATCTGGAGGTTTTCTTAGGATATTCTTGCTCTTGAATATTATACTTCTCAAGGGACAAATTATGTGAATGTGTCAACCACATGATTTCATAGGAGTCTATATCTGAGTATCTTTTCCCCATCATTACATGACGACCCCTACTTTGACAGTGTCCACAATCACAAGAGAATTGCTAGTGCAAGGAACAGTCTAGCTCAGCTCTCCAAAAGTCCACATTTAATTTAATTCTCACAAAATCTTATATCTCATTCAGCTGCTTTTGAAAATCCTTTCTCGTTTTTCCTCTTTGAGGCTTCATTTGGCTGGAAAGGATCTAACCATAATTTCATTTTTTAGCATGTTGTAGCAAGTCATGTGAAAAACAAGTCTTACTTGCTTTCCACACAGATATACCTTTGAAAAGCCTGTTTTAACTAAAACAGTTAATTCTAGCTACATTTAGTAATTGGATCATATGTTTTTTCTGTTCAAAATCATGTTCACAGCAGGATTCTTTTAGTTTGTTCTGGGGGAGGTCTGTGTTCTTTGTTTTAATTGTAAAATTTAGAAATTAATCATCTTACCCCCCAAAACATCCACCAACAACTTTTAAGTTTAAGGATTGAACTTCTTTGACAAGCTAGGTCTTAACTTTCCTTTTGAGAGAAACCTTGAGCTGCTAAAGCATTGGGGCTGCTGGGTAAGGAGCCTCAGACTGGCCACTGTTTCTGGAAGTTGTACAATGAACTTTCATCTGGCAAGGAGGAAGGTTTTCCTTCTGACTTTGAAACAGCTGTTTGATGAGTTCTGCAGGCCATCCTGAAGAGTGTAGTGGCATCTCTAGATTGGCCTTGGTTTAGGGACAGGCACATGGTGCAGGCCTTTCCTTTGCTGGCTGAGCGTTAGGGGGTTTCAGACTGAGGCCTGGCTGGCTTTGCTGTATTAGTTTTGGGATGCTGTATTATCATGGTGCCCTGGATGAAACACTAATTTCAAGTCATTTCTATTGAGATCAAGATACTATGAAATAGAATGCAGTCACCAACATATGCTGATAGAAGAAGTCTGCAAGGGTTTATATAAGTGTTTATAAGTGTTACTTTAAAAATACAGTCAGTCAGATATGGCAGTTTAATGAAAAGGGCCAGAGACTGCAGAATGTAGTTTGTGCTGTAAGAGTGGGTGATAAGTTGGAAAAATATTTGTCCAGTCTTGAAAAATGTCTCCTAGTATCTTTGATATGTTTGGATTTTTTTTTCCTCTTGAAAGAATATGAAGTGAGGTCTGAAAATGTAGCACATTCTACCTCTAATGAATTTGTGTTGCTTTCTTTTATAATGAATATCATATTTTTATCTGCACAAGAAGCCTTGAAAAAACTTAACAAAAATGAATGCATAAGGGGGTGTGTTTTATCTGCGTAATTTTTGCAGCTGCAGACAAAACTTAAGGATTGTGTAGTGTTGTTGCATTTGATTTCCTGTTGGTTGGCTCTGAGTGTAGGTTCATCTGATAATCACACTGAAATATGTTTCCTTAAATTTAACCAGCAGGCACTGTGTCTGTCTGCTTAAAAGGTCTGATAAGTGATAAGGTGTGTTTTTCTGCTTGTTTGGATTATGTTAAATATTTCTGAATAGAATTCTGTTCCATCAAGGTGATCTGTTTGAATGAATCATTTAGTAGAAATAAAATTTGTACTGGTTGCAATGAAACATCACAGCTGTTGATGTAAAAAGCCTGACCAAAAAAATGTTCTCAACTGCTTAAAGTAACTTACTGTATATAGATGTGTGTGTATTATATCCAGTAATATGTACATACATGCATACTTTTTGCATACTTTTCATTTGTATACATCTAAGAAGAAGAAACAGTGTTGAAAGTTGGAAGATAAATGCAATCAAAACTATCTGATAGCTATAGTCGGTCCCCCAAACTCTAACAGAAATGTATTTTTTTGTTGTGAAAAAAGATACAGGTAGTTTACAATCTATTTGTTATACTCATTAAATAATTCTTCTTTTGATTCCAAAACTTACCTAATTCCAGACAGTATTCCAACTTAAATCACAGTATGTCTTTGTTACTAAATGGTCCAATGTTACTGCTTAATGAAATCCAGTATCATTTTTTATGAATGAGCAAGGTAATGCACACTGTAAATGGCGTGTAACAGTTTGTTGATCACTTTAGCAATTAAATGCAGCTGAAAAAAGTCTGCTTACTCAGACTGGTCTTACTCTCGTTCTCTGAGGAAGCTTTGGATTTTAATAAAGACAGTCCAGCAGTGAGTAAAGAAATTTACAGGCAGTTGCAAAAAATAAAAATAAGATAAAAATACAATTTACTTGTTTAATATCAAGCTTTCTCTCTAAATAGTACAGATTGCATAAGTTTACTTTTTAAACACACTTTTTGTTTAATCTAGTTCAATACCAGATGGAAATGATGCGAAGCCTCCGCCACGTAAACATTGATCATCTTCACGTTGGCTGGTACCAGTCCACGTACTATGGCTCTTTTGTCACTCGTGCCCTCCTGGACTCCCAGTTCAGCTACCAGCACGCAATTGAAGAGTCTGTAGTTCTCATTTACGGTTAGTATGAGGTTTCCTTTATTATTCTTTTCCCCTCTTAATATTATTACTACTATTTTTGTATTCTGTCTTTTGCCTGTAAGAGTAGCCTGGCAGGCCTTTTCGAGTAAATACCAACCCTGTGTCTACGGCAGCCTCAGCAGCAGCTAAGTCTAGACAGGGTTTCCTTCTTTCTGTTTATTTTTCTTGCTATCAGAGCCCTGATGTGTACGTTTTGGAATGCTGGAGTAGCTGCTTCATTTTTATTCCTTCATCTCCCCTCCCTCGTGGAAGGGGCTGGTGGAACCCGACCAGATGTCTAACAAACCCCGCTTGCTAGCGTGTCTGGCTCTGTACGTGACTGACCAATCATCGCACGAATTGCCAAGTTTTTTTTATACCTCTGACAGAAGCATACAAAACCTGGACTGTTTCTTAGCACAAAGATTTTTTTCTTTTCTGCCTATTTAATGGTGTTTCCTCAAGCTCTCCAGACCAGATGTTCTGTGCTGTATCAGAACCGTAGGCAATTTAACAGCTTTATAGCCTCCCCCTCCCCAAACACTCACAGTTTGCCATATCTGGCAGACTTGCATATAGTTTCCAGCTGAGAAGTAAATGTAACGTCCTGAGTATCTGTCAGAAAAAATACTAATGAATACGATCAATCTTATGAGCTGCCCCAAAATTGTTTCAGTATGTTAACAATTGGATTACAGTAAAGAACAAGTTGTTAAAGTATACTTATATTGGCTGGAAACATTGCATCATCAGACCTTGATGAATTTTCCACTTGTTTCAGTCTATTTTGGTTTTCATTTTATCACCGATTGCTAAAAGTTTTACTGTGTTAAGTTTCAGACAACATGAATGTTAACACAGCTTTTTTTCTCATGTTGGCATGCTTCAGCCGTTATCATGCTGCAAGTGTTAAGCTTCTTTGTCCAAGGAATGTAACAGTTTGTTTAGAAAATTCCCCCCTAAATTCGGCAGAGTATGTCAAGGCAAAACGAATCTTTTTATATACCAGTTACATTGTCATGGACGAAGCAGCATGGCAGCTTGATCTGAATTAGCTTATTGCTACTCTAAAATTACACTTTTTAAAATATAAAATGTAGTTTAATGAATATTTTAATTTACTGCATAATGACTAGAACTAAAAATCTTTACTTAAATAAGGTCGCTCTTACATAAGTTCTGTGGATAGTTCATATGAAAGAAAAGAAAAATGTGCATTGGACCTTCAGTGAGAAAATAATGTGAGTACAATGGGTCTGGATCCCCCCATGTTCTCCAAGTTAAGTTTACTAATTAACTTCACTCGATATCGTTGGATGTATTTTACATTGCAGTACAGTTGGATTGCCTCCGCTATAGTGTCTTTTCTGTGTTCAATCTCTTATTTTTTTTTAATACGACTACTTAGTTATTTTCCTCCTATTTATGTCACTCAGATATTTAAAAAAAAAAAGACAGTGTGGGTTTGTTAATAATATTTTTCCTCTGTTTTTAATTAATAGATCCCATTAAGACTGCCCAAGGGTCTTTGTCACTGAAGGCATATAGGCTGACTCCCAAACTGATGGAAGTTTGCAAAGAAAAAGACTTCTCTCCAGAAGCGTAAGTAACTTCAAAGAATGTTTTCTCATAGGGTTTGCTGAATTTGGGATGCAGAACGGTATATGGCATAATGAAACACTGTATTTTAAAATCTCATGTAATAGTGTGTGCTGAGGAAAATGGATCTATGTGGATAGTGATAGATACAGTGCCCTGATACAGGAGGCTGAGAAGGCATGGAAGTCTGTCTTTAGGCATGTGTGTCAGTGGTGGAAGTTGAACTGATTTTGGGGCTAGTCAGTGGATGTGCTTTAAGTACCATGGAGAAAATAGCTGTATCTGGGAACGGAGCCAAAAACAGACAAAAAGAAATGGAGGAAGGAAAGTTGCTGGTCTGTCATAAAACTCTTCTTTTCGCCCAAAGGAAAGTAGAACAGGTATTCTGGAATAGCTGTTGCTGTGTGTTTCTTCCAAATTAACTCCCCCATGTGGACACAATCTTCTGGAGTAGAGCAGGATAATTACTGTTTCAGAAGATTAGCTGCTTGTTAGGGATGTAGGCCTTAACTGGCATCCTTTTCCTCCGACAGCTTGGTGTTCAATAGAAAAAGCAGAAGCACTTGTTAAAATTACTTGAGAAAAATGTAATAATTTCATTACTTGGTGTCTAAACATTTCCATGATGAACAAACAAAAAGGAGGTGGCAGAAGGCAAAAAGCAAAAGTTTTTGTTCCAAATCCAGTACAATTCCAAATGAGTACAAAGAAGTTAAAGCTGTATTTCCTTAGAAACTTGTAGATCATGCTTTTATTTCCAGATTTTATGAAAGGTATTACTGTCTACTTTATTATAAAGCAACAGCAGTAGTTTTTTATGTATATATTGTAAAAAAATACACACTGGAAGTTTATATTTTAATATTCACCATAGAATTTAATTATTCCAAAACATACTCTATTTTGTGAATCTAATTTTTAGGGCAGTAAAAATTTTAATTATTCAGCTATTGGGGAAATTTTTCATTGCAGTAGTTATGATTTTAAAGGTATTTTAGTGTCATGTGGTAAGTAACTGTTCACTTTTATTCAAGAAACCCTGATGGCAGGGAAATCAGTAAAATATTTTGGAAGGGGCAGAGTTAATCCTGTCAGTACAGTCTCTTGCTGGAGGCTTTTTTCGTGTAGGCAATGTATTAGCAAGCAAGGCAGCTGCTTGACTTCAGAGAGTTTTTCCTAGAGCAGCTTTTCCTAGTCATTGTGAACGTGAGGTTTTGCCATGCAAATACACTCTTAGTAAAACTTCACTCTTGTTAGATTGTGGAACTGTGACAATCAAGAGTTTTTACAAAATTGCCATTTGTTGGAGCAACAATTCAATGAAGATAGTGAGAGGTATTGGTTGTATTAGTAAGTATTCTTTAACTTTTTTTCACAGCTTGAAAAAAGCAAATATTGCATACGAAAACATGTTTGAAGAAGTGCCCATTGTCATTAAGAATTCATACCTGATCAATGTGATGTTGTGGGAACTGGAAAAGAAATCTGCAGTAGCCGATAGACATGAATTGCTCAGTCTGGCTAGCAGGTAAGTACTTGTTACAGTAATGGATGTACTTTTATTCGCTTTCCCAAACCACAGTTGAACACCTTGGGTGAAATCCCAGTCTCATTACAGTCCATGGAAGCTTTGCCTTGACTTTTAATGGGGTTAACACATTACCATTCATGTTCTTTTGCTGAAGGAAAATTGCATGGTAAAACTGTAGCATTAGATTCAGGGACTAAATTCAGCCTGTAATCCGCATATGCCTGCACTGCTTGTAGTGTGTATTTCTTCAAGAAAACGTGGGCACTCAGTAAATTCAGGCAAGTAGACCTCTATGTAAAAATTGGCTCTGTTAAATATTCTTTAAGTAATTATATGAGTTATTTTAATAAAAAAGAAATCGTAGTTGTTTGGTAGCAGGATAAATTTGAAAATAAAGCAAAATAATAAAGGCTCTGAGAAAATGAAAAATGCGAAGACTGATTTTCATGACAGCCAGCATTCATGATGTTAGAAATTAAGAATTTCTAAAATGATATTTTCATAACTTCATCTAAGAATAAACTTTTATTCTTGTAGTTCTTTGCTCTGAAAATACACTTTTGATAGAGTGGGCATGACTTCTAGCAGTATGATCAAAAATTTGGTGATGCTTAAATCTTATGCAACACAGTACAGTTAATTGGATTGGGCTGACCAAAATAACCAGATACACAAAATGATGCAGTATCTTGTTGTGTGTAAGAACTGGGTTGTATTCATTAATAGGTTTTTAGGGTATAACATTTTCCTTTTACGTCAAGGTGTTGTCTGCCAAGATTCTGATCCTAGTGGCCTCTTTTTTTCCTTTTTTCTGCTGCCTGCCTGCCCCCCCTCCCCACTCCATGGAAGATCGAAGTTAACGGGTCCATATTTCTAGTGGAAATTTTTCACTTTCTACTTGAGCTTCTGTGGATGTGTTGAGGGATCGGATAGCTTCTAGAGAAAGTGGTCAAGAGAGAAAAGGTATAGGGTTGAACTCTGCTGAGGAATTTACAGATGCCACAAGTGATACTTAGTCAATAATTCTGTGCAGTAAAGTTGTGACTTTGCACATTGGAATTAATGAAGTGAAGAATTTTTGCAGAGATATTCAGTCTATTTGAATCCGCAGGCTTTTTGTCAGGCTCTTTGTTTCCTTGGTCAAAGATCACAAAGCTTATCCCATCTGAAGAGAGGGTGGGCACTGGACGTAGGAGATCACAATGATTGGATTCCTTGTGAGCTCTGTCACTTCACTGTGAAAAGGAGAACCATGCTGAGGATCCAGGTGATCTGACAGCCCTTGGTTGTTTCTCTGGGTTTGCTCCTGTATGAAGGGCTGGGATTACCCAGCACCGTGGATCTGAGGAAGGGATGCAGCTAGTCACACAATATAGTTCTGGAAATGGAAAATAATTTGAACAGATCACAAACCACAGTTGAAGTTTTTCATCATCTTTACATCTTACATAGTAGCTGTTCCATATCACTACCCTGACTCAAGATAAAAGATAAGAACGGTATGAATTGTCTTCTGTTTTGTAACAATGGTGTTAAAAGTCTGGTGCAAGACAGGCTTTTGTGTTGGTCCTCATATCAGTAAAGGGGATGAGAAGTGAACAAGAAAAACATGAGCCCAAAATTAAAAACAGACTTTCCTGGCATATTTTTCTGGCTCATGTGGTCTATTTGAGGAACTTAAGGTGCTTAGTTTGGTTTGAAAGAGAGAAAGTTTTGGAAGTTACCCCAGTGGGTTGTTTGGAGGTTTTTATACGTGCCCTTTTTAAAATACTTGATACCTGCTTTTAGTTACCATGCAGGTTACATTCAGTAATATCTTACATTGGTAAAACTCAGCAGCTGGCAAATTAAAACATTTTAATGCTTGTTTATTCAAGGTTGAGTGACTTGTTCTGCCTGATGAAATATTTAACTAGTTTTTACTTGAATTCAGCTACGAAGGTTGCTCTGTCAAAGAACATATATTGCCTGAAGTAGAGGAGTTCAAACCTCTACTATTCTGGAGTTTTATTTTCACGTTTCCATATTTGTTTTCGTGTTTCCTTATTTTTGTCTTTCAGCAGCTGTAGCTAAAACATTTCAGTTAGCAACTTTTAATTTTTGTGCCTGTCTTATTCAACTTTGCTGTTGTTGCTGTTGTTGACAGTAACTTCAAGGCTACTTTTTGGTTTTGCCTTGTTTTTTGGTTTTTTTCTTTGTTTTGGGTTTTGGTTGTTGGTGGTTTTTTCTTTGTAGTTTGGGGTTGGTTGGTCTCTTTTGAGTTTTTGGTGGTTTTTTTTTCGTTCTTTGGGAGCATCCCTGAAACTTTTCTAATCTTCTGAAGCAATGGTTTTGGCAATAAAATTAGTTACCCATAGTTCCTCTCCTCTGGAGAGTTTGCTTCATCAAGATTTTCACATGTTCAGGCACCCACCTTGCCTGAGTTTGAAGCTCTACCTATCTGAGGTACTTTGCCTGCACCTTAATATCTTTCTCCTTTGGAAGTACATTTGTGATGATCTTACGTAGTAGTTTACTTTTTTGGGGCAGAAATATGTGTTTCTTTTGTGAAATCTGAATTGACTGTAATACACTAGGCAAAGAAGTTGAAGTCAGACTAACACAAGGCTAGCAAGTAATAGCAAGTAAAGGCCTTTTTCTCAAACTGTTACCCTCTGCTACCCTTAAGGACCAAAATGTCTTGAAGACCTTGGAGTACTGCCAGTCTTTTGATAGAGACTCAAGAATTAAAATCCTGTCAGATAATGTTCCAGATCTTCAGAGAAATAATTACAACCAACTTTCTCATTCTCATCCATCTCTTCCTTATTCTATTGATGATCTAGTTTAAATTAAAAAAAGCTTTTTGTGGTCTAGCTTCATAATAGGGTTGTTCTATAATATCTCAATTTGTCTCAAGCAATTTTTCTAATAGTGTGCGTCAGTAGAAGCAAACATGTGCTGAACATTTACTGCACTAACATCTACTTGGCAGATACATTTTTCAAACTTCAGATGCAGTATTTTTGCAAAAGTGGCATAAGGAGAGTTACTTTGGCTTTTGAAAACAATATTAACCTTTATACATTGTACTGCTTATTCAAAAATCTCAATGTGCTTAACAGATTATTAAGATAATTATGAAAATCTCTAATTTGCACATGGGGGAGTCTGACACAGAGAGGGTAAATGCATTGCCCAAAGGCACACATCAAAGTCAGAGTAGAAATGGAATGGAGCTCAAGACTCCTGACTTACATATCTCACTCAAACAAAATCCTCTTAAACAGGACAGGTTAAACTCAGGCTGAAATGCTGAGATGTAAACAAATTCTGCTAAGCGGTTGGAATGTTCCTTAGAAATTTTTAATCAAAAAGATGTGCTTTGCCCAGCAGTACCTCTCTAATCCACCCAAAGCTGTTCCCACCAGAAGGAAAAACACTGTACAGGGTGGCACCTTTCCCAAAAAGCAGTGACTCTGAGAGGGGCCTCAGTAGAGCTGATGGAAAGTGGAAAAAATGAGCAACAGATAGAGCATTTTCTTACGCTTCCTTTTGCTGCTCCTTGTTCTCATCTTCCCTAGCCATGGTGCAAGCAAAATAAAGCCAAGTAAGTGAGGGGGTTCAAATATGGCAATTGTAGGCAAGTTGAGAGGGGCATCTCTTTTGGACATCTCCAGCTTCAGAATTGTTTTATGCCAAAGTTGGTGCCTGAATGCAGCACAATGCCTCAGATCTTGGAGGGAGGAGAGGCACCCAAGGCTCCTGGGCCAGTGTGGGCATGTGGGCTTCTCCAAAAGTGTGAGCTGAGGCCTGTGAGCTGTGCATAGAAACAGCTAAAACTGATGAGTGGGACATGGACAGCTGAGAATGACGTGAATTGCTGCTGCTCTTTAAAGTTAGGGTGTCTGACTTGAGGTTTCATTTTGAGTGTTTCAGACCTTTAGCAAGTGTGTCTGAAGTCCTTTGATTAAAGATGCTGAGGCTGAAGTAAATGTGGGCTTCATGTGTAGTTCCCCATTATGAATCCTATAGAAGCAGAGCCAGTTTGAGGTTCCAATCCCAGCTGCTTGCCTCATTCCTCCCCCCTACCCCCATTTCATCTCTACACCCCTCCCACCCTCAAAGATTTTTATTCCCTCATCTGTTTCAGAATATGGCTGTGCAAATAGCTTTGTAGAATAGTCTGATGGAAAAAGGCAGACTCCCACTCTTCCCTTCCAGCCCTTCCCTCAGCCTCCCTAAGATAAAAAAACCCAAAAACCAACAGGGGGTATCTTTGCATTTACAGTAGAGGATTTCACTAAAAGAGTTTGAAGTGTGCCCACGCAAACAGCTGAATCCATACAGCTGAGCATGCTGTAATCTTTGGGCAAAAAGGGAGAGGCAGGAAGATGCTGATGTTGGAATCTCTTAAATTGACTGCTGGCAACAGTAAGGTGCACCTTTGCTCTCCTTAAAATGTATCTGCGAAGGGAGGCTCTGGTGGTAAAAGCGCTCCCTCAGGAAAAGGAAGGCTTGCATTCAGGTCTCTTAGCCAGACCTGTATCCTAACTGGATGCCCTTGTGTAGTGAGTGATCTGTGAGTTCAGCTACTGTACAGTTGTTGCTTTCTCATTTTGTGTCTGCTGGACCACACTGCCAAATGCAAGGCTTACCAGCGGGGACAAAGACAGAAAGGACCCCATAAGTGTTATCTGCAGATTAGGCTACTCTGTTCACAGGTTTCTACTTCTCACTCTCAGAATAATTGACCTTTGTATTTGATAATTGTTAAACAAGGAATCAGAAGTAATCCATATGTCAAGGACCTGATTGCATATCTGCCCTTTTAGGTGAAGGATTACACCCCATCAGGTATATAAGGTTATTACAGGAAAAATGCACAGCACAAGAAATTGTTTTCCAGGCTATACTTTCTAGTCTGTTTTATGTTCTAAACAGGCTTTGACAGTTTCCCTTTGACAGTTGGTATGTGTTTGTCCTTTTTGGGGCATTTTTGATTATGCTATCGAAGCTACATAGATAAGTCTCAAATGATAAATTTCTGGAAGTGTTACAGGTGACTCCCTACAGGTGCATGATGCTGTTAACAGTTCTGGTGAAGGAGTGCACTCTCATTAGATTATTTCTTCATTAGATGTGTAAGAATCCACATGACAGATCGTTTTTTCCCCTGATTTTTATTCTATTTCTCCCTTTTTTATTATCTATATTTCTTCTCAAAAAAGAACACAGTCCCCATGTGTGAACTTTGTGATGCTTAGTATGAATGCAGTTCTGCAGCTGATAGTTTTCTTCTATGAAGGTTCACTGATACCAGTGTGGTGATCTCCTGGTGCTATCTTAAGGTGGAGCTGTCTTCTAGTTCAATTCAAGAGAATGCTCAGATCATCACCACTGGGTGATCTCAGACCTGACTTGTTTCAGATGAAACTAAACTGAAAAGAGGCATTAGGAGGATAATTACTGTGCTTCAGCCACTTCCAGATCACTGGACTGTGTCAGAAGCAGAGATAAGAGCCCCCCCTGAGACACGTGTAGCATGGCCATTGGTTTCTCAGCACCAGCTGTTTTGCTTTATAGATCTGCTCCTGTTGGTCTACACTGCTCGCTAATTTAAATGTAAACTCAATTTAATCGACTCCTTTGCTGAGTCTGCTGACTGAAATGCATCCATTGAAATTACAGTTTCTTTATTACTGATGTCCCCGGAACAACAACAATGCCAAATGCTGATCTCCACATTGTCTACATTTGACTATTACAGAGCCCTGTAGGGAAGTGAGTCTTGATGAGGATGTGAGCAGCATTTGCTGGCATCCCTTTTTAAAATACATATATTTTAGGTTTTTTTTTTTAATGGCAGCGGTGCATAGAGGACATGTAGGTACCTAGCAGTGTGATCTTTGAGATCTGCTGCAGGGTAAGGAGGTACTAAAGGACCCTTTGGGCTAATTAAGTGTATGATGACTGTTATGGGCTGGAGCAATGTGATCTAACTTTCTAAATATTACCAGAAGAAACTTCAGCTAAATAAAACCTGGTTAAACACTGTATATACATTCTTACAAATTACTTCCTATTGGTCTTTTCTTTTAAAGGAATGGAGCAAAAAAGGGTATCAACTACATCAGAGCTGAGGAAAAAGCTGGCCCTGTATTTGCAGCATACTTATCACTTCATGTCTCAATTCACATCTGTTTAAGTTATCTGTTTTTAGCTTTTTGTTTCCCTGGCAATGAGAGCAAACTCTGTATTACTGCAACTTCTAACAATAACTCTCTGTTTCTGTATTCTGCTGTAATAAGCTGGTCCCAAAGAGATTCACATAAAATCATTCTTTGTAACCAGCTATATTTCATATGGACACTATCTGTAAAATAATTATGTATTTCTGATGTGCACATACCCTACAAGGCCATTAGGGTGTACCTACACAGGCATTTCTGATAATATCCAGTTCTAACACAAACTCTGTATAATATAAACGCTATAAAAAACTGGAAACACACACGCCCCTAGCCATGGCAACGTTCCACAGTTCTAAATACCATGTTCTTGAAATGTTCAACCAAAAAAACCCCGAGAAGTTTAAAAATAATTGTTATAGTGGCGCCTTTCTTGCTGCTGTGTAGCTGAAATCCTCCTCACCATCTGCCCCGTATGCAACTGAGATTTAACTGTGGCTTGTAAATAAATTGTGGTCTGAAGTTACTGATGCAGCCCTTTGTTCAGTGAGCAGGCAGCTCAGCGCGTGAAACAGCTGTCCTAGCACTCAGAGATAAGGGTGTCTCCAGCCCCATTCTCAGCATGTATCCTCTGCTGCCTCAGTACATTACCAGCTTCTGTCTCCAGCTATGAGTTCTATGGATGTGGGGAATAATTTACACTTAAAAAGGGATGTGTGTAGTGTTACATATGTGGTTCTCTTTTTACTCCATGCTTTCGTCTTTCAGTTAGAGTTTCTGCAGTCCATAGGCTGTAGGATGGCAGGAATGCATTGTGAAAGGCAGAAAGAATCTTGGATAACATGGAAAAGCAGTGACTGAAGGATGTGATTCTGAGATTGAAGTGCACCAAACTTCTTTATTGGAAAGAAACTCTCATGAATAGTAGTGAGGAAGAGAAGAATGGAGTTTAGCTTTTTGAGTTGTTGGTCTTCAGCCAAGTAGGACTGGGTAAGGCTTAGATCAGAGCCAACAAGCTAGTTTCTGATCAAAGGGATCAATAGAAAGCAGAAAGTGTCCTTCTTTGCTGCTCTACCCTGTAAACACAATTTAGGATGAATACTGTCTCCATGGGCACCAACCTAAAAGCTTCCAAAACTTTGACTTGGAAGCTATACCTTAAGTTGAACATTCCTGCAGAATACTGAATCCATTGCTAAAAATGGTAACAATAAAAGTCGTTTAACAGACTGCATTTGTCTGGCCAAGGCAGTAGATCGCATAACTGGAACAGGACGCGCCCAGCCTAGCTGGTTCCATGTTGGTATGGAATGTGGAGCTGGCTGGAGTGGACACAACAATCCCTCTCAACAGCTAAGATCAAGCAATGTCTGCTGAACTTCCAGGCGTGATTTGATAGACTAGTTATGGGATGGAGTTCTCAAGAATATTTAACTATCCCTGCAGAGGGATAGTTAAAAATCTCTGAAAAACCTAGTAAATAAGTAGTAACTTGAAACCAAACTCTTTGAACACATCTCCTGGAATATTGCTTGGGTTGTATGTCACAAAAGCGTCAGACTTTTTCTTTTAAATGTGTGACTTGCATCTGTAATAAGTTTAAATTCAAGCAATGCATTGTTTTTTTTTCATTATTGTGAGGTTCCTGGAAAGACCAAAACACTTAAATATGGTATCTGCAATGAGGCAAAGGTTCTAGAGGAGAAGATCCTATGTAAAGTATTATAAGATAAATATATGAACAAAGATCATAAGGAACTTAAAAATTTCCAAGCAGTGCCATTAGCACAAAAAATGATTGTCATGTGACTTTATTATTTGTTTTTTTTACTAGTAAATTTAATCTTTCATGAATGTTTCTGTATTTCAGTAATCACCTTGGGAAGAGTCTGCAGCTACTGATGGACAGAGTGGATGAGATGAGCCAAGACATTGTTAAATACAATACCTACCTGAGGAATGTAAGCAAACAGCAGCAGCAGAAACACCAGGTTGGTAACATGGAAAAACCTGAATGAGAACATTAGTTTTCCACAAAATACGGTTTGGGTAGTGTTATTCAAGACAGATGAATTGGGATCTAAGCAAGATAAAATTCTTACTGAAACATCCTGTTAAGTCATGTGCTGGGCTGACCCTGTCTGGATGCCAAATACCCCGGAAGGCCACTTTCCTGCTCACCTCCCCAGCTGGGTGGGGAAGAAAGAATAAACCGGAACTCTCCTGCGTCAATATAAGGGCAGGGAGTGATCATTTACTGGTTACTGTCATGGCCAAGACAGGCTCAACTTGGGGAAAAGAATTTATTACCAGTCAAATCAGAGTAGGGTGATGAGAAATAGACACAAATATTAAAATACCTTCCCCCCACCCCTGCCCTTCCTCATGGGCTCAACTTCACTCCTGATTTTCTTTCCTTTCTCCCCTCAGCAGTGCAGGGGGTTGGGAATGGGGGCTGCAGTGAGTTCATCACATGCTGCCCCTGCCACTTCTTCCTCCTCAGGGCTAGGACTCCTCACACTCCTCCCCTGCTCCATGGGCTGCAGCGGCACAGCTGCTTCATCTTGGTCTTCACCATGGGCCTCGGGAATCTGCACTGGTCCCTGGAGCACCTCCTCCTTCTGCTCCTTCCTCACTGATCTTGGTGTCTGTAGGACTTGCTCTCACATACTTTCATTCCTCTCTCTCAGCTGACATTATGCAGGGCTTTCCCTCACCCCCTTCTTAAATGTTTTATCGCAGAGGTGCTGTCACTGTTGGGCTCAGCCTTGACCAGTGGCGGGTCCATCTCAGAGCGAGCTGGTGTTGGCTCTGTTGGACATGATGGAAGATTCTGGCAGCCTTTCACAAAATCCATCCCTGTAGCCCCTTCTGCTACCAAACCTTGCCACACAAACCCAATACAAGTAGATTTATAGAATGTACAAGTCAGGAGGAAATTACCAAATTAATTCACTTCTAGTGACATGTAGTATGGATTTGGCTTTTGTTGCTATTTCAGGTGTGTATTAGTGATTTATGATAAACCAAAATAATTTATAAATATACCGTGGACACAGGAATCGGACATTCACTAAACAAAAGAGATGAAAGTACAAGCTTTATTCCAAAACAAACTGTGTTTTAGTACCATCACATGTAGTCAATGCATCTAGAAATAAAGAAACATAGTCCAGCAGACTGTGAGGACAACAGACTGTTCTCTGATTGCAAAGAACATTTTCATTATGTTTTATATCAGTATATAGTGATATATATATATAGTGAAACTGATTGGGTGATGCTGACTTCTAATTCCTGGTGCCAGAGGGCCTCTTTAAAATCCAAAGCAGTCTGATGAGAGAATCTTGTGATTCTCGGTGACCCTGCTTGATCAGAAGGGTTGGACAAGGTGACTTCCTGAGGTCTTTTCCAACATCAGCTGTTCTGTGATTTTGAGGCTCTTTCTGCCTTTGATAAAGCAATGCTGTGTCTAACTAGAGAAGAATGGTGGTAAATTGGAAAAAGCACTATGGGAATGATTTAAAAGCCTGGAGAGCAGATCTTGGTGAACACAATTCACATCATGTGATAAGTTAAAAAATTACTTGCTTACTCAAGAAATACCTGCATGAAGAATAAATTGGAACTCTTTAATCCAGCAGACAGAGATATGACAAGATTCAATAACGGCCAACTGAAAATTGGCCAGACCACTTCTAAGATAAAATACTGCAGGTATTGCCACATAAAGTAAGTGATTATTAAAAAGAGCACCTGTGGTTCATGTGAAATGCTTCATCACTTACTATTTTAAAATCAAATTGCCTTTTTTCACTTAAGTAAAGCGTAGCTTGGACAGGGAATACTTTAGGGAGACAGCACATGATCAGTGGTCTCCTCTGGCTTAGTAACTGCCGAGGACATTGAAGCTTTGTGCATGTTATCTTCAGAAGATTTGTTTTCCTTTACTGCCTAATTTGAATAGAAAGATGGCATCAACTTCAAAGGGTTTTGTTAATAACAAGGGGATCTATTTATTTTGAAAAACAGAGCAAAGTAGGTTCCATGGTGTCTCAATTTCTTTACTAACTATAGCTGCTTTAGTAGTGGCTCATTGTGGCATAGTTAGTGGTCGTAACTTCATTTTTAAAATGGAGCAATTGTGATTAAGAGCAAGCCGTTTCAATAAAGAATAATAGGCAGACTGCTGAGAAGTGAATGGGGTAATGCAAAGAAAGAAGAATCTACATGCAATTCACATACAAATATGGGCATTTAAGATTTTATTTTTAACGTTGTCCGAAAACATGTATTTGTCACTACTACTGGAAAAAAATTACTTCATTTGATTATGCCACCAAGTAAGAACTGTTTCCAAACTCACAGAATCACAGATACATTTAAGTAAGTGAGAGAAAACACCCTGTACTCTTCGCCTCTTTATTTTCAAGGGTTTTTTTTGTGTATGTGTTGAATATGAGTGCTTTGAAGACAAACCTTATAACTAGTTCCTGGCTGTGACATACAGTATGAAATCTCACATAAATGTTTTCAAATTTGTGTTCTTCTGCAAGAACAAATGTTTATCTGATAGCTGCAGAAATGGTCTCAGTTTTTATAAAGTTAGAGTAATCTATATGGGAAAGAGAAGCACTGAAAACAAATATTTGTTTTATATATATATTATATATATATATATATACATACACACATCAGAATAATGTCTACAAATTGCTACTCTAGTATATCGTCTGGTAACCCACACAGAAATGGCATGAAAATGGCAGAATATCCAAACTGGAATCGAGAAATGAACTATTGTGCTTGGTTTCAGCCACCACTTTGTTCTCAGTTTAGAGTTAAAATTTTTTGGCTTAAAATAACTTATTTAATCAAGTTTGGTTCCCCTTTCGCATTAAGATTGTTTTGACCTTTAACTTGCATAAAATGGAGAATTCCTGGTTTATATAACTATCTGAGGTAATGGCTTCTCACCCCTGCATATCCTAACCATGCTTTTCTCTGTGGGGCAGTGGAGGCCTTTATCTACCATGCTGTATTCTTTCCTTCAGATATAGCATGTATATCTGAAAAGTGTTTAACCCAGCCACCTCAATAATTTTACAGCCTCTCCCTTATTTAAGGTGCCAGTTTGTGGGATGGGGGCAGCTTGTTTCCAGTCAATTGAAGTAAACTGAATTGGATTAGCATAGTTTGAAATAACCTGAATTGCATTGAATAAGTATGATTTTTAAAATATACTTGCTCGTTAGTAAAAAGCACCTGGAAGTAAAAACTTTTTGCAACTTTGGAAATCCTGCTGCATTCTGAATCTCTTACTTTATTTTCAGTACCAGCAGAGACGTCAGCAAGAAAATATACAGCGTCAAAGTCGAGGAGAGCCCCCTCTTCCTGAGGAGGACATCAATAAGCTTTTTAAACCACCACAGCCACCTCCAAGAATGGAGTCACTCCTTATTGCAGGTAATGGTTAGCAGCATTTTCAACTCACCTTTTCATATATGGATGTTAGCTTGAGAAAAAGTGCAGTTGTATCCTTTGAAAGCATCCTAATTTTTCATTACCTTTGGCATTATGGTGTGATATTTGGCATTGGTAGCATTCCAAATACTGTCCTTGATATGTTAAATTTGGGATTTGAAAGGAGAGATGAAGAAATGCCCACAGGGCAGGCTTTCTGCACGAGTGGGTGTAGCTGCTACCTGCACTCATGCCCCAGCCCCTCCCTCAGCTTCAGAAGTTCAGGAGCTTTAACAGACAAGAGGCAGAAATAAACTGTTGGGGCTGGAACTTCTGATTTAGAGTCGTTGACTGCATCCCTAAGTTATTGGTAATATTTCTAGGCTTGATCTGACTGTTGCAGCAGCTGATAAGGTTTTGCTTACAATTTCAAATAGAATGGGGATAACTTTGTGGATTTATATGGCCAGAGATTTAAGGAAACTATCCCCATCTTCTTGTATCCCAAGGGAATGGTAACAAAGCATAGAGAGGTGTAGCTACCACCCCCCAACTTCCTGTCTGCTGGTGTGCTGCAGGAGATAGTCACAGTCAGAGCCTGTCCTGTGCCTCCTGAAGGGATGAAAATACCTGGGATTTCACAGTGTCCACAGACATCAGGCAACACAGATGCTCTACTAAGTAAAATAAATCTGGAAAATGTAATGAGAAAGCAAATTGTTTAACTAAGCGGGCTTTCTAGATCAGATAACTATCAGCTGCTTTTGTATTGAGAGAAAATTAAACCAGAATCCTGGTAATCTGCTGTACAGCAAAGACTGCTTCGACATTAGTCAAAAAAAAAAAAAAAAAGAAAAAGAAGTGGAGTTACCTGTCTTAAAATTCTGAAGTGACAAAAAGATTATTATTTTAATATTTAATAGTTTCACACTGCTAATAAGGGCTGTTTTTAGAAGAAATAGTGTTCTTGATTTATTATTCCTTGCAGAGTCTTTAAAAAAACCCTATTGTTTTGATAGTTTTTACCAGTTACTGAATCCTAGCAGCATTAAAGTATTTAAACATTGAGCTCTAGCATAGCTTACAAATGCCATGGAAGTGTAAGTATGTGTGTACACGTGTGTTTTAAGAAAGTGATAGCTTAGGATGAATCATCTCTTACAAGAGGAGGAATTGAAAACTATTATACATGAAGGAAAAAACAGTTATCAGCCAGAGCACTTTCTTTGTTCTTTTACTATAGTCAGGGGAAGAATTGGAAGCATCCACTTCAACTTAGATGGAGTAAAGTTTGTGGATAAAGAATAAAAGTTAGCTCTTTTGTCTCTGAGGCATTTATAAACTTTTCAAATAGAGCATTACATTGAGAGTTTATTTGCCTTCTAAACAGCCTTAATTTTGATTAAACTGACTTCATGTTTTGCTATTCCTAGCTAACAAGGGAAATAACTTGTAGCTGTAACAGGATAAAAATGTTTTGATGGGCATGTTTGATTTGTAAAGCACTGACAAATCTTCGTACCCTGATGATTTTTGAAGTAGTGGATAAAGTGAAATGTTGGGTGGAAAAAAAGGCTAGCAGAATGTCAGACAGGAGCACCACAATTTTCAATCTGCTGCTGAAAAATATTTGTTACAAATATTTTAATAGGGACAGCAGAAGCATAAGAATAGAATTGAAATTCAGTCTTGTAGTATTTTTAGAGCAACTAAATTGAAGAATTAGTGTGATTGAGCTTTCTGTGCAGCAGCAAGAACTGTTTACTCTTTTTTTTGTCATATGTATTTTCAGTAATTGTATGTAATATTGTAGGAAAATTGAGGGGTTTTTTTGAGCATACCAGTTTACCTCTTCTCCTAATTCAGTTTCTTCTTCTTTCCAAACCTGTTTGGGAATCCTGAAAATGTAAAATTCCTGTGTGTAGAGTAGTTGAGCAGTTTTGGTTGCTTCTCTCTATAAATCCTCAATGATTCATGCACATTTGGCTTTTGAAAAAATTATGTTCTAGGGTGTCTTTCTGGATCTCAAAACTGACAAGGGTTTACTCTTCTTTCCTTTTGACAGGTCAAATTAATACCTACTGCCAGAATATTAAGGAGTTCAATGCACAGAACCTGGGCAAGCTTTTCATGGCTCAGGCTCTTCAGGATTACAACAACTGAAGAAACTTTGCTGTAGCCCTCAACAAGAAAAGTTATTTACAGCTTTACACTGGTCATGATTATCTTGAAAATTTATGATATTTGGAAGAGAGTCTTGTAAAACAGAGTCACCTTGGTTTGTGTAGAATTCTCTTGTAAGAAAAATAAAGGCAAATTTTAACAATATTTTAGTACTTCCTTACTTGTTGGCCCTGTTGAACTGGAATTCTCTGTGGTCACTCAGATTTTATAAATGTTTGGCAGTTATTCATGTTTAGTCATAGCAAATAACACAGGTTTTATTTAACTCGGAGTCGGAAATAAAAAACAAATATTGCAAATGTTCAGTATAGCTGGCTTGTAGAAGAAATTGAAGATTTCCCAGTTTTGGTTGATAAGTTACAACTGTAACGTGCTGGACACTTGGGGCAGTTGCTCATTTTTATTTTAATCTGTTTGGACAGTCTGGTGCAATGGTCCTTCCATATAACAAATGATTCATAGACTTCACATTCAGACCATACAAAACCAGTGTGACGTGGAGACTGGTCGCCACCACATTGTGCTAAGCTGTGTTCCCATTTTCTCTTGCTGTCATCAGCTGGGTTGAAATAAGAATCTGAAATCAGAAACTGGAATGAAAACCAGTTAATGGTTGGACTTAATGATCTTAAAAGTCTTTTCTGTCTTAAACAATTCTGTGCAATCCAGTGATGCTACTGCAGTGTTCACGAGAGAAAGGGCAGAAGTAGCCAACCTGGAACAGCCAGTGTGGTGTAAAAGGGCAGCACCTGCCATAGCTTTGCCATCTGGAAGAGCCTTTATTCCTGAACTCGGGTTACTTATCTTTTTAACAGGAAAGTTAAAGATTTAGTATGTGGCAACTCACACATGTTACTGTCATTGATTCCTTTTTTTTTTCCCCTCTTGGGTTCTTTCTTGCCTGCCTGTCTTTGTGTGTTGAGTTCTGAGAGCCTAAAATGGCTGAAGGAGTGTGGTTTGGTCTTTTAAAATAACATCCTCTAAATATGGACCTAGCATGGAATATTTCAGCCTCTAAAGTGAATGTTTTGTAAAGTCAGAAGTGTGTGAACACTGGTGTTGAGGCTAAGAACTTACTCTTTTCCAATCTAAACTATAATGATTGTAGTATTTATGTAGATGTGGATGCAAACTTTGTTCAGTCCTTGCATATCTGGCAAATTGCCAGACTCATCTTTTACTTTGGAAATTTTGGGCACCTTTTTTGTGTTAGCTTTCTTACAGTGAACATCTCTGAAATCAAAAATTACTTAAGTATCCTGCTACAGTGCCACATGATTGAGTTTCATTTGCTATTAAAAAAAAATACTCAATTGGTGTTAATTTTTCTAGTTTTCTGTAGCACCAGAATCACCACCAGGGAACAAAAGTAGGAGCAGATAATTAGGCCAAGATGAGATATTTGGGAGAGAGAAAAAGGGATCTTCTGGATAACTGGGAATAGAGGACTGACTGACTCTGTAGCGACTGTATATGGATGGAAGAAACAGAAACATTATATATACTAGGAGGTCTGCAAAGGAGTTGTTAGCAAAATAAATGCTTAGAATAGGTTAAAAACAAGGTGTGTGTTTTGAGTTCCTTAAGATTGAGAATGTAGATGTGAGAAAGAAGGCAGTAATATTCTTCTGTGCTGGAGTTTTAACAAAATCAGTGGATTTTATTTAGCTAGATCAAATGTGCTAAATGTCGATTAAAGTCTGTGAAGACATAAGGAAGACTTCAGTAGAGATTTGTGGTTTCTAAAAGCATAGGCCTGAATCAGACAGGGAAATAAGATGTAAAAGTAGGTGAGGTGTAAGTAGATTTTGGAGGTGATTTGACTGTTCTGTTCTGAATTACACTTTGGTCTCCTATTGTGGTGGAAATAATTATAGAAAGTCTCTCTCAGTGAGGGATGTGGAGTCAGTTGAAGGTGTTGATCTATAAATGAGAACCAACATCTGTGGAGAATTAATGGGGATGGGACTGTGTCTTCATGCAGGATTCTGTGTGAACTTCCCCCAGTGTCTATATTTCTGGAACTTTGCTTTTACACGTTCTTTTCCTAATGTGAGTGAGATGGCAGCTCATTCACCATAAGACATGTTCTTTCTAATTACCATACCACTACCTATTTTTTCTCCTTCCTTGTCTGTGAAAAGTTTTTTTTTATAACAGTGAAAATGTAGTGACATTTGTCTCCCTGAAAGGAGAACAAGGGTGACAATTATCTTTGTTTTGATGCTGAAGAAGAACAGCATTTCTTCTGGGTGTTCAATACCTGAGACCTTCACCAGTATAGCTCCAGTTTTGCTGTGAGATTTGCTGCCTCAGTTCCACTGCTCCTTGTGAAATGTCTAATTGTACTGATAATTTGAACCAATGTGGGACGTGAAGTGCCATCTCCCTTAATGGCAGCACTAGCTCAGGGCACAGGGCCATGACTGCCTCCTTACAGGGGTGTGCTCCTCTCCCAGCACCCTGTTCACATGTAGACAAAATAAAGGCCATGCTGGTGAAGGGTGGGGTGAGTGCAACTTAGTGTTGCATAAAGAGTTAGAAAGTTAGTGCTCCAATGGTTTGAGGTAATCACAGTAATGGGGTGGTTTGTGCTCCTACTCAGTCACAACACAAAGTGGAACAGGTTAATATCAGCCTTTCTAAACAGCCTGAAACACGTCTGGTTGTACTGGTAGGCCTAGTTATAATCCAAACATACTTGGTGTGACCTTCTCTTGACATCACAGTATGATGCACTATTTCCATTCTCCTTTTGGTGCTCTCAAAGTTGGACTAAACTCCTCCTAAACTATAAAGCATTCTGGTGCTGACTGCCCACATGGAAGAAACGCAGTGTGCTCCCCCCTCTTCTACACAGGTTATCATGTCCTTCTCAGCTCCACACAATGTTCCCCAAAATGCTTAAACATTTTGGAGGCTTAATTTCTACGTCTGTGCATCCAGTCAAAGTCTGGACATATGTGCAGACCTGACCAGTGTGGCCATAAGGTACTTCCAGGTAAAGATGGATAGTGTTTGTGCAGATGTAAACGCATGCACAGAGGGCAGCGTAGGGATGGTCTGGGTGAGATTGCACATGTCCTTTTTGGCGCTAACAAGGGGCATTGGGTGGGTTGGCTTTGGCAACAGATAACACCTCTAAAGAACATCTGACATCTTTGTGTTTGTGCTCTATACTTTGTAAATTTCTGAGCACATTCATTCATCTTGTTGGTCTATATTGCCCAGTTTTTTGCCTTCTGACAAATCTGATATGAGAAATCACTGGTGACAATCTGAGGCATCTTTAAGAAGCAAGCACTATTTAATGGTTCTCACTTGACAGTCAAAGGACTCTGGGTGCTCTGTTAAGATGTCGTTAGGAGCTGGTGATGCAAATAATATCCCCAGCCAAAATATCTGCAGTGTGTGCAGTAAGAGGAATTGAATTGCTCTCTGTAGAACTGCTTCTCATCTGGTTTGACAGCCTTGGGGTGAGAGATATGTCCCTCATGATTTTCCATGCCTGTGCATTTTCTTCCCCTGGATTTTATGCTTCCTTTTAATTTTCTTCAGATTTTGCCCACAGCTTGTTGATTTTTAAGCAAAATGAGCATGCTGCTCTAAATCCAGTGCCTTCTGTCATTCTGTTCTTCACTTTCTTATGAATTCCTCTGGAAAGCTTTGTCTACAGTTGGAAGGATGCTTGAAATTTTGTGATCTGAACAATGCATTCACAGTGGAAGTTTCAGGTGTTCAGATCTCAGGTTTGGTCCCAAATTCAACGTTCTCATGTCCCTCACCTTCAGCTGCAGAGTCCTGAATGCCTCGACACTGCTCAGGCAATGGTGTTGCTGCTCCTTGGGACTAGTCTGGTCAGATTTGTTCAGAAGCTTTTCATGTAAACTTTACAACTGGAAGGAGGTTTATACAAAGTTGGGCCTCTATTTTATTTTTGATCTTTTAATTGATAGAACAGATTGCTCTTGACACAACTCATCATATGCCAAGTAGTAGTGAACTGCACAGAGTTGGGGAGGATGTCTTTAAAAGCAACAGTTTTGGCAAAAGACTCCTTAATGAGTGAAAAGTTAATGTCTCATTTCAATTAAAGCAAACATTTATATGTCAGGAAAAATGGCCAAATCCATTTTACAATGATATTAAAAGCACTAGTGTCAGTAAAATAAACAAGGAAGGGTAGTAATGTATTTATCCATCAGAAACACAGCTGAAGACTTCCAAACTTTAAAAGATGACAATAATTTGTGCAACAAGAATTTCCAATCTGGTTTGATCAAATTATTAAGCCTCTCACTATTACAGAGGATGGTGTTCCTTAAATATCATACAATGCATCAATCTTTTGATTTTTTTCCCATCATCTGGATTTGACCAATACAAATGTAGTTTTATATGAAAATGTGTCCTATTTTCATTATTCAGTGTGTGATTTCATCTCTTTTATCCCAGTAAAAGTGATGGAGAGCCACATCCCACAGGTTAGAAAGCTCAAAGCTGACTGAACTATTCAGGGGTCTCATCCCACATGCAGTGTTTGCTTGCTTGGCTATCCTGATGTTTGAAAACAAATCAAAGCAAAGGTTTTCTCTGTCACAGAATTGATTAATCTTTTTTGTTCCCAAATCTGTCACTTGGCTTCTTTAACATTAGCAAATTTAATTATTAGCCTGCAGATTGAATCTGAGGCAGGAGAGGATATATAACTAGAATGCACCAGTTGCAATAGGCTTGCCTTTTTCAAAATATGCTTGAGAGAGAACTCTGGCTAATAATGACCAATTTACATATTATAGTAGAAGAAGTGAGCAGATCAAGGCTAGTCTGTCTGGCAGCAGATTGTAATGCTTGAGCAGTTTCTGCTTTGGACCAAATGTATGACTTCCAAGATACTTATTTTTTAGCAAAAAGATAAAAAAAGCCTGATCATTTTAATTGCTGTAATATTTAACACAAAAGTCAGGCAGATCCATTGTTACTAGCTATGAAAAAACTAGTTTCCAAAACGATTAGCAATTACAAACTTCAGCAGTGTTAACAACGTGTTTATATGGTCTACAAGGTCATATTCCATTTAATAATTTTTAATGTGAATCGAAGTAACGTTCTAAGATATCTGGATTTCTAGTACAATTAGGGGGGATAAAACCCTTTCAATTTATAGAAGAGCACTTTCTACAGTTATATGTGTGAGCACAAATATTCGTGGGCTTGGTTTCTTGTGGCTTTTTGGTCTTTTTAGTTCAACCACAAATAGCTGTTCACAATGACTCCTACACACAACTGCCACATTAGATCTTCAGTTCTCCCTCCAGGAGGTTCTCTCTCTCCCTCTGGGGCCTGTGCTGGTCCAGCCTCAACTGCCTGGTCCTGGCTCTGGTCACTGCCTGCTCCCAGCCCTCCTGGGCCCCGTGTCGTGCAGCTCTGCCTGCTGATGTATTCTCATTGCACTTGGCCAAGGAGTTTAGAAGTTACCAGAGTGGAGTTGAGAGACTACATAACTGCGTAAACTGTGCCTCTTTAGAAAAGCTCAGCATTGCCCTTCATTTACGCTGATACCACCAGCTGTGCATAGGTCAGGGCAGGGGTGTGTGAAGAGGAAGCTGTGCAGATCTGGGTTCACATGCACCACCAGCATCCATCCTGGACTGGCTGACAGGGAGTCAAAACAAGCTACTTGGAAATGAAAAACTTCTGTTTGCTAATTGATTTTTTTGTAAGACTTCAGGGAATTTATTTGATTAATTATTATTATTTACTATTCATTTATTTAATATCCACTCTCCAAGTTGATTTATTTAATAATTAATTAATACATTAGTCCACACTCCGCAAGGAAAAATTTTTTCTTAGGGAAGATACCGAGACATTTTAATTTTATATATCTCTAGAAGGGAAATCAGGTAATTTATGAGAAGAGAAGCTTCTGAATCAAGCACCAAACTAGTTACGTGATCATAAAGTGAGGGACTTGTGTTTGTCTACAAATTACACATGCTGGCAGAAAAGTCAAATCCTATACCATTTGCTGGTATTGTTTCTTAAGTCATAAGAATTGTCATTAGGTCACAGAATTATTAGAAGAGACTCCTTTTGTATATTTATGATATTTTCAGCTGTCTTAAATAAGTGGTACAAATCAGGCATCTATCTGAAATTTCTCATCTCCTTGCAGGAAGCTGCTGCTTCGTCTGTTGGGGCAACCAAAGCTTTGCTTTTCTCTTACAAAATACAGGAGGGCTTTCTTCACTGAAGGAGGTGAAAGAGGACCTGGGCCATGAGCTCAGCAGTCCCAAAGGAGGAGACACCTGTGCCTGGAGAGAAGTTTGTCCCTGTTTTGTGGCCCACTAGCCACAAGCTCTCCTTACCACCCACCACCTCTGCCTGCCACCCAGGCAATAGCTGTGAACTTGCTGCTCCTGTTACTGGAGCGCAAGTAGTGCTGTTGACAGACACGGGTGAATAATTTCTTTATGGAAAGAGCAGCTCTTTTTGATTAGAAACATACGAGTTGCTCTTTCATTCACAACTGCCTGGCAATGCAGACGTGACCTTAGCAGAAATCCTATCTAAACCTGGGCACAATAGATCCAGATAACTGCTCTGAGCAGGTCCTTGAATCCCAGTGCTTCACTCCTCCACTGCAATAAGCAGCAATTCTCTCTTTTGTATTTTCTGAGTGTAAGCTCCTTAAGACAGATGCTGTGGTCTGTCATATGCATTTAAAGTGCTTCATGTGCTTAATCCAGCCCATGCTCAGCAGGTCCTTGATATCGTTTGGAGAATCTAAGTATAATTGCCTGATTATTACATCTTATGGAGAAAATGGTACATGATTAGGCCATTAAAAGGTTCTGTACTGAGTAACAGGATGAAGATTGCACTGACAATTCAAGTTTTTCCTGTCTCTTGAGGGCTCTAATTTCCACAGTTTAGTAAAGCAGATTTTGCTGTATGAATTTGTGTAGGTAGACTGCCATGCCAACTGTATTTTGAGGCTGTATTGGAAACAGTTACCCTCTCTGAGAGCCAAGAGAGTGGAAAGCGGCAGCACAATGCAATTACGTGCAACATGTACCTGACAGCAGAGAGGTGTTAATGGGCTGCTTTGCTACTTGCTGAACAGCAAAGCAGCGTTGAGGCCAAAATGCGTAGATGTGATGAACCCTTCTAGTCTTGTAATGCTACCAGCCAGACAAGGTTGTTCTGCCTCACCTCTTCTTAACACATGCTTTTAATTTCTTATGTCTCTTAATTCTGTAATTAACTCATCATGTTACTTATTTCCAGCTATATTCTGTGTTCTTTGTCAGCCTTTTTCTTTAGCCATTCTTTGAATTTTCAGCAGGGTGATGATCAAAACTTGCCTTCCCTTATGGAAGCACCAGAGCTTTTCATATGAAACTCGAGTTTTCCTACTTTTTTGTAGCCTCAGTCTTGGAAATAGCTGAATCCCTTGAGCAAAAGCTTCCCTAAAAAGATCCTATTAGTCAGACAGCTAACATCGGGAATGTTTAGCCTGAATTGTTCAAAGTTATCCTGAAGCAGAGTATTACAATGGAAAATGTTAAGTAGCCTCCGCATAAATGCGGCTGCTTGTGCTGCCATTAATATCCTTGGCCTTGTAGAGAATGTTCTTGTGCTAGCTAAATTAGATTAAGCAGGAAATTTTCTCATTCTTTAATGTCTATCAGATTTAAGACTTCTAGGCTTAAGCCTGCCTCCAGTAAAGCTAATGGTAAAACTTCTGGATCCTGTGTGAGCACAGACTTTTCAGGAGTGATGTCAAAATTTTGTACTGTTGAAATCTGTGAGCATTAAGAATGCAAGAATATAGATGTTACAGTGTAGAGCTAAAGTGAATAGCTTTCAGACAAGACTTAAGTGTGAACGAGAACGTGCATGGCAATTCAGTCAGTTTTAACGTTAGCTTGTAAAAATCTACAAGTGTATTAAGAACATAAGAATCCCCATGGCCTCTGGTAAAATTACATTTTTAATATTGTAGAAAAAAAAATTGTATGATGAAGGGTTCAATTCCATTTTTCTGAATGCTTCATATATCAGAAGAATTACAACTCTCAGGAGAGCATAATATAATATCTAAAGTCATATTGGTATTTAATGTTTTATCATTGTAGTTCTGCTTGCAGCCTCTGCCTTATTCCATTACCCTCAGATATGCTATGGCGTTATTCAGATTTAAATAGCTTTTACCACTCTGGCAAGAAACCAATTGCAAGTGTATTGTCTGCATTGCTTTCTAAAAAATCCTGATAATACAATCTGCTACCCTTTTCAACTGGTGATTGCTGCCTTGTGGCACTATTAAATAGCAGGTAAACAAGCAGCATCCTGGGGTCTCAGCTGGCATATTGTCACTCGGGTGTAGAAATATGTGCTCTGCTCATGAGAACAGGTGAGATTTAAAATACTGAGCTATTTTGTCCTTTATTTTGTATGTGCTAGCAAATTTCTTTTTGTCCCTGTGAAAGTCTAGAGTACCTTCAGTGCTGTTTTGTGTTGATTTTGAGTTCCCAGAGATTTTTTTTTTTCCCCCAGAGCTAAATACCTGCTGTCCCAGCACATGGGCCATCCTAGAGCTGGCCTTGGGAGCAACAAGTTCAGTGGGATGAATCATTTCCTGAGATAGCTGGCAGTGGTGATATCCCACCTAGCTGGAGTACTTTGGCTCTGCTGTGCCCTGCATAGTACAACAGCCTTCAGGCTGGGAGTCCTCAAGGAACACTCTGTGTCTGTGACCTGAGCCACTCTGCTCAGCTGTGCTTCATTCCACGCAACATGCCCAGAAACTGAATGGGAGGTGAGAGGTTTCGGTACATCCGTGGTGGGAATTCTGTGCCAACATCTCCTCAGTTTGAAAGCAAGAGGTGATGGTGACTGAAGCCAGTAGTTTTACTGACCATTCCTGGACAGCAGAAGCCTGTTTCCAGCAGAGGAGATCTGATGTCCCATAAAATGTCCAGGGGCAGGAGTAACACCCGACTCTAAAATTACAGACTATCCACCCACTCATATCCACCATACAGAGAATTCAGAGCAAGTGCTCATACTTGACCACCTTGCAAAGTGATCAGCTCAGCTACAAACGAGCTTCTGGTTTGGATTGCTCTGCTGAGCTAAATGGGAGAACCTCTCTGAAGCTTGTTTGTGGCTGATTTTAATAGAAGCAGTTTCATCTTGATATGTGGGGCTTTAATTGTGCACGTCCCATTAGTGCTAATGGAGTTACGCACCTGAAGTCCTGCACATGGAGATGAGACTATAAATCCAAGGTTACAACCTCATTAAAGTTGTTTATTTCACATGTAATAGCCTTTTGCCACCAGGATACCTTAATTCATTGCTTTATTTGTCCCTTTGAATGAAACCATCTCATCTCAAGATCATAAATGCCTCTTCTGTGCCATGCCCTGAGATGACCAGTCATACTTTTTGCCATCTCTATTGCTCAGCAGGGCAAAAAAACCCCAGACCAAACTCTGAAGACACCCTGATACAAGAAATACTTCTTTTCTAGATGGTGCTGTTCCTCAGCACAATTTCCCATGGCTTTTGGAAATCCAGCTCTATGCAGCACTTCCCTTAGGGTGGTGTGGGCAGGGCACAGTGGAAATAAGGTCAGCAGCAGATGGGCTTGTGCTGGAGAAGGTGCATGTGCACACTGAGGAATGAGATGTTGTGGCACATGGGGTCTGAGGTAAAGGCATGGGAAAAAGAGAGGGTGGGAAAGGCAGGAGGGAACTGGGGCTTGCAGAATTGAAGAGAAATCTCTTTAGTGAAAACAACTGGTGGGATAAAAAGGTGGGTTTCCCCAAGGGATAAAAGCAGGCTCAGGTGCAGCCATTTACAAAAGAAAGGGTGGTTTGTGAGCAGATGGACTGTGCTGATGGCACACTGCCTTTGAGGGCTGCTGGGCAGAGGAGATGTTTGCTCCAGTCCTGCAGGAGGAGACACTTCTGCCAAGTAGGTACCTCATCTGGACACCTTGGTCTTCTGCTTACTCGTGGTCTTTTCAGCTCTGAATCCTGCTTGTCTCTGAAGGGTAATATATGCAGGAATATTTTCTGATTCATCAAAAATTTTGTATGGGAATAAAAAAGTTACATTCTAATGTCCTTTGCTTTGAACATCTAGTTTTTTTAGCAAGAGTGATTTGGTTCATATTGGTTAAGAAAAGCTTTGCCATCTCCAGGCCAAGACTTTCTACAGCTCTTCATCAGTTGAGTGCCCATCACAGGTTGCTTTGACAAGACTGGTTTGCCAAAGACATGAAGTCTGAATTCTCTAAAGGGAGTATAACAAGGTTAATGATTATTTCAGAATATTGGTCTTTTCTGGCAGAGAAGAGTTGAAAAACCTGCTTAGATCCATGTTTCTTGATTTGGATTTCTGTGAGAGTTGTGCTTTTGGCAGAAGGACACTGAGGTCACAGGGAGGACTGGGGAAAGCGAGTTGCCTGTGCTTTGTCCAGCCTGGTATGTCAGAGGGCAGTGGTGATGGGGCCAGCTCTGAAACAGGCTGTGTTTCAAAAACACAGCTAGGAAGATGATCATTAACAGGATAAGCAAAAGAACAACCATTTTGGAATGTCTTTGTGGAGAGAGGAAAGGGGAGGAATTAGGAAGACACATTTACCTTGAAAAATCAGATGGCTTGAAGAAATGCCCAGTTGTGAAGGAGACATTAAAAATAGAAGCAAAAGTGGGAAAAGTACTGCATGGGGGGAAGCTCAAACTAGGTATGAATATCATGAATGTGAGCAGACTGAAACTGGTGATAAACAGCCTTCTGCAAGCAGTTGTACTTTGTTGGTGATCTGGGAAGAGAGAGTAGAGATCTGAGTAGAGGCAAGCTGAAATGGAATTGGTGGAATAGGAAACTTTTTTCCTCAGCTACTAATTTACAGATGACACTTTCTTCTGGAGAAGTGGAGTGTGTCCTCACTAGTCAGGTCTGCAAAACTAGAGCCTTCACTAAGGTTCCCATACTCATCACATCCCCCGGCAGCATCTTCTTGTTGTCCCAGTGACTGCCATTTCTGTTTGTGTGAGTCTCTTCCAGAATAAGCTTTAAAAGCATTGCAGAGCTCCTCTTCACTTCTGCATGCATTTTTCAATTTGCAACTCACTGGTTTACTTCACAAAGGTAGTTATTATGATCTGAAACACCTCATTTGGAGATAGATCCAGATGAAACAGCAGCAGTATTGAACTTCATATTGTGCCTCAAAACAATAACCAAAATGGAACTTCTTTACATTATTCTTTTCATTTCCATTTTATTTTCTTATTCAAGTGAATAATTAAGACAGAGGTTTCTCCCAGGTACCTACTTCAACCAAGGCTGCATGGTACCTTGGGCAACTGGACCCAGGGAAGCCACCTTAGCGGTGTTTTAAAATAAAAAGCTGAAATTTCATGTGTAGTCAATGCTTCTGTCTGCCTCAGTGTGATAATGGCATGCCTGCCATTAGCACTCTTTCAAGCTACAGCATTGCAAACATGGCCAGTATCCAGACGCAGCTCTCTCCCTCTCCCCATCCATAACTGAGACCATAATTTCTCAGCCATCCCTTGATGCCCTGCTGGCAAGGCAAGCAGCTATGCCAGCCGTGGAGTCATTCAATTTGTGCAAGCCTAGGGAGAGCGTGAGGACCCTTCAGTCAAGGACTCTTGAGTGAAACTGCTGGCTCTACCCCTTTTGTGATAATCACAGACATTTATCTATTAAAAGAAGCAAATTCAGACACTGTCGGTTTCTACCAACTTTTTGTTCTTCCATGCTGATCTGGTTTGTTGTTCAAGAGCTGTGCAGTTTTTTGTAAATTTTTAAGGGGTTTTTATTTTTCACCAGATCAGCACAACATAGTAGTGGCAGTAAAAATCAGGCCATTTTATTTTAACATCTGACTGTGTGTTGTGTTTGACATTGGCAGGGAATAAATAAATTCTGTTTTTTCCCTGTGAAATGAGGGGGTTTTTTTGTCCTTTAGGTGTGTACTGTGCTCCACAGAAAGTGTGGAGTTCCTCATGAAAGTCTCCTAATTGTGGGCCGGGTAAGATAAATGTTTAGCAATCAGCTTGGCAGAGGAAGTGCCACCGGGAGCCACCACCCAGGGAGAATCACACCACACCGCCTGCTCCCAGAGCAGATCCAGCCATACTGGTGCCACTGAAATCCTTGCTGCCATGCCACCCAGGTTGCTGGTGCTGGCCTGGGCAAGCCCTTTGATGAGGCCACACGAGCTGGCTTTCATCTAGGGGCTACCACCTGCAAAGGGCTCCTGTGTATCACCTGCCCTCAGAGCAGTTCATTTCAACTGTTTCTGCTGCGTGTGTCGGACCTGGCCTTCTGGGTTCCTCTCTGTGAAGTGTGTGATGGTCAGGGGAATAGATGAAGGCACCTACTTTTGGATGAGATGTTTGTGATCTGAGCTCTGCTGACTGTGGAGGAGACACAGTCTCCTGCACGCTCAGCAGGCTGTCAGTCAAATGAACAGAGCCTCTGGTACCTCCAGCGAGGTCACACTAGGGTTGAGGGTCCCACCTCATTTTTCCCAGCTCATCCAGTCTCTTTTGTTTGCCCTTTATATAGATGAGATCCACCTTTTCATCCTAGGCATGTGCAACTCTGAAAACTCTGAATTTGGTCCTGGAAATGGGAATAAAGCAAGTCTGCATACAAGGAGTGTCCTTGCTGTGCTGTGCCACTCTCTGCTGCATCTGCCAGCAGGTGTGTGCGTGTGTGCTCCTCTGTGCTCTGAAAGTGGCGTCCCCCTGATAATCAAACTTCAAAATACAGTACGAGCCTGTCCTAATGAGACAATCGTGTTGGTTACATGAAGCGTATCGTGCCTTTGTCGATATTTTTTAATAGCTACAAATATTTTCTATCAAGTTTTATTAAGTGAGACCCACATACTTCTCCCAGCTGTGACTGCGGTCTGTTCCTACATAGCTGTTCACTCCGCCCTTGCTCAGCAACACTTCACAGTCATGCTGTGGTGCAGATGAAGAATTTGGGTTTGAAGCTGCAATCTGATTTCCATTAAAGCTGTATGGAAATTTGCCACACACCTGCCTAGGAAGCTGGAATAAATAATTCAGTGCTGTACAGTGATACCTAATGGCAAGTGGATAACTTGAATAACCTTATACTAGGTTATGCTCCTCAGTGCTCTGTCCTTTCATGGTAAGAGGAGGGAAAAAACCCCAAGACAGGCACAGAGAGGCTGGAAAGGTCTGTGGACTTTCTCACTATGAGTTTTTTTTTTTTATGGGACTGACATCTGGTACAGCTGAGGAATGCAGTGAGGAGAGCAAACTGTGAGACCCACTAATACTCGCTGTGGAGAGTTGGCACCAACGAGAGTGTGGCCAAGTTAATTGCTACAAGTTAATAACCATACATGGCAAAAAGAAGAGCATGTAAATCTTTGTGTCTGACTCCCATTGTCAGAAATACCTTCGGACTTTAGGAACACGTGTCACAAGTAGAATTTAGACTCTTCATTGCATGGATCGCTTTTGCAAGGAAGACCACCTTCATTAGACACATCTATTAACCATTAACAGTGGGAGCAATCCTGCTACAAGCATGACTGCTTTGCCCTCACTTGGATGCCAGTTATGTAAGTTATTTTGAAAACTAGGCATGCGGGAGCTACTAGATTTATGTCCTGCGCTGCTTAAGAAGTCAGCTGGTCATATTGATTTCCTAGTGCTTTCTCATTTTTGTTGTTGTTATCTTTTTTGCATTCCTATGGACACCTGGGGATTAGTATCTGCTGTTACAGCAAGTGTCATCAGATCTAACTGCTGTTTCATTTTATAGTCCTAACAGGCTTGGCATCTCAGATGAGAGGTGAAGCGATAGTGTTTTTCTTTTGGAGTTCATAAGTTAATCTATGAGAAAATAATGTTAGCAAATACAGGTTTGCTCTTAAAGAAACCTTGTTTTGAATAAAATTATATTAGAGTTTTTTCCCTGCAACATCTTTTAATTATCATTGTTTCTTATTCTTGAAAGCTAAATGATCCCTGCCTTCAGGCTGTTGGTGATCTGTAAGTTACGTTGGAGACAATATATCTAATTCAGCAAGAACGATGCACTGACTCCAATACACAGCACAGCCTGTTAAAAAGAGATAATCTAATCTTGCTAAATATATGAATAGATTAAGGATGTAGTAACTTTAACAATTGCAGTTTGTGACTCTGGGCTCATGGCCTTCAATGACAGCTCTCTCCCTGTTGTCAAATCTACATCTGCACCCAAAGCACAGCGGATTGAATCTGTTTATTATCACCTAAACCTTATCAGCTGCTTAGAGACACCTGTTAATCATCTGCAACTCTTTTACATACAAACTTGTCCTTGCAGGCCTGGTCTTGAATAGGGTGCAGAAAATTACATCTTGGATGGCACCAGGGATGCCAGCCCAAGCTGAAGAGGTGTCTCACTGCAGACCTGTTTGCCCTCCTCCAGCAGCTGAGGGGTCTGTCCCCACTGCACTGCCCCACTGGGCAGTGACCCAGGAGACAGAATAACATGTAGCTCCAAACATAACCTTATTCTCAGAGCAAGCAGGAGGTCAGCTGTAGTTGCAGATAGGGAGAAGATTTGCTGCACAAGAGGGTGTTGTTCCCTTAGTGTTGCTTCCCAGTGCTGTAAACTCTCCGGGCTCATGTAAATAATATCAGTGAATTAAAGAGAAGTGATTTCTACTGTTACATAGTTATTGTAACTATTTCCAAGTTGTATGTCAAGGAGATTTTTTAGGCATGCCTGTGCTCAGAGGGAACTGTAGGTAGATCTGTGTGCTCGATTTCAGCAATAATTTTGGGACAAGTAGGTAACAAGTAGTCTCTCAATGACATTACAGTATATTGTGTTTATGATGTCAAACTAAGGCCATTCTGATTTTTTGACTTCTATAAAACACCCCATATACTGTACTAGGAAATAGTCACTCTTTTACGTATGATGTGCCAGGTTGGTATGGTGAGACAGTTTTGGTACATTTCCAAAGAAACTAGACTTCTGGGATTTTTTATTTCATTCTGCCCAATGCAATCTGATCTACTGCTGGTCCCATGTGAAGCCAGTTTATGTACCTTTGGCCACACAACTCTACATGATTACTAGCTGACTTTCTTGGCTCTTAGAAAAATTGTCAGGCCATTTTTTGGTGTAAGCTCCAAACCAGGAGAAACAGGGCGCTTGCTGATCCTGGTTCTGCACACAAATGTTGGGGGGAATAAAATATATTTTCTTTAAATATAGAGTAATTTTAAAAAACCTCAAAACCCAACAAAACTCTGAACTACATTCTTCTTCTATCTGAGCAATTATAAGATGCTGATCTCTTTACTGGGGAGAAACAGTGTTCTCATACACCTAGTTGGAGACTGGAAAAGATTTTGAAACAGAGAAATCTGCTTTACTAATAAAATCTATCAGACAGCTGAACATGCACACACAGTAATTCCTAGAGGGTCATGTGAACTGCTCACTAGAAAAAAACTGTGGGGTCTGTTGTACCTGAAAATCTTCCTATATGTTATTATTTTTCAATTTTTGTTTTAATTTTGTGGTGTCAGGATGTCAAATTTATTAATAATGGGGTTCTTTCACCTTTTACTTAGTACCGTATGAGTTGCATCCCTCTGGTTGTAGTATGGTTTAACTCCTTTGCCCTGTAGACCTTCAGGGTCAGGCATTTCTTTTCTTGCTCCCAGGGAGGGGATTGTGGATGGGCGGATGGAACAACATCACTGCTAGAGTGGTAACGTTGCCCACTGGGCATCTTGGCACAGTGGGGTCCAGTCCTGCCCCTGCTAGTGCCACTGACCAGGAGCTGGGGAACAGGGTAAGAAAAAGTTTGGAATAAATTTAACTCAAGATGCAGATTTTGCAGCTTGGACTTACTCCTGCTACTGGCCAGGGAACATTCTGCTGGTGGTTTCTATGTGATGAAGGAAGAGTGGGGAGGAGGTGGCTCATTCCTGATTCAGTGGGAGAAGGTACAGGCTTTGGGAGCCCAAGTGAGAGCTCTGCCCTATTTCACAAAACCTAAATGAGCATTTCTCAGTCTTTTGAAATCAAAGGACCTACAAGTTTTTTGATCTGAGCACCAGCAGCCAGGGAGCAAGGGGTGCCTGTGGGCAGGCACTGACATAAGTGCCTGTCAACTGCGTGGGATGGCGTGTGTGTGTTTTGGTTTAGTTTCTTAATTATTTTTCTGCAATCATTTCACAGACCACCTTCTGGTGCCTTATGGATTGTGGATTGCCCATGGGCCCCACAGTGCAATGCAGAGATGGATGACTATTAAGAACTTGGCTGCACCAGAGGCATTATAGATGAAGGATTTATGTGCTGTTACATATATTCCCTGAAATAATCACCTCTGTCTCAAGTACTTTGATATTGATAAGTGGCTGAGGTAGACTTTGTGTTTCTATCTAGTCCTACATGCCTTGTTTTGCAATTATCCACCTTCAATGGTTTTCTCATATAGACTTAAATTTAGCAATTGTTTCTTTGCAACGATCTACATTCATTCAGATGTTTCATCCAAGGGTTTAATCCAAAGTGTGCATTTCAGGTGAAACATTAGAAACTTTTCAGCATCTGTAATAATTTTTCTATACTGAATGTAGGAATTTTTTAATTTAACATTAAAAAAATACACTTAAATAGTATGGGCCAGCTTCAAAGTGGCTGCAGACAGGAAATTGGAAGTTGGATCCTCTCTTTTTAACCCTTCTGAACATAAAGTTTCACAGGACTTCAAGGCCAACTCAGTGTGGTCTTGGTTTGCTGAGCTTGCTGTTTCACAGGGAATGCGAGCTCCTTCCTGGGGATTGATGGAACTGTCAGGAGACTGGTCAGCATGACTTTGCCCTGTAGAGAGCTGAGTGCTGCTGCTGCTGCCCTGTACCCCATTAGAGGGGTCCTTCTGGAGATGTTTGTTTCTATTGTGTCAAATCACTGACAGCCCATGGACACTGGGGTCAGTAGTTACTTCATGGTCACCAGCTTAAACTGAAAATCCCAGCTTGCCCTGAGAAGGAGCTGGCAAATGTACTGGGCATCTGACAGGAGAAGGCCTGGTTGGGGCAAAGCATGGGAGGTGACTGATTGACGTCACTTCATTAACTTCTATTAACTTCTATGACCAAGGGGTTGGGCAAATGCTAAGAAGAAGCTGCTCTTGCCTCAAAAAGGCGTTGTGTACCAATATTTAATGCACAGCTCATGGTGGTGCCTGAAGGGCTGGTGGTCCTGTACCAGTGGCAGGTTCCCACCTACACGAGGCAGTTCCCAGGGCAACAGAGGGGAAGGTACCCACCTAGGAAAGGTGGGTAACAACATGATAATGGTAAAGAAAAGTTAATCAATCATTAAGTGTGAAAAGGTTAACTAGTGAGCAGGTTACCACTTGCACCTGGGCTTTTGATCTGTTTGGTCAGGCCAGTGTTCTCAGGAGTGGCTGACAGGCTGCAGTACTTGATCTCTCCAGTACATACATCTCATTCTGTGGGTAACTGGCTGAGTGATGAACCTGGCTATGCTGCAGCAGAGCTTAACCCCGATGTGAACAGCCACTGTAAAAACATCTGGGGCATGTGCCGCATTTTAAACATTGATGTCATGGTCATTTCTGTTGCAGTTTCAAAACACTTGAAGAGACAAGGCAACAGGATTCTATAGTTTGCCGGCTCTCTTTTGCTTGTTCCTAAAGTGATTTTTTTGCAGTCATAAATAGCATTCTTTTCATTTTCTTTTAATTTTGTCTGCCGCTTTGGATGTCAGATCTGGTTTATATACTTAGTGTGCACACACATTCCTTAAAATACAGGGATCCTGCTGTTTTGCCTCAGGGACTTTGCAGCCCATTCCTGATTATAGCAACAGCAAATCTACTCAAAGAGCAAACCTTTCTGCCCTGCCAAGTACATGACTTGCAGCAGAGTTGGTGGAGGTAGCACTGAACCTCTGCGCTCTTCTCATACCCTGCCTATTCTCAGCTAAGGAAAAGTAAATCTTCCCTCACTGCTGAGCAATTAGGATTTTTTTGGCCAAAGGAGCAGATGGGAGGGGAAACCTCCTCACCTGCCCTGTAGAAATGTGTACTCTCCTGTAGTCAATCGGAAAAACGATGGTGCAGCAATTTTCTTGTGTGGCTCTTGAGGCTGATTATTTTCTTTAAATGTCATTTCCTGTGAGTGTAGAAGAATCTTGGGTTTCATTTTGTGTTAGAAGGTAATTTTCTAAGTAATGCTTGAAGTTGAAAAAATACTTGAGAGAAAAACTTCAAGGCTCAAAACCCAAAAGATGAATAAGAAGAAACCCACAGGGTATTATTATCAAGACAAACAAACAAGCCAACCACCTAACCAACCCAAAAAATAAAGACTATCTGGCCCAGTTTCTGAAGGGGGCTGGCACTGCTGTGCACATCTCTACTGATGTTGTCAATAACTCCCTCTGTCCCTCCTCCTCCCTCTTGTCTTCTAATTTTGTGAATGATATTTTTGTAACTGCTGCTTCTTGGATGTGTTTGGTGTTGGTGTAGGGAGAGGCCAGGAGAAATGCCATCATTTGATCTGCTCTGGCCTTGGTTGTGTTTTTGTGTGCATGTTTTTTGCTTACTATCCATGCTGCATGCCTCCCAGATTGCTTCTGTTCTGGGTCAGCAGGTTCAGCAGCTTGGGAGGGCATCAGGTCCTTGTAAGGCTGATCTGCTTGGTCAGGACACTTTTACAAATATGCGTTATGTCGATCTAATTGTCCTCTGCCCTGACAGAGCTGACAGCCTGCAGACCTCCCAGGATGTCCCTTCCCTGCTTTTTGACTTTCACTCTATCATTTTCCATACCATGTTTATCTCTTTCACTGCTAGAAGAGCTCAACAAAGCTGGCAATAGAGATACTGTGGCTTTATTAAGAGGATCTGGTATTGTTATTTACTTTCCCTGTGGTTCTTCTATTAATGGCCATCGCAGTTCATGTTTTATTTCAGTCTGACATTTGACAATTCACTTAAGAATTATGGATGCTTAACTTCAAACTTTGCCTGAAAATATCCACAAGACTTATGTTTGTAGTTGCCAAAAGCAGTAGCCACATACAGGGGAGGCTGCTGCAGCTCCACAGCCTCTGGCCCAGCCAGCAGTGACACTGAACATGTGTTCCCAGTAGGCACATGAGCACACACACCTACCTATGTGCATAGCCTGAAAGTAACACCAAGTGAAATACACAAACCCAGCAAAAAAGAACTAATCCCATCCTCTTGTCTGGCTCAGCAGGACTGAGGTCCTTTAGTAGGACTAAATAGGTGTACATACATATAAGGTGGACCCTTACAGCAGCTGGGCTAAGACTGGATCCCAGTCTCCTCATTGCTGGCATCTGCACGGGTGAGGTCCCAAGGACACGTCCCCTCTCCAGCTGATGCACTTGGCCCGCTTTGTGCACACACGTACGCAGAAGAGAGAGGCTCAGATCCATAAAAGAGTTAGAAATGGAGTTATTTAAGATAGGATAGACTGCTGCATGGCCAGGCAAACATACTGATCAGATATGTTTTTATGTGCAGCTGACTCCTTTGATGTCCATTTCCCTCTATTTTCCTAGAACTGTTCTTCCCCAAACCATACCAGCCCCTCCCTTTCTCAACCTTTAGTTCATGTCCTAAACATCTTAAAAAGCCTTGCACATTTCCAGAATGCTCTTGTGCAGTACCCTTGAGAGCTGCCCTGGTGGACTCGTGGTGCTGGGTCTTGCCCAACCCCTGGGGCTGATGCTGTTCTGGGATGGCTTTGAGGGGCTTGGGCAGGATTTCAGGTCTCTGACCAGGGCGTCCTGGATTCCACTGTGTTCTTCTGTGTGGGTGGGAATGAGCCCCATCATGGAAGTGAACAGGTTATTTCTGGAATGAAGAATTGTCCAGAAACACTAGGGATTACCCAAAACTTAGGCATGTTCAGAAATATCTGAGTCACTTAGCAGCCTCCTGTCCTTTCTTGATACTTAAGAACATAAAACTCATCAAAAAATGGTTGCTGTTTGTGGTCCCAAGTTGCTCTCAAATTTACTTCTGTTTTGACTAGTATTGCACAAGCCATATATTTTGTACTATGAAAGCTGGTCCCAGCATAAAAATTTATGGTGAAACTGCAGTGCATATTTTAGAAAGATAGAGACTTTGAGTCAGGACTGGATAAATAATGGAAAATGCATCACACCATTTTGCAACTTGTTCCAATAGCAACTTTGGTCTAATAGACAGTGATTTGTCACAAACCATGTCTGAAACCTAATTAAAATGCATTGTGCTGATTGACAGAGCTGTAGTCAACAACATTCAATAAAGAAATAAGAGGATATTTTCTTCTCTGTGTGTTTGGTAGATTAAAGAGCTCTCAAGGATCAGAAGTGTCTCTGTCTAAGTAACAGAGGCATCTGTGAATGGTAGGGGTGTAATTTCCTCCCCACTTCCAGTTACACTCTCTTGTTATCCATCTGTCTGGGAAGCTATCAGGTATTGTGTTTTAAAATTACTGCTTGTTAAAAATATCATCTTCACTGGAAGTCTAAAAAAAAGGAAATCTCAACGGACCCTCAAAAAAATGAAAGTAAAGCTACTTTTGGGAAAAAAACCCAAACAACACCTTTTAATGGGAAAGATTAAAAATGGCAACATTTTGCACAAGGATTTGATTAAAAAAACCCCACCTCAAACAACCCATGTAAAGCATTTCAATGATAAAAGGAATGTACATGCTTATGAAAATGTTTTATGTCAAGAAAGTGCATTGAAATGTTTAGTTGAAGATGTTTCAGTATAATTGTGGGATTGCATCGAGAAGCATCCTTTGCCTGTTCAGGTGGAAGACTGAACTCAGAGTTTGACCTTCAAGGTAACAGCTGTGTTCAACTTCCTTCACCTGGGAACAAAGTGGTACATCAAATTGACAGGAAAGACGGATGTATTTGCTAATGGGAACTGGGCCTCCTTAAATAAGTGTCTGATTTCCCCATAGAGCTGAATCTAGACAGGAAGAGCAGGTGCCTCACAGCCCCAGTTTTCCCTTCAGCTAGATGAGAGAGGACATTGCTAGCCCCCTTTTAACCTACACACCTGGATTACCCTCCTACAGAAAGAATAGACTGTGGCTAGTTACATGTCTGGACCTAGGGTCTGAAAGGTCTTCCTAGGGCTCTGTTATAGATACTGCCAGGACTGACATTATGGAGGTCTCTGAAGTGGCTTCATTTCCATGATGAATATATAAGGAATTGGGAGAACCATTGCATTAAGCATTAGAGGAGCCTTAATTAGGTGTATTTGATCCTGCCTGGACCAGTCATTGCCTCAGTGACACTGAACTGTTAAAAAAAGAAAGAGCATTATCAGGTAGCAGGGACTGAAAACCCATGTGTAATCCTAGTGACTGTGATGGCACAACTCAGTGTAAATGCTGATTTAACAACAGAATTTACCCTCTATATATTGATGAATACATATGCAATTCCTTATTCTTATATCACCATTTGCTTCTATCGAAAACTAGATGAGCCCAGCCCAGCTGAACCATGTGTCTCAGAAAAATGACTCAGCTGATGCTGGCTACTCTGTCTGTTTTATTCCTTGTTGCTTCCTGCATTCTTTTCTTGGTTCTTATTCACCCAGATTAGGAATCGGTCATCTAGATTTGCAGAATTATAACGTTTGCTTGTGTGCCCTCTGTTAAAGGGGCTGATCCATCTATACCAGTAACAACCTGAGAGGCCCCTTCCTGTAGTTGTACACACCAAGGGTGTTTACTGGGGCAATGAAGCTCACTCCTCATGTCCAGGCATAAACAGACAGACAGAAAGATGCTGGACTGGCCTACACAGCAGTGATACAGAGTATTGGATTTTTGCAACCAAACCTGGGAGATAAAAAAGGGAAATGACCAACTGTGGTTCATGACCATGGACAAATTCTTATTTTGGAACTAAGGCCATAAGCCCTGATGTTGCGTATCTTCAGCATGGCATATTCAATGTAGTCATACCAATTTCCAGGGGCTGGTTAGTTACTACTGTGGCTTAGTGACTCTGTGCCTATTTCTTCATCTTCAGATGGTCAATATGGGAGGAAGAAGGTGGGGTGGAATTTCACACTAGAGTTTAAATTGGCTAGTTGACATTAGAAGGAATAACCCTAATCCTGCATAGGCAGGGAAAGAGTTAAAAACTGGAATTCCAATTTGGACATCAAGGGGAATCATGACTTTTACTACATCCTTCTGCCCAGCAAGTATAGTAACAAACTGGGTGGATGAGAATCTCTCTCTGTTTGTAGAGACTGAAAATTATGGTATTTGCACGGCAATAAACTGTTGTGGGAATAAAAACAGCTCTCAGATGTTTACTGCTGGCAAACAGGGAGATCCAGAAAAAAGGGATCACGTAAGGATTTATGTTTTGTGGTGGAGACACTGACAGTAAAATATATTTTTAAAAAAGCCAGTATTCTTACCTGATACCATGTGCAGGCTCTATTTTGTGGTCTCACCCCATTGGACTGTGTTTCACACTCTGCAGAGGCAGTAGACTTTCTTTGCAAAATGAGAGCGTGACAACTTCTCTCTCATCCTCTGCCCTGGAGGCTTGTTAAAAGGAGGAAGAATAAGTGAATCTTGAAAGTGACTGACTAAATTACCCAGGAGCGAAAGTATTGGGAGAGTGTCAGGGGGATTGAAGTACAGTTTGTGGGTTACTCTAGCTATTATCTCAAATTGCTCATCCCATGGAGTTTTGACGGGGTAACCAGAGGGTTACTCTACTTTTAGTTACAATTCAGTTGGTGCCCCTTGGGATCCCTCTGCACTGAATGGACTGCCTTTCCCTAAGGAAAGGCCATAATTAAAATACTCTTTAAGCTCTCCTGTATATACCTTTAGTCCCTGAGGAGCCTTCAGAGGCAAGTGCCCAAACGTAGAACTCTTGGGATTTCCTCCACTGGGACATGCACAAGTATTTCTCCCAGGGCAATATGTGGTTTTTCCGGTAAAAGTTGCCTGAGCCAGGGCTGTCAGGAGAATGGGAAGAGGGGACGGACATACTGCCCTGCGGGAACACTGGGCATGGCATGGCCCATAGTCACCAAGTCTTTCTGGAGATCAGGGTGCCCTAGTTGGGCCTGCAAGACCTCCCTGTGGCAGTGGCTGGAAGCGGAAGAGGAATTTCTGCATCCAGAAGGGAGCCAGCTTTGCATAAGGAAATAATCTCATACGACAGTGTGATGAATTTGTGTGCATGTATATCCTCCACTGCTGGAGGCAGTCCAAGCTACGTGTCTGTGTGCCATAGGCCCTCTGTGGCTCAGAGCAAACAGAGGATCTCTTTCAGTCTACGTGGTGGGGAACCATCCTTCTGGCACGAGGTATCCCTGGGTCATGGGTCATTTCCCAAGCTGGGCGTTTTGGCTTAACAATGTTCAGGAAAGAGACTTTGATTTTTGCTCGTTTATACTAGCAAAATCTCTGGAGAAAGAATGGTTGATTTTGTGCTGTTATGCTTAATTAATTTACTTTGGTAATGGCAGAGCTTTATTGGTAAAAGCACTCTTTCTCTGGTGTAACCCAGAGAACCTGCCAGCACTGCTCTCCTCTAGCAAGCCCTCTCCTACACAGGTGAGACCTGATGCAAAGGGGTGCTCAGGATCTGACCAGTGCCCCTCTACTCTTGCACAGAGGGGTCTGTCAGAAAACACCCATCTGCTTCAGCCCAGGAATGCTTCACAATGAGAAACAGGTTGCGGGGTACGCGGGTGGCTGTGCCAGCAGCCGTTCGCAGCAGGGGCGAAGCCGTCTGCCCCGAGCGGGCGGCAGGAGGGGAATGGCTCCCTGCCAGCAGGGCTGGCGTGGGCTGGTGGGGTGGACTGAGCCATCTCTGTTCCCCTGCACCGCGGCCACCCCGGCCTCCCTCTTTCCCAGTAGTTACGTCAGAGCCTGTGCACTTTGCCAGTAGGTTTGATATGACTGACTAAAAGCACCATTTTCCTGGTAAAACAAACACAGACTCCTTTTTAAAAACACCTTTTGATACTTTATGAGAGGGGCTGGTATATGTAACCTATCAAGCCCAACATATGGCTTATTATGACATTTAGCTGATTAAAATAGTCTAGACATAAACTTGAGATTTCAAAAATGTTTAAGCTAAGTCCGAAATACATTTTAATGTACAGTAGATGTATACTGCAATTTGGGCCACCTGTGTCCCTGCAGGAATTATGGAGCAGGAAGTACTTTTGACTCAAGAAGTGTGTCTGAAAATTGAGGCTGTAAATTAACAACAGCTTGTCTATTAGATTATTTCACCCATAAAGGAGTCTGTATATTTCTAAATGCCTCGTGATTTTCAAAACCTTGCTGTTGTTACTTTTATTAAAGAAAGAGTTTGGCAACAGTCTGGGCATCTAGGTTGAGCACATTTTTAGAAAATTGTGGAATAAATAGCAGCAGCCAGCTAGACGGTGGTGAAGCATACCTGTGGCCACAAGAGGAGGAAACTCCAGGTTAGCCTGTTAGTGGGCAAGGTGGTGCCGGTGTTCCCTGGCATCCAGGAGACTTAGCTCAGCTTGTTGCAGACAACGGGTCTCCTGCTTGTTGGCCATTTCAAAGCCAAATGCACTGTGTACATACCACCATTAGCCATCCCTGCAAATGGCCAGATAATTTACCTCTTTGTCAGCTTCCTAGTCTTACTGCATAACTTCACATCGTCATCTTACTTGCCTGCCTTTCTCCTTTATTTTCCATTCCTTCCCAAAGTTTGGTCTATTTATGGTTTTTCAGCTGTCTCTGGAAAGGCCAGAACAGGAAACTAAGGAAAAGAAAATTAAATGCCTGCCATACAATCTGTCCCAGCCTTCCCTGGAGTGGCTTTCAAAGAGGGGAGCAATGAATCCTAAAGGTTTTGGAGAGGGGTCCATCTCTTCAGACTCCTAGTAAGGGGCACCACAGTAAGGCTGAATAATGGCAAGGGCATCGTCAGCAGGGGTGACAGGGCTACGGAGAAATACCTACAGAGAAATTTCTGTGAGGATGAAGTTATGGGACAACATAAGCATCCTATCCCCCATAAATTGTTATATAATTCCCATTTTGCTGAGCAGTTCTGCCACGTAAGTTAGACCTAATGACTTGCACAGAGCATGAGAGAGTGGCCTACATGGGGGTGATTACTTTGGCAAAGAGCTGTGTTATGCTCAGTCTGGTCATCATGGAGAGCTCTTGATACATTACCCCTCTGTGGTTCATCCTTACGAGGGGTCTGTACCCACTGCATGGACACTCCTGTCCTGCTGAACTGAATAACACATTGGCTGAGGTATGGGATCCAGTTACTGGGCCAAATGTTTGGCCCACAAGAAAAATTAAATCATGGGTGACAACTCATGGAAACTCTTGGTTCACTTGAAGTACACGGGACTGTGGTTTGGTAGCTAGTGCTCCCATGGTCCTGCACACCCCATCTGCAAGGTGGGTCAGTAGGCAACTGGCAGGTGAAGGTGGTGGAGGATGTGTCCTTACTCTGCATCTGGGCTAAGATACAAGTGTCAGTGGTCCAGCCAATGCTACCAGATGGTGGGAGGCTCTCGTTCTGCCTTCAGAGATGTCTTCCTGTCACATTAGAGCTACTGGCAAGTGTTCAGGCTGCCTACAGCCCGGATGGTCTGTCTAGCAGCCCCACCAATATGCAAGAGCACGCTGAGTGCAGAGCTTTGGTTATCTGAGGGGCTCCAGACAGAAACCTGTTTCAAGCCACGTCAAAGCAAACACGTGCACGAAACTGCAAAGTCCTCTGAATCTGCCCTCCACTTTCCTGGTTGCTCCCTTTTGCAATCCCCTTGCCTTGTTGACTTGGCGTTGCCCCACCCCTGCTCTTCCAGGCTTGGTCCATGTGGAACGTTGGTTGCTAAATCTCGGTTGGGCAGGCTTGCCAGGACACCTGGTTCCATCTGACCTCCTGAAGGCCTCTCACTCGTCTTTTAATCCATGAATGAAAGTGAGCCAGGCAGAGGGGGATATTCTGGCTTTGCTGCGGGGTGCAACGGTGTCAAGCACATAGCATAGTTTTTTCTTTGCACTGCAGAGCTGGGTCAAATGGGCCAGTGTGGGCTGCAGCCAGAGCCTGCTTCCACCACAATCCTGGCAGGGAGTGGGCAGTGAGCGAGGGCTGCCAGGCAGATGATAGACCCTCATGCTGGTGGGTAAGGTTGGGAAGCGGGGCCACAGAGATGCTGTGGGAGAAGGAGCAGTTGTCACTCTGGATCAGCTTCTCCCATCCCAGAATGTAGCATATTAAAGCAATTAAGAAAAGCTCTGCTCAATGTGGGGATTTTGAGGGGAAATATGAATGTAAGGATACAGCATTCCTCGATCAGAGGGGAGAAATAGCAGAGGGTAAATTAAACACAGCTGGAATGAGCATAAGAAATAGATTAATTCCACGAGATTTTTTTTTCTTTCCGTTCTTTACAAATTATAGGAGCTAGGAAAACTAGCACTTCTTAATTCCACTTGGTATGCAACTCTTTAATCCTCTAGCCTGTCAGCCAGCATGCACTGAATTCAAGTGCAAGCCATTCATCCTACAAACCCTCAATGGGAGACTCCTCTCCCACACACCCTCTGCACATATCCTTTTCGCCTCCCCTTGTGCTGCTGTGAGAACAAATACTGTGGACAAGAGAACTCTGGAAAATATACTGGGAAATGGTATTTGCTGATAAGTTGTGATACTGGTTCAGAGCGATGAACAGCTCACTTACAACAGCAATGTCAGGTTCTCCTCTCAATATGCTTGTCAGAGTGGGGATCGTTCCTCAGTTCTGAAGCCACACAGAACTTGACACAACAGTGTCTTGGTCTGTGGCTCAGGTGCTTATTTTAATGCAACATATATGGTAAATAATAGTGGGCTTTGTGGACTAAGGCTCAACATCTACTGCTGCTGTGGCAAATGCTCAGCTCTTCTTGGTTCTGGGCACCGTATCACAAGGCTGGGTGGGACCTGTGGAATCCTGAACTCAGTCTGGGTGCTCCTAAGTTCTGGGTAGAGAAATCAGAGCAAACAGGAAAAATATGATTTTGTTGGTGCCAGAGTTGCTGTACATTGCTGTACTTTGCTTTCATTCCTGCTGAACCCTGAGGAAAGTGGCTGGGGAAGCCCATCTAACCAATACTTTAGGACAGGCATCAGCTTCATGGTAGTGCCTGTAGAGCCTGAGAGGGTAGCTGAGTCCAGGGATATGAGTCCAGAGATGTCAGGGGGAGGCAGCTGGTGCCTGGAGCTGCCCAAAACTGCGGGAATATGCAACATGTTCCTCTGCCTGCCATATGTGGGTGCAGGCTGCTGCAGAGCTCAGCAGCCCAAAGCACTCCTTGCACCAGGACATACTGGCCCCTTGGCTCAACCAGCCAGTGGCCCCCATCCTACCTCTTCATCCCTCTGTCTTTTGGGGTATTTCACCTACCAGGAAAGTCTGTGCTTGTGTTTGGGGTCAGGCTGTTGGATACCACCCCACCACCAAAGGGCTTGGGAGGGCTAAGCCGCAAACTCTGCCAGTGATACCCTCCCAGGGATTGCTGAGCTGCAGCATCTTTGGCTAAAGAAAAAAGATGGAAGATAAAAGAGTCAAGAAGAGGATACTGCTGGATACTTATTGTAGGCACCGCAAAAGCAGGAAAGGGTTTGACAGAACAGATGAAGCCTGTTTCCATACCGTACAAATTAGTATATTAACTAATGCTGGACAAGACATGCAAGTTATGGCTGGCACTAGACTCTTACCTCATATAGCTGCTGGGTAAAAGCATAAAGGATAGCCTTGATTTTGAATCTCTTGGCTTCTCTTAGCTTGTATTGCAGCCATAATATTAAGTAAATACATGTTTTCTTCTGGGAAGATAATTTCTTTTTTTCTTTGGCAACGACAATTTTTTTTTTGTTTTTTATTTAATAAAATAACATATGGTCATAAATTGAGTATCATTTGCCTTAACTACATGGATGACTTTGTTGGAACTTGTCCAGTCTTCAGTTAAAGATATATTTAAGCAGGTTTAAAATACAGTATGTATTTAAAATGAGGTGAATAATCCTGAAGGTATTTTGAAAATGGTGTTTAAGAAAAGTCTGTTCACAGTATGTTTTGGTAACCTCCCCGCTGCCACACAGTGAAGTGTAATGTCTTCTGCGATGCACTCAGGCTATCATAAATGTTAAACTTACAGGTAAGTATGGAGTCCCATGCAAGAGCACAGTATGGATAAAATACCCTCTGTGAGGTCTGAGAGCCATGGCTACATTTCCCAGTGTTTCAGGGCATCTCTTGGGCTCTGATGAATGGCCTGGAGCAGCACCCTTTGAGCTGTGTCAGGGCATCCAGTCACTTTCATACTCTGCATGCTTCCCTCTTGCCCTCATGCAGCCTTTCCCCATTCCTGTCCTTCCCCTGGCCTTTCTGATTATCTCCTCCCTTCCCTCCAGGGTCACTGAGGGCCAGAGTCATTACACCATTCCCAAGCCAGCTGGCAATCTGTTTTGTATGGGTGATGCTTCCTGGAAGAAGGACTCTGATGCCTTAAAGCATTTCTTTTTGTATCAGCTGAGCAGCATAAAGAAGCCTTAAAGGAGTAGAAGAATTGAGACCACCTCTGGAGTGAAAGGATGTAGCTGTAATGTACTCATCCCGTAGATGCAACTGCTGCATTTTGGCACATTAAACTCTGTCTCCCACTAACCTGGTGCCTTTGTTCCTGCTCAGTGTGGTGGGTGCTCAAGAAACCTTCCAGAGCAATCAGAGTAAGATTTTGCAAGACCAGCAGGAAGTTTTAGGGATGTTCAAAGCATGCATTGTAGACTTCAAACAAATCTGTGCAGATAATTCAGACTTCAGGACTGTAATTAGATAGAGGAAAACTCATGCTGTGATAAACTCAGTTGCTATTCTTATAGCATATGACTGATATAGTGGGCACAAGAACAGAAAACATTACAGACATGGTTAAAATGCCACTTTCTAAAATGTGTCAGGTCTGATGTGTATCTTAAAGATGATGAACCTCTGCTGCTGATTCTTGTCTCATCTCATTGGAAGAGGTCAGGAAAGAGCTGTCCCTTTCAAATTGAGTGCTCCCTTTGTCAGACTTGGAGACTTTTTATGACCATGTCTGACTACAAGCTGTGCAAAATATGAGTGAACAAAAGAGGTCCTGATGAGATGACCTATTTGCACCTGCATAAATTCTGCTTACTTTATCCAAAGGAATCTTCTGTGGTGACTAACATCATTGCATGGATCTTGACCAGTGATACTTCTAAAGCTTGGATCTTGTAAATCCTTCATGACCTTTGTGATATAACAAGGAGATATCAAAAAAGATGGGGTATGTCCAATAATTAAGGCATCGTACAATCTACAGTCTTGCCAAGAACAGGCAAAAAACTCCATCCCTGGAAGGATTTTGGTGTAAAATAAATGTAAGAATCACAGTGAGATCACTGAGATACATTCAATTTGAAGAACTTATTTCTCCAGTCAGACTTAAAAGTGTTGCCAGCTTGAAGTCAAATAGATTAAAAAAAAACCTTGACTTTAGCATCAGAACAGAAAATGAAGTGGTCGTGGTCCCTCCTTATCTCTGACATAGGCTTGCTTTGGCAAACTTGATATGTCATCTAGTGTGTTGATGTCTTAGTTTTGCCATCTGTAGAATTGTGATACCTATTATGTTTCCTAAAGGGGCATGGGGAATGTCTGTTTAGCAGCTGACAAATATAAAATTCAATGTGGAAAAGTACACATTTAATGGTATAAAATTTCAGCAATGAATCAGTGAATTAAAAAGTCTGATTGCCAGGAAGGCAGGGGCTGAGTGAGACCTGCAGGCCTGGAGGTCATTGGTGAGATGTAGATGGTAGAACTTTATTTCTGGTTTTAAACGCCTTTTTTTTTTTTTCCCTCTCTTCTCTGATACTCTCTTTTTTAAAAAAAAAATCCAAAAAAATCCCAAAAAACAAACCCTAAATTATATCTTAGGGTTTTGAAATAGCATCAAAGGCATAGCTGGAATGCTTATAAATAGTTGTATCTTTTCTTGAAGGTGTGGTGTCCCGGTTTATTTCAGGACTGAGGTAGGGAAGTGCTGTGGACCTGAAGCTGTGGATACTGCATGGGGCTGACTCCGTGGCAAGGCCTGTGTTCACCCTCCCTGCTCACTCATGTACCCAGACTCTGCTCCTCCACAGCCACCCCACTTGTTGCTCTGCCCTGCTGGTAGCCTGTGCCACCCGTCCTGGGGGTTGCTTATGTGTGTGATGGCTTGTCCCAGTGCCTCTCTCCTTTGCTATCCAGTGTTTGCCTCTCCAAACCCTCCGGTCCTTTCTCTCCTACTCACTACTCCAGTGGGCTCCCCCCTTTCCCCTGGCTTTAAACAAACAGGCAGAGTGCAATTCCTTCCTGAATTCCTCCTTAGAAAAGATCTAATAATGTGTCCCCTCACTCTGTGGGGGTCTGGAGGCTCCACAGTCACGTCCCCAGGCACCACCACTGGAGGGGCAGCTCTTTCTGTAGCCAGCACGCTATCCTGGTGCCACACACAAGGAGCTGGCAGCGAGCTGGGAGCAGAGGGGAGATGTGGTATCAGACAACAGGGCAAAGCCTCTCCTTTGAACAAAAGCACTGGAGAGGCATGGATGTTGATCTGCAGAAGGATCTCCCCCCACAGCCTGGGGAAAGGCAGCTCCCTGGGGATGGGTCAGGAAGAGCCGTGGGATGGTATCTCGTGGCATGGCAGCACTGGGGACAGGCTGCTGGGAGAAAAACCCAGCGTCTCTTGGCTCAGAGTCTATGGAATGAACTGTAACCACCAGCCTATAAATGAGAACATCCAAACAAACAAACAGAAATAAGACCAAATGCAAAAAAAAAAAAAAAAAAAAAAAAAAAAAAAAAATAGAGAGGAAAAAAGGGATACAGGATGGTGCTGCTCTGACTCTGGACCCTGTCGTCTTTTAGGACTGATGAAGCGACTGGGTGGTTCTTCAGATTCCTGTGGTCTGAACACACACCCTAGTCATCACTGAGATGAGCACGGAAAAAAACAGTAATGAAAGAGGGCTCTGATTTATTTCCTGATAAAATAACCTTTGCTCTCAAAGGCTAACATTTCAGCTCCAGCTTGCAGAGAATGATCTTTTATTTCCATTCATCAAAGCCTACATCGTGCTGGATATCCAGAGAGTATTCTTCACACAGAGCTATGTGTTGGCCAATGAAGGAAAATTACTACCTATAACTTTTTTTTTATTCTGAGGGAAAAGAAAAAGGATGGGGACTGAAGTCTGTATTAAAGACTGGAATAATTACTATCCATTGCAACCCTGTGAGTACAGTACAAAGAAAATTGCTTAAAGGTACTATGGAAGCCAAAAAGGTTTTCTTTTTTAGTGTAAATAATCAGTGTTTTTTTCTGGCCTTTGATCTGAATCAGCATCCAAATAATTCCTTTTTTATTTTTGCTCAGGTCAACATCTTGAATGAGTATTCAGGGGTTTCCTGCTCTGCCAGTGTGTTAGATCAATACCAGTATGTCATGTTTTAATCCATTACTGGTGTCATTTTGGTGTGAGGTAAGAGCCTGCAGTGGTGACTGAGACTGACAAAAGTTAAGATTTCCAGTTCACATGGATGTTTTCACACCACATTGTGCTGCAAATGGCTACAGACAACCATCAGTGTAAGTGAGTTAAAAGCAAAGCAGATGTTTATTTGCAATCAAAATATTAGCTGAGCTTGATACTCAAAGAGGCAGAGGCACCTGTTTGAAATAATGGGTTGTTTTCCATAAAAGAGAAAACTTTTTATGTCAGTGGGCTGAACTTGGATAGACCAAAGCAGAGGGTCTTGCAGTGTTCAACCACCAGAACTAGCAGTGTGAGCGGTGAGTCCCAAAAAATGACAGATCAGGGCTCACATGGCTGAATGTCTCAGTACTCAATGTGTGTGAGAGAACTGGCTGGGAGTGCCAGCTCAGTGTTAGCCATGGGTAGTGCCAGGGTTTTCCCTGGGTTGTGATGGTAGTGTTGTGGATGTTTTGGAGCACTGTGAGAAGGCACATTTCACAGAACTGCATTCTCTTAGCCCTGAGTCTTTGGTGGGTTGGCAGAGTCTCTCTGCCACATGGGCTTGCTGGTGTTTACAAAGCTCTGTGAGGAGGCAGTGTTACAAGAAGAAGCTTGTGTGTAGAAAGCAGCAAGGGACTGTTTTTCTGTGAAGGTGGATAGAGGATGTCCATGGGTGCATGTAATGCATGCCATCCAGCATATGGGAAATTGTGTCTGCCTACGGAGATCAACACACAAGAGGCAAGAGGGGTGAAGAGATCATGACCCAAAGTCTCTTGAAATCATCAGGGATTTCCTCTGTTGCTAGGACCTGAGATCTGCTTTTTCCTTAGACAGCTCATGCTACCACAAGCTCACAGAAGAGGCCCAGAAAGGATGGGATGAGGGAGAAGCGGGAAAGACTTTTGTGCAGATGAGTGGAGTGATGCTGCCATAGGTCATCAGAAGAGACTGACAGCCCCCCAACTCCTCCCTGCCCCCTGCAGAAAACATGAATTTATTTCCAGTGAGTTAAAAAGAGTATAATTTCATAGCTGGCAAGTATTATAGAGATACTTCCCATGGGAACCAACCACTGCAAAGAGGAGTGAGGAGTTACCTTGAAAACAGTGCAATAGGATTAAAGGTCAGGCTACTGAGTGGGTGCCTCCAGCTAAAGCTGGTGAGAGTTTTAAGGGCTGAATATCCTCACTGAAGTCAGTTAAGACCTTGAGAAGGTAAGTTAATGTTGGTTTTACTATGAGACAATATAATAATGGAATGGGCCATCCAGCCATTAGCATATCTACCTTGGCTATAGGGAAGCGTTCATGGCCCAAAACAGAAGCGGGGAAAAAATTGCCGAATAGCAGTAAAGAGCCATAATTCCCTCATTTTCAAGTTTTGGTGTTAAGGACCTACAGGATTATTCCCCAATTCTCAGCTAACCAGTGCTTCCAGCTCTTGTTGTAAGCAGTTTTCACATAGCCTGACTTTCCCTCTAAGCATACCCTTCATCCACAAGGACCCCATAAAAAGTATTAGGCAAAGATTAAACATTATAAATATATAACCAGCTCATAAAATGAGTTTTAAATGCTAAGCATGAAAGGGTGAATTTGCCTAAGGGGGCTGCTCTGAGCTCCATTGACTCAGGGAAACTTGTTCCTTAAGAGACATATTTATCACTATAGTTTATTTGTATTACAAGAGGCACCACTGGAGACTGGAGGCTTCATTGTGTGAGGTGCAGCTCAGACAACCAGTAGAAATAAATTCCCCCTGAATATTTTATATCAAAATTGATAGGAGAGGCATAGGCTAAGAATAAAAGAAGGTCTTCTATCCACATTTCATATCTGGGAAACTGAGGATCTGCATGATGAAGGACTTTGGAGAATGCATGCTGGTAGTCCTGTAAAAGCAAAGGCGCTCAGCTCAGTCCCTCAGCATATCCCACTGCAGATCCTTAGCAGGACCAGCCCCCAACCTGCCCTTGCATGTGAGACCTCAGCCCTCTGTACCTGTCCCACCTCATGTCTTCTTATGATATATTGCTTTTTTTAATTGAGATCAAATGCAGACAATGTAGAATAAAGCTCCAGGAATATTTTCTTCCTTCACAAACACAGATGAAGATCTAGCCATTAGCTGGAGAAGTAAAAATGCTGCACTATATGACTTAAAAAGCCAGAAAAGAAATGCATCCACAAAGAGGCTACAGGAAGAAGCATTTTTGCATGGAAGATTTGAGATCAAGGATGGTGGGAAAAAAATACGAAATGGAGAGAGACCAGTGCTTGTAGTCCTTAATAACTGACCTGATTTTTCAGACCTGGCAAACATGTGAGAGCTTTCCCAGAATAATTTACTTTGTATCCGACTCCTCAACAAATAGACTTTATGTCTGTAGAGTTTGCAATCAAAAAGCATTGATAATTGCCTGTGTCAAAAGAAGAGTTAAATTTTGCATTAAATTCCAAGCCTTTCCATTCCTCTAGGCTAGCTAACATTTCCTATCGTTGCCTAACCAGAGTTTGTTTTCATGTCTCATTTTCTTTTCTATTGATGCATTAGTCTGGTAGACTGAGTTTTCTCAGAGGGTGAACTTTTGTGCAAGTTTCATTAAAAATATTTCACAATACCTCTCTAAAATGTGATCTGTGCTTTTGTGCTGATTGAAAATGGTGCAGCAGCTTGTTAATGCATAAGCTTTTATATTTCATCAAAACAGATATTTTTTAAATGGAAATCTCAACTGTTATGTTTCTCTGTGGAGACTAGAGTGAGCCTTTTCAAACTGTCAATACAACTGCTTTGAGCCTGAGTCTTATCAGATGTACCTCAGTAAATAAAGAGAAATTCTTCTGAAATAAGTGGAATTATTCTTATGAAAAACTTCAATGCATGATCTTGCAAGGGCCCTTGTTTTTATTATGTATCAGCCAGGCTGTCTGAGCTGTCCCAGAGCAGCCTGTTAGTAGTGTATATTTAACTAGAATATTAATGAAGGAAAAAGTCTAATTATTTGCATGTAATGTATTTCTTTAAAACTTCACAATAGGAAACAACATGTTTCACATTACCACTTACCTCCTCTAAGGCAAGAGTTGTTCCAGTGGTTAGACTGTGTGAGAAATTATGTTACATACCACCACGGAGCCTCATGTATCTCTAAGCAATCTGAAATTCTTTAAATCTGCAGATCAAAATGCTGCTGTGTATTACAACAAGCTGTGCTGTACCATACTGTCTCCTCTCAAGTCACAGAAAGAGATGAATAATTCACTAGGGTGTTTTTTAATTTCTAAAATAAATACTTCAGTGCTGTTTATTTTAATAGATATTGTAGAAGGTGACTGTTGCCATGGAGTCCAAGTGTTCTTCTCATTGCATCAGAGTGAATACTTTACACTTTTTCTCTCACTGATTTGTGTTCTTTGATTTTGGTTTCTGAAGCTGTCCTGAATTTTGAGATTTGTTCCATTTGTCTGTTGCCATGTCACCTCGAGCACTCCTCTTTTTCTTTCTGTTGGATAAGCAGACTTGTGCCTGCTCAGTACATGTATGGGACATCTCAAAAAACATGTGTGGTAGGAAACAGTGTCATATATTCATGTCCTGACTCTCCTCTCCCTGGTTTAGCCTGGAACTGGAGGCCTCTTATAGTGCCAGAGAAAATTTTCACTGCTCGACTTTTCTCAGGAGCTGGATTCCTTGTTTCAGCTTCCTGATTAACTCATAATTATGGTGATTATGCTCCGCTCATCCAAAATTCTCCTATATAAGAGCTTAATTTTAAAACAGTTGGCTTTCTTCTCTTTTACTAACGTGCAAGTATTAGAACAACCTTCAGGTGCAAACTTCTGCTAAACCAAACTCAAAGTAGGTGGGAAGTTAAGATGATGCAAAGGCTCCTCTGTCCATTTCTCCTGGGTTATGTAAACAGAAGAGAACAAAGGCTTCAGGCTCATTATCTTTGTTCTGATCTCTTTGCTGAGGAGATCTGGTTGGAAAACAGAATTTCTTTTTACGGGAAATTTGATTCCTCCAGATTTGTTTTTGTTGTGAATGAGAAAGTTAATTCTTCATTTTCTCACAGATCATTCATCAAGGAGAAAAAAATAAAGGACTGATTAAGACATGTCACATTATTTCATTTTCGTTGTGGGAAATATATTTTGCTCTGGTAATATGCAAATAATTTGTTTCGATATGTTGAAGATAATTACTTTCTCAGAAAAAAAAAAAAAAACAAAAAAAAAAAAACCGAAAAAGAGAGACCAAGTTCTTTCTTTCTGATTTCTTTGGAGATTGCTTTATTTGTCCAAATGCAATTTTTTGATTAAAACAAAATGAAATTTTCCAAAGAAAACTGGTCTGTGGAAACGTTTACTAATCCCAACTTGCTTTTGCTGTTGCTGAATGTTGCTCAAACTGTATCATGGCTCCAGTTTTCAGCCAGCAAGTGAACCAACCTCTCCACTCCTACCTAAGTGTGTGTGTATATGTTGTACGTGTACATATATGTATGCACAGGATTGACTTCTGCCCTCAGCTACATATGTTAATCCCTGTGGAGATTACCATCGACGTTGTGCATATATGAATGAAGGCAGAATTTGGCTCCGGATTTGTAATCAATATATAAGGCTTACTGAGTGATTTGAGATGCTCGGAGAAAGCTGTTACATAAATGTTAGTCATGATTATTTGTAATAATTACCTACAGCTGTAACTATGGCAAGCCTCCATATAAAAACAGCTAGCCCCTGACATATGGCTTCTGTGCTTCAGCTCCAGATTCCACCAAAGTGCACAATAAACTCTTTCTTTAAAAGCATGTGCCTGAAGGGAACATGTAACCTCTGGCACACGATAGCTGCCATAACGACGAGGAGAGAATTATGCCATCCTTATTAGCAGCAGCAGTCTGACTCGCACAGAAAGGAATGGGTGTTGGATCGGACCCTATCATGTGAATAACATGCTCCTGAGAGGCATTACAGCCATGGGCAATGTAGGCAGCAAATTAAATTCAGGTTGCAACTGGGTCAGAGCTAAAGAATATTTTGTGCCCATATTTTTCCAATGTGGCTGCAGATTAGCTGGATCCCTCTTTTTGGGGATGTCTTAATTCTCTTGGTTTTACTTTTAAACTAAATAAATAACAACTACAATCCCCCCTCCAAAAAAAAAAAAACCAAAAAAACCCAACAAACAAAAAACCCCCCAACAAAACAAACCCAAACCAAACAAACCCAAACCAAACCAACCAACCAAACAAACAAAAAACGACCCCAAAAAACACTAACACACAAACCAAAATAACCCTGCCCCCCCTTCCCCACCAAGAACTTCCCATGACAAATAAAACCTTCCAAGTGCCCTCTTACTTTTTCTAGCTTTTCCCATTTCTGACATGGCCACCACAAGCATTTAAAAGATGAAACACAGAAACTGTTGAGCAGCACACAATGCTGCTACTCAATAATCTCTGGAGGAAGTGAGGAATATGGTATCTGACTGAAACTGCTTGGGAATTTAGGCAAACAGCCTGTAATTGCCAAATTGATTTTGGCCAGAAGACCAGGGCTAACACCCACAATAAGTATAAAGTGCCATGGGATCTTTAATGACCCCACTGCTTTGGACACAGTTTTACCTTTATTTAATGCACATTTTATGTTTTTGAATAATATACTCCATAAAATATATAGTCAGGAAATGCCAAACATTGCCAGTTTCCCAAAGGCAATTTCAGAGCTTGCAGAGAGCACTCTCAAGCCTCGATTCATGATCGTGTTAAACTTTGTTTATATGAGGTAATCCAATATTTTATTCATTAAAATGCACCATGTACCTAAGAGGAATTAAACAAATGCTTTACTATGCACTAAAATTGTTCTTCCCCCTTCAGTGAGGATTAAGCAGGAATAGTCCATGAACCCCAGGACCCCTCTGCGGGTGCTGGCTCTGTCGACTTCACAGCAGCTCTCTGGGTCTGCTGCTGGGTCCTTGCTGATAAAGGCAGGGCAGAGAAGACTGGAATGGGCAGAGGGGTTGCTTGTGTAATGAGCTGCTCTGGATTTTGAAAGCCCCTGGGGTCCTCTTCACCACCAGGGAGAGGCTTTTATTCAGTGTGTGGAGATCCTGCCTTGTCTCAGGATGTTCTGAGGCTGGCGATAGCTGAAGGTAGAGAGGTGGCGGTTGTCATACTGAGAGGGAGAGACTCGTAGCAGTCACTCAACATAACTTGGCATTCACTGATTAGTAACAGTATGGGGAAAACATCTGCATTTCTGAATTCAGAGTGGCATCTTCTACAGGCTGCTCTGCTCAGGGACTAATTGCCACTGAGTACCTATGATGAGAACTCAGATCTTTTCCTGTGTTTAGTCCACTATAACAACCGTTTGTGTTATATTGATGGTAATTTTGTTTGGGTGCAAACAGAACAAGATTTTCAAAAATAGGTTGCTAAACTTAGATTCCAAGGACTTTATATGTACACATTTAACTCAGTGATCTGATTAAAAAAAACCAATCTGAGTGCCCAAGGTCTCCCAAAGTTGTCAGATCTGTAGCCAGGCAAGCACAGAAAGCTATAATCAAGTCTGTGCAATTATGTACATATTTGTAATTTTAAAGATTATACTTCTATTCTGGTAATGACTGGGGTTTTAAGCAGCCTTTTGTATTTACTTTTTTTTATAAGGAAAATGATGGTGATGGTTTCCTAAAATCCAGATTAGGTCTCTTTGGAAAAGACCACAGTCTAGTTTACCTACAGTAGCCTGATCTGTATCCTGCTGAGCACAATGTGCAGCAGCTGGGGGCAGTGTCAGAAGTAAATCTTCATCTGCCTCTGAAGGTCCAACTTCCCACCAATGCTGAGAATGGCTCAGCTTATCTGCACTCAGCAGAAGTGTCAGGTATGACTGCAAACACCACACATCTGAGAATAAGGTTTCATACTTCCCTGTAAGTTTTCATGCATGAATCCAAGTGCTTCTAGGGAAATACTAGCAATGAGAAATGCTGTGCAGTACTTTTGGGACACAAATGAGCATTGCCCTGAGAGCCACACTGGCACAGGTAACTTGTATTCTTTCTTTAAAATTTATCTCCTAAAAATATTTCTGAAGATTCACAAATGAAAATATCATCTTGTGGCTTGGATTAATGTATGGAAGGCTCTTTTTTTTTCTTTGCCCCTCAGGTGGAAGGTGCCCAGGTTTTCCTTGTCAGCCCCCATTCCTGGCACAGAGCTACACTGGAATTTGAACACTCCTTGTAGTTTTCAAGGGTCACAGACTTGCAGTACCCGAGGTGTGCTTATGATGTAGATGTGCCATTTGGAAGACATATGTCCTGTGGAGCCTCAGACTCTGACCTTTCACTGAAGGCGTTGTTGTCTGATAACAACTGCATCCAAACCAACCTGGCATGCACCCACATGTGTCATCCAGCTACAATTATGCTTTGCTGTTGCTCTTTGCAGCCACTCCCTCCTCCTGCCCACCAAGCACTGCTGGAGGGAATGGAGCAATGCCAGTGCCTCTGTGGCCAGCCACTGGAGCAGCTCTTTGATGGAGGCTCACTTCTCAGTTTCCCTTCTAAAGAGACCTTCCTGTGCCAGACTCAGTCTCTGCTTGGGACTCTGTGGCATGCAGCACAGAGGAGGTCAGGGTAGGTAATCTTAATAATTTATTTGGCCTAAAAATCTATTACTCTTTTCTGTTTCATTAGTCACAGTCCCAGGAGCATTAAGATTAAGGGGTGTTGCCATGATGATGTCTGGTGTCAGGAGACTCATACCAGGAAATGAAGGCCAAGTCTGTCAATTTCCAAATTTGATATAAAGCAGAAGGGTGTTTCTGTAAAAATGATCAAAGCAGGGACTGATCTGGTACGAGTATTTAAAAAAGTATATTTAGAGCAAACAGGCTGTGAGCACCCCTCACACGGTAGTGATGCTTGAAACAGATCATTCCCCTTTTTAAAATGTCAAGTCTCCCATATATCATTCAGCGGGAGATCCTCCTAATTAGTTTAGACTTTTCTCTCATGGGTCACACCCTTTATCACTTCCCACTCTGTATGACTTGACTTATGGAACACTTGGCTTCAGACACAGTCTCAGTCCTGCTCTTTGCATGCTATTTGCACACAAATTACTTACATCCCAGTATTAGTCACTCTTCTGTTTCAGTGATACATGTTTTTTATGTTGTGAGTCTGAGGCAGAAAGAGTATCGTTTGAACATGTGAAATCACTCCCAGTGTGGGAATACGTCCTAGCTCTTGATTAAAAAGTAACACTTCAGCACATGTAAAATAGCATGGCTCAAGTCAGCTCAACCTGAGCTGGTTTTGCTCCTCTGTGCAGCCCAGGTCTGAATTTGAGCATGTTTGTTCTTTGAAGCATTGCAAATACAGGATGAAAAGGCAGATTTTGTGTTTCTCGTGTCATCTTCATGATTGTGTATTGGGACATGGTATAACACTTGTGTTTCTCCAAGCCCAAGAGGATGCCTTAATCACTATACTCAGGACCACTTTCCAAAACAGGGAAACGTCAGAAAGACACCCTGTGCCATCCAGCCTTTAATCTGCTGGGTAGGCTGTCTTCTGGGGAGGGGATAAGGTATGAGTTTGAAGGTTTTTGGCTAGAGGACCAGACACAAACACAGGTAAGTGGACAAGATAGCTACTGAAAAAATTCCCAAACCAAACTCACTACTGCTTTCCTCCTTCCACTTTGTTTCAGTGTAGTGCCAAAACCTACAGTACACTGTATCGAACTCAGATATATAGTCAGAGCATTGCCATTAAAGTGGCCATCAGATGGGACACAGCGCAGGTGATGAAAATATCAGTATCTTAGCTGGGGTTAGTATGAAGAGACATGCACACGGAACCTGAGAAAGCAGGTGGTCTTCTGAACAAATATATTTTTGATAGCCAGGGAACTCTTTTTGCAATAAATTTAATTACATCCAGGACAGGGAGTATCACATCAGTGGAAGTAAGTGCTTGACTTGTATCAGGAACTGAGGAACAGCAGAGATGAGACTTGTGTCAACAAGTCCTATGCTACAGTCCCAACATCTGGGCCTCTGTTCTTCTGGAGTCCTGTGGTACAGTGCTCATCCCAGCCCTGGCATGTGGAGAAAAGCTTGGGAATGTGAACAGAAAGTACCACACTTGCAGCGCTGTAAATCAACAGGCACATAAAACAAATTAAAAGTGCAGGGCTTTTATATTGTGATTTTGGGGAACCCTCACTGGGGAAGATGTTTAAGCACTTAGGCTGACAGTGCTAGTAATACTACGTAACAGAGACTGGAAATGGGCCTTACGAAATCACTGCTTTGAGATAGCTGTTCACCAGAAGCAGCTGGAGATAATTCTTCATCTTTCACTTGAAACAGCTATTTCAGTTTAGGATCAGGGCATGGAGAAGAAGGTGGGTCTGCAGCAACTGATGTTTTTGTTTGTCACAGCTCACTGCGGAGTAGCAGTGGGTTCTCCGTCAGCATCCAGGTGAAATTATAAGGAAGTAACCATGTACAAAGTCTTGTTGGATCTCTGGGCTGCCTGCAATGCCAAGATTTGCCTGAGGCTCAGAGGTTTTGTCTCTGGGAAAAATTAGGAGGTCTTGACAAATAATTGTAACATGCTGTTATAGAGAATCACAGGAATGAATGACAAAATCCCCAAATGATTGGGTATTCTGTTCCTTTGTAACATTTTGCTTTTATTAATGCAAATTGTGTGCACATATGTTATTCAGTGGCCAATTTACTGTATCCTATGTTTGAGTCTCTTGTAACATACATAAGAATTAATACATTTTGCCTATTCTGTCTTCACCTGCAAAAAACTTTCTGAAAAGGAAGAGAGACATTGAGCTATAGATAGTCTGCATAAGAAGAGGCAAATTTTTCTTATGTTTCAACTGAGGAGGGTCTCTATCATATGCGTTTACCTTCTGTTTTGGCTTCCAGTGGATCCCATGATGCAGAGCAAAACTTAGGAGAAAGAATGAAGTTTTCCACCCCAGATGGTAAATTGGTCCAGTTTCTCTTGAAACTTGGCTTCTTTGCAAATGTTGTTGCACTTGGCCTTGTAGATTATAATGAAATTTCAAACTAGGATTGTTTCACTATGTGGATTAAGTATTGGGCATATTCCATTCCTGGATGAAGTAGGACTTTCCAAGCAATTTCTTCTCTTATCTCCAGGGGCTACTGTAATATTCAGATCTTAAAATGTGGAGATTGTCTCTTTTGGGCTTTCACTTTTCCTACTGCTGGCACTGAGGTAATATAGAAGAGAAAGATTGAAAACAGCCTGCCCTGAACACCATGTGGAACAATGATGAGCCTCTTGGACAGGAATGAGGACACTGGATGAAGGGACTGGTGTGAGAGCTGGGTTGGAGAAAGGAAAGTAATGATCCAAAGCTTTTGGGAATGATGCGGGGAGGAGCAACTGGAATGCAGGTGGACGTGGAACAGCTCCTAAAATGAATGAGAGAGAAAGTGGGTGAGGATAGCATAGGGTGAGAAGCAATGTGAAGACTGAGGAGAAGGCCCATGGGAGCAGCAGAGTGCTGCCCTTGCATCCCAGGCCAGATCTGCCCCAGAAGATGGAAACTGAGAAGTGACTAGGAAAGGTGGCAGGCCTGTGCACAGAGTGACCATGCCCTGCCACCAGGCACAATCAGCTGCAGCAGCCACACCTGTGCAGGAGCTCTGAGTCTTCTCTGCTTGCACCCTCCATAGTACTGCCTTTGGTTACAGCATCTCAGTGTGGAACACCCACCACAGGGCTGAGCTGTTTAGGGTCAGTATGGGTTGGCTCTGCACGTCAAAGGGCCCTGGGCTTTGCAAGATGACAGTAGATTTTATATGTAATAATTTATACACAATAGTTACATAGTAGCCTGGAGGAAACCTTGATCTGGGCCACACTGTAGACTGCTGACAGGAATTTCATCCCTGGCTTCAGTGCCAGAGATGATAGTAATTTTTTCTTGACTTTTGCATCAGCAATTCTATGTTTTGGGATAGGAAATTAAGTCTTGTTCTTCTTGGACATTGAGGAGCCAGAAGATGCCAAGATATTTCGAAGCCCCAGAAGTAGAGGTTATAGAAATTAATCAGAAGCCAAGCCAAAAAGCTTCTCTTTTGGACAACTACAGCTGTTGGTTTCCTCGAGCCTGAGCAGACACTTCTGAATAGGCTGTCCTGAGCACTTTCTGTTTCATCTGGCATATGGGGTTGAGATTTCTTACCAGAGTTGCATTGATTTTGTCCAAAGTTTTACTTTTTCCTTTGCCAAGATTAAGATCCACTCAGAGGTTCTTATCCAGCCAACGCTCGTGCAGGTGCCAGGACATGACTGGATACTTTAAAGGCTTACTCTTTCTTATAAATTACATGCCGGCCAAGCTCCATCACTGCTTCAGAGAAGTCCAGAGGAACTCAGAGCATTGTAGGGAAAAAGGGCTGGAAGAGATGTGAGGTGACTCAGAGCATCTCCTGCTTTGAGGCACAGGGGCTGTGCAGTCCATAAGGGGTAATGTTTTCAGGAGCAGTGAAGTCTCATTTTTAGTCACCAGTTCCCTTTGTTAAGTCAGAAGCAGAGACCTGGGCAGGCTGTCATGAACTAACGTGTTTCATCATATGTGGAGACTACTGACACATCTCTGGTTTGGGGGGATTTTTTTTGCAGCCACATGCTGGACTAAAAATACCTGTCTTTCAAATCAGAAATACACATTGCATCCTATGTATTTAGCCATAAGTCTGTTCTGTTTGGATGAGATAAAACTACCCCAAAGCTGCTGTAAATTATCTCTAAAAAATGGTGAGTTATGTCATTAAAATAATAGATTGTGTTCTTATTTTCTGTTGTTTGCATTTCAAGTTGTGACTGTGTTCCATCAAAACATACTTTGAGATTCAGTTGTTAGCTGCCTACTTGCTATTTGAAGTTGTATTCACCCTCCTTCTTACAAATGTAGAATGCTTTTAAGCACAAGGAATACATAATGTGATGGAAAATTTCACATCCTATCTGACTAATACCAAAACCCTTTTGATTTGAAAGGTCACAGAAAAACAACATGGTGCAATGCACCTCTCACAGATTCTTCAGTGTTTGCCTGTGGTTTAACTTCCAGCCTCTCTATTGTTGTGCTACTTTCTAAGCACTGTTTCCCCAGCGCCTCTGGAAAACACTCTCTGCAGCCTTACCCCTGTTGCTCCTGGCAGCCCCGCTTCCTTGACAGACTGCAACTCACTTAGGTTGATGTGACAATATAATGGAGTTGCTGACGGTCAGGTTTCAGAAAACAATCAAGCACCTTATGAAAAGCAATCACTAAAACACAAGCACTTAGAGGAGCTAGAGATAAAAGAGTCTCATTTTCTTGGCAGCCCACATAGATGTTCTGCAATGACTGATGATACGAGTGTTATCTTGACACCATACTCTCCCATGTTGAAACTGTTTATGGGAAACAAACATCATGTGAAAAACAGATTGCCAGACACTAAGTAAATCACTCTGATGAGGAACGAGTCAAGTACTGCCAGTTTTACCCACACTGTCATTGTTATGATGTAACACATTCCTCATGACTGATATTGTATCCAAATTAGGGCACAAAACCTTCTCTTGATCAGTTAACCGAAATTCCCTGCCTTGGAACAGCGGCTGCACACACACACACATGCACATGTTTGCTCACACACACACACAGAACCTGAGTTGGTACAGTGACATCCCATGTTAGTGGAGGATTAAGAAGGTGGGCAAAAATTAGACAAACTGTAAATTTTATCCCCTTTCCTCTTTAATAAGCTGTTGCAATTTTCTGAGTTCTGCTAGCAATGATTAATAAACATTTGCTGTGCTAAACATATGGAAAAATCATCCCATCTGGACCATTTAAAACTAGGACGTAGACTTTATCTTTGTTTATTTCATCCTTAGCTAAAAGGCTTATTATGAATTGCAATAATCCAAGGAGCCAACCATGGAAGACAGACAAGCTCTTTAGATAAAACCAAAAAGGCAAGTTTTCTAACCGAGGACCAGATGTATTTTTGGGTATTGCCCTTGTACATATTTAGCTGAGCTTTTCAAGTGGTGAAGATTTGCATGTTTGTTTTGCAATACTAATGAATATGTTTTAGATTTACATTTTAGAAAATGGAAACTTTTATCTTCTTGGGGCTTTGTAAGTTAATGATTTCCAGAAGATAGTTTGGTATCCTCTTTTAACCCTTCACCATTGAAAACATATCACTTTCCGAGGCACAAGGATCTAGGGCAGGCCTGCTGAACCAAACCCGGGAGATATATGTGACTCTTTCTATTGTTTATTTCTGGAATTACATAAAATGTGGGTTTTTAATTTTCAATCTAGTGAAAACATATGTAAATGGCAAATTATTTTAAAATTAACTTAATGTGAATCGTGGGGTAGGAATTACCATACCCATGATCCTTTAATTAGATAAATAAGGAAAATACTTTTGAAAAAATATAATTTTGAGACCCGCTATCTTCCATGAGCGATTTAGTTTTCTGCAAGACTGGTTTAGTGCAGTAAGGAAAATGTGCTGTATAACAACATTTCTACTTCCAGCAGAGAGAGCAAAGTTGCAGTTTCATAACAGTTTTTCACCCTTTGATTTTCTTTAGAAAGGTTATAAGAGAAAATAATTAATGAATAATACATAATTTTTCAAAGACTTACCCTCACTGGCAATTTTTATTTTACAAGAGCCCTACCAGAAATGAGAAATTCTTCCTTAGGGAACAACAGAACATTTTAATACAAGAGATAACTAGAGCTTTGAACTTTGGGTGGTTGACAAATCAGTCTGAAACAGCATTTCTTCCAAATTTTTATAATTGTTCATGCAAAATATGATAGGAAACTAAGTATGATCTTGAAAGAAGATGATGCTTATTGTGCTTGCATTAGGAAATGTTGCAAACCCCTGTCTATCTAGGATGCTAAAGTAAAGGTGTAGTGCCCCAGAGGGGCCCTGATAGGGAGGGTTGTGTTATCTACACTGCAGAGAAGCTGAAGTGACATTCAGTGAAAAAACTTCTGGTATAAACAGTTTGGTTCCCAGGTTCCTGTTGTACAGACTTAGCAGACCCTTTGCACACATGCAAATGTGTGCGTCTCTGATGACGTGCATAGATGACACTTGGGTCCTCAGTTGCATGTGCATTTTTGGAAGAGGTCTCCTGGAATCCAGCTCCAGTATGGAGGTAATTTGGTGAAGTAAAATGCTTTTCATCTCTGTTTGGTTTAAAAAGAAAGTCGAAGTCAAAGCCCTCATTCCCTTGTGCTCTTGGCACAGCAAGAGACAGCAGGGCACTGTGCATGTTTGGCCAGGAGTGATACCTCAGCACAGTGCCTCCAGGAGCAGGAACGTCCAGCTCCTCTGAACTATTTAACTCCTGCCTCAGTGTTGGTATGGCAACATGTCAGCTACTGGGGTGCAGGTGCTGGGTTTCTGGGGTGCTTTTTACAGCTGCAGAGAGTACAAGTAGGTTACCGTGATCTCAGGTTCACTTTTCATACTCATATCAAGGAAACAGTAGATTGCAGAGCTCATCTGGGGTAAACCAATGCTACAACCGAGGCAGCTCCTGTGCAGAGATAAGGACCTGACAATGTGTGGGGAGGCAGGAGGTGGGATAGGGCTCTCTCCAGGGCCATGCAGCTCTGGTTGGTGCATCAGTGCAGATAGGGGTCCTTACACCCACAGGCTGACCAAGACTGGCTCAGATTAGTCAGCCACAGGGCCCAGAAGGCATGGTTGGGATCCTTTTTGAATCATGTTCTTACAACTCGATTACTTCTTGTCAGCATGGGCACTGAGGATCTGGTTGGGCACAGCAATGGTAGGAACACATTGTTCATGGGCTGTCAACCAGGTGTCCCTCTCAAAAAAGGCGGTGCTGTAGAGAAAGAGTCCTGTGGGCAGAATCAACCCCAAGGCCACTGGCAGAACTGTGCAGACTAGCCCTCATACACTGAGTTATAGGCAGTTTAAGCTGTTGAGTGGACCAACTCAGACTTTATTTCCTGTATAATGTTGCAGAGAAGATGCCCTTACCTTGGGGCAATGATGTGTTTTTAACAGAGCCTTTTGGTGACACTGGCCTTCCATCACTGTAGCAGCTCTAATGACTACATAGGCTGTTTTTTGTTTTTTGTTTTTTTTCCTCTGGGTGAAACTGAGGTCAAAGCAAATTCAATAATCCCTGTTTATTTTACTTTGCTACTGTTTTTCCTTTTACATTGTCTCTAATACCTTCATTTCCATCAACATATGCATCAATATGAGTACAGCTGGAGAAATGACAGCCATGCTCTGGTGAAGCAGTACTAATACTGTATTCCAACACTGCAGATTTTTATTTGTGTTAAATTGAGAGTAGTTCATGTACCAAGAGGCAGAGAGTTGTTCATCACGTACTTCTCAGGGAACCAGAGCCTTGCCCAGACTAGATAGGTGGTTAACATGAACTAAGGAAGCTGGACTTAAATTCATCCCAATTTTTTGTTGTGGATGTAGGACATGTAGTCTTGATCTGAAATAGTTCATGTTAATTAGATATAACCTAAACATTGCTTTTCCTTCAGGCTGGACAAAGCTCACACCTTGCCTACAGACCTTTCTCTGCCCAACTTTTAGTACATACAGGATGTGGCACTCTATTTATTCCATATTACTTCATTTTTCCCACAGGACTACTGATTCTTCTAATGTATCTGTGACGGACAGGGAATGAAGCAGGCTTATGTCACGTATGAAGCAAAAAGAAGTGGAATAGTCTTGTGGTTAAGGTAATTGGCTGTGATCTAGGAGGAGTAGCTTTTATCTCTGGTTCTGTCATAAAGTTCCTGTGGGAGGCTGCATAAAATTCTTCCCCCAAATTTTTGAAAGTAGCTGCTACTATTTTCTTTATTATTTTCCAGGAATTCCACATGAGGCATTGAAATCTGATTTTCACAAAGCCAGCTGAAGTCAATAAAACCTGCAGATGTGGGGCCACTCTGAGAATTCAAGGTCTTGGGTGGTTGGCACTGTACATTGAGTACCAGAGGTGAAGAAAGAAGGTCTTAAAATGTCTGAGTTCAGGTTCCCTTCGATTTATTGCAGACCTTCTATTTCACCTTGCCCAAGACAGTTGTAGCAGTGTTCAGACAGCCCTAAAGCAGATTTCTCTCCCTCAGCTGCATGGGGACTGGCATCTGGAGGAGCTGGAGGGGAGAGATCTGAATGTCATTTCTCTTTTGACTTGAGATGATACTCTGATTGCAATGCCAAAGGTAAACACTTTGGCAATCTTGGCAACTATTTGAATGGAGACAACTGTCTTCCAACCTCATTTCCTTCTGCACTATAATACAGTTGAAAACATAACTCTCTTACTTCATATGGATGTGGTGGCTACATCAATAATAGTAATTCAACAGGTCTGGCTCAACCCCAGCTGGCACAAAGGTGTTTTATCCATGCTACTGACATCTCAGTCTCCATAACAGGAAGACTGTATGCAAACTTCCACCTGAGAGTGGGTCCTTGTCTTTGATCTCTCTGAACCATACCTGGGAATGGCTTGGGAACATGTCACTTGTCCCAATCTGTATCCATACAGAGGACCATTTCAGCAATGCAACCGCAGCAATGGCAGACTTGTGATATCCAGAGTGTTCCCTGGCATTGTTCATTTTTCCTGCTACAGGTGAAGCCTCTAGCTTCCAAAGGACACTAATAAAAGAAGAATATGTCCTCAACCTTCTGCATGAGATGAGAGGCATATTTCTAGCACAGATTGAAAATTACATTTCATTCTTTGTTCACCTCCAGGTGCGAGGAGCACACGGGTGGGAGAGGAAGTAGGACTGTAATGAGTAAGTCTTTGAAAACTCTGACTCTAGGTGGTAATTAACTTTTTTTTCACCAGCCAGCACCAAACAGAGCCACCTCATGACACCTAAGCAGACCTGAGCAGATAGCCAGCTTTCCAACAGTCCCTTCTTTTAGCTTAGTAAAGTAACACTTACATGCAAGCAGAAGCTCAGACTTAGGCTCAGACTGAGCCTTAATCCTCACACCTCCCTGGACTTGGCCCTGCAGTGTAATTACTGCAGCTAGACCCAAGCTTTCTCTACCTGTGCTCTGAGTTGATAGATACAACCCAGCTTGGGAAGCCATATGTTCTGCCTGCCCCAGGAGTCATGCTTTAAGTGAAAATGTATGTCAAGCCTTGCTTACTGCCAGAACCCAGGCAGCCTATGCGTCTGCCTTGTGTGTAGTGCATTAAGCCCTGTGGAGAGGCAGGAAACATTAGTGGGAATGCCATGACTGATGGGGCTGTGCAGTGTCTTGATGGAACTGGCAAGTGTCCTGCCAGCCCAAAGGCCAGGCAGGGAAATGCGAGGGCGACAGCATCTGCCATATACAAAAGCCATAATCTCAGTTTAGTTTGATGGTGTAGTGACCCTCCAGTCAGGACCATGCCTTCACATACATCTGACTGTTCTTTTGCTATTTTGTTTGTTTGGTTGCTTTTTTAAAACATATTTTCTGAGGAGCAATGAGGAAACACTGTACAGTTGGGATTCTCCAGTCCAGACCGTAACAAGCACCACCAGATGAGCTCAAGTGATTGAAAGACGCTTTGTGGCCTTAGGCGAAAAGTCCTATGGTCATCTTGAAACTTTACTACAAACTTGACACACTTCTGTAGAGGATAATAGCTAAAGTTTGTCCAAGGTTGCATCAAATCAGACCGACTAAAGATACTGAAAGAATGTTTGTACTGATGGAATTTAGGGTTTACTCTTTGAACACAGTAAGCCTGCTCCTCAAATAGGAGTTTTCTATTGACTTCAATTAAAGTTGGATCATACTAATATTTTTCCACAGAATTAATGAAAATAAATCAAAATCTTGCAGTCTCTACTTGGCCCATTTTCAGGCAAAACTTTCAGTGTAAATCAGGTGAGAAGTTTACCAAAGAAAGAACCATTGGAAATGTCCCATCCCTGTGATAGTGATTTGTAGTGGCCATTTCTCATAGTATTTTCAATACTGATAATTTGCTGTGCAAAATTATACTTCATTGCACACTTTCAAACCTGGTTCTTCAGATTGTATGAAGTGAAATTTGGCATAAAAACTGCAAGCCCAGATTTTATTTTTGCCTTTTTTTTAAAAAAAACAAAAAACAAAAAACAAAAAAAAAAACCCAAACCAAACAAAACAAACCCAAAACAACAGATATTATTGATTTATAGGGCAAAACCCCCTAAAAATTTTATATAGAGTACCATGTACCTTTTCTTTCATGGAATCTGGATCAGGTTTACTTTTAAATATGGAAAATAATTCTTTGCTAATAATTTTGCAAGTTCCAGTGTTACCAGTTCATACTATGTTTGGTAATTCTGATATCCTTTCCAAGGGTGTTTCCGGTAACTTGGGGCTTTCCTAAGAGGTGCTGAGTGTAGTCAGCTTTGATTTGTTAATACACTGGACCTGATACTGTTCTGGATAAAAACTAAAGAGAAAAAGTCATGGGGAGAGCTGTTTCTCAGCAAATGACAAGCTTGTTTCACCCCACTCCAGCAGCTGTTTCAGGTGTACAGCTGCATTTGCTGCTGCCAGGACAGGGACATAGTAATTTTGCAAGGCAAATGGCTTCATTGGGTCAAAATTGGTCCCCATATAGGAGGAAACATGATCTTTTGTGACTATGGCTGGAGATGGTGACTTACGGCCAGTCAGACTTCTGTAGTCTTTCTAAGAGCTGTGGCAGGGTTTGGGGTGCCTCAGATCACACAGATCAAATGCACTGTGGAGTGCACACAAATTTGGAGCACTCTTTCTGACCCATTTGGTTTCATAGGAAAAAAAGTCTAACATTGACTGCAGCTCATTAATAAAGAAGGCTGAGGCCAGGAACATAGGTTGCCTTTCTCACATCTCATTCTGGGAAAGACAAAGTTAATTTTTACTCCAGCTTAAAAGCTCTTTACACTGGCCTGAGAAGACTTCCTTTCATTTGGAGGCTGTACCTCGCAATAGCCATTTAGTTCTCCTGTTCCAAAGCCCATAAAAAAGAAAGGATTCTTGTGGATACAATTCCCATGAGAATATTGTGTAGTTAGGATAATACACAGTCAACTGGGATTATTTTGCATCTAAGGAGATAGAACAATATGGAGCTATTCTCACTTTTTCTGGAACTTTTCTCACTGAGAGAACTTTAGGAAAATCCATCTAATTTATAGGACTCTTTGGGTCTGGGACCACACATCAAGCTGCAATATTTAACATATCATAGCAGCAGCACAATACCATATAAAAATAACACAATAAATGATTAATAGACTAACTCTCTCAAACTCATTCCCTCTGATTATTTCTTTACAATTAAAACAAGTTGGTAGGATTTATTTCAAAAGACTAAGAGATTTCTCTGTGAAGCTATCTGCTGCTGGTATTTGTTTAAATTTATGAGAGTGGGAGCCTGTTTGGTGTCTGCTCAGTGTTGTGTTGTGCCATAGAGACACCTCTCCTGGTTTCCAGACACACCTTCCCCACCTCTGGCTCCCACTGCCCCATATGCAAGAAGCATGAACTGTGCATGCCATACTCTGGAAATGCCCTCCTGGTAGATGGCTGCTGGTCATTTCTAGCAATATAAATGGGACAGCCTTGGGGCGGTCTGTCTCTGGCTCTAGGACGGAGCTAGTATAGAAAAGGTTAGGGAGCTCTTTCATCTTAGAGAAATCTGGAGAGATGCATCTGGGCATCCCAAAGGTTCAAGGAGAGAGATGTAAGAATCTGGATAATTCAAATACATTTGTATTTCACTATTTTGTCAGAAAATGTGTTATTGCCATTAGCATTGAGTTGTCAATTTACATAGGTGACAGCATGGTGTATCTTCACCCTGAGCAAGTTAACTGAAGAAGTAGTACAATACAGGTACATATCCCAGGGACTTTCATGGCAACTGTAGATGCAATAAACTCTGGGATATAGCATCCTGCATTATGGGAGGTATTGTTACATGAGTGCTTTGTGAGTGCTTAGGGACAACTCTGCCATTGTGCAATTTTCTCTGCCTGTCTGTCTCTTTAGCGTTCAAAATCGGATGTGACTGAGACAGCCCAGTTACCATTGCTTCTAGGCTCATGGATATAGAGTGTAGCAGTTCAGAGTACACTTGATCTCCCAGGTCTGGGTGCAGCTGCACCCTCTGGTCACACCCCGGTGGCATGCATGTTGCAATGGGGTCTTGCAAGGCACTGTTTCTCTGCTAAGAGGGAAACCCATAGGCAGAGAAAGGAAGGAAATGTGATGTGCCCCAGCAGGTCTGTTGGTCTGGATAACTAGGATTGCAACACAAAGTGGGAAAAACATCTGCCTTGCACTGGAGACACATGTATTATGATACATGGATGAAAAACTTTGGAATGATGAAAGCAGCTCCTCTGGAAACATATACCACTGCCACTGCCACAAACATGGGACCAGATGTGTTAGCCCAGAAACTGCTGTGCCTCTGCTATGGAAATACTGACTCCATTGACTGTTGCTACTTTGTGGAAACCATATGAGTTCAGGAAGTTCTACAGCAGTCCAAGTCCTTGCTTCTTGGGGAGGTTTTGGGGCTCTGAAAACCGTGTAGGAAATATTGAAGAAGCTTGAGGTGATTGATTTCCTAGAATATGTGTAAGCATGAGCCACTGTCAGGACACATGCTCCAATTTTCCCTGTTGGAATATCCCTGAGTACATTAATGGTGCAACACAGGCACCAACAGACCGCAGGCAAAGGCTGATGAGTGATAACATGATTCACAGAGGCAGGTACTCAGAGGCACGCACTAGATACAGATTTTTGAAGTGGTGTTAGCAGGGATTTTGCACTGTGTGTTTAGGAAAGGACTTCACTTTCAAGAAAATTGTTCTGTGACATTGCTGAACAAGGGAAATCTAATGTTGTAAAGAAAAATACGTTTTTTTTGGTGTTTTTTCCTATTGCTCTCCACACACTGGTCTTGACCACAATCACATGTTTGACCCTTCTGCTTGAGCCCATCTCAGCTAAAGTGTCTGTGGTGTAATCTTTTTTTAGCTGAGAAGGATGGTTTCTCCTCTTCAGAGCCTAGAGTCTCCCTTGGGTGGTCTCAGTCAGAAGGGGCTTCTTGTGATGGGTACACATGAATGATGAATTTACTTACTCTACTAAATTTCACCAGTGTAACTGTGATAGAAATACCTGGGGCTGGTTTCACTTTCCTTCACTCTTCTAAAGTCCATGCTTCTTCCTGTTTCCTCATAAGGATTCTTATTCCTGCAGGTCCAGAGCAGTGGGATTCACCCAATCCCTAAATGCTGAGGGTGTAAAAATGGTGCTTTTTGATGACTCCAGGCAGGAACAAGGGTTTAATGAACTGTGTCTTTGTGGTAAGCTAAATGTACCTGCTCACAAATGGAGTCTGTCAGGAAAAGAAATTTTTCCAGCACAAAATGTGTTTTTAAAAACCTAGTGGGGGAGGAGTGGAGCCAATGATCAATTTAACCTCAGTGAGCAGCCTTCAAAATCATGGTTAAAGAAGCCAGTACACAGCACTGGGGAAACACATATTTGCTGAGCAACTACCTCTAAATAGATAATATCTGTTGTAGGTAAAATGGAGCAGAAGTAGTTCACAGTGCCTCAGTGCTGATGATCCCAAGATACATTCAGCCTTTGATATCTTGACCCCCTACAACTCACTTATGTGTAGACAGCACAAGCACATGAAGAGGTTTGTGCCTGTAGCTGTAGGATTTGTCCAGCTCCTAATCCTGCTGAGTGTAAAGTCTGGCATTTCTTGCTGCCTCCTGGCAGGAACAAGAAGTTAGTCCATGTTTTTTTGCAAGCTTTGTATGCTAGAAGTATGTCCCTATAGACAAAGCCTGGAAGAAAAATTAAACGTGCTGATGTGAGCTTGCCCTTGCTGCTGCTCTGTGGAGGCTGGAGCTCCCTGGTGCCTGTCCTTTGAGCTGATGAAAAAGCAAAGGATGGTGGCAGCAGGATGCCAAGCCTGCAGTAACACACCTAGCCTCTCAGCAGGACTTACCAGCACTGGCTGATTCTCTACTAACATGGTCACGCAAGTTTCTTGGCTCCACATGCCAGCAGAGCAGGCTTGTGTCTGCCCATAGTACACTCTGTCAACAAGACTTTCTAGTGCATATCAAGCTTCAGATAAAATCTCAGAGGTGTTGGATGCCTTCCTAGGTTGTGCTGAATATCCTCTGCTCCCATTCACCTTGGTGGGAACTGAGCAGCATCTCAGCACCACTCTTTCCGCTGTGTTGCATCATAGAGGTTCAGGATGTTCACATGTGATATTTCTGTACACAATGAATAACACATTGTTCAGTTGCACAATGAGGTGTGGATGGGTTTGATTTCCTGGGCAGAATCAGCTCTGTTTCTGAGCTGGCTTGTGCAGCCTCTGTTGGTGTGGTAGGGAGATGTACTAGTATGGACGCCTGTTGGTTCCCTGAGCTTAAGGGTGAGACTGCAGGACTGTGCCCTCATCACAGCCACCAGACTTGGACAGAAAGCTGTCTGCAGGAATAGCCCCTCTTGTCTCCCTATTACGATGTTGAACACAAATAGATGTTTATTTTAATACAAAGTGTGAAAACAAACATTAGTGTAATATCTCTTTAGATTAATACAGAATGCCACAAATGTTACTGTTTGTTCATGGGAAGAGTGTTGTGAGGATTTCTACATTCCTGTCAATGTTCATAAAGTCTGAGAGATTTTCTTGTTTAGCTTTTGATAAGGAAGTCATTCCTCCTTGTTAGTTATGCAGCATGCAACTAACCAGCTTGACAAGCTTTCATTATCATTTGTTACAAAGGTATTGAAAACTAACAACATATGGGCACATAGACACACACACAACTATATACATGCAAACAGCTAACAGCCAGCGGAACAGATAAAAATAATTCTTCCTGTTAGGCTGTAGCTATTATATCTTGGTCTTCTTTTTCAGCAGGGGAAAAAAACTGTAACTTATTATTTTTCAAAGTTTAAAAGCCTCAAGCAGTGATAGCACTTGTTACAAGTTATACCAGACAGTCATTATCCCTGAGCACAAAGCTCTACCTATTTTTAGATAAATACACGGGGCAGGCTCTACTATCTATATTAGTTTTACATACTTCAACAGGCACATAGTAGGGAAACCAGGGTGGCCTAGGAAACCGAGATTCAGGTACCTACCTCTCCTTGCTGTGACACCTGAGCATGTACTTGATCTCAGGTGAGTCATTTCACAGCTCCTCCTCTTCCCCTTTCAACTATTCAACAATGCAAGAGTGGATCCAGTAAATCTTTGCTCATGTCTTTTACAAATGTATCAGTTAGACTGTGGATCCCAGTTCTCAAGGGTGGTGTTTATCCAGTCACCATCTGTTTCTCCTGGCCTGGAGAATGCCAAGGAATAGGATGGGTATTCACAATGCGACACAGCTGCAACTTCAACCTCCAGGAAGAGCCTGTTATAGACCCTTGATGGAGATGTTTTAGAGAAGTTAGGAGCCCTTGCCACCCTCTTTGCCCTTAGGGGAGAGTCGACGCACCTAAGATTTAAATTGCCCACTAGAAGTGCCTTTCTCAGGTGATACAGCTTTCTCATGTGCTGCCTGAGAACATCGCATGCAACTGCCTGTCCCAGATGGCTGAAATCAACCTAAATTTCCTAAACAGACCAAGGGTCCCTTCTTATGTTTTTCCCCAGGTCGAGTGGCAGAATGCTTTGAGGTCTTCACTCTGCTCACTCAAAGATCTATTGATAAACCAGCTTTTTGATAGCTGAGGAACAGAAGGCATTTGCTTTTACACCACCTCACTGGAAAATGTCATCATTTACAGTGACACTACAGTGTTTTGCAATGAAGAAAGACAAGTGACATAAATCTGCTTCTAATTTCACCATGAATGAAGCAATTATTTTAAATAATTTGTGGTCAAGGTTGCTTGGCACTGCATTTTTATTCAAACTCATTTGAAGTAAGGCTTTCTTAACCCCACTAAATAAAACTGGGAAAACCAGAAAGCAATTGATCTTCATTAGGATCTTATGTATAGGCATCAGCCAAATCATTATCATTAGCAAATCTATCAAGCATATATAACCTTAGTCCACCATTTAGATCTAATAAGATCATTAACTGCTTCATTTACATCATTATTGAAGTTCCCTGAACCACCTTTTTTTGGCCCATCTTTTTGTCAACAAATTCTATATTATTAGTTTAAACGTGAAGACTGTGCTTATGTCACTTGGATTCCTGAAAAGTCATATGTTAATGCTTATTTAGAAGATGTTCCAGATTTCTGCATTTTTCTTTTAGACAATAGCATCCTTTAGGAGAGAATTCATAACCTTTGTGATCTAATCTGAGGAAAAGTGCTAAGTCTGAGCACACTCATAAAATTGAAAGATATGAACAAAGAGGATCAAGAGAAAAATGCCCATAGTTCTTGAATGGAACAGAAGAATCAGTATTTGTTAAAGAAAATAAGCCTGTCCTCCAAATTCACTCAGTGGAAGGAAAAGACACCATTTCTAGAAACTGACCAGTCTGGCCAAGTCAGTAATTCTTTAGCAACTATAAGACTGGTGAAGAAACATACAGAAAGTGAAATCCAGGTCAGAAAACTAAGAATGAGTATAAAGGAAATATGCAGAGAAAATGAGAAAGGCCAACACAATGAAATAAGATAAAGAGGTAAAGGATAACATGAAAACACTGTATAACTTCCTTGGCAGTAAGAGGAGGACCAGAAAAAGCATTGGCCAGCTAACAAATGGGATAGGAAAGCTAATAACAAAACATGCCAAGAAGGCCAAAGTGTTTAATGCCTTTTATTACTTCAGTCTTCATTAAAAAGCCTGCCTGTAATCAGATGGTTGACACAGTTAACACCAGCCACAAAAGGGTAAGAACTCAGACAAGAATAGGGAAAGAAATGTTTAGAAACTGCTTAGATAAATTAGATTTTCTCAGATCAGTCAGGCCTGTAATTCACCCTAGGTTACTTAGGGAACTGACTGAACAATTCTGAAGGCCATGGTAATTATCTTTGAGAATTTGGATGATGCCGAGCTAGAAAAAGGCTGACAGAGTGACTATTAAAAAAAAGAGAAAAAAAGAGGACGCAGAATCCCAGTTGATCTGACTTTCATTTCCCAGAAAGATCCTTGGATGGGGGTTCAAATGATGTGCAAGAGAGCAAAGCCGTAAGTAGTTATTGATGTGCTTTGCCATACCCAGATCATATCAAACCAGCCTGTTCCTTTGTTTGTTTTTCCTATGACGGGGTAACAAGTCATGTGGATAGGCAAGAATTTAGTAAGGTTTTTGCACTGCCTCAAATGGCATTTTCATAAGCACCCAGGGAATTGTGGTCTGAATCATGGGCCTCTAACTTTGCTGGGTTCAATGAACAATAATACTGGAAAACATGCTGCGTTGCTTTCTGTGTCAGTTTTAGTTTGAAGCTCTGTTGCCCAAAAGTCATGGCTGCAGGACCACTGATTCTTGACAAGGCTGCTGCAAAATACCCACAGTACTTATTGGCTAAAGACAGCCAACAACCTGCTGTCAGCAGTTTGGTATTGCACTGAAAGGATTTAGGAGGTAAGGCTCTGTAAAAGACTGTCCTGGGGACCAGATCCACTGTTATCATTATGGTGACTTGACTGATGGACTAGAGAGCACATATTTTAAATCTGGGTTTGACTCTAAGCACTGAAAAATTACAAGGGTCTTGAGGGAAAAACCTGAGAAACCGAAGAAATGCTCTAAAAGAAGCAGGATAGCTCTGAATATAGAATGGCATCTACATAGGGCTAAATGTCTCCCTGAATACTTGATGGGAAATGAGAGGAGAGGTAGCAAAGATCTGGGAATTGTAGTGGATCATAAGCTCAGCATGAGTCAGTAATGGCATCCTGTTGTGAAAGAAGCAAATATTATTCTGGGATATATAAACAGCAGAATTGTACAAAAGACATATGAGGTAATCCTTCCATTGGTAAAGCCTCCAGTAGGGAGCCAATTCCAGTTTTGGGTACCACACTTCAAGAAATACTGCAGAAAGTCCAGTGGAGAGAAACGAGCCTGGTCAGGGGTCTAGAAAACATGCTCTGCAGGAGCAGGTGTCAAGAAATACATCTGCTTAATCTACACAGAGAAGGCTGGTGAGAATTGTGCCTGCCAGGCTTCCAATAAATAAAATAGTACTTCAGTGAGATGGTAATAAACCTTTCTGTCTCTATTCATTGTGGTTAATACAGTAAGTTATATGCTTAACAAAGATTTAAGTCGACTTTTTGAAAAGACTTTTCTCTGGAATAGATTCTTTCAGAAGCAGTAACATCCCTCTGATGAGGACCATTAAGACCAGACTTGTCAAATACCTGCCAGGAATGCTGCAGGTAGAGCTAGACTTACCTCAGACAGATTGATGGATTATCCCTATTTTCTTTGTTTCTATGGTAATGGATTTGTTTAAAAAAATTCTGAGTGCAGATTGGTATATATTTACCACAAGCAATCTCTGTACTTGTCATGAATATGAACTATGAAGATGCAGTGTGTGATATTATACTTCTTGATGCATAATGGAACGTGTAAGTTAAGCATATGGTTAGCCTAAGTAAATTCACATCTTTTGATAAATTCCCACTTTCTTTCATTCAAAAAGCCATTACTGGCAAAAGATGGTCGTGGATACAGGATGTCCCTGTGGCTCTCTGTCTTGAGCCTCACAGTCCTGGGTCCTTCTCATCCCAAGGATGGGGAGAGGAAACCAGTGTCAGCATTGGTAGGATTTATCTTAATCATCTCTGTAGTCCTGGCCCCACAGGCTGGCATCATGTTTGGAATCTGGAGGTGGAAGAGGCTGCTTCCGCTCCTTGCCACACTGCAGAGGCATCAGGGAATCTTTGAAGAGCCTGTGTGATCATGAATGGATAGCAGCTAATGTTAGCCACCTAACTGTGCATGCTGAGGGCAGGCAGTGTCTCTCCCTACACCCCAGAGAGTGAGTCAGTTTAGCTTTGCCCCTCCTCAGTCTCACTCTCCTCACTTTCCTCTCAGGCCACAGACCGCAGTCCCACCAAACATGGCTGGTGTTGGGTTTTAAGATTGCAAAGAGGCATCCAGCACACTTCAGTGATTCAGTCAAATGGTAGCCCACAGAACAAGGATTAACCTGGCCTAGGGATATGGCTAACTTCCCCCACTACCTGCATGGGCATAAGGTCCAGTGTGAAGAAGAGGGCAGAAACCTGAATACAGATGGAGAAAAATGCACTGGGTTTCTTCTTTCAATGGCAGTCTGCAGTTAGAGAAGGCTAGAGTGATATGCGACAGCACATGCCCTCATTTTGGCTAGAAGAAGACAGACTTTGGTCTTCTACATTACTAAAAAATGTCAGTCAGGAGCCATAACACCCTACTTAGTAGGCAGAGTCATCTTGTTTTGCTCTTTATTCCAGTGAATGATGCCAATGCTTCGTTGTTTATTTGGATTGTTTTTATCTTATCCAATGTATTTTGCTCTGGGCAAAGATACAGGCATTAAGTCAACAGAAGGACCTAGGTGTTGCAACACCCCGAGTGTTGGAGCCCTTAACTGTTAGGCACTGTGCCATGTAGAGGAATCCCAAGTCCCATCTGAAATACTGTCCTCCCTAAACAAAGCGTGGGGTTTAACACAATGATTTATCTCTAAACATCACATGGGAATGTGTCTCTGCCACTCAGCCATTTATTGTTTCCCAGCCAGGAAAGTTAGAGAGGAGGAAATAGTGTCTCATGTGACTTTGGAGAACCTTACACCCACTGAATAACAAGCAGCAAAGGGGGAAGGGGTGGAGGGAAGGGGAGTAGTTTGGAAACAGCCTAAAGGCATAAATTTGACACAGAAACTCTTTGGCATAAATTCCTAAAGAACAGTGAGGCTGATAGAGGAGAAGAAGGGTCCCTAAATGATTTGTGAGCAGAAGGCAGGGTGCTAAGTTATTTGCATAATTTATTCATAACAGTTTGCTCAGCCAGCTCTACCAAGGACATGGATACTGGACGCTTTAAATGTTCCCCGAGGGAGGAGTGAATCTGACTTTTTGAGTGGAGCCAAAGGCTACTGATGTCTCTGGTGGCCTTTCTGTGTTCCGTCTCTGATGTTCCTCTGTTAGTTGTGGATCAAGCGCTGGGGCTGATGTTCTTTGGTCCCATACAGAGATGTTTCATCTACATGGAGGGGATCAGAGCACCCTCACATCAAACCCACTGCTGGATTTCTGTCATTTGCTTTTATTTTTGCATTCACCTCCTGTATTGCGGGTGAGTGCCCCAAGCTCTCAGATGGGGCATGCTGTGGGAATACACCATCAGCAACTATCAGTTATGAAGTATCCTCAGATGCCTTTGACTGGCTGAGCCTATTCAGAGCAGTGCTGTTCTGCATGCTCAAGGAAAAGATAAAACTGCCCCACACAGCAAGTGAATCCCACATTGTGCCGGGAACAGGAAGGTCCCTCACTGCCCTGCCTCTCCCTCCCACTTCTCTCTTTGCTATGCAAAGTCGGATGGAAATGAATTAGATGCTTGTACTGAGCATTTCAATGGGACAGAAACTCAGTAATATTACCTGTCAGTGGGTCTCTGGGAAGCAAAAAGGTCTCTGCCAAGTCCTCCTGGATCTTGAGCAATCTGTGCACAGCGTTGGCATGGCAACTCACAGATACAAATTCCATGCATCATTTGTCTGGGGACTAGCCTCTCTCCAACCTTCAGCCTGGAGCTCGACACTGGCCAAGTGTCTAGTTAATCTGAGTCATTCAATTGCTGGAAGGGATTATAGGGTTAAACTGGGATAACCTAAATAGGCTGATAAAAGGCTATTCAGTAAGAGATGCAAGTGCCCAGCATCTCCAAGGTTTTAGCCCACATGCTCTCGAGTCCTGAGTTGAACTTAATCTAAAAGAATAAAGGGTAGGCACTGGAAATTCCCCAAAAAGCTTGGAAAGACACCCAGTGTGATCTTAGTCTCTGTGAGAGCTGGAAAGATTTATTTTAGAAAGAGGTTTGGATGGTTAAATATTATTTGGAACTGTGGTTTCGTTTTGTATGTACAGTGGTTTTACTCTTAGTTCCTTTCCTGTTCTATAATCTCCTCTGTTTCTTCAGTGTAATTAGCCTGTTGTTTTCAAAAGGCTGCTGATTGTGTGTGAATTGAACTCATTATACACTGACTTTGCTCTCTGGGCTCTGTGTGTGTTATGTATGCTGCCTGTGCAGTGTGATCCCTGACCTGCACCAGAAGGAGCTTTGCAGGCTGAGATATTTGCATGTGGCAATGGGCTAAGGAAGAGGATAACTCAGCAGGCTCTTGGCTTAGCAGCTTCAAGCCTGGGAGCCCCAACTCTTGGTTCTGGAGGCACAGCCTCCTCTCCTGGAAGAGTAAGAGTCTGTACTCCCCAAACTCGGGCCAATTTAATCATAGGGGTCTGTCAGGGAGGTATTTTGGGTACTGTCTGAGGTCCAAATGCTCAGAAATGTACTCCCATGTCTCTTGCAAGATCATCTAAAAGATGAGTCCTTGCAGGGGCCCAGTGTTACTACCTTCTGCTCTACACCAGGGCCTTACCATATAAACACGGGAAAAAAGTTTCTGGTGCCAGTATGGCATAATTATCCTGGAATAATGCTCCCTGAGAACCTCTATCAGGGCTTTTAGGCTGCAGGTCCTGCTTGTGTGTATGTTCAATGGGAGCAAATTAGAACTGGGCTTTTGAGAGTTTTTACAACTCCCCAGGTCTTCAGAAAGCCTGGCATGGTTGGTTGCCTCAGAGTCATAAGTTTAACAGTCATGGGTTCCCAGACCTGGCATTGCTTGTCTGATAGAGCTCTGCCCTCTGGACATGCTGACTCCCAGGTGACCTCAGGTCAACCTTTGATCTGAAACTTTTAGATCATTTTGTTTCAGCAAATGACTATTTTTGGCAAAACTTTGTTTTGCCCCCAAACTTCTGACTAGCAGTACTTCAATGTTCAAGGGAAATAAAAGCTTTCTGTTTGGCTTCTCAGTATGCTTCGAGCCAAGTTCTGGGGAAGCTGTCTTAACAAAGTGAAAGTGGAACCTCCTTGTCCTTCCTAGTGCACGCTGTGTGTGGCCTGCTACACCCTCACAGCTCCCACTAACAAGTGTTGTCAAGTTCTATGTCTCCAACAGCATTAATTCACAAGAGTGTATAGATGTAATGCCTTCAAATATTTTTCATATCAGTAAGTTCTTGAAATGCAAAAGGCTAGCAGGTATGGATATGTATTGTAAAATAATTTCCAAAAGCTCCCTAGTTTTTCTTCTGCAAAGTGATCAGCAGTGCAGTAATACACAGAAACTAAACAAGTTTGAATGCAGATTATGGTGAGGAGCAGGGAAGAAGGAAATGAAAATTACATCCCTTTTGTCTTCTACATACAGACACTCACAGAAATTCTGTTTACTAGGTCTCTGCTTAGGGTAATGTGAATTTTGTCCTTAAAGAATGAGTAGTCATTCATTTGGTGGAGAAAGTCAAAGTCAATGTTAATGAGATTGCTCCCCCCATGCAGGGAGGTAGTGTAGCTGAAATGAATGTTATCAAACATAAATACCATCTATGCATGCCAGACTCCTATTCTGTGTTGGCCTGACAACTTTCAAAGTGATACTTGTATTAGTGGCTAAGCAATCAGCCAAAGTGACAATGTCTTTTTGAAGACAGCTTGACAATCTAGCAACTTCTATTGCTGTGTTACTACTAAAATGCGCAGTATGAATCATCACAGTCACTTTATATTTTCATAAGCGATAGTGATAAAGTATATTGCTATGTAAATACAGGGTATAAATTCTTCTCAATCCTGCAGTACCATGAGGAGGAAAGTGATGGACAGCCACAAAGGGAAAATGTTCGTATCATAAACGTGCCTGTTTTTCTTTTATGGAGCTCATTTATAATACCTACAGAAATTAACAGCATGGCAAGGGAAAGAGGGATGTAGACAGCAACTGCCATTCCTGCTATCATGTTGCCATATCAACCTTCAGTTTGATAATTAAATAATCAGTGTCTACAAATCTGAATCACCCCTTTAGTAGGAAAGGGCTCTCAGGTTCTTGCTGGACAAGGATGCAGTGTGATCTCTTGGCTCATGAACTATGCTTAACTTGCAACTAAAAGCCATTTTTGGAAGCAAATATTTTTCTATGAGTAGGAAAAAGTAGTCAAAAGGTTTAGGTTTAGAATGACATTTGTGCTAGTAAATTGGACCTTTGATCTCAGATTCTCATTGTTCAAGAATTTGCTCAGTAGAGACTGACTCTATGAGAACTTAGTGCAATAAGTGAGATCAGACCTATCTGTTCCACCAGAGACTCATTCCTGCCCTGCCTGATATCATTCATACACTCACCACAATGCCAGGGTCTCCCTCCTGGGTTGTGACTCATGAAGGTGCAGGGATTGGCCTGATCTACTGACCAGCTTCTTGGGTGGGAGGTGCCAAGGAAGAGGAAAAGAAATATGACATTACAATGACAACCAGGATAAAACTCACAGTGTCCTTGCAGGGAAGGCACCACCTTCCAGCACAGTCACTCCCTCAACTCATGACTGCATGCATGTGAGGGCATGCCCATGAACGCATATGCAGAAGTGTTTCCATTGCATGATCTCTTGTTCATTCCCAGTCTCATGGTCCAATGTGAATCATCCAGAAAGCTAAGAGGTTTGGGAGGTGGCATAATCAAGCCTTTGGGGAAGTCTGATCCAGCCAAAAGAGCATCAGTCTGGGACTTAGAATGAGTGGCTACACATTTTCCTTTCTTGGCCATGATCAGCTATAGGGTGATTCAGCTCTCCAAGTGTAATGCCCTTTGAAAGACTCCAAGGTATCCAAGCTATGCATGTGACCCTGTCACGCCTGAGTCCCACAGCCAATCCACAGCTTTCTTTCTGGAGGTCCAGTGTATACTTCAGAGTATCTTAAATGCTGGGATTTGACACCTATATGAAGTGAATTGCATCCTTAATAAATTAGAATTTTTTTCAGAAATGTAGAAATTGCTCCCTACAGTACTAAGAAGACTGTAAGTCTTAGTGGTTTAGGAACTGTAGAGCCCTTGGAATGTCTTCATAGCATTAGATACTGGTGAGTGGAGGGATGTAAGGCATACCAGTACTGGTAATAGCCTTACAACTTTAGCTGTTCCACTTCTGAGAGCACAGTTAGTTTAGCTATTTCTGCAGGGCCCTGCCTTGTCCTGCAAATGCTTGGAAGGCTTGGCATGTGGAGACACTGGCACTGTCTGCTCTTGCTGGGGAAAACACAGAGTGCAGCTGTTTGAGCTGCATCAGGCCAAATGATTTGGGGTCCAGATACTAGAGTTACTGAAGCCTGCAGGCTGTTGGAAGGGTTTTGGTTTATATCCAGGACCCAGATAGAATGCTTGGAATATGTCTGGACTGATTAATTAGTCAACCTGATAAATTGTACTATGCAGGTTTACATTTGGGATGTCTACTCATTCCAGGGTGCCTTGCCTGAGCTTCTACATCTGTAGACTTTTAAGGACCAGACACATAACACCATGTGGCTCAGTTATGAGACTTAGACATAGGAGACAGGTAGGTCATGCAAAAACAATATGGCAAGTAATGTTTCATATATTTTAAAAGTGCTGTGGCCTACACAGTTATAGAGAAGTGTCATAACCACAACTGTTCTGCTGCCACTGTGCTACCTTAGTTACAGTAATGAAAATGCCACAGCACAACCTAATGTCCAGGGAAATGTCCAATGGTTCTGGAAAGTCTGTTCTCTAGGTATTGAGCCTGTAGAGAAACAGCCCTTTTTACCTGTCCTAGCCAGATTAATACCATCACAAATCAAACACCTCATTCATTTTGCTGTGTGGAACTTCCTGGTTTGTCTGAGCTTTTGTGTGCTGGTGTAAATGAGGTATAAAAGTAGTTCTGTTCTTCAGAGGTATGAAACAAGGATATGAAAGGCCCTAAGTTACTGAGAAACTGGAGTAATGAAGTTTGAAATTGAAACATTGGCTGAATGCATGCATCATGTTCAAAAGCTCACATCAGGACTTGAGATCATTTACAGAAATGATTATGTTATATTCTTCCTGATGGGAGTTATATTATGCAGGACAGTGTCATTATACTTGTCTTTCAAATAGAAAAAAAAAGGATCTAGTTCACTGTCATGGTTTAACTCCAGCTGACAATTAAGCACCACGTAGCTGCTCACTCACTTCTCTCCTGTGGGATGGGAGAGAAAATTGAAAGGGTAAAAGTGATAAAACTCGTGCATTGAGATAAAAACAGTTTAATAGATAAAGCAAAAGCTGTTCACACAAGCAAAGCAAATGATGAATTCATTCCACTCTTACCATGGGCAGGCAGGCGTTCAGGCATCCCCAGGAAAGCAGGGCTCCATCACACTTAATGGTGACTTGAGAAGACAAATGCCATCATTCAGAATATCCCCCTCTTCCTTCTTCTTCCCTCAGCTTTGTGTGCTGAGCATGATGTCATATTTTATGGAATATGCCTTGGGTCAGTTGGGATCAGCTGTCCTGGCTGTGTCCACTCCCAACTGCTTGTGCACCCTCAGCCTCCTCAATGGTGGGCTGGGGTGAGAGGCAGCAAAGGCCTTTCTCTGTGTGAGCACTGTTCAGTAATAGTGAAAACATCTCTATATTATCAATATTATTTTCATCACAAATCCAAAACTCAGCCCCATACCAAGTATTGTGAAGAAAATTAAATCTACCCCAATCAAACCCAGCATATTTACAAATAAAAGATTCTGAAGGCAATTTTCTAATGAGAGGAAGACCATGGAAATCTGGCCACCAGCAGAGGTCTCTCAGAACTGAGCATGCTTGGGCTCCTGTTCTTAAAGGGTGTTGATGATATTTTACATAAACTCAGAAACTCTTGTGAGATGCAGATCATTTCCCAGTGGGACTGGAACAGCTGAAAACTTCCTAAGGAAGAAAATATTCAGAGTCAAATCAACATAAATCTCAGGCCTGAAATGATTCAGATTATAATCTGCTGGAAGCTTGAAGGCTGGGACTACTATCAAAGGAAAAAACAAGGGATGAAAGACGGGATATCTGTTGTGATGCAGCAAGCAAATGCTTGCTCTATCTTGCTAGCAATGACATTTAGAAACTTAGCTAATAATAGCCCAGCCTTGATACCAGAGAAATCAATCCCCATGGACTGAACTATCACCAGATCTGATTTGTGTACATAATGTTTAGAACCACAAAGAAAAATGTCATAAAGCAAATTAAATGTAAAATGTGACAAACTGTTGGATCTCTCTTGTCCTGTTATCACACCCTAGTAAAGGAAAGGCAACAGTATCTGTTTCAGTCTCTTAAGTATTGTCTTGTACACTTACTTAAAAGGACACAGTGCAAAAAAACTTGAGTCAGAGAGCTAATAGTTGTCATAATATGTTATGTTGCTTAACACAGATGTGTTTTTGCTGAACTATCTGGCTTATACCTACATATGAGCAATCAGTTGTGGAAATGTCAGAGAGAATACAGGAATGTGGTAAGGAAGAAAAAGTTAAATATCAGTTACATTCAAAAGTCTGAGCCAAAACAAGCGAACAAACAAACTAACCAAAATCCCACAAAAGAGCTTTGAATATGTCCTGAGACAAGAACACAGCTAATAATGCTATTCAAGTACTGAAAATTGAACTGCTCTTCAGAGAATGATCAGGAGAGTTGGAAGAACTATAAGAAGACGAGGACTAGCTCCTTTGCAAGCTCTCAAGGGCACATTGGCAAAATTTTGGGGGTCTAATTCTGAAACAGTAAGTCTGGAAACACTGTTGCCTGACAATGAAGGGCTGAAACACTAGGATTGCCTTTTGACTTTGCAGCTCCCTAGATGTTAAGAATTGCTCTAATCTGGACAGACTTGAGCAGCTTGGCACTGTGCTGGCATTAATTGTGCTCATTGTGATCATTAAACAGTCACTGGATAAAACAGAGACAGAGACTGCCCAGTGGTGACCAGCACTCTGGCCCCCTGCCCTCCACAACAGCACACAGCTGTGTCCAGCTTGCTGTTACCTCTCCTCACTTACCTCCAAACTTCTACTCCCACATAACTTCTATGCTAGTGCATATGGCAAGGAGATAAGGGCTTAACTGCCTTCATCATGCAAGAAACAAAACATGCCTGGCCATTGCATTGGGCTCTGTCTCCTGTTCTTGCATGCTTCAAAGGGATACAGTGGGTTGGCTGCCCATGCTTAATATGATGGACTGGTGTCTGCTGGCAAGCAAGGATCAGAGACCATGGATTCTTTGCTCCTTATAGATGTTTACCTTAGCTATAGTTGAACACCTGAATTAGAAGGAAAAGTGGCATTTCAGGTAGCGTTTTGTGTTGGGATTGTCTGGCAAGGTTTTGGCAGCAGGGAAGGTACAGGGGCTTCACTGAGAAACTGTTTGAAGCTTTCTCCATGTCTGACAGAGCCAATGCCAGCTTGTTTCAAGATAGACCCGACAACGGCTGAGGCCAAGCCCATCAGGGACAGTGATAGCCTCTGGGATAACATGTTTAAGAAGCAGGAGCAACTACAATGAAAGAGAGAAGTGAGAATATATGAGAGAAATAGCCCTGCAGACACCAAGATCAGTGCAGAAGGAGCAGCAGGAGGTGCTCCAGGCACTGGAGCAGAGATTCCCCTGCAGCCCCTGGTGAAGACCATGGTGTGACAGCTGTGCCCCATGGAAAGGCCCACTGGAGCAGTTCATGAAGAACTGCAGCCTGTGAGAAAGACTTATGTTGGAGAAGTTCATGGAGAACTGCCTCCTTTGGGAGGGATCCCACAATGGAGCAGGGGAGGAGTGTGAGGAGTCCTTCCCTTGAACATGAAGTTGCAGCAGAGACAAGCTGACCACAGGCCCTATCCCCCTTCTGCTGGTAGAGAAATTGGGAAGGAAGTTGAACCTGGGAAGAAGGAAGGAGTAAGGAGAAAGTGTTTTAAGAGTTACTTTTTGTTTCTCATTACCCCACTCTGATTTGTTCGACATTAAATTAATTTCCCCAAGTCAGGTGTGTTTTGCCCATGATGGTAACTGGTGAGTGATCTCTTCCTGCCCTTATCTCAGCCCATGAGCCTTTCATTATATTCTAGGCAGGCATCTGTAGGAGTGACCCTTCCCATCATCCTAAAAGTGCTGCATTCATAAGGGTACAGGGGTTATTAAGAAATGAAGTTCCTGGGAGCCCAGACAACAAGCACAGGCTGTGAGCTTCCTGGTACATTTTCCCATTTATTTATTTGTTTGTTTGTTTCTTAAATAAACAAATAAAATGCCAAAACTAACACACACACTTATTTTGATGTCATTCAGTAAAGAAACTCTTCTGAGCTTGTTCAAAACTTAAAAACACTCTGACCTCAGTCTACTACTACAGATATGTCTAGACTAGAATTTGCTCTCCTGTTGTAACTTGTGTTTATTAGTTGTTTGCCAATTAGCTAGTAGAGTTGGTGAAGACATTTGCAATTGTAAAAGCTAATCTAAACATTCCAAGAAGATGTGCTGCAGCAGTCAGACATTTGTGGTTTACCTTTGCTTGTGCACTGAGATAACTCACAACTGTTTGCCTCATGGAATGAGAGTTCATGGATAACTTTCATTTATAAGCACACTAACCAACTTGAAGTAATTGGCAATCAATTAAGTTGGGTCACACAGCAAAACCCATGTAATATCTGCATATTCTAATTTTAAACTGAATTAAAAACATTGGCTAGTATAGGCTTGACTAAGTGGGCACAGTGCTGAAGAATATAAGATACATGAAACACTTTGCCCAGAAAAATATGTTCGAGAAGTCCATGGGTAGAGGCAGAACAGCCTGCTGAATGATCTCTCTGACACAGAGTGGGAAGCTGTCTGCTCACTGGAAAACTGAGGAGAGGAATAGGATGCAAGTCTTCCCACAATGGGTAATAAATGCCTACTAAAACACAGTGGTTTGAAGAAGTAGATTCAAAAATGGTATCGTCCTTTTGTAGAAAGAAAGCAACTGGCCCCAGCAGTCTGTTTCATTTAATGAAAAAAGTCAGAAAAGTAACCAATAAAGGGGCCCACAAAAATCACTTCCCCCCTCCTCCCCGTCCTTTGTACAAAGAGCATTGTCGGATACTGTGTTGGGTATTGGATTGGATATGGGGGGTAGTTTTTGATGACAGTGCACGATCAGCATGTCTTGGAATAGTACAACTTGATTACAAAACGAGATCTACTTTACCTTGTTGACATCAAGCAAATATTTCAGAGTAAAACTATCAACCAAACATACTGATAGTATTGAAATAAAATGGATCATAATTTACATACTACTTCAATAAATGTTTATATTGCAAGAAATTGAGCATCCTCAGCTATTTGTTTCTATTCTATAGAGAACAATTAGAGGATAAGATATTAAGAAGGATATATAAGGCGATAAATGGTTTTCACAGATGCTTAAACACCAAAGGGAAGTGAAAATATATGTAACTACAACCATCATTTATGGAATCCAACAGTCCCTTCCTCCATTGTAGGCACTATCATTATATAACAAGTCACAGGATCATTTATAAGATTACAAAAAGAGGAACAAAAGATTAAAAAAAGAGGGAAAAAGTGTTTTTTATTTTTACTCAATGAAATATTGCATGTCCCATGCAAAAGCCAGCTCAGAGGCAAAACTGAATTTTGTGTCTCAAGGACATAAATTCTGTGAGACCAAATGAGTCTTGTGACAGATGAACAGTGGGGACCTGAGGAACTGAGAAAGGCCATTGGAATTAGGGATGATGTTAAATTATGAAATGCAAATTACAGTAATCTCTTATCACACTGATACGCTGACCTCTCTGCACCCAAACTAATGTGGTTCTGTTTGCAGAGGGAGAGACTGTAAACCTGCCCCCTGGGGTTTTGTGTTGTATAGCAATGGGGTGATGGCTCCAACCCAATTGCAGATTATGGCCAAAGAGGAAACTTGAAGTGCAGGTTCCTTCTCCTGGCTTCACTTAGACCCTGGCTTGGCCACTTCCCCATGAGCTATGACTTTTCCTGACAGCAGGAGGAAAGAAAAGGAATTTTTATGTCTTGGGAAAGTGAGGAATATCATCAGCTGGAGGGAGAGAAAGAGGGAAGCAGTCAGCCTCTCTTCTCCGTCCCTCTGCAGCAGGGAGATCATGCAGGTAGCACCAAGGGGTAGTTTGACGAAGGAGCACAGCCACTGAGCCAGCAGCAGCCCTAGGCATCTACCCCCTCAGCTGTCAGCATCCTGATTCTGCCCTATATCCCTGCTTTCTTAGAAATAGTTACCTAAGGACAGAATTAAAATCAATTAGTTGATCGAGGGAGGGACCTGTGTGGAAACTCAGTGATGCATCTGAACTCAGACTATGTCAATAAAAGCTTCAGTCATAGCGCAAGTCGAGCCAAAAGTGAGGTACATTTTCCCATAACTTCATGCATAGCCAATTCCTTAAAATTGAACAGCCATGTTCAGCCCACTTTAGGGTGTAGTCTTTTCCACCCTGAGTACATATTTCTATGGTAACTACTCTTACCAGACACATCTGTGAATATATGTGTGTATGTAAATAAATAAAAGATAAGGCACTAGTAAATGGTGCTAAAACTGTGTCAATTCCTCCGTTGTGTTGCAGACACCTCCTGTTGCGTGCAGCCAGCCCTGTTCTCCTTGCGGGCCTGTATAGTCTGCATTTAGCAAAGGCTCAGGGCAAAGGGTTGGGGTTTTTTACTTGAAGCCTGTGTTGTAGTTTACCAGCAGCAGAGTGTTGCTGCACTGGGCTGGCAGGGAGCAGTCCGCCTTCTGTTGTGATACTGACAGGGAAAACTGGAACTTCTCTGATGCCTAATGCACAAACCAGGCAGCAGTTGCAGTTTTGGACAGAGAAAGCAAGTCAGTCAACGTGGTCACTCTGTGTAATGCAATAAGGAAGAACCACTTCCTAATTTGTCAGCTCTTGGAGCTACTATATGAAGAAAGGCAGCTTTTCCATCTCTAACAATTAAAAAGAAATCATCAGGAAAAAATTACATTTTCTCCTATATTTCCATATCACTTGACTCTATGAATCCTTCTTCTCTTGACGAGGTGGGAGCTGAGTGGTGCAGCCAGGACATGTTTGACTGTATGGAATTTTTTCATTTCGTGGATATTTTTTCTACTTTCTTTGCTTTTCTTGCCTCACACTTTCCAAAGCATAATGATCTGAGAAATAACAGGCTCTGTCATGCTTTTGAGATGTTAGAAAGTTTCCACTTGCCTCAGAAGTCTATATCTTAAGGAACAGGCCTTCGACAACAAGATCCAAAAAGTATAGAGTTGTATGACATTAAGGTCAGGAATAATTTGTCACTGAAGTAGGGGCTTCCACCTCACTGTGGGTGCAATCCCACCCACTGCAGCCCACCTAACCTCTTCACCTTTCTGACAAAAAGGAGATACTTTTAGTTGCAGCAGAAAACTTCTTTAGCTTCCTTAATTGTGGTTGCACTTTTTGTCAAGGGGTTCCTTCCTCTTGGCTGAGCTAAACATGCAGGTAACTACTTTCTGCCTGGGGCCATTTATAATTCATAAAGTAGGTGCTCCTCTGCCACACTTCCCTGAGGGGCATCCGATGAGCTGCGCTACCAGACCACACCGCTCTGCGGAATTCAGGAAAAAGGCATTGCAGTTTTGGCCACTTTAATAAAAACGCTCCAAACCCAGAGATAAAGAGTAGAAGCAGTTCTCTGATCTGTATATGGTTACAGTAAGAAAACAGAGTAGATGTGGAAGATCTGAGTGGGGTTTTTACTTCTTTTTTTTGTGCCGTAAGTCTCCAGAACTAAGAGCACAGGCAGTGTTAGAGAGAGAAATGTAAGAATCTCCCCTTTTCAGCTGATTAACCCTGCAAACATGCAGCAGGACTAGGCTCCCTTCTTCTCGCCTTCTCCTGGACCCATGTCTGAAGCATGAAGTTTCTGGTGAACCCAGCATGCTGCAGGAACCCCCTCTCCAGCTCCTCCCTAACACTGCCGCTCCTGGGGCTGGGATGTTGGTGTGTGAGCCAGGCTTCCCTCCAGTCCGGCAGCAACCACAGGCCCACTGTCACAGGACTGTCACACAGCAGATGGATCCCAGCATTGTGGGGTATGGCAGTGAGGCCATGGCAGCAGGGGCTGGGCTTTTGCTGGAGGTGACCATAGGATGTCACCAGTAGCCAAAGGACACCCAGGCTGTGACTCCCACTTTCAGGCAGCTCAGCCAAGGCAATGCTGCCTCTGGATACACGGTAGCAGAGCTTAGAGATTTAAAAAAAATCTTCAGTGCCTACAGCCTCTCAGGTGTCTAAACAAGTTAGGTGAAGTTTTTTTTGGCTCTCTGTCCTATATGTAGGCATCTAAATTCTGCATGAGTTGCACTTTAGGTGCCTTGCTGTTTTCTTTGGATTTTGCCCTCAGCTGTAAGCAGGAGCACAGGTTTGGTCTGGCACGTGCAGCAGTAGGACAATGTCACCCATTGACTACATCCCAGAAATCCACTCCCTGTTGCCTCCTTTTCCCTCCCAGCTCTTAAACCTTCTGACAGTGATTACAAAATTTTACCTACTATTCTGTTACTGCTGCCTTGCAACCAAGCCTGTGAGCTCAACTTCCCAGTTGTTTGATCCAGTTTAAATCCATATCTGCCAAAATCATTCTCTCACTGGTAAAAACTCCACTTTCTGCTCAGCTTTTCCACCCTTCCCATATATATGCATTCTTTAGTCTGGATTATTTGCTTACTTTAATAATAAACCAGATAAAAGTGTTGCTCTTCTCTTTGAGGTGTCACCATCCACCCCAGGCATCTGCAGAGCTGAGGAGCAGCCAGGATAGAGAGCTGAAGGGATCTTCATGCTTCAGGATTTGGGTCTGGCATGACACAGACTACAAAACCTGGGCTTGTATGATAACAGTCTGCACTTGCTTAATGATGGCTCCTTCCCCCTACAGTGGAGGATCTCTGAAAGCTTTATTTTACCCTAATTAATTTTCCTCCTCTCTGCTTTCATGGTTGACCTTTTCCATCAAGTCTTACAGAACAGATGAATTGTCTGTGAAACTGAGGTTGTTCAGCCATTATCCCCTATAGCCATGCTCCTTTCCTCTCCTCCAGGGAAACAAACCCATTGAAGCAAGCTGTTTAAGGTATTTGCAAGGCAAACTGTGAAGTATTTGACCCTGTTTTTCAATTTAAATATTCTGGTGCACAGCATAGGCCAATTAAAGCCCCATTTTCATGGACATTTAATGTGCAGTCCTTGTATAGATTCACATACAATGTAAGTCACTGCTTGTATTATATAAAAGTGCTATACTGTAACAATCACTTATCATCGCTAGTCAAAAATAACTCTAAGCAGACTCAGATTTTGTTTGCTGTGAGAAACGTTACTTACCAAGGGAAGAGTGCATGGAGCAGTCTGTCACTTGGAAAATGGCAAACTGAGTCATTCAATTCAAGGAGAAGTTATTTTTATTGTTATTGCTATTTCTGTGCAAGTCCTGCAATAAATTGGAAATAATACAAAATCAAGAGGATTTTAAATGGATTTTAAATGAAGACAACTACTGTGGTATCAGTTGCCATTGACAAATAACTGCAGCAAAATGATACATCAGTGCTTACTCCTAGACATGGTATTTGGCATGGGAACCTTCAGTGGGGGTGCTAAAGAGTCAGAGAAATCATGGAAGAAATGACTGCAGAAAATGGCAGAACTGTCACGGAGGGGTGTAGAAAGCTCTGGAGACTCAACTCCCAACTGTCCTCACCTTTGGGTGTGCTGTTTTCTCACAAATTCATTTTATTCCTCAGTGTCCTTCTCTGGGGACCAGCTTTTAAACTTTGGTAGAGCCAAACCGTGGTAGCTTTTGAGTGGCTTTTTTTGCAGTTTATATTGCCCTTGTGCCTTGCTGGTAAATACAGTAATTGCTTGTTATGATTTCTGTTTGTTCTTTGGGAATATAATGACATGTTTTTACAGATTGCTACAGATTTATATATAGTCTAAATGACTTAATTAAGAAAAGTAACTTCCTCTGCCTCAAATATCTCAGTACTGAAAGATTTATTCATGGAAGTAGGCAAAATAAAATCATATTAGTAGACCATACCTGAGAGATTCAAAATTATGTGTATATTTTTTTTCATCATGAAGAATGACTGGAGATGTGAAATTACATACAGGTATGACTCCATCATCATTAGGAGGAAACCAGCATCATTTAACAGTGGGCAGGAGGGCATGAACATTTTATTCAGCCAAATGGTAGATAAATCACATCTCCCCAAATTTATCAGGACAAGGAGCATGTTTCATCTTGTGAAAGGCTGTGTAATATCTTTAATAACCACAGCAATGAAGGCTGTGCTCATATATTTCATATGGAGCTTCACCTTCTTCAGGGAAGGAGCATTCAAAACCAGCCCACAGGGAAGAGGAATACCCTGATCAGTGTCTCTGCCGCATTTCCCTCCAAGGCCGTGGCTGTGTGAGCAGTACCAAGATGCAAAAACAACAAAGAACTCAGTGTCTCCCAGCAAAATCTCTATCTTTATAGAAAAACTACTCCTTTCAGGAGAAATAAGGTATGCCAATAAAAGTGCTATTTTGTCAGTGCTGCTGCTGGCACACAGTGCCAGACAGGGATCCCGGCTCTTCACACCCACAACCAGCGCCGCCGCAGTGCTGGCACGGGGCTGCAGTGCCGCTCTGGCCTCAGATGCTGAACAAGACCAAGAATAGCACTGGGTGGTTCGCTGTGTGTAGTGCTGGAAAAAAAAAATAAAAAATTGTATTTAAATCCAGTGTTTTCCAAAAGTAGCTAAACCCAGGAGGTTATAAATTATTAACCTGTAAAGCAGAAGGTTTAGGAGACTGCCACTTGTGTGTCCTGGAATAGTTTCTGCTACCTTTTTGGGATGGAGAAGAACCTTTCATTTAGTCATTGCTTTCCAGCTGAATTTGCAGAAGCCGCAGTTTATCTAATCCTTGCAGCACATTTTCCCTTTAGAAAAAAAATCCAAACAACAAACTACAGAAAAAACCTGGGTTATGCCTCATTATTTGCCTTTTTGTTGTGTTACCAAGATTTTCATTACTTTTCAGTTGAACCCATTAATTTTTTACTTACTGTGTCCTACCACTGTTTTGCAAGACCCTTTCTCTTCAGAGAAGATGAAGAGAAGAGAAAGATATAACCTGTGTTTAGAAATAGCCAAGACTAAGAAGCAGAGACAGGTTAATGGTACTATTAGTGTTTCTTTTTCCACTCTGAAGTAAATGATGTTCATTATGCTTAAAAAAATATGCATTCACTGGAGAAATACATCCATTCACTAAATTTACCTGTTAATGCCTGGCATAATTTATTTTCCTTCAAAAAATGCAAATTTTTAATTCCCCAATTGATTTGTATGCTACTGGTTTCTGAAGAAGAATACAAAATTAGAAAAAAGGTATATACTGATGATAGGGAAAGCCAGGATGAAATTACGAAAACAAACCAACTTGTACACATTTAACCTAAACTCCTGTTTGCAATGTGGGCAATTTGAGGACGAGAAACTGCAGGACCCTGACAAGGTGAGGTGGTTACAGCTCTGTACCTGTCATGCTGTCCCTAGAAATGTGTGTAGGTGTATATTTATGAATAGGTATGAAGGAAGGAAACCATATGTGTAAGCTTTATGACAAGTAGTAGGTGATTTACTTTTATTGGTGTATATCATGTATTAGATTGATCGGATTAGAAAAAATAAATTGTATCAATGACTTTTGGAACTTCACAACTGAAATTGTGACAGCTACAGGAGTACAAAAAACCGAGAATTTTATTGCATTAAATATGGAACAAAATAATGCAGTCAAATATCCTACCTGTTTATAATTTGATATTTCTATTTACTTACATTTGCCTTTTTTTTCTAAATTTTTAATTGCTAATTTTTAAATTCAGGATGAACCAAACTCTTGATGTTTCAAGCTATTTTCTGAAGCTTGGAAGAGAAAGCATAACATATAAGAAATATTGCTATACAGAATATTTGAGGAAATACAGGTTAGGGTCCAATTATTGTTACACACAGGTTTATCAGTCCTTATCAGCACATCCTGTTTGGGCTATCTTCCCACAAACAGCTTAGGTGTTAGTCTCACAGAAGAAGTGTATCGCTCCCTTCCTCTGTTTATTTTTGGCAACTACAAATACCATAGAGGATATTTGTTTTTGTAACACTGTAATGATGAAATAGATTTACTGGCTGCAGTCACAAGAATGCTAAGCAGATATTCAGTTGTTTAATCCCTGCAGCTTTGCTGAAAAATTTATAACTGCCTCAGACAAATTGTTAGGAAAAAATTGGACATTTGGGCTTTTGGCTATGGGATATTTTTATAGCACCCAAAACAGTGTGGAAGATAGTGTGGGTACTCACAGCCACAGTATAACCAGTAGAGAAAAATTTACTAGTGCCACAGGCTTCATGGCCCAAACAGAGAACCCCCAGCAGTGTGCCCGCAGGGCTAGTAGGACAGGCTGACTTCATCCTTGGGGAAGTATTTGCCATCTGGGTTCTCAGTGGGAAGTACCTATATCACACAAGGCAGCTCTATGCCAGGAGAAGGAAATCATGGAGCAATTTTTACTTGTCATCACCTAAGATGGAACCATTACCCCAGGTCTGGGGTTCAGCTATGTGATACCGTTCTTCTGTCAGGATGTTTTTTTTGGCTTTTTCTGCCATAATGGAAAGATACACCTTTGATGTGGCCAAGACAAAGAAAAGCCACAGTCCCAGATCACTATTGATAACCATTTTTTCCTTAACTATAAGCCCAGACTCATCCTATCTAACTTTAGGCACTTCATGAAAGTGCTTTCAGCTCCATACAGAAAGTATCTTTCCTCAGGGAGACTACAGCAACAGGCCTTCGCAGCTGGACTCCGCAAGTGAAGCTCTTGCAGTGGAGGGAGCTGAAAGTGGTTTGGTGTCACAAGGCAGCCCTGGGTAGCAGGTCAGACTTACAGTGCTCCTGAAAGATCTGCTTTATTCCTCCCTCCCTGAGCCAAGCAGACTCATCCTGCAAGCAAAGCCGAAGATGCAGAGAAATACAAGAAAAGAACAGCATGCTGCTCCATCTGCTTAGCTTGCAGTGCTACCACACCTTTTTTTTCTTCGCTTCTTGGAGTCTAACAAGCCTGAGAGCTACTGGGTACTGCTCAGACTCAGACAAGCTGTTTTGATCGGTCACCTTCTGCTTGTCTGCATCTCCAGTGCTAAGTTTCTGCTACTGCTTTGCCTGTAGTAGTTAGAGAAACCAGCTCCTGCCTCTGCAGGTGAATTGTCAACATTGTCCACCTTGTTTTCCTCCAAAGAAACAATGCCAAGGTAAACAAGACAACTTCACAAACAAAGCCTGGCATAAAAAATTAGGACATATGTGCCTATTTTTATTTCCTGGCTGCTGTTTTTATCCCAATTTCAATATTGCATGTAATATTTCTTGCAGCATATCACAGAGGGCCCTGTTGTACCCATGATACCTGTGGATTTACTCCACATTGAATATGTAATTTTTTGTTTATTGGTTTCTGCATCTTCACTGAACATTTTCATTGATGTTTTTTGTTTTCTTTAACCTTGCTACTAGACACAGTATTGATGAGGGAGAAGCAGGCAAACATCTCCAGCAGCTCTAGCCATGAAATAAGCTTCATTTTCCAGTCTATTAACTCTGACCTGAAGGGCACTTGTTGCAGTTACCTCTTTGAAGGTAACATGCTGTCTGTAGAAAGTATTTATACTTCAGTTTCCTTCTGCATCTTCCCTTGAATACTCTTTTTGAATTGATTAGGACCCTGCTAACAAAATAGGCCTTTTTTACATTTATATATAAAACATCACTTTACCAACACACTAATATTTTGCAGAATTTCAACGTTTCTTACAGAATTGTCTTTGCTTCAGATTGGTGTCTTGAATCTAACCTGCAATCATGCTGCTATTGCCTGTCCCGACACGTCTGTCTCATGTTTTTTTAGGTGAATGGTGTCAGAGAACCTTGACTTCATCTCATGGGGAAACTGGAAAATTTTCCGCAGTTTCACCTAGAAGAGGAAATTCTTCTCTTCCTCCAGATTTGTATTCATAAAATAAGTGTCAGTGGGAACTGAGGAGTACATACTTCAGAACAATGCAGTGGAGGATATTTCCAAGAACTTTTATAAATTACACCTGCAAACCCAGAAGAATATCATTATTTAGTTAGGGAGAAATGACAAAGAGCTTTCACTGAAAAGAAAGACTCCACTGCTTTAAGTACTATGCAAAGAAACAATAAAAGTTTCTGTTCCCAGGGCTTGTGAAATACATAATATTTGAGACGTGATGGGCACTTAGAGGCAAGTGGGAATAAAACTGAAACAGTACTACTCAACAACTGATATACAGTAGGTTTCAAAAGTGGAATGATAATTTTTCTCATCAAATTTGAGATATAGTATAATGCAGGCCTTATTTTCCCCTCAGGTCATTTATACACGTATGTTTAGTTGCTGCTGCATAGTATTTGGCATAGCCAAATCTCTGTTTATTTTGGGGAAAACAGGATCTCAGTCAACTCAGAAGTAAGAGAAGGTTTTTTTAATTCCACATTTGAATAATTTAGGGGTTAATTGTTATTTATTTTATAATTTTTGTTGCATCATTCAGCAGATATTATATATATTATCGTCTGTGATCTCTGAGCGACAGTCTTGAAAGATCAGGTTGACATTAGCAAGTGATCCCATCTTGCCATCATGTAAACACGTTTAGCTTTATGTCCTTCAATAGACAAGTCACATGGATATGTATCTGCCCTGCAAGTGACTTGAGATTATTTTCTTCAGACAATGAACAGCAGTTGCCCAGCAAAATTTATATGTTGCTCCAGTATCACAATGTATTACCACTTTACTAGTGTTTACTTTCAATACTGGCAGGGAAATAGTTGAAACCAGGATTTTATAGATGAGTATAGATTATATCTACTCCAACAACTTTATCTCCACAATAAATATATACAAATTTACAAATTCATCACTATGTAATTTTCAGCTGGTGCTTAAAGTAATTACACATTCTGTGGTGATAACACATTCAAGGTTTGTTGTTTTTTTATGATACCACAAGCTGGCAAGACACCTAGATCAGGCATGTTAATGCTAATTGGCAGATAAAGCATAAATCTGACGGAGTCTGTATTCCTGCCTTTTTGCCAGTTTTTTGTTGATTGAAAACTGAATTCTTTTTTATCCTAGCTTTTGCTATTCAAAAGTGCTAGGCAATTCATTGTTGTCTTTCCTCTGTGCATTTTAATCCATCAGTTCTGTTATTCCTTTAATGCCTTGTTGTTTGTTTTTAATCCAGTAGACTAAAACGGTTTTCTTTTTAACTGCCTCTTAAAATCAATCATACAGGACTCCCTAATGCAAAAAAACAATTGGTTCTGGTCACATAGCTCTAACACTGATGAGGTTTTTGTTTCTTGTTTATTTATAGAGCTGCATGACCTACTGATAATAGCAGTGATAAACTTCATTTGAAATATATGTTTACCTGCTTGTCAGGTGAATACATTTGGTTATTACCTCTATTGTTTGTATATCAAATATTTCACACTTTCTAAAAATTCTTTTCCCTTCAAGGATGTGAGTCTTACTCCAAGACCTGCTCCCTAAATATCTTTGTGGTCTGAATATATTCACCCTGTATTCTTTATTATCCTTATTCTTATTATATAAGTAAATATAATTTTAAAATAGATGAAGGATTCCAGAGCCTGCTTGTTCATGGCAGGAACCTCCTTGAAAATAGTTCAGTCATTTATCACAAAAGACAAAGATTGGAAGCTTCTTTTCCAAACCATTTTTTGGTGAATTTTGCCCTGATTCTCATTAAAAAATAACTGTCTGTAAATGAAGGACTAGGGGATCCCACTAGATATGGTGGATGTGTAAAGGCAAGGTCATGAAGTAATAGCAGATGAACATAGAAGACAAAATGATGCAAAGGTTACAGATAATTGTAAGCAATCAAGACAGAGTGCTTAAAAAATTTACTGCCTGTAAAAGGAAGTAGACATGTTGGTGACTACTGCAAATAGTAGTACAGATCCAAAGCATACCTCAGGAAGCCCCTGATGGATAGTTCTCAGAAACCAAGAGAATATACTGGGGAAAACCACTCCGTATTTGTTTTATTTCTTCTGTTTCCCCATGAAACATCCGCTGATGGTTACAGCTGGACAGAGGGAAATGAGTGAGGCAGATTCCTGAGCTGGCCAGTGTGGCTGCTCCTATGCTTATGACCACCTATCAGTGGAGGGGCAGTAACTGACTTTTTGCACCTTCCTTTGCCATTAAAATGAGAAAAAAAATAATCACTAGCTTGTCATTGAACAAACTGATTCTTGCCATAGCTCATAAAAACTATTATCTTCCCTCCTTTCAAAGCAGCAGCTGTCGTGAGCATCTTTGTTCTCTTTTTCTGGGCTAGTATCTCATAGTGGTAGAGTTAGCATGAAATAGTTGTCTTTGGCTACTGCAAGTTTGCTGCAGATAATACCCATTGTGATAAAAAGAAAATAGTAAAAACGAGATTAAAGTTGCTAACAGATCTAGTGTGTGCCATTAGTATAAGTTGCTATCAGACCTAGGTGTGCCTCTAGTGTAGTATGCAGACTAGCAGAAGGTTGGCAAAAGCTGTTTTGTCTTTATCCTTACATTTTTATTGTTAAGTCATTAGGTATTATTTTCATTGGGTTTTAAGGCAATCTGTAATTCATAGCTGGTACCATCAAACAGATCTACCAAATTACTCAAATCTTAACTTGCAGGTCTGTGGCTGCTAGCAGACAAATGTTCTATCCATTTTTTGGGGAAATCAAACCTTCAGGAGGTGTGAAAACACCTGCCAGAATTACAGACTGGGTGACAGCAAGGGACCCTCCTCTTTGCAGTACAGACCAAAGTTCAGCCATCTTTGACACTGAAGTCCTCTAAGTGTTTGTACTATATATCAGTTATATATAAATGTACCTACCCACTATGTCTCTCCAAAACAAATTCTCAGTGTCTTCTTCCAGTAGGGCATCATATGTTCTTGGTTATGCCTTCTGTGGTCTCTCAGGGGGTCCTCTGAGCGTGGGATTGTGGCTTGCAGCACTTTGCCGTAACTCAAATGTTCTTTCTTTTGGTCCATGACCTTATATGCAAGACAAAGACCATGATTTTGTGCTACATCATTGTGTGGGTTGCAGATAAGCGGATTTCGTACAAGGGAGGACTTAGTTGTGTGTGTCTCAGCTGAGTGCAGACAAACCTGTGTTATAGGGAATGTAAATGGAATCTTTGAGAAGTCTCATTTTGTCGGGATTTTGGATACACAGTATACTTAGGTGACAGTATTTGCAATAAACAAACTTCTCAGTTGAATATTATTCTTTTATTCTTCAGAAGACGGGAGAACATTTTGCTACAATTAAGCAGACATGTTAATTCAGTTTGCTTTCACTGTCTGTTTGCTTAATATGAGATTTTAACAAAAGTATACCTTCCCTGTAAAATTTTGCATATTTTATAGATTCACTTACATACTTTTATTGATACAGTATTTTATTTTGTAATTTATGTATTAATATATTCAGTTTTGCATTTTATATATTATCTTTTCTTTACTAGCCAGCACTATACTGTCAATTCTACCACTGCACTGGATGAACCTATTCTTTTATCCAATCTCTTGACAGTTTGCTTCTAAATAATGCTTAGTGCTCTATTCCATAGGGAATGTAATATTTAAGCCACATGTAGTATAGTGTTAACTTACTGGAGAGGTAGGAACTGGTTAACTTACCATTACCTACAGTGCATGAAAAGAATAAAATTTAAATGATCATAATAAACCCCCAATATTTTGGATTTCTTATGGAGCTGGGCCATATCTTGAGCCAGTTACCAGTGAGATCTCTTCATGCAGTGAAACAGAATCATTAAATTGTAGAGCTGAAAAGGCTCACAAGAAACCAATCTGTTTCTTCTAGTTCAGATAAATTCAAATAGGCTTCACTGGATGGATGTCTTGAACAAGTGTACAACACTGGTCTACACTATGCTTTTAGTTCACTCTTTTGTTCTCCTATGAGGCAATTCAACTATTTTATTATCAAACACGGTGTATTAGGTTTTCTAGGACCCATTTTCCTTCAGACACTGAAGTAAAACATCCTTGTTCTTGAGGACATGGGACATGTTTCTTTCTGCATTTCATCCAGTGTATTACTCTGAGGAAACATCCCTGAAAGGTGGGAATAAGTCTTGTTTATTGGAGTGAAGTCAAAATGCAAGCATAACTGGCTGCACTGACAGAAAGGCAGCAAAATCCATTAGCAACAAGTGGACATGTAGCAGTGACAGATCCAGTGATAGATCTCACACCTAGAGAGCCATCTATGGCAAATAGTGTCTGCAGACTACTATAACTAAGCATGGACGCTCCTCTCTTCAGGTAAACCACAGTTAGGCTCTGCAGCAGCTGGGTATTGTCAGAACACATTCAAAAAAGATTAGGAATATTATCAGACAACTATCTTCTATGTTAAACCCTTTCTCAAATGACTCCAACACACTTTGTAGAGGTGGCTAATAGCATTTTCAGGTTGAGCATTAGGAATCTTCTGCATATGGAGATGCAGAAGGGTTTAGCTAGGTCCAGAAAACAGAAGAACAAGATGGCTGTAAATATCAACATAAGTAAGTAATATTTGAGAAATGAAATCTGTGTACCTAGTTTCTGAAATAATGACTGTGCTGTGCACATTTTGCTAGTCAAAATTTGATCATGTTTGTAACTGAAGCAAGATTCTGTTTTTACAAAGGGAAGAAGCTAGTCAACAGAAATCAGAAACTGATGTCACACTGTTGGTTGAAGAATTATACCGACAAGAAATGGACATTGTTCCTTGGATGACTATTTTCCCTCTGCTGTGATAGACATCTCCACTTGCTCTGACTTCTGACTCCAACAAATGAGTTCTTAGGTGTGTGGTATGGACCTGTTTTCTCTGGAAGATGTGGTGTAGTGGTGATCTGTACATAACAGAACCCCTCTGAAATAGCTGTATTCTAACGAGTTGATTTTATCTGCTTTCAGTAGACACTACTGAACTGCATTTATCCTTTTACTGCAAAAGCATTAGACATGGGAAGATTCTTTAGGCTTTCAGTGATGCACCAGTGCTGTTTATCAGGAAGAGAAAATGTGTATTGTCTTTTGCACATTAAAAGCAGGAATTTGTACCTATTTATTTTCAGAAGCAAGAAAGAACACGTTTATTGGGAATATCAGGTTAGGCATAAAGGTTAATTAGAGTAGAATAGGATCCAACGAACTCAGTGAGAGATCTTAAGGGAGAGGAAAGTAGTAATTACTTTAAAACAAACTGATAACACTCCCAAACATGCATCCTGTCATGTTCCAATCAGAGAGACTCCCAAGAACCAAGAAATGTCTGTCCAGTCAGGCTGATCAGAATCACTTGTGAGTGACATGGTGCATAAAAGACAGCAGCCACTGAATCTACTTTACCTTTTGATTGACAACAACTGTTTTTTGGATAAGGTCTTCAATACCTTTCAAGAGTCCTCTGTTATTATAGGGTGACCTTTTAATTCAGAGTCTGGCTTACTTCTTCCATATATTCTAATCACAGCTGCTACTGTTTTTGTTCCCTAGTTGTGGGTACATTTGTGACTGCCTGGCTTCTTCTTGGGACATCAGGAAGAGAATGGCATAGACAAATGGCTGTAACCTTGAGTCCTCTCTCGTGCTATCCCTGTGCAGGTCTCCTGCTGGTAACTCATTTGTTCTGTGGGTTTTTACTTCACTTGCAGAGAGGATTCATGTTTTACAAAGAGATTTGAACCAAAATTAAATGTAGTTTCCTAGTTTCTCAAAACAAATCACATTTTGAATTTGAGGAAATGGTGTCGAGTTGCACTAGAGGAGGTTTAGACTACATATTAGGAAAAAATTTCTTCATGGAAAGGGTTATGAAGCATCAGAATAGGCTGTCTATGTAAGGGATGGATCTCCATCCCTGGAAGTGTTCAAAAAATGTGGGGATGTGGCACTTGAGGACATGGAGTAATGATGAACATGGTGGTGGTGCTGGGTTGAGATTTGAACTTGTTGATCTCAAAAGTATTTTCCAATATTATTCTATTATTCCCTTTCATTTTCCCTATTTAAATTTTATCCTTGGCCTCTTTCTTACTGTCAATTAAGTCTTTACTTACTGGCAGTATCACAGAGTTCAACTATATAAGATAATATACATATAGGACATTGTTCCAGGGAGAAAAGGGGGTCCGAAGGGATATGGAAGCTGAAACTGAGACACCTCAGAAAACTTAACCCAAACAGTAGTTTTATTACCAAATGTGGCCAAGTAAACAGGAAAGAAACCCAATAGAGAGAGAGAGAAGAGAAAATAAGCCTCCAGGTGCAAACACCCAAACTGCCCAGGTGTCCCCCATGGAGTTGTCTCACCAACCCGTGGAATGCCCAGACTCCCCGAGCAGTGGCTGCATCCTCAAGGCTCAGCTGGCTCACAGGTGATGGTGGGTGTCCCTGCCAAGGCAACATTGGCCTGT